>CM061532.1:198281618-199481618 GCA_030545055.2 Neoaliturus tenellus | reverse complement strand
TAACAAGTCCTTTTTATATTTACCTATACTTTGATTTAATTTCTTTGTGTAAAACACACAACCTAAAATTGTAAATTTTGCCCATTTTACCTATTTTTATCAATAACTGAGGATAAAAGAAATATTTCCAATAAACCAAACACATTTATATGTAGATAAATATATTAAATACAGTTTATTATGCATTATATCGAGTTTAAGTTAAATATTGAGTAGTCTAATAAAAAAAAAATTTCATAATTATTTATAAAATTGATTAGCATTTTGCTAATAATATACTAGCAGCGATTAGTTTGATTTTATTTGATTTAAATGCAATGTTCTTTCGTGAACAAAATGAGTATGCATATGATAGGGTTATCTTGTAAGGTTTAAGTCACAGAGAGGGTTTGAAGTAACCTCTGCAGATTTTGCTGGACTACGGCCTGAGGGGTAGATTTTTGTTCTAAATTCGACCCGTGCATCCATTCACTCAATTGTCTTAAGAATGTTTCTTTTTTTTTATTTCCTTATATTTATGTATATTTTCTTGTTCAGAATAATCTGTGTTACAAAAATATGTACAATTGATCATATTATCAAGTTGTATAAAAATTATATGAGGCTTTGCGTAACTAAATTAGTTTTTTTGAAAATAAAAATAAAAATTTTAAACACATATAAAGTAAAGAACAACATTTTTTATGGTACAAAAACGCATTATTTCCGATAAATATATTGTACAGTTTAGTAATATTGCACGTTTACTGTAATATGTATATATTATTTACTTTATTTTTATCTTTCAAATGTACAGGGCCCGTTTGTAAATTTTTTCCATTTTCCGTAATTTACTCTGTAACAGTTGTAAAAAAAAATATTTCCAACAAACTAAACATATTTCCACGTAGGGAAATAAATTGTCTATATTTTGCACATCTTCGATTTTTTGTATAGAAATCAGTGTTAAAGTTCTAGCACTCTACTTTTGAAAAATATTTCAAAATTTTTCAAAAAATTTTGGTTTTTCACATTTTGTAAAAAATGTACCAACAGGGATTTTATTTAATTTATTTTATAAATAATCTACGTCTTTTTCCGAACAAAATGAATATGCATATGACTAGGTTATCATTAGTAGTTTGGACACTGTTAATTTTTTTAAAAACCTCTGCAAAATGGCCGAAATTGACTGGCCGCTTAGCGCACACGCACCGATTTGGCCTGGCCGCTCCTAGGGTTAACTAAACGTTGCCTGCGTCTCGTATACGTGCCGTAAGTCCACTGGATTTGACCTGAGCGTCCCATATATGTGTTGTTGGTCCACTGGAATCAGCTTGAGCGACAAGTATATGTGACGCTGGTCTATTTTAAAGGATTTTCTTAACATTATGTCACATATTACAGTGGCGGCTCGCCCATAAGGACTCCCGGACGCCATCCCTCCTAAAGAATTGATTAAAAAATCAAAATAAATAAACTAACAAAAATATTATTATTAGAATATTTAACAGAATGACAATTGTATAGGTCATAAGTTGAAGATAGAAACAGATCGTACCAAAATAAATCCAAAATCTACGACGATTGTGTCTCTAATTCTGTCGCGGCCAGCTTGGGCCGGAGCGACGGACGCCGGCCACGGCGTCCTAGCGCTCTTGTAAAATCAAATGGAGACGCGCATATGCGCAGCTCACTCACACAGGCACACCCAACGGCTGCTAATGCAGCGCTCTGCCCGGCACCCTAGGCTGCGCGCGCCACTGCTCCAGCCACTGCTACCAACCGAGCAGTGCAAAAAATGTGACTGTCAGTTCCATCGCGATGCAGTCGTCCGTCTGGGTTCTGTTGTGCGTAATATTGTACATGTTGGTGTGCGTTGTGTTGAAATAGTGAATTATATAGATTTGTGAAGAAATGTAAATGGGTGAAAGTGAAATGGGTGACGTTGGAGATGAGCAACATTTACACCAGGTAAATCGTATAGTAGGTAATAGAATGAAAAAAACGTTGAATATTAGAATTACTTTGAAGCTCCTGGGGCTTCTAAGGCCCAATTTAGTTATTAATCAAATGCAAAGTTGAACAAAAAGAAAAATTGTTTTAATCAAAAGTGTATACAATTAGTCCAATTGGCTCTGTGGCTGTAAAATTAAAAACTCGTCTTTCTGTAACACTTGCTTGATTATAGGGATTCAGGATCGTGCCTTTTTTTTTTTTTTTTTTTTTTTTTTTTTTTTTTTTGAGGGAGAGGCGGAAAAATGCATTACGCACACAGGTGGCCAGCCTGTAGTGTGGGGCTCCCCTAAAAACGAGTTTACCCACTAAAAAACC
This sequence comes from Neoaliturus tenellus, assembly GCA_030545055.2. NCBI lineage: Eukaryota > Metazoa > Arthropoda > Insecta > Hemiptera > Cicadellidae > Neoaliturus > Neoaliturus tenellus. The sequence goes on along the minus strand of CM061532.1, from coordinate 199,479,305 downwards.
TCCTCTACTCTTTAGGAATCTAACCTGGAATTGTTTGTCACATTACGTCAGGCTAGGCCTAAATTTGTCTTACGCCCGTGGGGCTCGCTCCTTATCCAGCCGCTCGATCAAGGGATCTGGGCCACTTCACGGTCCAGATCGGTTTTCTTTTCCAGGAGGATGCCCCGGACGAACTGTGACAAACAATCCCAGTTGCCCTCATTCTCCAGGATCGTGCCTTAACTGTTGGTGGTATTTAGAGATTAAACATTTGAACTAAAAAGATACATAATGAGTGACAAACACATCAAGGCGTGCATAGAATTTGATGAAGGTACTTGGAAAGATCAACATTAGATTTGCGAAAAAAACTATAGGCTTATAAAATGTCTTAAGAGATGCAGATTTATTACTACTATTATTATTATTATTATTTTTGCTTGATTTCGTTAAGCAAAATCATTGACTATGATTACTATTTTTCATAGTCAATGGCAAAATAATCTCACATTGTGATGTATCCTTTACAGTTAATAAAACAATTGATTGTATTAAGGCTTTCAAGTACGATAAAGAATTTAAATATGAAGTACAAAAAATAAGAAACTCCCCTGAACTGGATTAGTCCAGTATGTGAACAATAGTGTACATGAACCCAGGTGTAAACATGGTTTGAAGACCGGAAATATATTGTCGCAATGGAAGTGTGTGACATCTTAAGAGGACGCTGGAGTCAATCCAAATTCCGCCTTTCCCCCATAAGAGCAATGTTAAAAGGGATGTCAAATAACTCTTTTATTTATAATCAGAAAATAATGGTTTATAGCTCTAAATAAAGGGTTCATCAAGGCGGATTTGGTTTGCGAGAGGAATTTTTTATAAAAATTAGTGTTTTTTACTAAGACGAAATAACAAAGCAATTTTTTTACTACTTTTAAAAAATTTTCTACAGAATTTAATAAATTATTTACAAAGAATCGATCTCGCAAAAGGAACGGGGAATTTAATTGTGATTCAAACGCTATTTATTAAGAACCAATCAGACAAAAAATAAAGAAATTATATGACAAATGCCGGGGACAAGTTTAGCATTGCTCTTATGGGAAATAAATCCAACATGGCGGCACTCCTACGCCCTCTTAACATCCGGGGTAGCGGACCGCTTTCAACTCTTAGAACACACCTGTTCGCGGCAAAACTATTTCAGTCTGATTTGTTTCCTCAATTCAAACAAATGTCACGAAAAAGAAGTAGGCCTAAGCATAAACGGATTCATATTAACTGAATGAAATTGACGGCAAACAACTGCTTGTTTTAGGTCAATTTTATTGACCTAAAAAGTCATCTCTGTTGTACATAACTGATACTCTGCAGTACAACAGATTATCAGTTATGTACAACAGAGATGACTTTTCGTCAGCAATTGTGATTAGGATTTTTAGGCTATATTGCAATTTAATTCAACTTTGTGATCGTATTATACCTGTTTGATGGAGTAACTATAATTTATTGACATAAGAGTTAACCGTTTTTCCTGAAGCAGACATTACTTATCTTCACTGGCGTAAATATAAAGAAAAAAATAATAATAAGAGCCCCCCCAGCGTCTCTAACCACCGGCCGCCACTGACATATTCGTTACGATCGGTAATCAACATGTTAAGAAGAACTGTTGATCTTTCAAAAACAAAGATTTTTTTGTTAATTTGAAATGCGACCTATAGTACTTGAGTTTTATCGAAAAAGTAATAACTGTAATTAAATGTTCCTTTTTGTAATAATGAATTTGCAGGTGATTGAAGTGCTTGAGATGCTGATTGGAATGCTGGAGAGCAAATCGTGCAAAGATCAGCTTATCTTGCTTCTGTTTGAACCTCAAGCCGCGGATCTCATGTACTGTCTACTTCTTAACAAGACTTTTTCAATGGATGTGAAGCATCGTGCTCTAAAGGTACTTGTAGCCACAATACTTACACATTAATGAAAAATGAAGCATGAAGAATTATTAATATAATGTGCAATTACCATAGTGTTTAGTTATAATAATTATGTTATATATTATACACCTTAAAAACATACAATTGTTTGTAGGTGTTTACAATGAATAAAAAAAAACAGTTGATACAATTAATAATATAAACTTAAATTTTACCTGATGTAAGCCTGATGCTGTGAGGTTTGGTTAAGAGAGGGTCTTCTGTAACTTATGAAAATATTAATTTTTTTCTAAATGGTATTTATTTGCAATTTTTTCCTTTTGTTTACTTTATCACAAACGAAGAAAATTAGTGTTGCAAAAACAACTTAGAACCACAGATATGTGTGGGGTCAGCCTGTCATGATATACCTGTGTGTTTGGCCAGTTGCTGTCAGTGCTGCTGCGCACAGAGAAGGTTTACGAGCGCAACAAGTCGCGGCTCCGTCTGCAGGACAACACGCCCGCGGGGCTGTACCCCGGCCTCATCTCCATGCTGCCCGAGCAGCAGCTGTCCATGGAGTTCACCGCCATGCTGCTCGACCAGATACTGCTCACTGGTAACACAACCACACCTCAAATCAAACAAAACAAATTAGTTGAATATATTTTATAATAGATTTTTAATTTAAGGTACAATTCCTGATGAATTTTATTTTTTTACTTTTTAAAAATGACTATAATGTTTTAATGAAACTAATTAAACTTGAGTCCTTGGTTTTCACTTGATTGGTCTGAACTGGTAGAGGTCAACTTTGGGTGCATAAAAATGAAGCTGTCACAGTATTAGTAAGTATGGTAATTGATCTATAGTGTGGCTAACTACAATGAACCCTGATTCTTCTATCCTCCTTTTCTCACTGAGACCTTCACTCCCGGCACAGTCTCAATATCCAGTCTGGTCTGAGCCCATGTGTTGAGGAGCGGATCTTCCTTGAACCTGGGAGGGGCACCTGGATGAGTTATCTTTTTCTCTTGCCTGTGGTCTGTTCGACTTTGAGACGGATTTTGATAACCCTTCCAAGTGGACTGAAGCAAAGGTGGTTTTTGTCAGGTGGACTTGTTTTCTCTTTAACACTTCACCAGAACCGTAGTCTAGTTTTTAAAATAATGCCAAATGTTCAAAATATACAGACTATATTTAAAAAAAAATTCAGTTGAATCTGAATTTTATCTGATCCTCTTATCACTCCCAAATTTTCACCTGTTGGTTTGATCTACACTCAGGTACTTAAGAGGGTGTTGGAGTCAATCCAAATTCCGCCTTTCCCCCGTAAGAGCAATGTTAAACTGGATGTCAAATAACTCTTTTATTTATAATCAGAAAATAATGGTTTATAGCTAGCTATAAATTCCAGGCGGACATCAAGGCAGATTTGGTTTGCAAGATCAGTTTTTTATAAAAATTTGGGTTTTTTACTAACTTGAAACAACAAAGCAAGTTTTTTACTACTTTTAAAACATTTCCTACAGAATTTTATAAATTATTTACAAAAAATCGATCTCGCAAAAGGAACGGGGAATTTAATTGTGATTCAAACGCTATTTATTCTGAACCAATCGGACAAAAAACAAAGAAATTATATGACAAATGCCGGGGACAAGTTTAGCATTGTTCTTATGGGAAATAAATCCAACATTGTGGCACTCCAGCTTAACCCATAAATACAATATCCATTGATCGTGAGTGCAGAATTCACAATGACAAAACAGTTATGTAAATGGTAATCATCAAATTCATGCACTATAATACATTTTAAAATCTAATATGCTGTAAAACTAATCAATATACAAGAATATATATTGTTTACTTAAGACATAATATAAAAAAAATGTTTTATAGTAATAATTTTAATGTACACATACATGTAACATAACCTATTTCATTTTTACAATGTACAATAAAAAGTTGATCATAATTTTAAAATTTTTTGTTTTACTTTAACAAGTGAGATGAAAAGAATTTTAATCTGGTTGTGGGTTACATCTATTCCTTTAGAAAATAATTTAAATCTGGTTGTGGGTTACATTTATTCCGTATGTACGAATCGGTTTATAATTTTCACATTTTCACTTTACAAGTCAGTTAGAAAACATGACTCAAACTAATGAGTTTTTCCAATACTTGTTGAGTTAGATTATAAGTTGAGTAGATTTGTTCAAACTCCTTGAAAAATACTCGAGTTCTTGCACACCCCTAGTTTTGGTAAAAGTGTTAAAGAGTTGTACACTATGCCTAGGGCAGGGTAGGGCCTGTAGTGTAGAGCCCTGGGAGACATGTCCACCTTGTTTTAATTCTTAATCACCCTAAGAACTTACAGTAGAAGCCCTCTAGTCCGGCCTCGGATGGTTCGGCCGCCGGATAATCCGGAAGCGGTCTTCCGGAAATAAAATGGTCAGCCGCGGGCATTTCCCATGGCCAAAATAGACAAGACTCAACTTGTTCCATGTTATATCACTAAAATATATCAGTTCAATTGCCGATTTTGGACTCTTTGTGGTCTGATGCTTCAAAAACATTTTGGTCGTGTTCTATTTATGTACGGCCCGATGTAACAAGGAAGTTAGGTAACTAGACGGATTTAGTCGCTATCACGGTCCCATTTAGACAATAGACAATAGACAAAATTTTTTATTACCGTTAAACATAACATTACATATGCAATAGGCAAAGGTCAAATATAAGAGTTACAAAAAACTTCTTTTTTTTAATTCTTATGTACATAATTCTTAAAAAGGCAATGTACTATAGAAACAAACAAACTTAACAAATTGGAACAAATAAATAAATAAAAAACACTTAACAGTAGTTTTACAGGTCAGACATATTACAATCTAAAAATTCAGGTACAGAATAAAAAGCTTTAGATTTTAACCACTTACTAAGTCTATTTAAAAAAATTGTCAGTGGAAGTAGTCTGATAGCTTGAGGAAGTTTGTTGAACATTTTTATTTTGTTGGTGACAATGGCTATTAATATTATTGGTGAGCCTAACCTGGGGAGTTACAAGTTCATCCTTGTGTCTAGTGTCATGATGATGAATATCATTTACGCTTTTAAATTGGCCAATATTTGTTTTAACAAATAAGAGATTTGAAAGTATATAAACAGATGGCATAGTTAATATTTCCAATTTTTTTAAACTTTCCTTACAACTTTCCCTTTCAGTTAAACAAGCAATAACTCTAATGGCTTTTTTCTGCCAAATAAAACCACTTAAAGATTGAGCGGAGTTTCCCCAAAGGCCTATAATACATAAAGGTTATAATACATTTCTACTGATCAGTGTTGTGTCATATTTTGTAGAGAGCAGCAGCAGCTACGCGGGGGCGTTGTCACTGCTGCAGGCCCTGACACTGGCCGACTTGGATATCAAGCTAGAGGCGGCACGAAAACTGCTCACTACAACATTTATGCGGCCCTCTGCACCAGTCGCACTGGCCAAACAAGTAGGCCTACACATTAACTGCAACTAAAAACCTATGTTTTGGCTATGGCTTTGTAATTCATTATTATTTGAGTAAATTATAATCTGCAGCTAGTTTTAGTATTACTTCATTGTTTTAAATGTAATCATTTCCAAAGGTCCTTAGAAACTGAATGAAAATATAAATAAACTTAAATAGATTGACAAACCGTTAGAAAACAATAAAAACTGCTAGAGCACAATGTAAAATCCAGCACTTTCAGCAGCTCACTGTCATTGCAACATTGGTTATTCCCAACGAGCACAGAATAGAAATAGAGAGGCCAGCTGAGTGCAGCGGTAAAGCTATGTGGACAGCGGCTAGCCCACAATAGGAGTGAGGGCAACGGTACTTCACACTAGGAAATGATTCACAAAATCAAAATCAAAATGAGCTGTTTGTCTCATTTAGCGCGAGTTGTCCACAAAAGAAGTGGCTTCACTACCTGTAATGTTAGTTGGATATGAGTGGCCTCTCTATTTCTGTTCTGTGCTTGCTGGTTATTCCATTGACAGTTGTAGTATGTATAAACTAGCAAACCAATGATATAGTATATTTCATAACAAGAGTGGAAAGTGTCTTTTCCGGGCCGAGATCGAGTTTACGCGCGAGGCTTTAGCCAAGCGCGGAATTTCGATCAAGGCACGGAATAACACTTTCTACTCGAGTTATGAACGATATTTTTCATCACACTGTAGATAATTAATAATAGTAATTAATTAAATAATGCAAGTTTAAGAAACCACCTATGGATGCTCAATTGATTTCCGCAGTACAATGAAAACAGTGATTCTGTTTTACACAACTGATTACATTATTGAGAACAGCTGATTTAGGGAATAATATACTCTTAGCACTGCTAGCGCTACTTGTGTCAGTAATCATAACTAATTACTAGTGTGGGAAAATCAACAGCTGATTTTCCCTCTCTAGAGAGGGAAAACGGTTTTTCTACACTCTCAGCTGGTGATGAATATAGCTGTTTCCCGTACAGTGTGATGAAAAAGTTTTATCCCTTTGATCTCTGAGGCGAAAAGACTGTTGATATCTGACCCTTCTCTACTGTAAGCCATGTGATACTTTGTTTGAGTATTAATCCACATTTAAAACTTATAATTACATAGATTCATAAAGTAAATACGATGGTATCAATAGAAAATTATAAAATTATAACAGTATAAAATTACAATATTTTTATTTAGTAGCCTACTAAAACATAACCAGAGAAAAAATTGGACTAGAACAATTTTATTATCACTTCATGAATTTGATGAGAGGTAGATCTTGTTGAATCCCAGAAGTAATTTTGATTAAGTTTCCGAAGATGTTGAAAATATTTTCTTGTCTGAGGAACTTCTCGCACAACTGGATTTTTTATGAGGCGATCACTCTATAAGTGGTTTAAACTATTATCTTGATAATTTAATAATTGATTCTTGGAGATTTCCATAGGTGGGTTTGAGATTTGACACCATAGATGATTTTGGATTGAATCTGATGGAATAATATTCACTCAATGGATTTGATGAGATTTTTATAAGTCTTGTTTATTGTCGGATGTAATGATTTTGATTCAATTTAGAATGTCCAACGTGCTTGCTTGCGTAAAGATTTTTTTCATTAGGCCTCCTGGAATTGTGATTATGTGGTCACTCCACTAGTGATTTAAACTGTTATCTTGAAGATTTGAAAATTGGTTCTTGAAGATTTTTCTTTGGCAAGTTTTTTTACCATAAATAATTTTTGACAGAATCTGACAAAAGGTTTATTGCTCTCTCTAAAGGTTGTTTCATCCCATGAGAAATTTCTTCCAATAGTGTTTTCAAGAACTATTCTTAGAAATTAGCTCAACATTTAATTGCCAACATTCGATTCTTTAGTAATACTTAAATGTTTTACAGTTTCTCCTGTTTTTTGTTTTTGTTTTTTTTATACTATTTTACTTGATTAGGTTAGAAAATTATCTATAATTTTACTTCAAGGGAATATCTGTATAGCTAAAGATTTGTGGTCACTTACAGTTTCTTGCTCTCCAGAACAAATAATTTTTGAACATGCATTGGTATTTTTTAAAAGTAACAATTTTTGTGCATTTTGACTTTTCTTAATGAATGCAATTCTCTGAGTTAAATTTTCTAGTTTAATTTTACGAAAGTAATTTGTTCTCAATATACATAAATACTGATTAAATTTGCTCTGCTAAGAAATGTCAAGATAATGTAACGTCACTGCGTGACGTTAGTGAAATTTAAAAAAGAAAAGAGAATTCCCGAATAGCTTAAGGCTGGGATTTTTCCAGGGGTCGGGTTACTGCCCTTTGGGTCAGTTCTGAATAAAACAAAACCCTCAATTTTTATTTGGTGTTGACTCAGCCACTGAACAAATACAGCCAAGGTTGAGGGCTCATCATCGTCAGACACCAAGAGCCGGATATGATGAGAATTTTGAACGGATAGATCAATTTTAATTTTGCCTACTAGAATACATTAGATGTCCTTAAGAGAAATGTCCAGCCGCGTAAAGACTAACGAGTTAAGTCGGATGACACCGGGAGAGGTGTCACGCCGAAAGGAGTTAAGTCGGGTGACGCCGGGAGAGGTGTCACGCCGAAAGGAGTTAGGTCGAGTCGGGTGACGCCGGGAGAGGTGTCACGCCGAAAGGAGTTAGGTCGAGTCGGGTGACGCCGGGAGAGGTGTCACGCCGAAAGGAGTTAAGTCGGATGACACCGGGAGAGGTGTCACGCCGAAAGGAGATAAGTCGGATGACACCGGGAGAGGTGTCACGCCGAAGGGAGTTAGGTTGAGTCGGGTGACACCGGGAGAGGTGTCACGCCGAAAGGAGTTAAGTCGGATGACACCGGGAGAGGTGTCACGCCGAAAGGAGTTAAGTCGGGTGACGCCGGGAGAGGTGTCACGCCGAAAGGAGTTAGGTCGAGTCGGGTGACGCCGGGAGAGGTGTCACGCCGAAAGGAGTTAGGTCGAGTCGGGTGACGCCGGGAGAGGTGTCACGCCGAAAGGAGTTAAGTCGGATGACACCGGGAGAGGTGTCACGCCGAAAGGAGATAAGTCGGATGACACCGGGAGAGGTGTCACGCCGAAGGGAGTTAGGTTGAGTCGGGTGACACCGGGAGAGGTGTCACGCCGAAAGGAGTTAAGTCGGATGACACCGGGAGAGGTGTCACGCCTCTTTTGTCGTGGAGTTCCTTCGTGGTTTCTTCCTTATTTTCCGTTTGCTCCATTAAGGGACCATAGGTACAATTTGGAGATTTAAGTTCTCTACCGCAATTCAACATGGCTGGCGTGAAATTTGTGGACTCCTGGATGGTTGTGTTAAGTGCAAAGCGGAATTCGTCTAAATGGTCGTCCCATGAACGATGATCATCGGCCACGTACTGAGAAATCATGGTTTTTATAACGCGGTTCGCTCTTTCCGTGGGGTTAGACTGTGGGCTATAAGGGGCAGTTAATCGATGGTTGAATCCCCAGTCCGACGCCAATTTAGAGAAAATTCGGGAAACATACTGGGTCCCATTGTCGGTGAGGAGCACCTCCGGAGTGCCGTGGCGAAGTAGAATTTGTTGAGTAAAGATTTTTGAAACATTGTGAGCAGTTGCACTCTTAAGTGGGGCCAGCTCCACCCACTTAGTAAAAGTATCCTGGAACACGACCACGAAACGATTTCCCCTTCGGGTTCGTGGTAAAGGTCCAATGATGTCACTGGTAACTGTATACCATGGCCCAACTGGGCGGCGAAATTGCATTTTCCCCACTGTCTTCCGCTGTTCCACTTTATACCGCTGACACGTATCGCATCCTCTAACGTATTCTTTTACTTCCCGCCTCCAGCCTGGCCAATAATATCTGTTCTGAATTCTCGATATTGTTTTATGAATTCCAAGATGACCGGCGGTAGGTATATCGTGGTTTTCGTTTAGGACTTTCTTTTTCTCAGAAATGGGGACACAGAGTTTCCATTCAAGAGTGTTATCCGCTGTATTCCGACCTTTAAATCTACGGTACAGTTTTCCATCTTTTACCATGTATCCTGTTGCTTGTGTCGGATTTTCAGTAGCTTTTTTTAGTTTGGTTTTATACCAATCTGAAGAGTCTTGATGGTTTACATCATCCACAGTACTAGCGTCTTCTTTGGAGTCGTCTTTGGCCGCATTTTCTTTGCTATCGGCCACATAACAGGTACTCGGATCGGGCTCTCCGTTGCAAGAGTCGCTAGGAGGATTACGAGACAAGGCGTCTGCCACTCTGTTTAATGTCCCTTTACGATATTGTACGGTAAATTTGAACTGTTGTAGTCCTAGCACCCATCGTGCGAGCCTGCCCGATGGCTTCTCGATGGACATAAGCCACTTAAGTGCCTGATGATCAGTTATTGCGGTAAATGAATAACCTTCTAAGTATGGCCGAAATTTCCTAACTGCCCAGACTAGAGCCAAGCATTCCTTTTCGGTTACGGTGAAGTTTTTCTCTCTATCTGATAGCAGCCTGCTAGCATAGGCTATAACTCTTTCCGACTTATCACTGTTTTGGGTAAGCGAGGCACCCAATCCAGTGTCAGAGGCATCGACTTGGACCACAAAGGGTTCCTCAAAATTTGGACAAGCTAATATGGGAGCTGTTGACAAGGCGTCCTTCAATTTGACAAAGGCCTGTTCCTGGGGTTCCTTCCACTCCCATCTCTGGTTCTTTCTGAGTAGCTTGGTTAATGGGGCGGAGACCTGCGCATAATCTTTTACAAATCGCCGGTACCATGATGATAAACCAAGGAAGCTTCGCACCTGTCTAACGGTTTTGGGTGTTGGAAACTCTCTGATAGATCGAACCTTTTCGGGATCGGTGTGAATCCCGTGTTCATTTATGACGTGACCTAGGTATTTTAATTCCTTTCTGCAGAAATGACATTTTTCTGGGTTAATTACAAGTCCTGCCTCACGGAGGCGACGAAAAACTTCCCTCAGGAGTGCTAAATGTTCGGGAAACGTTTTGGAGACTATGACCAAGTCATCCAGGTAAGCGAACGCATTAGGTTCAAATTCCGGGCCAATTATAGTGTCAAGCAGTCTCTGAAATGTAGCGGGAGCCGTGTGTAGTCCAAACGGCATTACTTTAAAGTGGTACAGCCCTCGCCCTAGTACTGTAAATGCTGTGATAGGCCTGCTGGCTACTTCTAGTGGAATCTGCCAGTATCCATTCTTTAAGTCGATAGTGCTTATGAAAGATGCATTTCTTAGCTTTTCCAAAATTGCATTTATTTGTTGCATGGGATAGGCGTCAGTCTCACAGACCGCGTTAACCCGTCTATAATCTACACAAAAACGATACTTGCCATTGGGCTTTTTAACCAGAACCACTGGGGAACTCCAAGGGCTGTTTGATTTTTCTATTATATCCTCCTTGAGCATTTTGTCAACCTCTTCGTCCAGAACCGCCTGCATCGCAGGGTTCCTTGGGTAATATCTCTGCTTGATAGGGGTATCGTCTTTGAGCTTTATTTTGTGTTGAACCAAAGTAGTCCTTCCCTGAACATCATCAAATTTGGGTAGTTCTACTTCTAAGAACTCTTTCAGGGAGTTTTCGTTCTCTTCGTCTAGGTCAGTGACGGTGCTGGTATGCGCTTTTGCACTTTCCTCAGTTGTCTTGTTATCTAAAGAAGTATTCCCAGAGTCACTATCCCTTATCTGAATCAAGTCTAATTTTTTAATTGTGTCCATTCCTATTATCATTTGAGTGGTTAGTTTAGGTAGGTAGAGAGCTTTAACAGCGTGGGTGCCTCTCGAACAGACAGTCATGTCAAATTTATACGCCACAGTAACCTCGGAGGCTGAACCATCGGCTAACACGAGTTTGGTATTTACATTTTGCTCTGTGACACCCTGTTCCTCTAAATGATGCCTGAGTTGGTCACCAATTAGTGATATCATGGATCCTGTATCTATGAGAGCGCAGAAGTTCTGACCCATGATTTCCACAGTCAAAAATGGTCTCTTATCAGAAGAACTAAGTTTTGTGCAGTTGTTTTCATTGAATTTTATTATGAACTGTTTCCACTTTGCCCATTCGTCGGAGGTGGTTTTTGACTCTCGAGGTTCGGAACACCCCCTTTCTCCCGACCTCGAAGGGTGTTTTCCGGCCTACAATCGCAGTGAATTGTTCTAATTCCTTCCTTTTTACAATGGAAACACCGAAGTACCTTAGGCAACCTGCATTGTTCGTACCGATGTCCCTCTTTTCCGCAGTTGAAACACGTGATCGTTGATTTCGTGAAAGGTCTGTTTTGTACTGTTCTAGTTTGGTTATCTTTCCCTGTCACAACTGGCTTAGGGCTGGGTTGCCAGTTATGGGCTTTTCCGTTTGGCTTTGGGAATGGTATCCCTTTACTGGGGTTTCCTGTACACTTTGATGAATCCCTGTTTCCCTCGAATTCGACTGAATTAACTCGGTACATGTTATGCTTTTGATTCTTTGCATGATATGCCGTTTCCGGAGCAACCGACTGAGCGGGGTTTGGAGGAGGACGATAACTTTTAAGATCCCTTAGATAATTTTCGTATCCTTCAGCGAGTTTTAATAGTTCATCCACAGTGTTGAATTGTTCCCGCCTAACCATGATCTTGTACTCGGGCCTCATATTGGAGTATAGCCGATTTAGAGTATCGTTCAAGGAAATGTTTCCTCTGCGCCGTATAAGAGTTATGAGGGCGGACGCATATTTCTTTACCGGTTCATTCTCTCCCTGGGTTCGGCGCCAAATCTCATCATCTAGTTTTCGCCTGTAGTCCGGAGGTAGATATTGTTCTTCAAAACTAGTCTTGAAGTCGTCAAATGTTATCCAGTTGCTTTTCGCATTCCGGTACCAGAATAGAGCATCACCTTTTAAGATCTCAGGCACGGCTTTCAGCATTAGTTCGGGTTTTACGTTATAAGACTCCATCAGTTCGTTTAACCGTTCCAGAAACGACACCGGGTCACGATCTCCATCGTATTTCAGATTCCATTTCCTGACCATGTTACATATCTGCGCCGTTTCATTAGGCATTTCCCCTAGATTCACTCTTCCTCCACTTGAGTAATCATAAATTGGAGGATTGGGGTGCCGAGGGGAGTAAATATGCCCCAAACTATTCGTGTTAGCACTTGGGTGATATGTAGCTCTTTCCACCCCTACACTGTGCGTTGTAGCTTGAGTGTATATCATCGACTGTTGCAATTCAGGCATTTCTATGGGGTGCTCAAAGGTCTTTGGTCCGGTAGCTACCTGTTCAGTACCCTTCTTTAGCATAATTAGTCTCTCCTGCACGGTCCTAAAATCTGCATAAGGAGATAATCCCAGAATCTCTCTAATACTAGCTCCTTCCTTTGGTCCGGAGTCAGTCACAGGTGGTAAGTTTGAGTCGATACTAGCGCCCCCTTCAGCCCCTTCTACGCCAGTCATGCCGTTCCTAATGTAAGCTACAAACCGCGAACGGAGGTCGGCAACAGTTCCCTCGGAATCAAGACCAAACATCCGCATTTTCTCCTGTAGTTCGTGTTTTTGTAATTTGTAAATCCATCCTACCGTGACGTCACTTGCTGTAGGGGAAGGGGTCATAGGATATCCGCCTGGAGGGAAAGACACAGGCAGACCCAAGGACTGTGAGGTGGTTATAGGAATAGATGGAGTTGTCAGTTTTGTTATGGCTCCGGTACTAGTTGTAGTCGTAGTAGTCATAACGGTCTCGGTAGCGGTAGTAGTCAAAGGAGTTGTGGGTGAGTGGGTAGTTTTAGTAGGGGTTTCCTTAGGCTTTACTTTTCCAGTAGTAGTCTGCGGGACTTTAGCATTGTCCCCAAGAATAGATTTGAAAAAGAGAATCTTGTAGGGCCTGAGGAAAAGTTCCAGATTGTATGACATTTTGAAGCTCAAAATAATTTAAATTTTCCCCAAGAATAAGCAACTTGAGTCCCTGTTCGGGCGCCAATTTATGTAACGTCACTGCGTGACGTTAGTGAAATTTAAAAAAGAAAAGAGAATTCCCGAATAGCTTAAGGCTGGGTTTTTCCAGGGGTCGGGTTACTGCCCTTTGGGTCAGTTCTGAATAAAACAAAACCCTCAATTTTTATTTGGTGTTGACTCAGCCACTGAACAAATACAGCCAAGGTTGAGGGCTCATCATCGTCAGACACCAAGAGCCGGATATGATGAGAATTTTGAACGGACAGATCAATTTTAATTTTGCCTACTAGAATACATTAGATGTCCTTAAGAGAAATGTCCAGCCGCGTAAAGACTAACGAGTTAAGTCGGATGACACCGGGAGAGGTGTCATGCCGAAAGGAGTTAAGTCGGGTGACGCCGGGAGAGGTGTCACGCCGAAAGGAGTTAGGTCGAGTCGGGTGACGCTGGGAGAGGTGTCACGCCGAAAGGAGTTAAGTCGGATGACACCGGGAGAGGTGTCACGCCGAAAGGAGATAAGTCGGATGACACCGGGAGAGGTGTCACGCCGAAGGGAGTTAGGTTGAGTCGGGTGACACCGGGAGAGGTGTCACGCCGAAAGGAGTTAAGTCGGATGACACCGGGAGAGGTGTCACGCCGAAAGGAGTTAAGTCGGATGACACCGGGAGAGGTGTCACGCCGAAAGGAATTAAGTCGGATGACACCGGGAGAGGTGTCACGCCGAAAGGAGTTAGGTTGAGTCGGGTGACACCGGGAGAGGTGTCACGCCGAAAGGAGTTAAGTCGGATGACACCGGGAGAGGTGTCACGCCGAAAGGAGTTAGGTTGAGTCGGGTGACGCCGGGAGAGGTGTCACGCCGAAAGGAATTAAGTCGGATGACACCGGGTGAGGTGTCACGCCGAAAGGAATTAGGTTGGATGAGTGGAGGTACAGAGGTGGAGTCCCTTAACTCAGCTTTGATAATCGGTTACGTAATTTTTAATTTATCTTAAAGTAATTAATAATTTAATTTGGTATCGGATTATGTAACGTTTGATAGCTTCTTCTAAAAATTTAAACACAATGGGTGTTTGGATATCCCAGTAAAGTAAATGCAGAAATGTACGTGTTGAAGTGTGACGTAGTGGGTGGTAGTTTAGTGAAAAGATCTAGTGTGTGGTCGCCTGTTAGATTAAGTAGTTATGGTAGGATTTATTTTTATGGCAAGTGGTTGGAACGTGAGGTGGGTCACTGCCAAAGGATGTGAGGAGTTCGGTAGGTGACATTAAAGAATGTCACCCCGACAGGTGTGAAATGTGGGTTAGGATGTTAGTTTTTCATTAGAAGATTTTAGCACAGTGAGCAGGTAAACGAGTTAGTGGAGTCAAGTGAGAAAGCGAGCATATATCAAATGTGTCTTAGAGGCGACAATTTTCCACTACTAATGCAAAAGTTTCGCAAAAATATTAAATACTGATAACCACTAGTTCAGTATTATTATAGTTGCAGGTGCGATTATAGCAAGCTATGTCACACTAATTAGCAATAAATCAATATACTAAAGCTGCAATACAAGTCCAAGCATGTAAATATTTACAAAAGCAAGGTGCAAAATCCAACAATAATAATAATGTTTTTAATTACTGAACAGCAGTTAAGAGCTCCACAAAGAATTAAATCCTGTATAATTTTAATCAGGTGTTTGGAGAAATATAGCTTGATGCAAAGCAAGCTGATGCAGTATAAAATATTAGTTTTAATTTAAAAGGTTTTGAGTTACCAAAACTCAAGTAAAAGATGAAGCAATTTAATTGAGAGTGATTAGTATTTGATTGGTAAAATAAATTTCCAAATTGATTTTATCCAATTAAGTGACACGGAATAAATTAGGATTTATTCAATTTAAAAAGAACTGATTATAAAAGTATATCTTGTTGAAAAAAATACAAAGTAATTATTTATATTACTATCCCAGTATAAATGAGTCTAATCAAACTATGGAATAGAGTAGATTTCAGAATAGTAATAAACTAGAATATATTGAAAGAGCGGAAGCAGTACCTTTATGAAGAGAGATAGCAGGTCCTTCAGGTAGCCTAGCGACACACTGTATTGTCCGGTGTCCTGCCGCTCCCGGCCTTATCAGTACGCCCGGTCGGCTTATCGCGCACCGCGCGGCCGACCTGTCCTGCCGCGCAGGCAAGCGGGTGCGCGGGCGAGCTGTCCTGCCGCGCAGGCAAGTGGATGCGCGGGAGAATGTGAATATTTGCCGCTCGATTTGAAACTTATATATTGTAGTATAGGATAATAACATTAAATAAAAACAACTCAAAACTGTTTTCTTATTGAAATAAAATAATTTACATTTCCATTTTATAACGAAAATTAAATACTTCTATTAAAAAAATAAAACTTGTTACAATAAATTTTTGATTACACTAGATTTTGTTTGCTTTCTAAAAATTTTGACTGTCCAAAACTTAGCTACCATGGATACATAATTCATTGTTAACAAAGCTTTATGTTAAAAAAAATGGTGGTGTGTTCTCTTCCCAATATAATATTATCACTATTGAAGATAGTGCCATCTAAACTTATTGTAAAGCTTCGGTCCGACTAGGCTATTTAGCAGTCGCTACTATCCAGCTGCTGGTGAAAATCAGAAGTTGAACATGCTTAACTTTAAATGTGAACCTCTCAGATCTGCTGGCTGATGGCAATATTTACCAGCGGCTAATTAGTAGCGGCTGCTAAACAACCTAGTCGGACCCCCGCTTAAGGTGAATATGTCCAAATTAACATCACCAAATTATATTTAAATTGATTTAAAACCACTTGCAATACATTATAGATACTATGTTGTGGAATAAATTCTGTAGTCCGTAAAATCTTCATGTATTTGTGAATTAACTCATTATTATCAGTCGCATTTAACTTCATTTGAAGTTAACTGTTACTCTTGTGTTGAAACCCACAGTTAAGGAACCTATCTTGGTCTTTGTTTTAAAACATTGTGCTATACTCTTTTTAATTAAATTTCTTTTATCTGTAGTCTGAGTAATATTATTCCCTCCAATAAATGTGTAGCAAATATTATTCAGGGAACTGATAAAGATTGGTCAGTTGTTGGTGTAGAGTTTGGGGTTCTGCCCCGGACTTTGGAACTATGGCAGCAATGTTGTGGGTTCGAATCCTCGTTCTGCCTGGAAATTTTATCTGTACAATCACTTGCACTGTAGCGGCTCACCCCCTTATTTTGTCTAATACGATCCACCCATAGATCAATAGTCTATGTGAATGGAACAAAGTAAAACGGACATAGGCCTGTCGACCTCTTTTTTAGCTAAAAAAAACCTTTTCATTAAAGCAACCCACTAAAAAAGGGAACGGTGTCCATGACTTTTTCATGGTTTTTTTATGCCTTAACTCATAACTCCTTGCCCTTAGTTGTTGAGAATAACTTCTATTATTGGCCATTTGCCCCTTTTTGAACTTCCAACTTTAAATGCAAGGAGGAAAGATTGATGTGCGTGGTCACTGTTACTGCCAAAACTAGGAGAGCATTTTTAATTTGCAAAAAATTCCTGACCCGATCATTTAGGTCATTTTCAGCCTGGTTACTGGTTAGCTCTAATAGTTTTAGTTTCGTAGACTTTAAAAAGGGTCTAAAAGATTTTCCAGTATATTGCTTGATCAGATTTGTAGTCTATGATAATGGAGGAGAAAGGCCGCCATTTTAAGATTTAAGGGCCTCCATAAAATCTTGTAGAAAAGAATGAAAAATCATTTTTGTGAAATATTTAGGTAAAATTAAAGTGTTGATGGAGGAGGGTTGATGAAACAGCTTTAGAAATTGGACAAAATATGTTTTTTTCAGTTTAGGGATAGATTATTTTTAATTTGGGGAATTGGAAGAAAGATTTTTTTATCCTGGAAAAAAACATTCTTCATTTGACATTTCTCCAATATTTGATAGAGGATTCTTAACCTATCTGGATTAACCTTAAGGCAGTTTTTTTTTTTATTTTGTGTATCTACTCTAGTGGCATTTCAAATATTTTGACGGGGAACTGTCCAAACCCTGGTCTTGGAAACAAAATTTTGTTTACTGAAGCATTTAAAATCTGTTTTAGTGGATTTGTATTTTAGTACAAAAATTCAAATACACCATTTGACTAAACTTTTTCCATAATACAAATTTTCAAATTAATTGAAATTTTTTCTATTTCACAAAATAGCTATATAAGCATAAAATGTTTGGTAATATTTTTCTCCAAACTAAATGTTTAAAAGCTAAAAATTCGTCATAAATAACAGGTAATGTTTATTTTTAGGTTGGATGGCAAGACTGCATCACACGCCTTTTGATCAAGCAGCCGATCACCGATGTCAACAACGAAGTGTTCCCCGACCTGATGTCCTTTGATGATGATGAGGAGATGTTGGATTTGGACCCTGGCCGGGCGTCGCCGTCATCTGCGTCTCGCATCTCTGATGCCGCCTACGCCATTGAGAGTGAAATCAAAGGTGCGAAGCCTGCCACAGTAGAGTCCTTCTTAACCAGCCACCTTTTAAGTGGTTTCCGCTTTAACCGGCCTACCCTAACACAAAAAGTACATCTTTTTAAACGGCCATTTCTTATCTCAACATCGCTTTAACCGGGCGCGTTTCTCTGGAAACGTAGTTTTCTTATCTGCTGTATCATTCAATTCAACGTTATTTCATATTGATGTTCTCAAACCAATTAAAATGTAACGTCCTGGACGGAAGTGAATGTCACCGGAAGTCAATACGTTTGGACCTACTATCCAGTAGACCACAATAAGGAAACAAATTATAATTAGTTTAGGTTTTTGTGGATTTCATGGGTGTCGGATGTTAGCTATAAATCATAAACAGTAATGTATTTAAAGTTCTTTTTCAAGTGATAATTATATTTAGACCATATAAAATTATAGGTTGGCGTTTTTAAATGAACATCAATTTAACCGGCTAATTCATTAACCGGCCGCATCCTGGTCCCGAGGTGGCCGGTTAAGAGGGAGTCTACTGTATATGATGAAGATGAAAGTTTTTGTGGTCTTAACATCTGTAGTAGGATCAAAATATTTTAAACATGTTAGGCTATAACAATTTTTTCCAAAAATAACACCAAAATGTAGTTAAAAATTATTTTAAAATTGTGTTTTGCATAATATTTGTTATTATTTTATTGTAATTGCAGTATTATGTATAGATACACACTACTTCAAAGTATTTTTACTGAATATAAAAAATTTCTTTAGTATTTTGATTGCAACCAACAAAACTTTTTACTTTATTTTACCTGACCTAATCCCACGGAGAACCCCATAAAACCCATGACAGATCTTAGTTTCATTTTGTCTTTTCAAATTTAATTATTATTTTCATAGAGGAATTTCTTTTAGGCCACGGCCACACGAGCGTTTTTTCACGCACAAACGCAGCATGAAAATCCGCCAGAAATATGAGCAGCATTAAATGTAGTGGGGTATGCCACACGTAGTGTGTTTTCCCGCCGTTGCTTTTATAATTAAAATTGAACTATAAATTGAAGCAGCGTGAAAATAAGCTAGTACATACTGCTTGAAAAAACGCTCGTGTGGCCGTGCACTTAGGAAAGAATTTGTTATTTAATAAGGACTATATTTAACTATAATTTGTTTATAAGATTTAGTAACTGACATTTTTATATAAAAAACGTGGTTAACACGGGTATTAAATGGAATAAAACGTATATTTGTAGTTTTCAAAATTTCAATTTTTTAATGGTGGAAGTATGGAAGTAATGCTGAAAGTATTTTAGTAGAGTAATGACCTCTGAATAGCTCACAAGTCACAAAACTAAAGATTCACTCCTTACATTATCATTTTAACATTTTTCTATCTTTTTTAACTTTTTAAAAACAGTTACGGTCGTTAGTGTTTGTTTACATACTGGTGTTGTGTGCAGAGGTGGCAGAGACGGTGAGCAACGCGGTGGCTGACAACATACACTACGCTGCAGACAACATCACGTCCGCCGTCGCCTCCGCCTACACCGCCTTCCGGCAGAAAACTGTCGAGATGCAGGTGTGTCAAGGCGATTGTGTCATTGCCTTCCAAATATAACTCACAATATAATTGTTGAGAAACAATATTCTTTAGCGTTAATGTGTTTCTTTCTTGATAGCTTACTTCTTATGTTCTAGATACATCTGAAAAAATCTAACTTGTCATTGTTCAGTTTGCAGACTATTTCATTAAAGGACATACTATAAAATCTACAGGTATACATAATCTATTCTAGTGTCCTAGTGAAACCCAGTATGCTTTGTATAGGACTACTAACTTAGTCAAAGCAAGTGATAACGGCTGTGCCATAACAAGATGACAAAACAAGTTGAATACTTGTTCATATGTTTTTCTGTTTAAGAAAATGTCTTGCAAAATTTGAGTCTTGATGAATCCAAATTTAATAAATAAGTGATACTTTCAAAAGCTACATTGAAGGCACCAATGGCATTAGGGTTCATATGTGTTTGACCATACCCACTTAGCCTTAAATGAGTTAAATGTCTGTACTCATCCATCTGAAAAAATCTTATAATCTATGTTTTACCCGCATATGTTTAAACCCGCGGTAACCGATATATCCTATAACCATATCCGCCAATTCTAAGTACGGTAACCGAATGATTTGTCTACCATTTAATATGGCTTTACTATTTGGCAATACACTACCGAACTTTAAGCCATCAGCCCTTAGTGTTAGTTTTGAAGGTGATGCCATATCGCTTTATGTGTTGGAATGCAAATTAATTGTTGTTCAGGAGAGCCTGGAGGAGTTAGGTGCAAGGTCGCGGTTGAAGAAGCGAAGTCTCACGTCACTGACAGAGTCTCTGGAGCCGGGTAGTCCCCAGCCGTCCATCAAGTCTCAGAACATGGCGCTGTCTGAAGACGGAGTCAGTTTAAGCAACAGGTACAGTTTGGAGCTTTCAATTGTACCTGGTCCAACTGAAATGACTGTAACTCAGTTCAAGGTTTATAACCCTCATTTGTTTATAGTATGTATATCAGTCATATTAACTAGCACTGTCGTGCGCGCCATTAAAAAAAAAGTGTGATTTGTTTCCATTGGAAGAGTGTTCAAATTAAATTGATTAAGAGCATAAACTATGTAGGCTAT
The DNA here is from genome assembly GCA_030545055.2 of Neoaliturus tenellus. NCBI lineage: Eukaryota > Metazoa > Arthropoda > Insecta > Hemiptera > Cicadellidae > Neoaliturus > Neoaliturus tenellus. The sequence goes on along the minus strand of CM061532.1, from coordinate 199,458,771 downwards.
ATAACTATGTGTCTAAAGTTGATCAACTTTGAACCATTGTGGCTTAATGTAGATTGAAAATATAAAAAGTGAATCAAAGAGCCAATGTATTAATCTTTTATTTAAAACCTCTCACACTTTTATCAAACTTTAAGGCACTGAATTGGAATTGGCGAAGCACTGCATAGTGTTCTGAGAGGAGCCCCTTTCTACCTCTCTTAACTGTAAAAGACGGTTGGTTTTTTGGGGGCTTGATTTTTGTTATTCATAAAACCTCTTGATAGTCACATTTTATTGCCCGGACAAAGTGTTTGTTTCTTTTATCATGTACTGCTATAGTTAGTGGCAAGATTAAACGTAAGGTAAAGTAAATAGAGGGTGGGTGGGCAAATCTGGAAAGTCACAGCTATTTGCCAGACTGTATTTAACTTCTCGTAGATTATTTTTCAACTAACATTCCTTTGAAGTAAGTTGCTAAGTTTGTCAATCAATGACTGTTTTGCAGGTCAGGGTCCAGCAGCAGCACGGAGGAATTGTCATCTCCGAGTCACACCACGTCAGCGAAGGACAGCCTCAGTGTGACCTCAGTGCCGAGTCTGTCTAGTCACATAGTTGATGAGGAGTCTGATGACGAAGAGAAGATACTTTTTGATGCCTTGCAGTAAGTTAGCAGACGATAATAGAGTTAGTGAAGGATGCAGCCGTGACTTTTTGTTGCAGAAACTATTCAATTGCAGGCTTTACTATGAAGAAATAAAGGAAAGAGATTGCCAGACAACTTACTTAGACAACTCGACTTCTGTTGGTAAGTTCTCTGGTGATCTCTTTACTTTGTTCCTATGTCTGCAACTTGGCCTTTTTTTTAGAACAACCCTAATATCCGTAATTGTAATAAATTAGATTTTCTGAAAAATTAAATTCATTTTTTTATTAATAGTAATTTATTGTGGTCAACACATTTTAGATTAACTTAACAGTAATTATAATTATCTAAACATTGTAGATAAGGTGCACAACTTGACTGGTTGGTTCTTTGATCAGAATCATCATGAACAGCATAATTATATTGCTTTCGGTATCGTAAGAACTAAAAAAGTAGTGAGTACTTTTGAAAACATTCTAACTTGTAGGTTCAGTGAGTTCTTGTTGATTTAATGCTTTTTCCAAGTATTGAAGGAAATATTGTGGTATCATACAGTTTACCATTTGGCATTACTATTTATATCACACAAATAATAATTATGGTTTCAAATTTGATGGCTTTAGTTTAGGTTATAATGATGTTTAGTTGAGTATGAACTACACTGTCATGTGACCTGAGTATGATGCCCTCTACACCCTTTGCTTGAACTTGTGTTACAGACGGTGGAAAGCATTTGATGCAGAAAAACTGGAAGATAAAGAAGCAGAGTTGTGTTACTTGGTTGCAAATCTTGTTTTCACTATCATGTGGCGAGGCATTGATGTCAACAGTAAAGATGCATGGAAGGTGTGTGTGAATTAATGTTAAAAAATTTATATAAAATAAAATAAGTATTACCGGTATTGTATTGGTGCAAAATGAAGAAAGTTTTATTTTGACATATAAAAAATTCTAGTAATTTACACAACATGTTTCCTGCAATCTGTTAATTTGAAAGAAAATGTTTGATCATACCTTATTCTAATTCATCTTTTGATTTAGGAAAAGCCAGTAGCAAATTCAGGATGTCTATTGGTTACAAAAAGTCAATGACCTTAGAAAAGCATGAAAGAAGGGTCTACTTAACTTATTTAGCTGAAAATTAATACAAGTACAGTAATTGGCAAATGGTGATTATCTATTTGGCCTACAGTAAAATTTTAACTGTCAGGAAATCTGCTGTTATTAATCTATGTTAATGTATGTTGCAATGGGCACTGTTATATTTGTTCAATTTCCAACATGAAAGTCATGGAAAAGTCTTTTATTATGTAGGAAAAACGTTTAAAATTGTAACAAACACTTGATGGTATATCATCAGTTATAAACTTTATTATAAAACTTTAGCCATTGTGTAAATAATAACACTGACGATTTCGACTGCTAACTGAATAGGAGAATCTCTTAACCAAAATTGTAAGTACTTTCATTAAACTCACATACACAGGGTGAACAATGTAACTAGCATCTCTGAAACTATAATATTTAGTGAAAACTGTAAATGAGGATTAAAGTCCTAAAAACATTGTGAAGTGTAAACAAAAGGAATTCATACTTTTTACTGTCATAAAAAATTAAGCAATTTTGCCTTTCTACATTTTTTAAATTTATAGTTTCTAAGATACACAGCTAAGTTGTTCACCCTGTATGCAGTAAGTAAATACTAACCCTAATGCAGTAGTATTTAGTTGTGGTGAGAATCAAATTTGGCATTTCATATAAGCTATTCACTCTACCCTCAACTTTTATCAATCCTTAGATATAGTATACAAACTATTAATTTTAAAAGAAGTCATTTTTATTCTCTTTTCATCGAAAGTAATGGTCTCAAATTTATTAAATGCCACATAATGAGGTCACACTCAATGAGGAAGTGCACTTTCAGTTGTTTACCCAGAGGGGCTGCCGTATGGTTAATTTTCTTAACGTATTTTAAAACTTACTTACATACGTGCAAAGTGTTAAGTTGGTCAATAGTAAGAATGAGAAGGTTTTCGCCCACACATGAATGTTTACATCTGTCCCCACGGCAGGAGCGAGGTCAGGTGATGACATGCATCAACCTGCTGGCCCTCAACAACACCCTGCACTGCTCACACCTGGAGCTGCGGCTGCGACTGCTGGAGATGTCGGTGACGGCTGCGCTGAGCGACCTGCGCGACGGCTCACACACGGCCGAGCACGCCGCGCACCTCATCCGCTGGATATACGACCTCACCGTCGTCGACCCCGGCCATTCCCGCGCTGCCAACAAGGCCTCCACCAAGGTGCTGGACCTCGCAAACAAAAATGATGTCGGAGAATCGACAAATCTACTTGTCAAACTTATTTATGAATGTGACTTAAGGAATTGAAAACATTTTATATGCAACTTCATTAGGAGCTTAACTAATGTTATTAACAAATCCTCCAGTGTGACAAACCTACTCAATCAACCCCAAGGTATTCATGGGAAAATTTGAAAACCATTAAATTCCATCACAAATTCGCTGATATGGGGGTTTGATGTGGAAAAGGGTAGGTATATATATATTTTATGATTTGTTAGAGGAGTTGGTACAAATATTATTTATTGCGCTTTTTTAAAAGTCAATGTTTTAAAATTTAATGTAAAACCAAGCCATTTACTCTTTTAGATCAGAAAATTTCACTCTTTTACACAATTAAGTAAGATAGTTCCAAAGGTAAATTGCTTTAGTACTCGTAACCTTGACAGTGTAAAATTTATAATACTTCACATCAGCGGGTTCATGTGGTTAGCGCGCTGGACTTAGAAACTATGGCAGCAATGTCGTGGGTTCAAATCTGCGTTCTGCCAGGAAATTTTATCATTATCATTCACCTCTACTGTAGCGGCTAACCCCCTTACTTTGCCTAATACGATCCACGCATAGATCAATAGTCTATGTGGACGGGGCAAAGTAAGGAAAAAAGAGGCCTGCCAACCCCTTTTTTTAATTAAAAAGTAAACTGCTTTAACATTGTGAAAAAAATTAGAAGAAATTATATCTACTAATTTCAATAATTTAAGACCTCAAACAATTTGTTTGCCTTAACCTAAATTGATAAAGTACGTCCTGCTTCAAGTTATATGGTTGAAGAACGCAGTAATAACACTTTAATAAAGTTATTCTCTTATTGGTTTTTGACAAAACATATTTTCTTATTAAAACCTGTGGAAACATTATGGTACTTTATTTCCAGCTATTGGATGGGGTTCTAGGCCTGCTTGATGCCTTGTTGGTTTTTCAAGAAATTCCTGGAGAAGAATGGACTGAAATGGCCAAGTTAGCTTTTGGTAAGAAAATTTATTTTTGTTTTGTTATATATCGCGAAAATAATTTAACCAGTGAAATAAAAATTGGTAAATTATCTTTTTACGAGGGTTTGATGATGTTTTAGCCTATAATGTTTTACCACGAATAAAATATTAATTCATAAGTATAATTTTCAAATACGTACTACGTACAAATTTCCCAGACTATAATACTGAGGATAGGCCCAGTTATGAAAGATTTTGATGTCCCATAAGTGCTATTTTGATAAGACCACCGTTATTTGATGAAGTATTCCACTACAGAAAATACATTTTTTACTTGTCATTTTTGAGAGCCAAATAACATGCAAGAATTGAACTTACAATATTTTTTCTCATATTTGACGTGGGAAAATCAGATATAAAAACATAATGGACTCTCCTGTATATTACTCATCAGTTTTTGAGCTTGAGCAAGATTTTTTGTGCTGTTTATACTCAAAATGTGTTAAATCTTCCTGCCAGTCAACCATACAGTCAATTGCATGTTTGCAGGTATATTGCTAAGCTGTGCAGCCAGCAGTAACCTGGAACTTTGCGCAATGGCCACCGCCAAACTGCACACCTTAGTGCAAACCAGGTGCATGAAGGATGCAGAGGAGGGGGGATACTTGCTGTACTACATCAACACCATCGTGCAGCAAACCCTGCAAGGTGATATGATAAAACATGTAAAACCAAGTCCAAAGGAGTGGTAATACCGGATGTCCCAAAAGTCAGTCCCCCCTGCTATTTCTTTAACACCTGCAGGTAATGTGATTATCTTTTGGGGAAGTCTCAGTGATCAAAAGAGAAAACTTTTGGTGAGCCAAAATTTTCAACTCCCTCCTACAAAATTTGGGTTTTGGGGGGGGGGGGTGGGTTAACATTTTTATATGGTAACCCTCATTGATTTTAGAGAAAAATGGGGATAAAGAAATAATTTAACCATACATACAATCCAAAAGTGATATAGAAAAGGGGGTTACCATTACAAAATTTTGACACCCCCTAAAACCCCAAAACCCCAATTTTGGGGGAGGGGGTTGTAAATTTTCACAAATCTTAAAGTTTCCCCTTTTAGTCACTATAAAACTTTCTCAGTAGATAATCTCGTTGTTGGCAGTTGTTAAAAAAATAGCAGAGAGGGGAATTTTTTGACACCTGGTACAATGTGAAATTACATTAGAATGATTGGTTTGGCTTGAAGCTTGAAGGATCTTGGGTGAAGCCTTGTACTCGTTCTCGTACTTTTTAAAGACAGCTAATAGGTGCAAAAAAGTCATATTGGGACCTAAAATTCTCTGCTATATCAAGATTATTATATCAAGATTAATGGTTCAGAAAAAATAATATTAAATAAATCACATATTGGGTTTCCTTAGAAACACTAATGTCACTTATTAAAATATTCAGTTTGAACTCAATACTGAAATACTCAATGAAATTATACATTATACTATGCACCACTAAATTGCAAGCTTGGAAATTTAAACAGATGAAATCTGATCAACATTATCCTTACCTAGCGATGTTGTCGGTTTTTTCATTTTTGCTTACATTTGCAGTAATTAATAAAAAAAAGCCAACCAGCTTGATGAGTCGGCACAAAGTGGCAACACTATTTAAAACGTGTCACATTTAGGCTCGCAATTTCGTGATGCCTACTAAAGTAAATGTAGTAAATATGATATGTTTTGCTATAACAAAGAGAGTTAAGGAAGGAGTCTTCCTTCACTCTCTTTGTAATTGTCAAATTCGAAAGATCATTACACAGGCAAAGAGTAAATATAAACCTCAGGATTTCATTGGTAAGTGAATCTAACACCAACTTTTGAATTCTATATGTAATCTAGACTTCTTTGTTAACATTTTTTTGCATGAGAAAAGTATTCCTTGTATTATTCGCCCACGAGAAAGTTCTCCAATTTCAAAAATAAATCTTAAGATTCCAGTTGTTTTATCGTGTTTACTGCTTCTAATCAGTCTGACTCCACTTGTTCACTTTCAGGAGGCAACCAGGAACACTACTCGTTCCTGATGCCTGTGGTCAAAGCTCTGATAGAGAAGCTGTCAGATCTTCTGTCCTTGGCCAGCCATCTGCCTGACTTGCCCCAGACCCTCTCTGGACCCACATTCTACGAGCACTTCCAGACATTCTGTCAGGGCGAGCAGTGGACATCCTTCATGGAGAATCAGGTAAGATGTCGTAGATGGATCGGACTTTTCTATATTTCATATTCATCAACTTCTTACAAAGAATAATTGGATTTAACACAGACTCTTTGCATGATCTTGGCTGTCAAAGTGATAACCAGTATTTGTCAATCTGGAAATAAGTAATGTGGGTTTACGCTGTAGTCATGTGGTCTAATCCTCATTTGTTAGAGTTTATGTATTCGGAGAAGGTTGATTTATTGGAAAGGTGGGGCCTTCTCTAGGGTTGCTTAAACAAAAGATTTGTTAGTTACTCCCGAGTTTCAAGATGTTTCTGGATTTTCTCTTTGGACTAATTTTGCTAGGTAGTACAACGCTCATTAATGAAAAGTTCTATTTCTTTTGAAAATTTATTGGGAGCTATTTTGTTTTTTGCAAATTTTGAAAATATATTTCATTGTTTTATTTTTTAGGTCCTTAAATAAAACATTGCAAATATGGATACAAAATTGTATGATACCTTTAACTCTGTGAACCGTTTGTTCACCATTGTAAATATCTTAACTAAATTTAGCTAAGATATTTAAAAATATTAATAAATAACACATATTATTACATTATGAACGGTACACAAAAAACACATAACGCACAGACATATGGTTTGTCCTGCACTTTTTTAGCGAATTTCCCATAGGGAATAAGCTATTACTGTAGGTCTCATGGTAAGACCTAAGCCCGGGACCATGTTACTTTTTCGTTTTTAGGTGCCCAGAGACCAAAAATAATAGTCATTAAAATTTTTATATATATATATATACAGTGTGTTCATTTTTTTATGCTCACCATTGGGATCTCGCAAACTATAAAAGTTACAGCAAAGGTCAAATTAGCAAAGTAGTGCGGAATTATAAGCTGAACAAAATGATGTGTAAAAATCCCAGATATTTCTACTGGTTCGTTCGCTGTGCTCGAAAAACTGTTTTTTGCTCAAAACTTCTTTTGCCTATAACTTTGTTATTTGTTGAAATACAAAAAAACTTTTTAGATGAAACTTTACTGAAATTTTACGTAGATTCTGAATATTAAAATTAAAATTTTTTACTTCAAACGGTTTTTTAGATATTTTAGACAAGTTGATTATTTTAAATACAAGTATGTATTTTTTTAATCATCATAAAAAAGAAATAATTTTTCTGATCACGAAAATACCAAATATGGCATATTTATTTATCATAATAATTATTTAATTATAAAAAATGTGATTAATAAGCAACCCTGAAATGCTAATAATGAGGATGCTTCTAACATGCGGTGCAACAATGGTGTAAATCAGCTGTTTTTCATTTTGTGTTTCATATTTTGTTGCTTACATTGTTGATCAGCTGTTTACCGGCATCCGCGGTTCCCATAAAACGTGTAAATCAGCTGTTTACATGGGATGCCGGTAAACAGCTGATCAACAATGTAAGCAACAAAATATGAAACACAAAATGAAAAACAGCTGATTTACACCATTGTTGCACCGCTTGTTAGAAGCATCCTCATTATTAGCATTTCAGGGTTGCTTATTAATCACATTTTTTATAATTAAATAATTATTATGATAAATAAATATGCCATATTTGGTATTTTCGTGATCAGAAAAATTATTTCTTTTTTATGATGATGAAAAAAATACATACTTGTATTTAAAATAATCAACTTGTCTAAAATATCTAAAAAACCGTTTGAAGTAAAATATTTTAATTTTAATATTCAGAATCTACGTAAAATTTCAGTAAAGTTTCATCTAAAAAGTTTTTTTGTATTTCAACAAATAACAAAGTTATAGGCAAAAGAAGTTTTGAGCAAAAAACAGTTTTTCGAGCACAGCGAACGAACCAGTAGAAATATCTGGGATTTTTACACATCATTTTGTTCAGCTTATAATTCCGCACTACTTTGCTAATTTGACCTTTGCTGTAACTTTTATAGTTTGCGAGATCCCAATGGTGAGCATAAAAAAATGAACACACTGTATATGTATATATGTATATATTTATATATGTATATATATATATGTATGTGTCCCTAGGCACGATAACTCTCGTAAAAACGGTCCGATCGACACCAAATTTGGTAGAGACGTGTAATCCTACGTTTATTCGGATGAGTTCGAAAACCAGACATATCGACCTACCGAAAGGGGTAGTTTTGGGGGGTTTTGTACCCCAAAAATGGGTTTTTTGCATTTTTCATATGTAAATTTTAAAAATTTTAAATTTTTATTTTGACCATTGGATTTAGCTCAAAAAAACACACAATTTAGCACTTTGAAGCTTTGTTCTATCTCTATTGGTTACCGAGATGTTACAAAGTCTAAAGACAGAACATTGTCTTTTGGGGGTCCAATGTTAATCTTATGGAGAATAAGGATTTCACTTATTAACCAATATTTTTGGATAAAACTTAGTATTTAGCTTCATTTGGTTGAGATTCATCCATTTAAGGTAAAAAATCTTGGTTTTAGCGAATTTCCCATAGGGAATAAGCTATTACCGTAGGTCTCATGGTAAGACCTAAGCCCGGGACCATGTTACTTTTTCGTTTTGAGGTGCCCAGAGACCAAAAATAATAGTCATTAAAATTTTTATATATATATATATGTATATATGTACCGGGTGTCCCACGAAGAGGTTTAAACGTTTGATTTTATATTACGTGCCCATTCATGCACCGAACTTTTTTAAACTTTACACAGTTTACAAAGTAGGTTCTAAAAATATTCTGGAAAAATTTCAACTTCCTAACCTTAATAGAAACAAAATGGCGGCATATTGAAAATTTTACCAAAGAGGAACTTCTCCGGATACCGCGGAGTTTCTTTGTAAGAGCTTACGAATCATTTGTTACGCGCTGTTATCAGTGTGTTGCTGTGGATGTTTTACAGTTTGAATAATTTTGGACATTAAGGTTTTCCATTAATCTATGTTCTAGTTTTTTATTTAAAAGTCATATAGCCCTAGAATGTAACAATAAAAATATTTTATAAAACCAAAAACACTTTTTGTAATGTTTTTAAAGTATCTTTTTCAATATTCCGCCATTATGTTTCTACTAAGGTTAGGGAGTTGAAATTTTTCCAGAATATTTTTAGAACCTACTTTGTAAACTGTGTAAAGTTTAAAAAAGTTCGGTGCATGAATGGGTACGTAATATAAAATTAAACGTTTAAACCTCTTCGTGGGACACCCGGTATATATATATATATATATATATGTGTCCCTAGACACGATAACTCTCGTAAAAATGGTCCGATCGACACCAAATTTGGTAGAGATGTGTAATCCTACATTTATTCGGATGAGTTCGTAAACCAGACATATCGACCTACCGGAAGGGGTAGTTTAGGGGGGTTTTGTACCCCAAAAATGGGTTTTTTGCATTTTTCATATGTAAATTTAAAAAATTTAAAATTTTTATTTTGACCATTGGATTTAGCTCAAAAAAACACACAATTTAGTATTTTGAAGCTTTGCTCTATCTCCATTGGTTACCGAGATATTACAAAGTCTAAAGACAGTACATTGTCTTTTGGGGCTCCAATGTTAATCTTATGGAGAATAAGGATGTGTTAATATTTCACTTATTAACCAATATTTTTGGATGAAACTTGGTATTTAGCTTCATTTGGATGAGATTCAACCATTTATGTAAAACCATTTATGTCTTGGTTTTTTGTTCTTATCATGACAGCAAACCTGCATACTCTTTTCCCATGTTAATCATATGGAGAATAGTCAAACTCCTTTATTTATGGACAGATATTGATGAAACTTAGTACATGGCTTCATATGGTCAAAATAAATTTTGTTATGATAAAAACCTACTTTTAGTGTACCCCATGGCAACATACCTGCATACTCTCCCTATATTTATCATAAGGAGAATAGCCATTTATTTCCCCATTTATGAGCATGTGATTTTATTTGGTTTACAGTTTTATGTGGTCAAAATTATTATTACTAATTTGGAAATTCGCTGAGTACGCAGGTCTGCTGCGACGGGGAGTATTTGTACTTATCATGGCAGCAAACCTGCATACTCTTTTCCCATGTTAATCATATGGAGAATAAGCAAACGCTTTTATTTATGGGCAGATATTGATGAAACTTACTATATGGCTTTAAATGGTCGAAATAAATTTTTTCAATGCTAAAAACCTACTTTTAATGTCCCCCATGGCAGCATACCTGCATACTCTTTCCCTATATTTATCTTAAGGTGAATAGACATTTATTTCCCTATTTATGAGCACGTGATGAAATTTTGTTTACAAGTTTAGCTGGTCAAAATTAATATTACTAATTTGGAAATTCGCTGAGTACGCAGGTCTGCTGCGACGGGGGGTATTTACTTCATAGTTCTGTCACGGCAGCTTGCTTGAGTGCACTCAACTATAAACTGATTTTTCATTTGAACATAATTAGAATAAGTACTACACTTATAATTTTAGTAAAATGAATGTTAAAAAGCCTATGTAAAAAGCTAATGTAAAGGAGAAATAAATCCCATACTAAATGTGTCCTACTTAAATGTTACATAACTATTTTTGTTGTAAACTAGATAAAAGAATTTATGGGGACATTACAGCAGAATGTCTACTACTAGATATGTCTAGACATTACTAGAAATGTCTCTAGTCATGTCTAACATGAATTGTATAAAAACTCCTTCTTAAGTTGCACTGTCTTTTTCATTTATTTAACTGGTACAGGTCTGTGACCAGTTATTTATAACCGTTCAAGTTTCCCATAGCTGTCATGTAATTTAGTGACCACAGTCAGGTAGTGGGTCAGTGTTTGAGGGATAATACCGGTCACAGTGTCTTTCATTTTGATCCTCAGATTATAAGGTATTATAACCAAACCATCAATCCTGATCAATCTGTGATGTGGCTCGTCATTTATGACCCATTTTGATATAATAACTGATCAGAATGTCAATAAATTATTTAGACCTTATTCTTGAATGGTTTGTAAAACTTTCCAAATATAACTGTGTCCTAAAATTAATCTTTTATATACATTTAATTTGACTAATGTGTATTTATGTAGACTAGAGATAGCCTCCTGATCGAAATTCGATCAAAATTTCAGTTGACCTGGCCCCAAGAAGCTTGAAAACATTATAGAACTAAAACATCTGTTCTTCCTAATTTTCTAGCAGTTGTTTTTACAACAGCTGTCTAATGATTCATTCAATCCTTCTTTCTCCATAAGATTAACATTGGAACTTTGAAAGCCTGTGGGGCGTAGCCCTGGAGTCTGATGTGAATTAGAATGTGATTCTGCTCATCTACAGGACTTTACCTTTCTAACGGTATGCTCGGATTTATCCTATGATGCACACGAGCTGAGAAAAAAAGGAGGAAATGAAACATGCTTGCGTATTAATATATAGATATGTATGTTAACTAACTGATAATTGACTCAAAAATTTTGTCACTGCTGAACACAAAAAAATTAAAATTGATAAAAACCATGAAAAAATTAAATTATAGAAACTAATAATAGACAGAAGTATTCTAATGGACAATAAGCAAAATAAGAGATTGTTGACAATACTTGTGTATGTATTGTATCCTTAAGATCACATTATGTAGTTTATTGTTTATTGCCAAAAGTCAGCTTGTCAAAACAAGAGCTATTACTTCAAGAGCCAGTAACAGGATTTCACTTTCTAGCGGGAAGTGTCTACTGTAGTGATCGCTTTATAAACAAAAGGGAGCACATTTTTAAATTTAAACAAAGCACTTGTTTTATAATCCTCATGGAGAAAGCAGAAACATTATTTCTAATTTACTGGTATCATAAATGGAAGTTTGGGTTTGAATGTAGGATGCAACACAAGTTTTTTAAGCATTCCTAGAAGTAAAAAACCCTACAACCATATACTTGATTGAAACCACTCCCACGGCTGCCAACTTCAGAAATATCAACAAAATAATTACCTACCTTGATGCAGGTGGAGTTTACAACGTTACTGCGTTGAAATATCATTTTTTTAAATTGTGTCGCTTAGAACTTCACTGGCGGGAGCCATTCATATACATTTAATTTTTACCCTCTCCCAACATCCTACGATTTGCCAAGAGTTTCAATCTTTCGTTATACACTTTTTTACTGAATTATAATAGCAGATTTAAAATGTAGCTAGTCTGTGAAAGGGCTCTGCAACGAGGTTTCTTGCTGGAACATGTAAGTCAATCGTCCAAAGAAGTTTAGTGAAGGTGATCAGATTGTTGGAAGTCTTGTTACTAAATAATTGGTCAAATCAACTTCCTACGACTGAGCAAGAAACTACTGTTCTTCAGTGATGTCTTATAAATCAGATTCAGATTGCATCCAACCTATCATCATCTTGTTATCTGCTACACTCATCGAACTGTTTTCAAACCATTAAAATATCTTAAGAAACAAATATCCAACGCAGTGCAGAGTTTTAATCTGGTTAGGCCTCTATCAAGTTAGGTTACATCTGGGTATATCTGCCTAATTAATCAAATTTCTCTGTTTTGCGCATTCTAGACAAAAATTGTCATAATTACAAAATAACCTACTTTATGAGGTGTGATTTTCACTACTGTATCCTCTCAGACCTTTATGTTTATGTAATGTGTTTTCTTCTTCTTATAATAATCAGTTGTTAAGAAACCTAACTGCCCTAGTTTAAGTTTTTGTTTTTGTTTTTTTTGCAAGTGTAGATATTGGCATGAATTAATTGGAATGATATCCTGTGAGTAAAATATTTTAACAAATTATATAAAATGAGTTATATTATAATCTATTAAATATGGGTACATAGGCGTCATTTGGGTGGTTGCAAGAGGGAGGGGGGGGGGGGGTGAATTTATGAAAATTCTAATTTTACAACAAATATAATTGCAAAATGTAAGTTATGACTTGAATTAAGCTTCCTTTTGTGGCCTGCACTTGTTAAAGCACAATATAAAGGGGGGGGGAGGTCTTATTGTAGGCAAAAAATATTCATATCAAAATCTTGCCCCCCCCCCCCCCCCCAATAAAAAAGTTGAAATTACACTACTGTATGAGTATAATCTTCTTCTTAAATTATGTAAAATTATATATAGGAGTATATTAAAACAATCCCAAAGGCGAGTGAGCAAAGCAAATGAGCTTGATGTGGGGCAAGTAAGCAGAGTGAACAGCTCGTCTTGAAAAGAAATAAGCATATCTCAACTAGGGATCCCATGTGATTCGCATGGGATCACAGGATAGCATGTGATTGAGTTGTTACTGCAAAAGGTTGGTTTTAAGTTTACCAAACAAATGGTTGGCCCCAGGTACTTCATTTTATACAGTGAACAGCTGACCAGTAACACTATGAAGCAGGGAACCCGCTAATCTGTTGTGGCTGGCACCGTCAAACACCCCCATCACCGTCAACTTTTCAAATTTTTTTTTTTTTGTCATTCTGAGTAGGAAAAAACGGTGTAAAAATGTATTAACACTTAAAACTAACTGAATGTATGTTCAATAGTAAAATGAGGTTACCTTCTCAAAAAGTGTTAGTAAATAATTTGTTTAAGTTATTGTTTTGAGCAAAGTAAATCATTAAAATGTCACTACTGGTAACTATTCTGGTTATGGAGGTATAAGCGTTTATCCACTATCCTGTTCTTGAAAAGTTTTGGAACGGGTTGGGGGAAAGCAGAGTGTTGGAGTTTGAGACATTGGTGTTAACTACTTACTTTGTATTCAAACATACTGCAAAAATTCAGCTTTTTCTTTATTTGTTGTTAAATGAAACCTTTATTGAAATGAAATGAAATGGTTTATACATCACACAAAGTTTACATACTTGTGATTTCTTCACACGTAAACATATGACACGTCATACATAAAAGTCTTAATCTATGTCTAGTCTAAAAACTAAATGATAATGTGGTTCTCTCATCACAAAAAATACAAAACAAATTGAAACTAAATGAAAACTAAATGTTTAAAATAAAACAAAACACAATGAACTTATTGAAAACTTTCCTACCTTTATGCCAAGGGGATTTTTCAAAAAGTGCCGTTCTGTGAATGGGGAATTGAAGAAGATCTCTGTTTCGTGTATTGTACGGATGCTCATGATTTCTCGATAAAAACTGTTAGTGGTTTTTTTTACAAAGATGCATAGCTGGTATAAATAAATAGCGTGGATTGTCAGAAGATTCATCTCTTTAAAGAGAGAGCGACAAGACTTGCGGGGTCCAACATCAGCTAAGATCCTTATTGCTTTTTTTTTAAGAATAAAATTTTTTTAATGACAGATGAGCTACCCCAAGCGATAATTCCGTAGCATGCCCTATATATGAAGTAAGAGTGGTAAACCATAAGAGCTAAGCTTAATCCTGAAGTTTGGAAAACCACTCTTAATGCAAACAAAGCTCTGGCTAAAGAAGTGTTAAATTGATGATGATGATGATCAAACCATTTGAGATTTTCATTGATATGTATACCAAGAAATTTGGTGTTCCCTACAGATTGAATATGTTTTCCTGATTCTAACTGAAGAAAAATGTTCTCTGCATTCAACTGTTGTTTATGAAGATGAAGTATATTTGTTTTGGAGCAATTTAGATGAAGACCGTTATAACTAAACCAATTTTCCATGTATGATAAGTCGTTTGAAGCGATACTAACTGCAAGGGGAATAGATGGTGCTCTTACCAACATTTTGGTATCGTCAGCAAATTGAATTATTTTGGATGGAACTGAAAAAGCTAGATCATTAATATAAAGAATAAACAGAAGAGGTCCAACTTTGGACCCTTGAGGCACTCCATGAACCACAGGACTCCAGTCTGAAAAACGCTTAACATTACATTTATCAGTGACCACTACTTGTTGGAATCTGTTGGAGTGATATCTTGTAAACCATGCTAAAGCTGAGCCAGATATGCCGTATAACTTTAATTTTTCCAACAGTATATTGTGCCTGACGCAGTCGAAGGCCTTTGACAGATCACAGAAAACACCGATGGCCCTCTGAGATCTGTCCAAGGCCTCCACTGCCTCATTTATGAAGTCTACAATTGCATCAGAATTACTGCTTTTCCTCCTAAATCCAAACTGATTTCGATTCAGCAACTCATTTGATTCTAAAAATGGAATTAATTGTGACAGTGTGATTTCTTCAAAAATTTTTGATAAAACAGGTAAGAGAGCAAGAGGACGATAATTGGATATGTCATGGGAATCTCCTTTTTTGAAAATAGGGATGATCTGGGCATATTTCAACTTGTCAGGGAAAGATCCGGTTTGTAATGAAATATTTATACAATGAGTCAAAGGTCTCACAATGCATAAGGCAATAGCTTTGATGACTCTTGTGGGAATTTCATCCCAACCTGTAGACTGTTTATATTTTAGCTTTTTGATGCAGGATAAGACAACAGATGCTGGAACGGGTCGGAATTCAAATGAAAGAGGAACTCTAAAAGGAGCTTGTTTTGCAATAGCCAGGGATTCTGTGACTGAGGAATTGTCTTGGAAACTATCCACTACACTAGAAAAATATTTGTTCATCAAGTTTGCCACAACTAAAGGGTCTTTGATCACCTCCCCATCAATACTAACTTCTGGACAAAATTTATCTTTAATACTAGAGTCAAGTTCCCTTTTAACAATATCCCAAGATGTTTTACTAACATTTTCACTTTTTTTTATCAAATTTAAATTACACATTATCTTTTCGGCCAAAACAACCTTCTTAAAAATCTTTTTGTAATTCCTAAAGTATTCTAAAAAAACAGGGTTAGAGTTATATCTTGAGATTCTATACAATTCCCATTTTTTCTTACTGGACACACGTATGCCTTTTGTCACCCAAGTGTGATTCCTTTCCTTTTCTACAGGTGCATATTGACAGGGATATGAGCGTTTTCATAGCCGAGCACTGGGTCTCATTTTTTAAGTGCCAAGGGGAGTGGGTAAATGGCAGTCTGTAAAGGGGGATAAGTGTGGTAGGGTTTTTATTTTGTGAATTAGTTACTTAACGTGACTCCATTTAGTAACGTAACCATGATCTAGTTATAAAGGTTTGCATAAATTTTAAATGAAACCCTTTTCCTGATTTTCTTTACCTTGTACTCTACATAGCAAGTTTAGTCTATTATTACGTTCCTAACAAAGTTTACAACATTATTGAGTACAATTTGAAACGAGTTACCTGGATTTTGAAATAAAACCCAAATAATGTTTTCTGCTATTATTAGTCCTGTAACATTAAATTTAGTCACAGATGGTTTGGTCCTTGTTCAGGCAGAAAGGGCTGTGTAAAAACCTTGTTAGCTACTGCATCCACATCCTCCCACTTGGTTAGTTCGTTCCTCATTGGCAATAATTTGTAATTAAGCTATAGCATGGTCCACTCCAAACTCGCCACATTTGAGTGTTCTGCAATGTTTCTTGAAATGAAATTAATTCTTTGAGTGTTACTTCACACAATAGTCATAAGCACAAAACTATCGTTAGGTTACATACAGTAAATATTTAATTAAACATATATCTCATAACAGTACAAATTTTTAATAATTAAAAAAAAACTAGTTGCCATGGTTAAGGGTCTTAATGTATAAATAAAACAAACCTTTATCCTTTCTTTATTTAAAACTGCACCATTATAATATGGTATAAAAGTAGTTTAATTGACCTATTTTTGATTTTGTGTGATATTCATATTTTACTACTTAATTTTGGGTTAGCACATTGGCTATGATCACTAAAAAAGGAAATTAAATAGCCTGTTAGTGGGGAAACAAACTTATTTTATGATTGATGATTATCTTGGTTATTGGTTCATCTAAAAAGCAATATTACAATATTTTCTTACATTAAACTAGTTGAAAAGCCTGGAAGTTTTCCTTTTAAGAGGGGGTTAAAGGGCCACTCTCAGAACGTCATGCAGTGCTTCACCTACTCAAATGTTTTGCCTTTTAGTCCAATAAAAGTGGGAGTGGTTTTTAATGAAAGATAGAGACTTGGGTAATTTAAAACAAAGGCAAAAAATTGGTGCAGGTGAAACACTGCACGTTGAATTTTTTCCCTTTGAGACCCCCGATACTGACAGCATCTGTCGGCAGCCGCTAAAACTTTTGGGCGCGCTGGCTATGAACGTATCAAATGAATAGCTTCTGTTAATTAAAATAAGTACTTTCTGTGGCCAAATCTCCTTCCTCACCATCATCCAGCTGAGTCTTGGGTCTTCCATGTGTTGAAGTGCAGCAGCGTTTATTTATTTAATTATTTTTTTTAATTATATTATTTTTTTAGCCACATCGAGTATTGGATGTTGTTGCTTGCCCTCACTATGCTTGTAACAATGTGAAACGTATTCAGGTAGCTTCAGCACAGTTCACTAGAACGGACCCTTTAGGCCCATTTTAAGCTTGACGACTCTACCGTTATGAATATTTAAAATGGAATTAATTATTTTAGGAAAATTAGTTATAAGAAACTGTATTTTGGAAATCTGTCCATTTATTTGCAATCATATTTTATGAACTTTTTCAACCAACTAAATACCTTCCTAGCTTATGTTGTTTTACTCACTATTAGATTTTTATACTTGACTGCCCACATTCTGAACTTCTGTGTGGCATTTTTAATGACTGTAATATAATATTCTCTTCATGTTGATTGATTACTTGCATAAAAGTCTATATTGTCTTAGCTTCTTCTTATCTGAGCTGGACTGGAAAATTTGGAATGTAGATAATTTAGTTTTTATTTGATTGCCATATTATTTTCTTCTTTTTTTTTTTTTTTTTTTTGAACTGACGAAGACCTTATGACCTTCAGTGTGTGAATTAAAATAACTTAGGACAAGTTAATAAAAAATTAGAAAATATTAATGAAGTGGAAAAAGTAAACTAACTTTAACACTTTCCCGGCGGCGTGGGAGCGATCGCTCCCATACAGAACCCTAATACAATCCTGGTGGGTGCGATCGCTCCCAAACCGCAATGCGATACTAAGTGATTTATTTATAGAACTGGATCTGAATAAGAAATTTGAAACCATGCAAAGCACAACTCAGTAGTATATTGTATTTGGTGACCATGTGGATTTCCTTTTGATAGCACTGCTGCTACAGTAGTTTTGATAAAGGATGGTGGTGATGTTCACGAAAAATCATGTCGCCAAAAACGTGTTAACTGTTAAATAATGTCATTATTGGCTAGCCAGACTAGTTGGCAGATTTTGATATGTACTAAACTAAATTGATTAACAAAGGTCTTTCAAGGAACGATTTTATTGAATACCCAAAACTAACACTTGTAAATTAGGAGTAATAAAAAAAAACTCAATCAAGTTTCTAAAAAGTAATTTTAATCTTTCATTGTCCTAGGGACAAATTGTAAAACAGTACCTAGTAAAAACAAAACAATAGTGTAGGCAACAATAGCTATGTACAAGAGGTAGATAGAGATAATGAGAGAAAGAGGCCGAGTCATCGCGGGTCAGAGCACTGATTGTGGCTCGGTGACTCACTGAGGCGTCTCGGCCGGCCGACTCACCCACCAACAGTCTGGGCATTGTATTGGTCGTAATACTGATGGACAGCGAGGGAGTTTTGCTTAAGAGAATCCCTTAGGAAAACAAGAAGTGTTTTAGCCACTTTTGAGTAAGGCTCTATTAGTTGTTTTACAAAATCAAGTTTTGATCCATAGTATTAAGTGCGAGGGAGTGACTCATGCTTGAATACTGCAAGCAAGTACTCTAACTCATGAAGTTTAACCACAGTAATCTCAGTCATGTGTCATTTGAAATTAATATTTTTTCAGGCTAAATTATTTGATTTGTCTTCAAACTTCATCTTCTGGAAAGTTAACTAAAAACATAAAATCTGTTATATAATGTATCAAACTAATAACCCAAACATTACTTCATTAGATGTTTGAATGTCTCAAATTCATTTTTAAGATTAATTGTTTTGTTAAAGTAAATACTATAAACTGACACAACCATAAAATTATTTAAGTATCTTTTTACCTTCAGTGTTTAACATCTTTAGTATTTTATGTAAAAAACATATTAAATACTTATCCAGCTACAAACAGGAACAGCATAATAAAAGACTTAAATACATTTTTAAAGTACAGTGTTTAGGTTGGAGTGTTAATAAATATCATTACAAATACTTTCACAGGGATTCACTTCAAAGCAAAACATCAAAAGTAAACTCACATCTGCCTGAAATCTCCATTAGGTTTATTGCTAAGGGAGTACCAGGAAAATGGTTTATTCTATCTTCAAAAGGTTTTCGCTTCTACTGAAAACCTTATTGAAAATTTAAACTAGTTAAGTAATGTTTCACCACAAAACTAACAGATATAGAATATTTTTCTAATAAATATATAGTTTAAGTTTTTTTAAAGCTTAGTCTAAATATTTACAAAAGTCAATAAATATAAGGAGGTACTCTAAGAGTGCATTTTATGGCTGCCGCTGCTGCTCTCTGGGAACCTGACAGGTTGTTTGGTCTCTTCCGATTTGCGACGAGAAGCTCCAGCCGTTTGAGCATCAACCTGTTGTCGACCGTAGTTCTGCTGATTCATGGCATCGTAGTAGTTGGCTGGCAGCACTGCTGAAGACACTGATGTCCCGGCATAGTAGCCTTGAGAGGGAGTTATACTGAAGCCCTCTCTTTGGCCATCTTTCTTCTTTAGTTCATTGTCATAAGGTACAAAACCAAAAGTTTGGCTTGGAGGTTGGAATGATCCAAATTGTAGTAGTTGTTGTTGGTTTGAGCTGCCTTGAGACATAGCCTCGTTGTTTTGAGCGTTTTCTTCTGAAGCTTTGTCATTTTCTTCGCTTCCTGCACTTCCCGGAAATCTTATTAATGTAGTTAGTTTTGTAGACTGATCAGCACCTCTGGTTTTATCTTCATTGTAGACATCTTGGTTATTTTGCAAATTATTGTAGACCTGAGCATTTTGAGAAGCAGATGTTATTATGTCATCTTCCCTATTGGATTCTTCATTTGAATTGTGGCCAGAGTTTTGAAATTGTTGTTTTTGCTGCTGGTAGTGGTTTTGCGCAATGGAATGGTAGACTTGTTGGTTTGTAGAAGATGATAAAGTGTCGTAAACACCTTTTGTTGGGGCACCGTAGTTATCCGTTTGAACTTGGGATAGTGCAGGGTTGTTTTGGTTGCCTTTGTACACATTGATGTACGATGTGGCCACTGGATGGTGCGAAGACGAGGAACTCACAATGGAAGGAGCTTTAGGAGCCCCATATGTTGGGGAAGGAATCCCATAAGTTGTTGATGGGATTGGAAAAGAAACTGATGGTTTTTTGCTGAAGGAGCTGTAAGCCGAACTTTGAGGAGTGCCGTAAGAAGATGATGGTGTTCCGTACACTGTAGATGGTTTGGCAGGGGCTCCATAAACAGGAGATTGGGTGTAGGTACTGTAAGTACTTGGAGGTCCATAATTGTCAGATATACTAATAGGAGCATCGTATGTGTTAACTTGTGAATTGTAGGTATCTGGAACTGAGTAAATTGGTTTTTTACGGTATGGCACTCCATAACTTGTTGAAGGAGGTCCGTAGTTTGGCTTTGGTGCTCCATAACTGGATTTTATGGATGTATGGTATTTCGAGTGATGTTTTCTAGGAGGACTGTACTGATAGCCAAAATTAGCTTGAGGTGGGTTTGTGTATTTACGTTTAGGAGGGCCATAGACAGGCTTTGGTGCGCCATAAATGGGTTTTGGAAGTCCATATGAAGACTTTAGTGGTCCATAGCGCATTTTTGGTGGTCCATACTTGGGTTTAGGAGGGCCATATGCGGTCTTGGGTGGAGGCCCATAGCGAGGTTTTGGAGGTCCATAGGACTGGCGCGGAGAACTGTAGCTGGTTAGCGGGTCCCTCCTGGATCTGATGTAGTCCCCATCAGTGGTGCTCAAACATGACACCAGCACCAAAACCACTGCCAACGCAATCTGAAACAAAAAGAAAAACTAAGTCTGTGTCTATAAAAGAAGATTGAAAATTTTCTAGCATATAATTTGAAAATTTCCAAAAAAATCCTAGTAAAGTGCTTTATTACACCATTATAGAAATTTATGTTGTGAAATAAAGAAAATTGAAACATTCAAACTATTTAAAGACTGTTAATGGTTAAGAATAGGCCTACTTTAGAGTTTTGACTTACTCCGAACCAATATAAAAAAATAACTTATCCAACAATTTAAAAAAAGAGAATGCATTACTAGAAGCATAAATTTTAAAAAAAAGTAATAACAGTGGTATTTATTGACACAATATTTTAAAGAGTCTTAATTACCAAAATTTTCTTAAAATTTGCTTATACATGGTCTATCAATGTCAGTAGAAAACTGGTATGCGTATGAAATAGAATTTTACATCTCATAGCTCTCAAACCCGACATCATTGAAAATTAGTAAAATCATTATGTGGATCTGATCCTTCCCGCACATTTCCCCGAACTTTCCTTCGTGTCGAAATGTGACGGATTAATCCATTGAAATGAAATGCGAGAGCAGAACAAAGACATGCTTTCCTTTTCGTTAGCAATTATGAGATCAGGGGGTGAGGTGAAACTGCGGCCGTGATGTGCACTCGGCTGTGAGGCTAATCTTCTGTCCTTGTCTCGCCGCCGGGTAATGCACTCTCACTGTCCTTGTCTTGTAACGACACCCGACAACCGCACCGGCTACACCACCACTACTACCACTACTGCACGGTAGTCTCACGGGTAAAAGTGAACAATGTTTACCATGTGCCGAGTTTAATGTTTTAAGCTTGAACTTTTTCATACAAGATTAATGTTTATGGCCGAAATTTCGTACCGAGGGGCTTATGAGATATATTTAATCGATTTAGCGACATTTCAATTTTTTTATCAGGTACTACACTTTCTACTTTATAGATTTGTTTAGCAAGCTATCTACTCACGAACTTACTATTGGTGGGGAAAAACATATTGCAAATTCAGGAACTTCTGGTGTTCTTTCTTATGTTTTCAGAACAAGTAATACTTCGGCTTCATATTATTGTTTTTTCAGGGTTGGTTCTTGATGGATTTAAACTCGAAAAGGAATTTGTTAATCAAAATTTTCTACTTACTTTTAATTTATATGGACATTTTTAATTTATTTCATTTTCGTAAATACTTTATGATAATGTGTAGATTTTTCGCCAAATAGAGATAAGACTAAAGAAGAGTTGACAGTATTTTCAGTGGTTCTAAAGGGTGTTTCTAAAAAAAATGTGTCTCTAGAACGGAATGTTTGAATGATTTTACAGCGATTATTCAATATTGGATCCCCGTGCTGATACAGTAGGATCAAGTCACAAAAAGACACATGATGGGTTGTACTTAAATTTAAATGCATTATTTACTAGAGCTCTTCTCGTAAGTCGCATAAACAGTACAGTATATATAGAAAATTCTAGTGAAAATAATGAATGTGTTTATGATATCGAACAATTTACTTGTTGTTACAGCAGATATGTTATTCGCAACTGTTCTTCAGTGATTGTATCAACAATTAAAAATGATAACTTATATGAAACGGCCTGGAGCTTTAAACGCGTCGTGGCCACTACAGGAAGTCCAGCACCTCTCCAGCTACTGAGCTACTGTCCACCACTGCCCCCCCTCCCACCATAATCATACTTTATCCTCATGTTCCCACGGTGACAGCGCTAATGGAGGTCATCGCTCACCGATGACGCCCAGCGCCCCGCCGCGTCGTGACCCCAGACACTTGTTATCACACCGACACCTGATAGCCGCGTGGTTCACCCACCCGCCGCGCCGCCGCGCCACCGCCGTCCCGGATCCGGATGCTCCCTCCGTTCGTTTCACTATCGTTACCGGTACCGGACATTACTCTTTCTTTTTTGTTCCAAACAAGTTTGTCCCGACCTCGGATCGCGCTGAAGGCCGCCGCTTCGTTACCCCAGTGGCACCGTGACTCGTTATGGAAAGGGGGGAGGGCCTGTTTCACTTTCTCTCGGTGATCTAGGTGGCAATAAAAAAGTTGAATTTAAACCTAATTTTTATGGAGAGTTGTTCGTTTTTTTTTAGAAAATCTTACCGCAGTACAATACCGATTTTCTGGGTACAACCCTCAGTTAATTAATGATTGAGACAACTGTCGCATATTTGTCTCTTAGTCATGGCTTTGCACTAGGGCACAAAACCAAGAATTTATCTACTCCCCAACTTATCTATTATCCGTCGTTCTTTTTTACACAAAGCATAGGGTAGTCCAGACGTTTTAAAAAAGAGTGACTTATGGTTGTTAATTTATATAAACTGTATGTCAACTCAATGTTTTCTTTGCCCGCCAAAACTAGCACCAGAGGAAGGTACACTTGACTGAAGCTTGTGTGACACAACATACGTCTTGCGGTTTGGCTATTGTTTTGTCAATTTCATAGTTCAAGTTAAGTCACCAGCATGGTACCCCAAACCTACACCCCCTCACACTCGTGATACGATGGTGAACGTAGTAGATATCTCTCTTGGAGATATCTCCCATCGACGGTTGGCCGCGTCCAATAACTAGTTCACTTGCTAGCCGAGATCGCTGTCGCGCCCGAATGTCTCTATCATTGGAATCGGAGCTCTCTAAAGTTCCTGCGGCGGCTGCCTAATAAAAAGCGGAAAATCGTCCGTTGCCCGATCGCTCTCACGATGTTTTCGTCACGTGGAAAACCGAAAAGATGGGAGGATCAGCCCGGGGCGGCGGTTAACGAGTGCTCGTGCCGATCTGGCGTGGGGATCGGGCGATCGGGCGATGGGTGATGGTGCCGATCGCCCCGGGCCGCAACATCGCCACCGCCCCGGGCGAGCGGGGACTTTTGGCGCTTTACGACCGCTTACTAATGAATCGCTCGACGCCGGAGGTTCCGCGATATCCGGACCCGCGGTATCCGGCGCCGGACCGCCCGCGCGCCCATCATGTTGTTGTGTCGAGCGAGTAGAACGAGTACCAGTACAGCGCGGAGGTAATTAATTGGAACTACCAGTTGGTAGCGTTAAACCTCTCATTATAAAGCTGGCGTTTTATTTTTGGATTATTTTTTTCATGATAAACTAGTCTAGGCCTACTTGTTGCTCGAAATCGAGCAATTTATTTTGATACAATACCAAAGTTACATTTATTTAGTTCTAAACAAACGACACCCGACCAATCCAATACTGTGAATATCAGTAATCACAAAAAACTACACATATATACAGCTGTACATTAACAGATGTTAAAAATGTTCAAAAGATATTCTAATGGAAATTTTCAAATTTAATTTGTTAATAGCGCCCTTATTTTATGTCCAATGTGTTATGTGTTATTTTATTTTCATCAATTTTTGGCGGAAACAACTATATACAGACCAAGCCCTATATCCAACGACACTAAAAACTTTAATATCGGTTGCAAATTGTAGCAACCGAAAATTGTGTTTTGGAGTTCTCAACACAAAAAACCCTAAGCATATTAAATAAGTATAGATAGGTAGATAGATAATTTTTTTACATTTAAAATTTGTATTGGCCTACTATATTCTCGCGTACGGTAGTTCGAGATAACGTAGCAACATACTTGCTGTGATAATATTATTAAATAGGTAATATTTCCAAGAAATATTATGTTTGCAGCTATTTCAAAAGAATATTCATTAGTTTTATCATATTATTTTAATTTTTTTTTTTTTTAATTTTACCTCCGGATTGGTATTTAGTAGTTCTATTTGCTGAAGATTACGAGACTGGGAGATGTAACCTTCATCTTTGATTAAAAGTAAGACAGCTAATTGATCTCTTGTAAACAAGCTTTCCTGTACATTCTATCTATTTGGAGCTTTCCCTTGTTTACGGCTCACAATTAATTTTTCAAATAGCTCATAAATTGAGTCTGTAATGCTCTCTTGAGTCATTATATGCAGAGATAAATGCAGTATCCGAACACTAAACAAATATAATTAGACTACATAGATCCCTTGTCGATTACGAGCATATTTCCCAGGATAATTAATTACGGAGGATAATCTACGAGATGTGAGATGAGCGATGGTAATCTGTACCGCCGCGCCGGCGGTGATCTCGAATTAGAGTAGCCTAACGAATCGGTGGTATTTCTCAGCCCGTAACGAGGGTCATCAGTTTGGGTTTACGAGCGACCGCTGAGCGCTAATGGCGACCACAAGTGCTGAAGTGCCAGCAGATAAACGCCGGCGCTTGGATGGTTAATGGCAATCATAAGCTGGTACGCATAACGGCGTGTAAAGTGCTCCTGATAAATTGGTTCAGATTGTACTGTAACGTGGAAACTTATTTAAGAGAGCGGTTTGTGGTTATCGCAACTATTATGATAGTTTTCGCGAACTCAGTGGTTGGCGTCAAGGTGTAGTTTGTGGTTATCGAGATTGTTTGAAGATGTTTTTTATTTCATCCTGCGACATATCAAAAGTGTGATATGCTATCTATGCAATTGTTATGCATCGTATTTGCTGATATTGACATAATGTTCGTACTAAACCTAAGAAATCAAGAAACTCATTTACATTTATTCTTTGAAACTCCCGATAGCATTGAATTCCCTATTTTGGTTAGTGATCTGACTTTAGCCATTGCTGTTAATGCTGAAAACTTCTGAACGTTTTTGGACGTACGTTAATTAATCTTCTCCCGTTTTCAAGTTAGGCACCACAGAGTGCGTCGGTGTTTCAAATAAAGTATCTTCTAAAGTTCTAGAGTATTGTTACAGACTTACTGACTTACATTGACATAATTAAACGTCACATTTACGTAAGGAAAGTGGAGAGATAAAATGTTGTTTAGGTATAGAAGTAGGTGTTTATTGTAATGTAAGGAGGAGTTTGCTACCTCCTGAAACTTGGTTTTACTTGACAGTTTAGTACTAAAAACAGTCAACAGGTAAAGTTTTATCAATTTCCAAAATAACCATTCTATCTTTATGAGATTGCAAATACTGTATTCTTCACTACAGCGAACTTAGATGGTTTAGAGCTATGTTTTGTAAGTTAATCACGGCCTTCATTTTCTTCTGCCTTTCAAAAGAACTTGAACAGGTATTGGCATTAGACATACTGATAACTAGTTTAATTACTCGAACAATAGATTTGTTAGTCATTACAACCTTAGTTAGACTGATACCGTAATCTTTAATTAATTATTGTTCAATACCTTTGACCCTTGTCCTCTCAAACAATACACTCATTGATTGTAACATTACCAACGGAAAAACGACTCTCCAAAACTTCAAGTAACATTTCAGTGCTAATATATACAGACCTCACGCGTTGTACACACCCTGGGTGTTAACATGGATTAGTGATGGTATAAACCATGGTTGGAGGGGGGGGGGTCGGAAGTAAACGGCAGGGAGGAGGGCTACCGTCAGTCATCATGCAGGTCTGAATGTGAAAGGCAATTGTGATGGGTTCACTCCTTCTTTTCGGCCCACTAGAAAGTTTCTGATCTCTTTTGATACAACTGAAGTCTGTAAATGGTTGTTTTATATTAGAGCGGCTGTTATTGTTTGGTCGTAATGTATTATTAACTCAGATAGTTCTGTCATCACGGTGAATATCTCCTAAGTCTGTATAAGTAAGTGGCTCCGAATCTGCTTACTTGTATATCATTGACGATTGGGTTAGATTCCAACATATCTTTATTAGTTTTATAAAATATTCTCCCTTTAGTAATATATGAGGCCGTGTTGCGAGTCATTTTCGGTTTTAGGGGTCTACCCCAGGAAGTGTCAGAGGCTGCGACGCTGATGAAAGAGATTGTACGCCTCGCAGTATTTCACTGATTCACTTTTTCATTATTCGAATTTTAGCGTAAAAAATTCGAAATACTCCTTAACTGCGTGTATTAGATTTATGTACGATTTTGTGTTATGTTTTTATAGTTAAGTTTTTATGGAGAATTAGGCCTATGGCCTATACCTCGCGAGAAACCAGCTTTATAATATTTACTTAACCCTTTAAAAACATTAATTAAAATATATTTTCATTCAAGTGTTTTAAACAAAAATAATTTCGAGAAAAAAATTAAATTGACTATTAAAACTTCTGTGCTCTGAGTCAAGACGTGTTCCAATTCGTAATAGAGCATACAACAATTTCTAACATAAAACACTGCATTGAATTTATTTAATGCTATTGATTAAGTTGGAAAAATTTTCCAAGTGGGAAATGTTTTGATAACAAATATCGTATATACATTTTTGCTTTGAAATTTACTTTAAAATTATTATTTATAATTTTCTGGGATAAACAGAATGTTATTTTAAATATTTATAAAGAGTATATTCCTCGCCTTTTTGTGTTCCATTTTACTGGCCAAAGTACAGCATATTCCATAGCTTACCTGTAAATATCATCTTGCCTAGAATTTATATCACAGCGCAATCTCTAAATGTTCCTGGAGCGAGAAAAAATATGATCGTTTCCAGTGGTAATCCCATCAATCCCCTGATTACTTCTGACGCGTGTGAAGTATAAAAATACGTTCTCCGTGCACTTAATATTAATAAACTATCCCCAATAAACTTGCAGCACCTCGTCAATTTGTCATGGCTTAACACCTGTTGGATTGTAAATTCCATTTTCATTCCTGCCCATTACCGTTTCCCTAGTGAGGTGCCAACGTTAATTTCAGCCATAAGCTTAACACCGTCCCGTCGTATAAATTACAGTTTATGTCCCGAGCGTCTTGTAATGGACCGTACGTTTTACCCACTCGAGTTTGTGACCGTTTTCATAAAGTCGACCGTCCCGTTGGAGGTGGGAATATCCGAGAGGGGTCAAGAGAAACGCTGAGGAGCCGGTGATAAAACGGATCTAATGGGGGTCCCCTGCAGTCGGACTCGAACCCGTGACCTCTGGCACCTGTCGAGCCGCTTAGCCGCTCACATTTCCGGCCTTCTCCGCTGCTGATCAAGGCCACTGCATTTTGAGTGGCTGCGACCACATTCTTGTAGTTTGCGAGGTCTTGACCTCGTGGATTTATCGAAGTCGTTAGTTGTTAACACCTTAAAGTGTGTTCAACCTAGTGGGATCCTGGTATTACACTCTGGTTGCTGGAGTAGATCGTTACAGAATTTTTGCATTACTGCATTGTGACACTGGGAATCGACTACCCGCACGTTTGGCTCTCCGAAGTGCGGAAGAAATATATTGGTGACATGTTTGTGTTTAGTATTTACTGTGGTGATTTTGTTAACGTTTAAGACGCACTTTCCGCTATTACCGTATCAAATTTTAACGTTAACAATCCCGTACGTATCCAGAAAGAATTCCAAATCATCTTGCAATTCGCCAGTGGCCAGTGAATGCCCGAGTCAGGGATGGACGGCGCGGCGCGCGGCCGACCGTGACCGTGACCACGGCGCGGCGGTGCGGTAGCCGGTCCCGCCAGCGGTCCCCGCGCGGTTGTCACCGTCGTCGGTCGCCGGCGCGAGCGGCGAGCCAGCGAGCCGTGCGGCGCAACCGCGTTCCCACAATACTCGGCCGGCGCACATAAAAATACCTGCGCAGGAGAAACGTCTGCCCCGTTGATGCATAAACTCCGCCACAACTATAAATTTGCTGTGGGAATAGCTATTTCTGTAACGGGTTTCACTGTCGCTATTCGAGGTTGAAGGTTAACTCTGCGATTGCTTTGGCATTATTGTGATCGTGGAATCCGCGCCGCGGTCTCCGAGGAGGCGTTGATTTACGGCCGATTATGTTGCGAGTTGAGTATTCAATTCGTATTATGTTTCCTCCAGATGTGATGGGTTTAAAATTTACAATCTATAAATAAAGGTTTGGTTGTTGAAATAAGTTGATTGCATTTGATTAATATTTGCGTAAGACCCGATTCACTTACTATGGATTAATTTACTATGGAACAACAAACATAATTATAGTTGTATTGCGTTTACTTGTGTACCGCTACATTAGCGCACATGCACTGCTCAAACTCCACTGCAGTACAATGCTGCATCGACGCAGACGCAATACGTTCTTTTGTACCAGGCCTGATCAAAATGTTTTGTTGTTTTCCATTATCATTAACGTCGTCCCCTAATTACATTGGTTTTGTATCAGCTGATTAAATTAGTTTGCCATCCCATCCCTAAAACCGTTCGTTGGGTGCTCCTATACACATATTCTCAATAGGCATTAATCTACAGGTATTCCAGTATACATAACCGGATGCCATACATACGTGGCCGTTGAACAGAACCACTTTTAAGAGTCTGCAAGAGTTTTGGGATATTGAAATCTTCTTTTAATAATTAATTCAATTTATTTTGTGTTAATCCGATACATGTATGCGTTTAGTAGCTACCTCTTATTTGATTTTGAAACATTTGGGGGTTTTTAATGAAAATTGAAGAACTAACTATCAGATAATATAGATAGTTGCTATGATCAACTTTTACACCATATCTGCCTAAATAGGGTGAAAACAACACCATTCAGATACAAATTTACATGAAGTGGATGTTCCCACATTGAGGTTGCCGCTCAATAGCAGTTCCGTTACTTTCCAGATTGTTTTCCTCAAAAGTTGGTTCAATATGGGAGATTCGTACGCCTGAACAGATGGAATCCGCATTGGCCGTGCGATTGCGCATATCGTGGTCTGGATCGGCGACTGTAGGGAATTGGCACAGTTCAATACCTTGGGAGGTTCCAAACTGGGTTATACTGCCGGGTCATCTCTCTGCAGCCAAGTAAATTGCAGCTGTATAGGCTAATCTTGGATATTCCGGACTATTGGCTTGTTTAAACTACTGACTTCCGCCAAACGAGCCTGTACTAATGTAACGATCCCAGAAAAGGAAATTAAGTTTCCTTTGGTAATTTAATGATTGGATGGCGGAGAAAGAGTTTAATGGGGTAACGAGTACTTCAGATCTAAGTGATTACCTATGAAAATATTTTA
The DNA here is from genome assembly GCA_030545055.2 of Neoaliturus tenellus. NCBI lineage: Eukaryota > Metazoa > Arthropoda > Insecta > Hemiptera > Cicadellidae > Neoaliturus > Neoaliturus tenellus. Next base: position 199,428,658 of record CM061532.1, on the reverse strand, counting down.
ATCCCTGGTATGTATTATTTATATTCAACTTAATTAAAAAATATTTCCTACAATAACTATAATAACTCTACCTGCAACCAAAGTCCATGCAGACTCTTTCTTTTTTATTATTGATTGTGCATTTACAAAATAGTTTTGATTTAAAAGTTGATTACCGTCTTAATAAGTTTTACTGATACTTATATAAATTTAAAATAAACTTTTTTTGTTGTATTTATACATTGTGTTTTTTAAGATTTTTAAAAATTGAAGTGGAAAGAAAGTTAATTTTATTTTAATTCAAGTAGCATATGAACTAAATGAGATGTCAAACATTTACTCTTTCAATAACAAAGGTTTTTAATATCTCAATCTACAGTTCAATTTAATCTGCCATTTATTATAAAACGTTCCTGCACTTATAGTGCAGTTATGTTTTCTTCTTTTGTAAATAGTCGTCAATTAAATTCAAGCCAGTTCGTTTTAGAAATACCTCAGTTTGTACGCTCTTATTTATTTTGATACCTCGCGTGAATCAGTTTAGTTAAACCATTGATATTTACAACCTGCGATCGGATAAACAGATGATCAAGATATGGAACTATTTCGCATATATCGTATTACTGTACCACTAACACGTAACATTGATATCCCAATATTTTCCGGCATGATCAATCCTTTCGAAGGAATATGGCAAGAACGGTATGAATAACATGCATCTTAGCCTTCAAATAATACTGGGATTAATGAAATAACGCACATTCTCCATTCTGCCACACACGTTGTGGATATATTCCGTAGGATCCACAACGTCCACAACCCAGATTTTGTGACTGCAGCTTCCGTTCCCGCGGTCCCGTGGCCCGGTGACATCCCCGGGTCTCCCACACAGCCACAGGAACCTCCGCGTGGTTGTAATTGCCACCGCGGGCAGCGCCAGTGGATCACTAATTGCTACAACCGAAACACGCGTTCCCACCGCCGTAATGGCATGCCTCTCCCTGCGGAAACTCTCTGATGATCCTCTATACTCAATTAATGATCCAAACGGTATGTCGAATTGCGCGTTTTCGGTAGGCATTTAAACTTTGATTGGACATCGGGTTTGTGCGTTTTGCGGAGATTGAGTCTTTGTCCGGTTTTAATTAGTTTGCGGCCCGTAGCGGGTGAGCGGCGGCGCGGCGGCGGTGGTGCCTCAACCGGCCCGCGGTTATCCGCAAACCACCCGCTGTGTTCAGTCCCACGCGGGGTCGCAGATTAGATTGACCCACGGTTAGGGTGGGATGAAGTGGCTCCATTCTGGGTAATGGTCATTCCTCGTGTTGCCACCATATGTAAAATAGACCAGTGGCGAACATAGATTAAATTCAAAGTTGCGATTGCGCTTTTAAAATTAAATTTCAATTTTAGCTCCTGAACTGCGCATGTAAAGACTTAATTTAATATATGTACATACTTTCGTCCAAACAGTTAGATAATGTCCTCCCACGACTAGTTCGCTGAACTTTTACGAAACATTATCTACAAAATGTTCAAGCGATTAACATGCATTATGTTATTAATACGCGAACTGTAATACTTAAAAAAACCTTCATATAAGCACATACCTTCATCCAGATAGTTCAATAATGTATTTCTCCTATGACTAGTTTCGCTGCAACGGCAGCATATTCAGGTGGTTATCAAATTTAACGTTTTACGTGTTTCACTGTGTCGTGGCTTGTACCTGTCGGTTTTATATTTGAGTAACGAAATCCTCTTGGTAGAAATATTTTATTTGATAAACACCTGAAGATGCTGTCGTTGCAGCGAAACTAATCGTGGGAGAAATACATTATTGAACTATTTGTACTAAGGTATGTGCTTATATGAAGTTTTTTTTTTGTTATTACAGTTCGCGTATTAATAACACAATGTTAATAGCTTGAACAATTTTGTAGATAAAGTTTCGTAACAAGTTTAGTGATAATGGGTGTGAAATATTTCCTATGATATTCTTAAGGGAAAAACTAAACTTGTGCCGCGTTTATCTCCTAAACCGTCAGGGTCAGGAGCACTCATCAAATTGTAAAGTTGTCTAAAAATAAGTCTAAAATAAAAAATCCATAAAAAGTGGAAGTTTGTTTAAAATATTATCCCTTTCGGTTTGGATAGGTTACTTTTTATTCGCCCTGTACATTGAAATTATCGCCAATCGACAGACCGTAACTTGTTTTCCTTTAACGGCACAATTTTGTAAATCTTAAAAGGGGTATATTCCTATACGTGGTCTGGAACATCCGGTATATTACAAGTTGTTAATAATTCTGATAAATTAAGATCGCTCATTATACACTCATTTGCTGAATCTTGACAAAACAAATAAGTTTCTTTGTGTATTGTTTTCTAAATCGTATTCATTATTTTTATTTTTTAACAGTACCGCAATCTATAAAATCTAAGGTATATACATAGTGGTTATAAATTAATGGACACATTGTAAGATTCAATAAATAAATAACCAAATAACTTAGAAACATGGGAATTGTTTTCTTAAACAGTATATTCAAACAAAAGAATTTCATCACAATACAAGAAAGAAATTCTGTTACATAATTCTTTTTAGAAGTAAACTAAATCGTTTCTATGTGCTATTCATGATTTGTACGCAAAGTTTGCAGTACTGTATAAATTAAACCTCAGGCCATGTTTTTTTTCTGAGCACTGCCTCCAATAACCTCTCTATTTTCTTAAGTTCCTCAAAGTCTTGAACCTTTTTTGCGAACATCAGTCATTGTCCTAAATCCATGAAAATCCTAAAGGTATTGTCTGGAGAACAAAGCAAAGGAAGCAAATGAATTTCACCATTTTACAGGCTTTTTGTGATTACTGGAATATTTATTACGATTTTTTTTACTGTGTAATAATATTTTAATATGCTAGTTAATAAAACAATTCCCAGTTTCTAAGTTGCTTAGTTATTTATTCAAGCTTAAAATGTGTAAACAATTTCAAGTTCACCCCATATTACAAATTGTTAATAATTTTGAATAAATAAATAAATATTGGTTATCAACAGCATATACTTTTATGTATTTTGCTAAGCTTGTATTAAGTTTGTAATAAATATTAGTTGATTGACTGCCGGGTCTTGGTGGGTATTTAAACTTTGCATTTTACATTTTATAATAGGCTATTTATTTAATTTCCATACAAGCTGTCGTTTCAAGTCAACAATGATATTTACCAGTGCCATTAATTCTTATTAACAAACAACTGATATATTTAATTATGAAGTATTGCCTATATTGTATGAAAAGCAATTGAAATAGGACATATTCAATTTTCGTAGTGCTTACTACATAAACTTCAATGGTAAAGAATTTATAATCTTAATGTTATTGGAATAAACATATTTTAAACATATACATTTAATAAAAGATGCTGCATGATTTAACGCGACTGTGTAAAATATACAAACCTTGTTTAAAATTTAAATTTTTTTTGGAATTTTCAGTTGATGAATCAATATGTAATAACTTAATTTACATTAAAAGATAAATTGTTATGATACCATTTTTTTGAAACCTTGGAAATGATTTTTTCGTAAAATCAATTATTTGAGATATTTCTACTCTAGAATCAAATAGTTGTGCTACATTGAGTAGGCATTTGTTTATGTTTACCTAAACATTATTTGTAAATAGGTCTCTCTTAATAGTTTTTCGAACTACTTTTCAATATTGATATATGTTTCTGCTTGTTGTATAAGTGTTGTTGTGTGTTTCCTAACCGTACTTAAAACGATTGGTTTATTAAATTTAGCCATGTAACACTTATTGTAATGCACAACAAATTTTATTTTAAATCAAATTTAAGAAAAGAATAGTTTCATAAACATTTCTTTCTACAATAAAACTAAGATAATAAAATTCTGATTTTTTATATTTTGAGTTATATGTGTGTAAAAATAATGTTATCCTTAGTATTTTGTTTACTAATCTTTTCTCTTTGGGACTTAATTTAAAAACAAGTTTCCTCTCTAATTAATTTGATCTCTCATTGTTAATTTGATCAAATCAATAGTGTAAAAATTTCTGTTTCATTATTGTGTATCCTGTAATAACCAATTTAATGGTATTCTGCAACCAGAGGCAAGCATCCATGCATGTTCGTTCTATAATGTAGGCCTACTACAGAGGAGTGTTTTAATGTTGTCCCTTATTTAAAGTATTCAATTTCAGTCTGTCAAAAATCTTCATACTACAAATTATTTAAACTTTAATCTTTTCAGAGTCCATAGATTAAAAAATCATGAATTTATGCTAACATACGATTTAGTTTGTGGAGAAACGATTTAATGCTAAAACCAAAATGTATAGGTACTTACTTTTCTGCAAGTTGTGTAATTTGATAGACAACAGTATTTTCTAAATTAAAATTAGTTATAATAAGTCTTCATAAAAGTGTCTCAGTGTATACTTTATTGTGTTAAATTGCTATTATTGCAGTCAATTTTCTCAAATTAATTATATTCTTGAATAACTACATAGAGCTTGTGTAACAATAGCTATAAAAATAATAATGTAAGTAAATCTATATTTTTGAAATTTAAATTTATATATGTAACATAAAGTCAGTATTGTTTTAAACAGAACATTTAATAACGACAAAATCCTTAATGACAAGTATTAAAAAAAACGTCAGGCTGCAATGGATGGATACACCTTTAATTTAGGAACACCAAACATATATGTTAAATCAAATCTTTTAGGAATAATAGTCAGCATATTTTATTACGCTTATTGTGAGTTTCAAAGTGAACTTGAAATAGTTTCTTTTGAGATTAAAATAAGTTAATCTTTGTCACTAAATTTATGCATGACTATTGTTATTTGTAAATCAACAATATTCCCAATGATGGATGTTGATGTGCTTTACATACAATAGATTATATCCGGCGCATTAGTGCACTCCCTTCTAACTTGTTGTTTCTGATTTGTTCATGTCTTATTGTATTAAAAATTACTATGAAATTTAGTGATTTTTCTTCTCTTACTAGATGTATTTTCAATGTATTTATATTTCTACTTAGCACATTTGGATTAGAATAAATATTACTTATGAAAACCTCAAAATATGCTAAAATTGTGTTTGAGCACTTATTATGTTTTCCTTAACTATTTAACTCTTTAAGTGTTTACACTATTTTCACTATTCATATTCTTGTAGTGTAAATTATAATGTAAATATCATGTAAATTATATTCAAAGAGACAGTAGTAACTTGATTGGAAAGAATAAAAGTTAGATCTACTTTTGTTAATATTAACTAAATTAAATTAAATAGTCGGTGTCCGTATTATTACTATTGTTGATCAACTCTTTCACTCATAGGCTTTAATTTATTTTGAATAATTAATACTCAACCACGTTTGGAAATGTTACGCATTACTGTGCTCAGCATTGAATGTAAATCAAATGGTTTATCCAGGAATATTTTTAATACATTATATTACATACAATGCCAACATACTGCAACAAGGGTGTAGTTTTGATGAAAATTTAACTATGTATATGATTGAGGCAAGTTGGTCTCATTTAACTTTGGGTCTCACTAAGTTATGTATTTGGCCTGGCTTATTCGTGAATTAAATTGCCCATTGACCAATTTCATATGAAACCAATGTATTAAGTCTTAATTGGAGTATGTTTCGACGTTATCAAACGCATCTTCCAAATTCAGTCGCAGCTTACGATAAACACTACGCTTGTTCGCGGCGTATCCTGTCGTATCCCGGAGACTTTGACGCACTGTTGCACTGAAGTCGTAGATCCACTGGCGACGCGGCTCGGCGTTGATCTTTACCCGTATCAAATGCACATTGACGATAGACAGACACTCGCAGGGGTCGTGGTATCCAGACACCGTGGTGAGGTGGTGAGTAGCAGGAGACACTTACGGTAGGCGGGGGACGAAGGACCGAACACCGCTGCCACTGCCACATCCTTGACACTGACTGAGCGGCGAGCAAGGTCCCGGCTATACCAGCTAACCCACATTCCACTACCACCTGTAGTCCTGGTGCCCCTCCACCGCCGCGCCGGCCGCCACGGGTAGGCCTAAACTCGGGGGCTGGGCACGCGGCACGCGGCACGGGGAGCGGAGGGTACGGCGACTAGCGAGGTAGTGTCGCGGAAGAAACAGAAAAATGTCTTATTTTTAATAGACTCATGTTATAGTCAGCGTAGTTGAAATATTTCTAATGGTCAGTAGAGATGAAAGTGTTACTTCAAAATCGTTTTCACTGAAGGATCTTGTTACCTTAAACCAATAGTTTTATATATATACAGTATAATAACTATTGATGGATTACTAAGTTTTTTAATGTTCGCTGTCTGTAATAGGTGTATTTAAAAAAAATTGCCAGGCTTTATATAACGTATCAAAGTTAAAAATATCTATTGCGTACTTTTCTGGTCTAGTTTAAAGTTTTCTTTGCAGAGTTTAATCTTCCCAAACATTCGTTTTAAAGTGCAACTAAACAGTTCACTATTGCTTTTTATTCAAGAAAAGTTTAGATCCACGAAAATCAATTTAAGAAACAAATTCCTATAGAAAATCTGATTTATCTTGCATTTACTGTTTCAGTAGTATTCTTAGCTACATAAAATAGAAAATAAGTGATGAATATTGACACAAGAGAAGTTGATACTGTTTGTTTTGGTATTTGACCAACTCCTCTTTTCTCCCATTCAAACTTTCCTAGCCCAAAGTTTACTATTCAAATTCCATTAGCGCAGTCTTGTACACTTTCTTCATTTGCTTAACTGTCTCCCCCATAGGAAAAACTTTCGTAATAGTTGTATACGAATTTCTTATCCCGGATAGTGCTTTATTGCAAAACTCTTTTTTATGTTTATACAAAAAATTATGCTCTTTGAATTATGATTTATATGTTATTGTGAAATGCTGATCTTTACTTGAAATAAATTTGCATAGTGATAGTTTTTTCCTGCGTATTAAAATAATTACTATTTATTGTTCGGGTTGTAGTGCCGGTTGCTGGAGTGTGAAATTCATCAAATAAAACCAATATAAAACAAAAATCCCTAAAACCACTTATGATTTATTTAACCCCTCCAAATTAGAGCTTCTCATGCAGGACTAGGTTTGCTTTCCATGTTAAACATTGATTGTACTTTTCCAAATAAGTTATAGGTATATGTTATATCGCAAGAAAGATCCATCGAGATTTTGAGGACAGATTTACCCAACTGATGGAGCCAGTGTGGGTTTACACGTTTGTTGTTCCTCTATTCCGGTTGTTATTCGGCCGTTTATCGAGGATGTGGCGGGTCAGAGGTCGAGGCCGGAGTTGCGTTATTCCCGGACTGAATCTCGCCTGGACCGTTATCGCCCCGGGTCGTCTGACTTCATTATTTAATTCGAAAAATAATTACTTCCCATGGTTTGCAAACATTTGATAGTAATGTAATTGGATAATTGTTATTGAATAATTTTGTTTGCTAGTTTTAACATTATGTATTTTTGTTCCTGATTGCATATCACACTATCAATCACACTAAAATCAGTCATACGCAGTGTGAGCATATTTTTTCATGCTTATCTTTTTGAATTGATTTGGAAAGGTACCTTCACAAATCATTGAAGAAAAATATTTTGAAATAAGAAGAAATTATGTTTTAGCTTCTTTTTCATTAATCAGTAGGAACGGTCTAAATTTGCACGCGAAAAATATTTCAACTGATAGACCTAGTTAAAATTAAGTTTCTTAACATATCTGCGTCCTGTAATTCTACAAAACCGACTCATTAAATGTATGCTCTGAGGAGATGAGACGAATGGTCGCCCATACAATGAATTGATGGTTTACAAGCTGACTTCATCTTTACACTCATCAATTTTATTGCTGCAATTTGAAATATTGCACTCGGAATACAGATAATTTCTCGGCGTTTAAAAGGATATTGATTGGGAACTAAACCTTGAAAATATATGTATATAAAGGAAGCCGTTTACAATTTAGTAATTTTGGCAAAATTCATATTACAGTACTAACTCTGATCAAACTAGCCCTTTTAAAATTCCCATTATGTATTTCACCTCACAACCCAACCGTGTTCTAGCTCCTCCGCTTTACCGCACACGTTCCTCCTATTGTACCCGTATACCCAAGCGCGGCGCGGCGCCAGCAGTGCAGCAGACATAGAGGTCCGCTAGGTGGACGTGACCTTTGCGATGTACATAGAGGTGTATGCGACCTTTGTGTAGCCCGGCGCCGCGCCTCGGTGTACGTGTACGTGTGCTCGCATCTGGCGGCCGAGAGTCGCGCACTCCATGAGCAATGGGACATGCCACACGGTGTGATAGCACCGCCGCCGCCGGGACATGTCACTGGCCTGCGAGGCTGCACCGAGGGTCGGCATCACATCTGGTTATAAACCCTGATAATAATAAAAAGTATCAAATTAGGCCTCACTTTAGCTTCTGGCGTATTGAAAAGGGTGAAAAGACTGCTACCAAACTTAAACAATAGGAACCGTGCCCTTGTAGTTAATAGCATTAACCCTTTCGGTGCTGAAAAAATATTCTCATAGTTTTTTTTTTTTTTTTTTTTTTTTTTTTAAGTGGTGGAGTACTATTCACGTAACTTCCGAAAAGTGCTGGTTTTTCTAAGAGGGCGGAGGAGAAAAAAATCATAAAAAATGAATTATCAACACAAAAGTGCTAGAGTTTATACGATATTTCGGATCACGATAATGGAAATCGAATGAAATGATTCATCGGTGTTTTTAAATAACAATCAAGACAATCGATATCCCCGTTTAAGTCCGCAGTTTTGACATCGGCGGCGGCCCGATATTATATCGGATCTTCGGACTTTTCAGATGAAAAGCGAAATCAAATATATCGATCTCATTTTTTTTTCGTGAAAATCCGTGATCCAATATATCGTACTTTAGCACTGAAATGGTTATCATGTGAGTTAATATCCATCAAGACTATTTCACTGTAATCTTTGTAAATAGTTATAGTACTGTTTTACGCCACGAGTCATTTCTATATTGTATCGGGAATCGACGAAGTGGTCAAGGAGCTAAAGTCCCACCCCTAAAAACATGTTAGTTGCGGTTTAATCTGCGACCTCTAGTCAGGAGACCTTTATTAATACGCACCATAGAAGGCATCGGTGTTTCAAGATAAGTATCTAAGTATCATATGCCGCAGTATACGTAGAGCTTACTCGCTTGAAAACGCAGAGTCATTGCGCGGCCACCACATTTTTCATACCCATTTATAATAAATATTTGTGCTACTCTATTTTTAATTTCTGTCAACAATGTTAACAAACAATAAAAACATAGCCTATACTAACACGAAACACATACAACGGATAAAATCGGTTCGGCATCGATAAAGTTTTAATCTAGTGTAGAAAGTTTTGAAAACATATCTTAGACCATCACCAATTTCTCGGAGCTATCTGGTCAGTTGGTCCTACGCCGGTGTCGGTGTGCAGAGAAAGGTGTTCGGTAAGAAAGTGAAGAGCACGGCGATGGTATCGAATGCGTTGTAATGGATGGGGCCGGTAACATTAGGTTCGACCGCGGCGTGTGCGGTACATGTGGAGCCGCTCCCAACATCTACAATAGGCCTACCTCAGTAGAATATACAGTACTTGAACAGAGAAACGATTGAACATATATTCGTGTCGGTAAATAGCTCATAAAAGTACATTATGCCATTATAACACAGTTGTAGCTTTGATAATGATGGGGAAAGAAAATAACATTATGAGAATAGCCTAATACAAGATTACTTCAATAGAGAATCATGGAGGGTTTGTGCAGACCAAGTAATGGCTAAAGGAGAAGTGCGTTTCATCGATAAAATGGAAATGGTCGTTTTCGTGACCTCGCCGCGTTTATGCACGAGCCGTCAGCGCGGGGTGCGAAATTCGGTCAAGGGATGAAATTACACTTCGCATCCGAGCTATGAACGATATACTTCATCACACTGTGATGAAATGATAATCTGACAATACATTTCGGTTGAGCAGTTGATTTCGATGGTATGTACAATGCCACTCTGGCGCGGTTCACACAAGCGTTTATATGCTGCGTCGAAGGGACAGGCCCATACCACCAGCATTAACGTGTGTACCGCTGCAATATGACGTTGCATGTGGAAATATTAATTTGCCTCAGGTTAGACCGTTTAAGACTGATAAAAGCCCTATGTTGATGGCTATTAGGTTTTGCAATAAGTTATCATTAGTTATAAAACTGCTTAGTAATAAGGATTTTAAAGTTAAAATTACTAATTTCCTATGTAAAGAATCGTTCTATTCTGTAGAAGAATATATGAAAAAAATATGGAATGTAACAGATTTCTAGCTCATGTTTATGTATCAAAGTAATATTGACGTGCCAAATGTATTTGTATGAAATATTTTCTGGCTGAATAAAGTTCTCATTCTCATTCTCATATGTCGACGGAGACGAACACGCTCGTCTGTACCAGGCCTACGATTGACATGATGTAACAATCGGAGCAGCTGAATGATAAAAATGCTTTAAGCTCCACTAGCGCTACTTTCAGTAGAACCGCTAGTGCTACTGTCTAAACCATAAAAAAATTATTTATAACTGTACAAAAATACAATGAGCAAATTTGCTAAGCACACGAAAAAACAATTCCATGAAACATGAGCAAAAGGAAAGTGTAGGCTAGGAAGTTTTCCTCCTTTTTGTAGGCGTTGAGGGCATTCCTCTTCAATTTTAGGAATTTAAATCAGTAAGTCCCAACTCCAATTTCGTTTCAGCCTTGGAAAGAGGAATCATTCACATGATTATGAGGAATGTGAGGAATGTTGTATTAGAGGAATCATTCTCATGACCATCGAGTTTGATGAAAAATTTCAAATAAAGTCCTTTTGCTAAGAAATTTCAAATTAAAGTCACTGTGCAGAGTCTTGTTGAATAAATAAATTAAAATAAAACTTCTTTATTGAGGCGAACATTAGGACCTAATGGTCTTCTCTTACAGTTAACCTCTTGATTACAGTTTATATAGTTTATTGATGCGCATTTTCACTTGTATCATTCAAGGTATTGTCTAATATTATACCTAAGTAGCATATGGTTGTCAAATTCTCAAGCATGTAACAATATTCTATGTCCTTGTTGTGTCTCACTCTGAAAAGATTGTAAAAAATGGTTATACCGTTAAATAAATAAATAAATAAATTACATAGTATTGGGAGCTAGAGATATTAAACGTAGTATTTTTGTTTGAAAAACTTAGATTTTTTCATATTTGTAAATTTTGCCGGGCCATAAACTTCAATGTCATAAGTCCATATTGGTTTTAATAGGTTTAGTATAACAGCCGATTTCACAAAATCCTCTTTTAATGTAAGAGACATTTTTGAATTTTGACGAAGCAGCTGATATATTTGTTTAATTGTATTGACAGCAGCTTTCTTTTTTGTGATGTGTACACCATAACTAATTACTAACGCGGGAAAATTTTTGAGCTGATTTTTCTACTGGAAGAAAAACTTTAAAATGAGCCGTTTTCCGTACAGTGAATGATGAAGAGATAAGTTTTCCTACCAATGCATGGTAATTATCACATTTCCACGCCTGTAAACTGTACTCAAAAAGTTCATTTCCGATTTCCGTTTCATTCTTGCTCTAGACCGGCAATTTTCATTGCCGTACGCTAAATCAAATAGGAATTTAAGGTCGGCTGTCTTTACAAACTATGCCATAGCTATGGTCATTGTTGTCATTTAGTAATTTAGTAATCCTTTTTTAGTTTGAGGTTATGTTTGATAGTTAACAGTATGTCCCAACAGAAAAATCAAAAATAACCTAAAAATGAGTTTTTGTGTACAGTACACAGCAAATATTTAATCTGTTGCAATTATGGCGGTAGGAAAAATCGTGTGTGTATTGCCGCTCTCGAAATGTTTGGCCGCACGAAGCGTCTCGAGTGGCAATGACGAACTTTGTTCTTTTTAAACACAAATAGCTATTTTCATTTTAATCTTTATGTTTGTTAGGCATAATGTTAAAATTCAATGAAGCGTGGTTGGTTATTGAGTTTGATATGGAGGGCTTTTCGATTGTCATATTATAACACTGATATTAACAGTCTCAGTATATACACATATTAAATATCTATTTTGTAAAAAATGGTATGGTGTAAACAAATTAGATTAGCTTCAAAATTATAGTAAAAGGCCTTCGACAAATAATACTGAACACGATGTGATTTATTCAATTATGTTTTACTTACAACTAGAAGATGTATGTGTTGTAATAATGGATTTGCAAAGTATTGTGTAGGTTCAAACCTCTTCAATGAAGTTAATTTAATCATCATAGAGGAAACGTCACGTCAAACGTCATTGTAACGTCAAAGATGTTTGATTTATATCATCTGAGTTATATGTAAACCCCGAATATTTTTATAAATATACACTCGCAGTTGTATCGTAAACAAGAGTGGAACTGCAATTTAAGCCTTTCCTGATGGGCTTATGGGCCCGCATGGTGTTTATGGAAAGTATCCCCCAGATGGTGAATATCTCGCCGGAGCTTCCAGGCCATTCAAGGCAGTTGCGCGGCCTTGTGCAAATATATGGGGACCGATCCCTCGTATAACTCAGCCGAACGTGTTAATTGAGATTTGTGATTATATTAACTCCCGCCGCGTGATGCACTGCCACAGCGCCCGCGGCGGCGCCGTCCGTCCGGTCCAGCGAAAGTCGGATTTACGAGGGCGAGGCTGCCAACGAAAACTCAGTTAGGTTTTATTAAACTCATTTAAAATCAAATCGAGCCTCCGGATTCGGCGGGGCAATTTTACAGAGAAATATATCCGGTAACAAGCTCTCAGTGGCTGTCCCGTTGTGCGCAGATTGGTTTTATTGGTCGCCTCCATCATCAGCGCCCCTGGCAACGGTTCGGACCAAACCGACAACTGCTTTGATCGTGGATTTGCTTTGTTGCATTTTTTTTTTATTTGTTTACTTCTTAAAACGATACGGTAGTTAAACAATTCAGTATTAATTTTGATACATATCATTTAATTTTTGAACACATCAACAGCAGAAACTCCTAAAAGAGAAGAGTTTTATTATCATTTTTTAAATACTGTAGTTTTTATTGCAATTATATGTACTTTATAATAAATTGTGATTAATTTAGTGTCTTTTTTACAGGTAATCTTGCTCGGTTTTCAGTTATGTAAGTATTTACTATAGCGGCTTTTATGTTATTTTATGATTTTCAAAACATCCTGTACCATAATACGAGCAGTGTCTGAGGCGATGTATTTTCCACGAGCTCGAAATCTAGCAGGCAGACTTTGCTTTTGAAAGTGTTTTAGCTCAAAAATAAGTTTAGAAACAGCCTCAATCCCAGGACCAAGAAACTCATGTTAGAAAAAGAAACTGAATTAGCTTGCAAACTATACGTTATTTAATTATTCTTTAGAGACTTTAACGCCCACGTGGCATGAAGCCGCTCTCAGACCGGCACGTTCCACCGCGAGGGCTCGCCACGTCAATAAACACATCATAAACCGTCAGCGCATCGCACCCCTACAAGGCCCACTCGCCCGCGCTGATTTACAGCGCCTTGTTGGCGCTTGTTAATGGAGGTGCATTCACACGTCCCCGACAACAGCTGACACCCTTGTCTGATCAGCTGGGCACGTGGAGCTGGCGGGAAAGTGCGGTGGAGTGCGTGTCAGCTGATACGGTCGGATCAGCTGTTGAGCTGTCGGCGGCTGTCGGGGCCAACCAAGGTACTCTGTCTGGACTCTGAGGGTTACAAAGACTTGTAGAGGAAATCTCCGTTCAACAGTCACAAAGTGTAGAAACTATTTGGGGCGTTGATGTGACAGTCGGAATCATTAAGTAATAAATGTTTTTTTTCTCACGTTTTAGAGTCATCATTGTCATTTTTTACTTCCTCACTGTTGGAATATGAAATACTGTGTTGTGTTACATAAATTCGAAAATTGATCAATCCTCGTTTTAACTGAGAAAGCTTCACCAAGATTAAAAAAAGTATCCCCACATGTGGTAAATAATATATTCTACTAGGATCCTAATCTGAAGTCCTAACTGCAGATGCCCCTTTCACGATAACGATAACAACATATATCTAGAGTAGATGTGCAATAAAAGCCTTACAAGAGACTGAATTGAATATACTGTAATTAATTTAATTAGGAATCTCATTATCTATATCTATAAAAGGCAAAGCCGCTCCCCATACTCATCACTTATTCTCTGACAACCCGTTAAGCTAGAGTGCTTAAATTTGGACACTGATTCTTAATTAGGTCCAAAACAGGAAAATGTGGTACATTCTACTCTTGCTAACTTGAAATCCATAGGAATGTGATAGTCTTCGTGTATATACAGTCCGACATAGGAATAGAGTTATGGAGGGAATTTCTGGTTACATTCGATGTACAGAGGTCATTATTGTGACAGAAGCCTTACGGTGGACCCGATGTGTCACCGACTAGTTTAAAATAATCGAAAAGGAAGTTGATAAGAATGATCCCTGGGGCTTTTCAGAATTCTCTTTAAAGTGATATTATGTTGGCAAATATTTAAGTTTGTCAAGATTTATAAGATTTTTTTAAAAGGACGATCGAAACGCCGTTGAATGTCCATTGACAAGTTTGATCGTATTGACTCCTATCGAGATAAGCGATCGGTTGCGGTTGTGACTCGCAGGCGTGCGGCGGCCGCGGCAAGTGCTGCAGAAGCGGTCTGGTATGTAAATAACAGCTGATCTGGTCACGTGACTGTCCGCGGGCGGGAATGTGAAAGCACGCGCCCAGGGCGGCGCATACCGCCCCTCGCCCCTCGCGCCTTCCCGCGGACCTTTCTCCGCCGCAGCGCCACGCAGCGCCGCGCCGCCGCCGCGGTCGAAATCGGAAACATCCACGTCCGGACCCGATCAAGAGCTCCCACTGGAGCTGGAGAATTCCAGGGAACATCGAGGGTTTTATGACTTTGCAATCACTGCCTCCTGTGGAGGGACGATCGCCGTTTAAAAGGCCGTAAACCCACCGAGGCTCGTGAACTGTATGATGTGGAATTTTATGACTCGATAAAATATGATTGTAAATAAAAAGCCTCTTTTACAATCTTGTGGTTCCAACATTGTGTGTGAGATAAATTTGCACATTTTGTAGTTATTGTCATTCCTCCATGTATTAAAAAAATTAGTTAATTTCTAAGGGTGGTGAGCTGTTCCTGGCTAAATTATTGAAGTTACAACACGCCGTTGGCTACGTGATTTTCTACTTAGACTGGCAAAAACTTGAGTAAATAACGTTACAGTATGAAAGCATTAGCTTCTACATATAGACCTATTTTTGGGCGGAGGTACAAGTTACATGTTTTGAAATACTACGAACAAAATCTAATCTTTCATTTTTTAAATTTGTTATTTTTATGACTCTAATTTATTTGTTTAAAATATAGAGATTGCATTTATTCCGCTTATTTAAAATAAAAATAAAAAGTTAAAAAAGCCAAAGTCGATATTTTTACAACTAATATCCTCAGTGATTTCACAATATTTCACTTAAACAAATCGCATCAGTCTAATTGGACAGTAATGCGGCTGAGATGATTTAATGATGACGGTGCGCGGCCGCGGCCGCGGCGGTAGATTGTGATGAGATCGCTCTCGGTGACGCGCGCGCCGGATTAGTATAATCAGATCCGTGTATAATGACACCGTGTCATCGTGTCGCAGTCCCTGTGGCTGTCCGGGCTGTGGGCTGTCCGGGCGAGTTAGAATGACTTTAGTCTATTGATAAATACGTGTTTAAGTCATTTAGGCTAATTGGTTACCAATCACAATACTATAACTTTTTAAAACATATAATATTTCGGTTTATTATCTACAACCATCTTCAGCTTATCAATACAACTACAGTAAGGAAATCAAGCAAACACAATGTCGAGAGGTTCTTCAGTATTTTCCCTAAAGAAAAACTATTCTTATTTTAAACTGTGAATTTATTCTTATTCTTCCAATATTAACTAAAGTGAAACCAAGTGCAAGAAACTAAAAATTGTATAGATTAACTCCCTTGTAGGTGTAATAAACTTACTATGGGCAGACATCAATGACATCATGACCGATTAAAAACGAACCACTGAATATATGTAGTATAAACAAATATCTGTGGGTGAATATTCAGAATCAACCGAACATCTATTTACTCAAGGACATAAGGTGGAAAGGGAAAATTCAACAATTATTTGTGAAGAAATTGACTTTAAGAGAAGAAACGTGAAAGAAGCTGTTTATGACTAACGATGAAAACGGTATCTCTCAACTAAGTGAACGATAAACCCTATCGAAATCAACACGAAAATAGACTAGAAAAGTTCATAACATTATTGGTTACACAAATGCAGCAAATATAAACCTATTTTAAATGAACAAGTATTAAATATAGTAACCAATCCATTGAATTCCATATTTACAATTTAACCACTAAGTTAACTGAATTTCAACAGTTGATTTGTCGGTTCTATCCACCTAAACTACAGTATAGTGATTGGTATTACGTCTGTTTAATTATTGTAGTTTTGTTGATCAGCTCAATATGGGTTAGATTATGAACATGGTGGAAGAAGGATTATGAATCAATTTTAGGGTGGGTATAAATAATTGTACACATTTTAAGGATACATGAATAAAAACCCAAGGAACTTAAAGACATGGGAATTGTTTTATTAAATAACACATTAAAACAGTTTTATACAGTAACTTCAATAAATAGTAATACAAATTTTAGTAATTATAATAATATGGTTATTAAAAGCCTGTAAAATTGTCAAATTTTTTTCCACTCACTCTCCACACATTATAATCTTTAGATATTTTTTCGGGTTTAGGACAAGGACAGAATGTTCGCAAAGAATATTCAAGACTATGAGGAACTTAAGAGAGAAGTTAGAGAGGTTATTGGAGGCATACCCCAACAGTGTTCAGTGCTCAGAACAACTTGGTCTAGAAATTTAATCTGCAAACTGTGTGCAAACCATTAATAGCTCGTGGAAACGTTTTACAGTAGTTTACTTCTAAAAATAATCATGTAACAATTTTCTAGGTATTGCATAGAAAACTCTTTTTAAAATACTATTTAGTAAAACGATTCCCACGTTTCTAAGTTACTTGGTTATTTATTTATTGAATATTAAAACGTGTCAACATTATAGCACTCTGTATTCTTAGAAAATTTATTGAATTGTTATGAGCAACCAATTAATACCAGATAATGTATGAATCTACCATTACGAAAATCTCATACCGGAAAGAATTAAGTGTTAAAGGTACCTCCAAGGTTAATTTGTAAAAGGTCCAGTTTTAATAGTTCTTTTAAAAACTTTATATAACAACATATAACGGATATTTCTCCATGCACGATTTTTTAAGTATTTAGTTTAAAATGACGATGTGTTAAAAGTGGCGACCTACACCAAATTTCAACTGTGAAAACCTTTACCTGTTTTCATTTTCATAAAAAAATATAACCGAATGTATACATTAATCCCAGATTGTGATATAAATGTTGTACTGTCTATCATAACGCAAATTATGTCCCCCATTTCCTTTACACAGCCCGGATGTCCCGGTAATTGAGATAACATTGCAATATTACCTACGGTTATAATTTATCGTAGACATTTCACATTTCGTATAAGTGGTTAAGAAAGTTATTTAACATAGATGAGTAAACTAATCAACTTTACAAGATTGAAGACTACCAAGTGAATTGCCTCCACGTTCGCATTTCACCGTTGTTTATGTGGAAGAAGCGGAACCCGTCGAGCCTCAACGTTGGCGGCTCACATTTGTAAAAGGTCCAGTTTTAATAATTATTTTTGAGAAAAAAAAAACAACTTTATTTATACGTGTTCCACAGTAGTAGTGGGGAATGGCTACAGTTGGGCCAGTTCAAGGTCATTGGTTGGAAGAGGCAGGTGTGGGGTTGGAAGTGTGGGGTGACAGTGATGGATGGGTTTGGGAAGTGGGTCAAGGTCATTTGGAGGGGGTTTTAAAAAAGTGGGAGCCTCAGGGGCTCGGTGGGAATGGGGAGGGGTGGGGCGGCGCCGGGCCGCGGGAGGTTTTAGTTTATTTTTAAAATTAAATCAAAGTCGTGTTCTTGTGCAGAGAGGTGTTGAAGTGTCGTCCACTGGTGAGGGAGTGGTAGACGCCGAAGGTGGTGGCGAAGAGAAGGTAGACGCACAACATGCACAGTACGCATTTGAACAGTTGCAGCAGGCGAACCATCCCTTGTTGATTTTCCGTTTCCAATTGCAGTCTGTTGATTTCTAGTTTGAGTCTGTCCTCTTCCAATTGTGTTTTAAGTGAAAAATCATCCATCATGTTTGTGGGCTTGTTTTAATTTCTGTTGGTGAAACGGGAGCGGTGTTGACGGTCGGAAAGTTGGCGATGAAATGAGAAACGAAGATGAGGACAGGGCATATTTACTGGAAAGTGGTGGGGGGTTAAGAAAAACAGTTGTGTGTCCGATCAAACGTCATCGTCAGCTGTTGGTGTATGTTTGGATGATGCAGGAGTGAGTTCTAGCAAACCATCTTCATCTTCACTCTTAACTCTATCGCATGTTGGACAACCGTAAGCAAGTTCCAAATTCATAGTGATGCAGTGGAATTTGTCTATAATATCTTCTAAAGTTCCCATTATATCTTTTAAATCATGTCTTGTTCTAATTACAAAAGTAGATTTCATTAGTGCTAGCGGATCGTTGTTCATCGTACGGGAGTCGGGAAACAAATGGCGAGCGTTAGTCAGCGGCTCGCTTATATGCGGGCAAGGGCGGTGGAGGGGGAAGTGGAGGGGTGGTGGCGTGGTGGGGGAAGTGGAGGGGTGGTAGCGTGGTGGGGGAAGGGTGATATACCCCCATGCGAACCGTTGGCCAGCGCATTTCGCAGCGAAACGCCGCTCGGGTAGGTAGTAGGAGGTGTACTAAGATAAGCATTAGTTGTATTTTTAAGTTAGGAATACTAATAATGTTTGTAAATTAAATATTAAATATTAAATTTATATTTAACCAGAGCTTGCATTTCTTGTTCCTCGTCGTTTAATTCAACAATTTTAACACCATTAGTTGTCTGTTCCTCTTCCCCTGCACTTTGCGACGATGAAGACATGGAGGTGGCAGAAGATGATGATGAGGATGAAAATATTTTGGTAGGATTGACATATTGCACTGTGATGTTGATCCATCTTAAAGGATAGGTGTCAATAAGTGTAAGTAAGTTTTGGAATAGGGTTTCCATCTCTTCTCTGTCGGTAATTAAATGTTGAAAGGAAATGAATTTATCATCCATGTTGTTGTCAGTGCGAGTAATGAAATAAGAATGAGAAGCGTATCGAATGATCCGTAGAATATATGTTGTAAAAAATAAGTGGTGGGGGTAATCTCAAGGTCAATCAAATGGAGTTTTAAAAAAGGGCTGCAGTCAGTGACTACAGCTATACATCTGAAGCTTCAACAGGATCAGTAGACCAATCTGATCTGTACTTGCACGCACTTATGATACATGTACAAAAGTCGTCTTTATAATATGCATTGCACTCTCGACAATTGACAAGTTTTTCCGGATGAAATTTGATACACCTCTGGGGACAGCAAGTGTGGAAGTATCGTGATTTATAAATCTTGATGGTTCGCAATTCCGGTGGTGGTAGTTGCTTTGTCTTGCATTTGCAGTAACAGGATCCAAAGAATTCACACTTTGTACAAGCTAATCCGTCTACCATCCATCTTCCTAAATCGGTGCATTTTTGTTCACAACAGTAGCGCGGTGCATCCTCGTTTTTCTTCTCTTCCATGTTGGCGCTTCTAAGTGTTGGCAAGAAATGAAGTTGTATAGTGTAGGATAGCATGTTTTATAGACTAGGAAAAGTGGTGGGGGTAATCTCAAGGTCATCCAAATGGAGTTTTAAAAAAGATCATCTTACAAGTGTAAGATGTATTTATTTAAGATACTGAGTTTTCATCTTCTTTTTCTTTCTTTACATCTTGTTTGTATTTTTCTTTTTCTTCTTTAGCCATGGCGATGAGATCTTCAGTGGAGAGTGGATGTACTTCAGGAAATTTTAGAATTAATTTTGGTTGGAACCCCTCTTTAGTCAATACTTGAAGATCGGACGTCATTTGTTCTACACTTTGATAGTCTTTTCCGTAGATTTTTCCATTAAATTCAATCATCATTCTGTACAACTTGGTATTAGTAGTTGTTTTCGCTGCGTCAGTTGGAGAGCAAATGATGAATCTGTTAGGTTACACGGTCCTTTTATAGATGCTACAGCGACCACTTGATATTATTTAACATTAGTAATATTTCTGGAACTTAACATTACTTTGAGTAGATGGTGTTGTAGTTGAAGGTTGTGTGGAAACGAATACTTCTTCGTTGCAGAACTTCTGTTTAGGAAACATCCTCATGTTGTTAGAGTAAACATCAATATTTAAACGATAACCACCGGCAAGTAACACTCGCAGTTCATCAGTAAAATCGTCGAGTTCTTCAAAAGTTGTAATGGTGGTGGTATCATATGATGCACACTTAACCTTAAGAGACATGTTGTTATTCGTAATAACTGGAGAGCCAACAGAGATGTGTACAGCACGAAAGGTAGTCGTAGACTGATGAGATCCTCAAAAAAAATACGGCCTTTATATACCCTCGAAACTAGGTCAAGGTCATCCAAACGTGTTTTTTAAAAAAAGCAACATATCGATAGTGCAGAAACACTATCGATATGTTGCCTTTTCTTATTTTTTTTTCATTTTTATTTTTTATTTATTTAAAATCAGTTACACACATGTACAACAATATATATAAACTACAGACTAGTTGCTAGTAGGCATAACATGAAGTGTAAGTTCAGTAGAGTTGGTTCCGCTAGGACCGTGAGATGCCAAATAGAGTGCGCCGGGGTGAATCAGTCGTAAATCTTCATTCTGCAGCAGTTGAACGAAGCGTTTGGGAAGAAATACTTGAAATTTCGGTTCATCACCAGGTGTGTAAGGTGCTTCACTCAATGTGCAATTGATGGCGTCTCCAATTGATGTTTCCATCTTCTTAATAGTGTGAATAATGTAATGTTTTTCTTCCTTCAATTCTGAACATTTCTTTGTCGGTAGTATTGTAGATTTAGAATGTTTGTTGAATTGATCAACAAGTGACTGTAGAAAAGTTTGCGATGCCATTATTTTCTTCTTACTATTGTTCGTCTTCTTCTTCTTGTGCTTGCGCGTCAGAGGTGTTGACTCCTCGGAGGTTAGAGTAATACTCATGCATTGTCATAGTGCCGCTCTCGCTTTTATACCCATCGCTTCCCCCACCACTTTGCTGGAGATAGACATTCAAACGATATGCATTCTTTAAAGCACATTGAGACTGCCGATGTTTAAAGTTTTTAGATGCAATACAGATGTTAGCAAAGTAGCAATAAAAATCTTTCTCCATTTGCACATTTATCACTTCATGGTTTGTATATGCTTGTATCCAATTTGCTTTTTCCAATCCTCTTGTAAAAATAGTTTTGAACTCTTTGCAGAAATGATTCATAATGTGTGGCATCATATTGTAGGTTATAAAACCTTCATCCCATGTTAGATTATGAAAATGTTTCATCAACCATTTGTTTGTTACTTTAGCTTTGGTTGTTAATCTGTTGAACGGCAAAGGAGGCATGAATAAAAAATGATAAACAACAGATGTTATCATATCTAGTACCACTAACTCTTTGATTATAAAATTTCCATCATTACCACGGAATGCCTGAAACTCTATGATACCTCGCTTTACTTCCATTATTTCCGTCTTCTTAGAGAATGAAACTCGTTTATCCATGATGACGTTCAGTACACAACTGGTATGTCAATGCGGATTGACAGCCTTTTATACTCCATCATTCTTCTTCTTCTTACTTACAATATTCTTTGTCTGTTTAATTTGTTGTTGATTGTTGATTGTTGAAACGTGATTCGTTTTCCTTATTTTCTTGATTTTCTTCTTCATTTAAATTAAAGTTGGTTTGATTGCGGTGTAACTGTCTCCACATCTCTACTTCATGCGGTATCCTATTGAAGATTGAAGTATCTACTGGACCGTATAGGATTGGAACATATGGTTGTCTATCCAATGCATCAATTAAATAATCTTTGATAATTGTACTTGAGAATATTAGCTGTTTTAAATATCTAGTTATAGGACCAGTAGCACAAGTTAAAGCGTAAAACTCTTCTTTTGTCAAATGTATTTTTATATTATATTTAGTTAAATCTCTAAATCTAACTAGTTGTTGACCACGTTGTTTAACAATATCGATTTCAATATTTGATTCGAACAAACCTAGTTTTGTTTTTCTTCCAAACGTATTGTTACTCAAATAGCATTCCAAAAGATGTATATGTTTCATAAAAGATTCCCAAGAAGATTCAGTGAAGGTTATCATTTTAGATCCGTGATTCAAAATAACAGTTGGAGAGTAATCCAATGATTTCATTACTCCAGCAGACACAGTCTTTGTCATACAAGAAGAAATAGGATAAAATATTCTAAGAAATACCTCCATTAAGATGTTGGTAGAAATGTTATCTTCAATTTTCCTTTTCTTCGTTTCTTTTTCAACTTCCTCTTTGTCTGTCTTCTTATGTTTAAACTTGAGGAACTCTTCCATTTCCTGTTCAACTTGTCTTTCTATATCCAAACTATTGTCAGCCATAAGAGGTGTAGTTTCTTCATTAGCACTTGATGTAGTAGAACTCATCTTGCGGACGATGTTACCCATACGACAATCAAAGATGAAATGAATTTCCAGCTCTTCTTTCTCGCTTTTATACTCGCAGATGACCTAGATATTGTTGATCTTTTGTAAAAACCTTACAAATCGTGCAGATGTTGTATTAATCCTTTTTAAAGTACATTCTTCACAATTCCTGTCAGCGGTGTGTAAGTAACTATTTTGTCATGTAGAATTAAACAGTATGCTGAAGTTCCATCTGGTATTTTATCTTCAAATTCCATTTCAATTTTTATATCTACACTTGAAGATTTCACAGATTCATTTTGTTTTGAACAATCGATTACGACAATTGGAGCTTTTGAATAAAATTGTTCTGGTGATAAAAGTGGTGTATTCGTCTTACCATAATATGACGATTGAAATCTTGCATACATGTCATATAGAATGGAATAACGTTTCTTGTCAAATGAAACATTTAAACTGTCATATGGAAAGAACTGAGAGTTTAGAAAAACTTTGCAATTCTTTATCTTGCAATGGTCAAATTGACCAGCGTGCGCAGTTATAACATCTTTTCGTTTAGTCTGAAAACCGACTATTATGTACCTTGCCCGTTCTAAATAAGTAGAGGTTTTAACAGTCCATGTTTGTCTTTCTGTTTGAGGCAATATGGGGTATTCATGAAATTCCCAACTCCTAAATGGTATCACAATATCACGGTCAGATTTTAATTTTTTCAATAATAATACTCGATGTTCATCCGCCAATCTGACATGAGGTACTCTCCATACAACTTTATCCAATTGAAGTTGCCATTCCAAATCGGCATCTTTAGTTCCACTTGGCGCTTGTATTACATCCTTATTTGTTGAAGATCTGAGCAGTACCAGTTCTTGCTTTACGTTTATTATTATTCTTTTGTAATCTTCTGCGAATCCCAAAAGCAATCGTAAAGGTACATTAAAATCAAAGTAACCTTTTGAATTAGGAGTAATAGTGTCTTTATCAGGAGTCACCCATCCAGCCGAGATCAAAGAATTCTTTTCATGAGGTGTTATTGAAGTCAATCCTTTTAAAGTTGTTGATATACCAACTTTTTTTGTTGAATCAACTGTTACTCCAGATATCTCATATCTAATTTCATCAAACAGATATGCCATAGGGTTATTTATAAAAGGAACAGTTGAACCAGATTTTCCATCCAATGTTGTTACTCTTCCTTCGATATATAAATAACTTTCACATGGTAATGTGTAGATATCTTGTTGTTGAATGGGAATTCTTATTTCATCATTATTATTTAATTTTGATGAAGTGTAAGGGTTGTGAGTGTGATATTCCTTCTCCCATAGGGTTTCGTCGAATGTCGGTCCTTGTGCTATATCCAGTATATCCATGGTTGGCAAGTTTTAGTCCGATCTTCTGTAGGAAGCGTATGTTGTCCGGTGTTAACTCGTCGAATGTTGAGGAGCTACTGAGCTCCCGACTCTTCCGTTGTGGTTTAAATGATAATCCCATGTTGACTTTATGTTGCCGCTCTGATATGTAACCGTATAGTTATTGTTTCTCCTCTAAAGTCAACACTAATGCCGTCTTGATCCAATATGTTCAGTACGATGTCTGAAATGAAACTGGTGTTTAACGGTAGGTATATCAGGTTTTGTGGCTTCTCAACTATTTTAAAACCAGGAGCTACTGTCGGGTAAAATGTGTGTAATATATGTTGATTTACTCCATCTCTATATGATCCGTGTATAATATTACACGTTACATCAATACTGTTCACCTTTAAAATTGTTACTGTTGTATCGCCAGTATAATCATTTCCAGGAGCTAAAATTCCTTTCTTCTTTGAAAATCCGAGCAAATTGCCGATTGAGTGGTCTAAGCTAAAATCTATATAATACTTTGAAGTTATTTCTGCTTTTAATGTATTATTATTACCTTTTATAGAAATATTTTCTTCTCCAAGTTTCTTTTGTAATACTTGGTTTATATCGTCTATTTCATATGCTCCTGTAGATAATGGAATTATTTTTAATTGTGAATAATTTCCTTTTTCATCTTTACTCTCATAATAATGTAGTAAATTATTTTTTCCTTCTGTAACATTGGGAATTGAATTGTATGTAGTCAAATCCAATAATGCTGCTTCCCATAGTTTGTCCGTAGATAAACGTAATGCTGGGAAAAGTGTACTTTTCAATGTTGACGAATTTCCACTCAGCGACACTGTATACGATGACATCTTAAAGCTGACTGACGCTCTTCGCTAGGAACTCCAAACATAAATGTCCGCATATTTCCGTATTGCTAGGTTGCTCTCTTTTGTAGTTGTAGAATATATTATTGCAGTTCCGAAAATAATGTTGAAGTTCTTTTGGTGGCGGTAAATTTCCAAAACTATCAAAGTAGTAAACATTTTTTCCAAGTTTTTTATAACATACCCAATGAGTACCTGGTCCATAATTAGAGTCTAAATTTACTATTCCAGTTTCATTTTTCCACACTCTATTTGGTAATGTATCTTTCATAAAAACTCCTCTGAAGAATGGTATTTTTAAACATTTCACATATTTTGACAATTGATAGTTTGTTAATGCTTCATTTGGAATTATCAATTTATTCTTCTCATTTAATACACACGGTACGGTCTTAAGTAAAGACCCGATCCGTTTTTTACCATTGACCATATGGATGTTTTCTTGACTTTCCTTTTAGGGTTAGTGTGACGTCTTCTTTTGATGTTCCCGCCTCTTTTTGCAGCTTCTTTTTTACTAGGTTTTCTCCCGCATCGTCTTCCACCACCAAACTTAGCTTTCGTCTTCATGGCTGTTGTCACTGCCCAAGCTGCTGCTTTTTCCGCAATACTGGCGTCACTTGATTTAACCCTTTGCCAAGCTTTTTCCGCTAGCGCTCTATCCGCTATTGATCTATTTGTTGAATCTGCAAACTTGGAATACGCTATATCGTGTTCTTTGCAAGCTTGATCTAATTTATTAATTCCAGTATCTCCTCTTGCTAAACGTTTTGCCAACTTAGTTCCGGGTCCACAATATTGACCTCCAGGCAGATGAAATTCGTATGGTAAAGCGTCTATTGCTCGATTTAGAACAGCACCAACAGGAATCCGTCTTAGCAGGGATAACGCAGCTGATGTTATACCACGTCCTTTCTTGCCGCTGTCTTGACGACGACTGAGCGTTGCGGTCTTCATTATGTCGTCTTATATAACCAGCGTGTTTACTCCACGAGCTGCTTTACATAAATGAATAACACATGCACAATTTTTATATTTAAATACTTAATTATTCAAATTAATTATATACTGATTTATAATTCTATTTTTAATCCAAGCTTCTCGTTCATCGGGTTGAATCATCACATGACTCGTTGTACTAGCTATATGATTGTGGGTATCGATAAGTAAATTGCCCACTATTCTTATTAAACAGTCTAAAGTTACAGCATCTTTTGGATGTTGGGGATCGTGTAACTGCATAATACGTTTATCATTACACGTGTAAGCAGTCGAATCACTTTTCGACGTTGTTATGACTTGTCCAATAGTAGCAGCATCATTTAAATCTTCTCCTGGTAAAATATTAATTATTTTCTTCATCTTTGCATCATATTTGGTCCCAAAGTGTTTATCCCAAGTTATTGTTTGTCTCAATGTAACACAATAATCATCTTCATAACCAGGATAAATATCTTTTATTCTTCTATTACGACCATTGTATGTACCTAATGTACCACCACTCGCAATTAATGTTTGCACCATCTTTTATACCAAATCTTCCATTTGTTATTGTTTTATGTCCTGCATCCCATTCATCATTATTTCCTTGCATTAAATCAAACTTTTCATTTTTATGTATAAATGTATCTCCTCGCTTTAGCACGGCATCTTCATGTTTTACAAAATTTGATGTTCCCCTTTTTAATTCTTTAGATAGTTGTTCCATAGTAACAGCGTCTTTTGGTTGAGAACCGAACTTTACATTTGACAACGCTTTTCCATGGCAATCAATTTCATCAGCATCTTGTAAAATACAGTTGTCCTTGATGTATTTCAGGTTTACAGCATCCCCGTCTTCCTTTGGGTACCCAATGTCATTTATAATAAATTTATAAAAAGAAAATCCGCGTTGAGTCTTTTCCGGTATTATAGAATGTAAATATTCTTTATTAACTGAATCTTTATCATTTTTTGGATTTGCCACGTTGGTTATTCTATGATTCCCAGCATCATATGTCTGTCCATCTTTTAAATTATTACCCCATTGCAATTTTAAAGTATTTAAAAGTTCAGATGATAAATACTCTTTAGTAATTGCATCAGAACTGTCAGTTGGTTTACCAACATTAATTATTCTATGTGATTTAACATCATAAGTATTCTTGTTTAATTTTAATGATGTTGAAGTTGCTTCTTTTACTGTTTTTAAATTTGCTCCATCTGTATCTTCTTCTGGGTCTTTAACAAATTTTAGACGTTTGTTACTCATATCATAGTCACCTTCAGGTGTTTGCGGCAATCCACTTCTTTTTCTGTTTTCTCCTCCTTGTACTCCTACCCCGGAGTACCGTCCGAACTTGTCAACGCTCATGATTGAACTGATCCACTGTATGCTCACTGCTCTCTTATATATCCGTGATGATTTATACAATTATTCCACGATTTCGAAGTTCGTCAACCAAAGCCACCCATTCATTATTTAAACCTGTATGACCAGCTTCCATGGCTTCATGTAATAGTCTCATTCTATCAACCAATTTGTTTATATCATTATAGTAAATCACATTTGTATTATATAGGTTTTTCATTAAACCTTTACCAGATGTCGAAGTTTCTCCTTTTTTCTTTTTACCATATTCATCAATAAGTGATAAGTCCATAAGTGATAATGACTTCCTCTTAAGCGGTTTCTTCACAGCAGGTGCAGTTCGTAATGTTGGTAGTTTTTTCAGCGGAAACAATCTTTTTATTACAACTGTATATTTAGTTGCGCGTGTTCTATTTATCATTGAATCTTTGGAGTAATTCTTCTTATGAGCATTAGTATTTTGCAAAATTTCTTTAAAAGTATTTAAATCTTGAAGCGTATATCTTATAGGTATATTTTTGAAAATCAGTTCAAATAATCCTTTTGTTCCTTTATATTTATGCTCACCAATAACAATATCATCATCTTCAGTCAAATGTACTTTTGAATCTCCTATTTTTAATTCATTTCCATCAATTCTCGCACCATATACATGTGACTTGTGTAATTTTGGGTTATTTTTTATTTCATGTAACATCTTCATGATATACTTTCTTCCAAGAGGTCCTTGTTGCAATATATCACTACTTAATTTTGTTAGATTTGGAATTGATTGTTCTGCTTCAGGTATATGTTGTTCTTGTTCTTCTTCTTTTTCAACATTTATTTCTGGTTCTTCTTGTCTTGTTTCTTCTTCTTCTTTTTGAGAAACTTCACTATCACTTGTGTAAGAATCATCATCATCTTCTTCCTTTTTCAAACTCTTTACTTCAAATTTAGAAACAGGTAGCAAAACATCTCCTTCATAATGAGGTTTACCAATAGTTTCTGTTATCTGTTTTAAAGGTTCTGTAATAGGCTTAAATGTAGTCTCCAGGAATTCTTCTCTTTCATTCAAACCCATTCTTAATGCTCGATTTTTAAGTCTAATCGAGTCACTCAGTGATTTTATTTCTTTTAATAGTTTTTCTTGGTTCACCATGTTTACGCTGCGAAGACCAATCTATTACTAAACGTATCATCAATCGTTCAATCGATTAATACAAATTTATCCAACCCTATACGATATCTTCCATTTTTTATAGCTTCTTCTTTCATAATAACAAGAAATCCATATTTTTCAGCCCATGCTTTGCCACACATTTCTTTAAATTTATCAAATGACATGTCTGCATTTACATGATCATTATATATGTGCTTTAAATTTGTTTCATCTTGCTTGAAGATAATAAGTAGATTTGCATTATCTCTTATTAGTTGTTTTGGAATTTTACTGTAAGTTTGACCAATATAAATGCTATCAATATTTTAATGTCTTCCCATGGCAAAATAACTTCTAATAGTGTCGTGATTTTCACAAGATACATCATCAAATATAAATATAGAAAATGGTTTAGCCTCGTTTGGCTCCATTATAGTTTCACTAGCATTAAACTTGTAAAAATTAACTTCAGGCACACTTGCAAGTACCTTATCCAATAATTGGTATTTGGGTTGTTGCAAAGATTTGGAAAAGATGTAAATGTTGTTGAAACGTAATCCTTTAGGATTTGTTATTAAGTTAAAAACCACATTCGTCTTTCCACAATTTGACGGTCCAGTTATTAAACATCTTATTGTGTTTGGCAGTAGTTCACCATGTTTTCCATGATTTAACTTGTCGTTGTCAACTGTTAATTCATCAATATTATTAATAAAAAATCGATCCTTTTGTTGCACAATCTCCATCTTGTGTAAAGGTTAAACACATAATGAGTTCACAAATTGCTACACCAAGTCTTTTGTAGGGATCCAAGAGTCTTCACTTTTATCAAATCCCAACCAACGTACTTTAACCTTATCCTTTTTTCTTTGTAAAATTTTTTCAACAAGATATACATCGCCAACTGATGATTTTAACAGCTCGTGTCCGTAGAATCCACCTTCAAGTAATTCTCCCTTGTTGTCTTTTAATATGTAAGTTTCAGGTATTGTCGGTTGCACTTTATAGATTGTAAACACTTCATTAGTCCAGTTTGGCAGATACCTTTTACTAAATACTCCTTTATACTTACTTATACGAACTTTATCATCAACTTTAAATGTTTTAGGCTGCATTTTTTCATGTATAGGAGTTTTATTATTCCTAATACGTTTTAATACCATCTTAGCATTACCGCTATTTACTTGGTTAGGTTTCATACCAATGGTTCGATGATACTTGTTGTTATATTCTTTTATAAGTTGCGGTAAGATATCATACCAAACATATGATCCTCGTTTGGAAAATGTTTTATACATTGCTCCTTTTATTGTTCTATTGAATCTTTCTATTATTGAAGCTTTAACTTCAGAATTTGTAGAATAATGATTTATTTTATACTTCTTCATTAAAGCTGCAAAGACTTTGTTAAAATACTCTTTCCCATCATCAGTTTGTAGATGTTTGATGTTAAATTTATTTCTTTGTATAGCCGTTTCCATAGCTTTTGTAACACTTTTACCAGTCTTGTCCTTTAGCGGTAAGGCATCAGCCACTTTAGTAAAACAGTCTATAATCGCTAAAATGTATTTGAATCCTTTATTCAACTTACTATGTGGTATCATTTCAATGAGATCGGCTTGGAAAAGATCATTCATTCCTTTTATAATTGTATTTCTTCTAGGAAATTTTCTTCTTGCCGGCTTATGAAGTTCATTTACAATCTTGTTCCTTAAATCTTCCATCTTCAGTTGTGTCTTCCACACCGCTTGTAAGAGTACTGATCTCTAAAATGGTTTATCCTCTTTTATATGGTTAGATTATAGGTCAAGGCCATATTACATTGGTGTAAAAAAGAGGGAACATGACATTGGGCTTGTCATGTCCCCTCTTCTTTACGGAAAGGAAAAAGGAAGAAGGTAAAGGACGAAGAATAGGTTTACTGGTCGATAGGGTATAAGGAGTAATGTCCGAATGGTAGAGTTTTTATATTATCTTCCAGGATGTACCTCTTATCATCCTTACAACTCAAAGCCCATTTGGTTTGCTTTACACTGAAGAGACGATGGTTGAAGCTTCTTATGGTGTTAAATGTTGCTGTTGTCTCAACATTTTCAAATAAGCATCTCTTGTATTCTTCAAACTGTACATTCTTCTTCAGGTATGAGGTTTTTATACCCTTGGCCTTCTTTACGATTTCATGTTCTCTTCTTTCATTTTTGTACAGTTTAAATGAATATAGTTTAGACATTAAAGCTACAACCTCTTCCATTGGCACGCCATTTGTCTCGTCTTTGAACTTTCCTAATACCTTTTTATTTCTACCGTTGTCGTAGTTGGGATGGTTTTGTGGATAATCAGAAAAGTCAAAGTCAGTAGTATATATAAAAGTACGTAGGTCTTCATACATGTCTTCTGTTTTTATCCAATAAATAAAAGCATCTGTATCCATATATGCAATCCCGATGTTTTCTCTTCCATAAAACTTCACCATCTTGTTGTAGTGAAAGTCATACATGTGGGTTTTAGAAATATCCAAAATAGACATTCCCACATATAGAGGACGATCCATTGTTATTGAGATTTTGTTCATGGAAACAGCTACAAGATTTTTGTTGATTATTATGGACGATCCGAAGTTAGGTTTTTGTACCAGCTTTTGTAGTTTCACCGGATCACTAACTAATTTCACATTCTTATGCTTTCTTTTGTTTTCCAGTGTCTTGCCAAATATCGCATTATTCATCAATTTAAAAAAGTCCTTTTGAAAATTAGATGTAGCCGCAGTTCTTCTTTTTGTGTTATTGTCAATGTATGACTTTAACCAACAGGATTGAGAAAATTGTAAAGCTCTATTAATTTTTGTTATTCTCAATCCTAATTCTAGGGCTTGTTGTATTACCCAATAATGAGCAACATATCTTGATTTGTTGGTTAAAGTCATCATCAATTTAGGCCATCTACCAGTTGGTGATATTTCCGTCTTGGCCAGTAGAGGTAAATCATAATGGTGGTCATGCAAATGTTCAGGGTACTCGATGTCTACATCCAAAATATAACCAGTATCTCCATGTTTTGCCATGTCCATGATGTTTCCAATAGAATCAGGGTCTACCCATTTAAAGTCGCCATATGGGAGAGGATTCGACATGGCCCATCCATAAAGGTTATTTGCATCAAAATAACCTAAATATGTACTTGGTTTTGATGCATCAAAATTGGGCAGATATTTGTTATTTGCCTTTACATGTCGTGTTACACTTTGAGTTAATCCTCCTCGAACACCTGATTCCAACATCAGTATCATGTCTATATCTGTAAGAAGTTGGAGTTTACAGTTAGTTTCCTTCAACATTGCTTGCCAAGCTAGTCCAGGTGATGTACAAGAATGCAGAGGGTCCAGTCCATACGCCTTAAAACATGTATTTCTAAACTCTTCCATTATATCACAAAGTAAAGTTACATCTAGTTTAACATAAAAGTCCGAATATTCTCCAAGTGTTTTGAATCCTAATTCATTCCAAACTCTACACGCATGTTCATAATCTTCATGGGATATATCCGTATCGTATAGTTTACTTTTGAATTCTTCTTTTGGTGGAAGGGATGTTTCATTAAATCGTTCTAAGCTATCTATATAATCATATGGGAAAACACCTTTGCGAAGAACTAAATTAACCTTGTCATTACTTACAATCTTCTTGGTTTCTATTAAATCTTCTGTTCTCAGGTTTTCAGAAAGTTTCATTAAACTAGATGGCATAAAACGGTAAGAGTCTAAAAACCGAAGTTTGATATTTCCAACTTTTTTAGTAAAACTTATAAACTTCTCCATGGTTTCTGCTATGACATCAATTTCTCCATTATCTCTTCCTAATTCCGGAATGATAAAATGCGCATCATAACCACTAAGGTTATGTAATATTACAGGTATATTTGTGGGGATCTTGTAGTTGATATTGCAGCTGTTACATGCAGCACCTCTATAATACCCTGTCAGATGGTCATGATCATGAACCTTGTGATTTTCCACAGTAAATTCATTTGTACATAAATAACAATGAGTCGCATTTTCATGTTGAATCTCTTCTTCTTCATCCAAAGGTATCATCGGTATAATATCACTATACAATCTTTCAACACTTTCTGCTATTGTATACAACTGATCAAGGAATATTTTAGAAGCATTAACACCACGATAGACAATAGGTTTTGAAGTTAAATTAAATCTATTTAGATGTTCTTCAGAAAGAGTAGATTTAACCATTAAACAAAAACTGTTTGGATCATGTATCTGATACTTAACACTTTTCTTTGCTACATCGCCATCATTATCTTCAATAGGAACTAGTGTAGATTCAAAATCAGCATAGATAACAATGGGAATCCGGTATTGATGGGAGATTTTTTCAAATTTTAACTCTGCCTTACTTGGACACGGTAAGATAATTTTTGCTTCATAGTTGTTGTTACATAGTTTTTTATGCTCTTGTAACCATTCGTTTCCTTGTCTTCTTTCTTCACAAAAATTAAAGCATCTTTTGCAAATTATCTTCTTATTTCTATTTTTAGATAATTGATTGCTAACAAGAGTTTCAAATTTTTTAATCCATACGTAGTGGGAAACATCACCTCTTGTAAGCAGTAATAAGTCTGTATGATCTGGGAGTTCATTCTTCACCACACGCAATGGGTACACTTTATTCGATCTGTCCAAACCAAAAACATTGACAGATGTTCCAGGGTTTTGTTTTTCAAACTTTGAGATGTCCTTTAAAGCCACTGGGTAAGTCAATCCTTGGAAATTATATCGATATCTTTGTATTTCATATTCTTCATTGGGTCTTACTGCATGGTCAGGTGGTACAAATTTTGCCGTCATTGCATATCTAAAACATTCCATATCTTCATTTTGAATATTTATGCACGATTTGGTGTTTGAAATTTTCTTTGGGAGCGGAATATAACTGCTACCCCTTAATCCATACCCGTGTTTATGAACTCTGATATCCATACCCTCAATACTAACCAAACTCCAACCAGATCCTCTTCCTTCATGTTCTTGAATTTTTGTTAAAATTTCTTCCAAACAATCTTCAACTATTGAATTAATATCTGAACTTTCCATTATGGTCTGGTTTTTTGTCATGAATCCTCTTGGTGACATTTCTCCTTCTACATTAGTAAACATAGCATTTAACAATATGCCGAATTTAATAAAATTTAGCCTTTTTAATTCTTCTGCGAGTGTTTTACTTACAATTCTTCTTACTTCTTTAAAAAACTGCTCCAATTCCAATTTTTCATTTTGAATTTTGTGATGCATTACTACTCTACCTTCTAAAGCATATACTCTTAAACTCGGTATTTCATTAGATGGTCCTGCTAATGGTTCTTCATGTTCTTCTTGTTGTTCTTCTTGCTGTTCTTCTTGTTGTTTTTCTTGTTGTTCTTCTCCATATAGTTTTAAATCTTCATATTCGGTTTCTGTTACATCTTTATTATTATTATGGAATAACTCTTTGTGTATTTCTAGTAGAATATTATCATGAAAAGTTTCTAAGCAAATTTCACATTGATACATCTTGTTGATGTTTACTCTTTGAAATTTAGCAGCGAAATGAAATGCTTCTCTACTGCTCCCTTTTTATAGCCTCCCAGTTGTAGTGGGGGGACGGTAAGATTTTTAGTAAGATGTTAAAAATAGTAGGTTAAGACTAAAGCTGAAAAGTAATGATTAAAGCCTATATTTTCTTCCAATTGCAAATACTCCACATATGCCTCTGCCCATAGCCATAACAGATCACTGTTACGCCAATATACACCAAAGGTGGGTCTATCATCAACTAAAATTGGAGATGCTATGTTTACTAATCTTTCATTTTCTATCCATGTCATAACTTCAATTACAAACCTTCCTATAATATCCATTGGAGAATTCGGATCCACAAATATTCTTGTTACAACATTTTCGCTTAACAAAGGCTCTTCAATTTCTTCATCGTTTTCTTCATCGTTTTCTTCATCGTTTTCTACATCGTTTTCTTCATTGATTTCTTCATCCACCTCCAATACTTCTTCAACTTTTGTACATTTGTTATAAAATATTGGAGCATCTCGGGGAGACATGTTCACTCTAGCTATTATTGTCAATGAATGTCCCAACGCAAACCACGACACCCTTATATAGGCAAGTCAATGAGTGGGGGGTTTCTTTTAATAATAAATTTTTATTAAAAGAAAATAGTTTAATTCTGTCTTTACCACAATATTACTCCTAATTAGAGCTTTCCAATGATGTATCACTTGCCCTATTCTGGCAAACCGTTCTCAAGTTATAAGTAAATTTGTTAGTTAGGGGGGGGGGCTTGCCGGGTTCAAGGTCAAGGTCAAGACGATACACTTAAGACATTTTACTTAAGACATTATACTTAAGACGGTACACCTAAGACGTTGAGACGTCGGGGGGGGGGGGCTCGCCGGGTTCAAGGTCAAGGTCAAGACGATACACTTAAGACATTTTACTTAAGACATTATACTTAAGACGGTACACCTAAGACGTTGTGACGTCGGGGGGGGGTGGGGGGGGGGGGGGCTCGTCAAGTTCAAGGTCAAGGTCAAGACGTTACACTTAAGACGTTACACTTAAGACGTTACACTTGAGACGTTACACTTAAGACGTTACACTTAAGACGTTACACTCAAGACATTTTACTTAAGACATTATACTTAAGACGGTACACCTAAGACGTTGTGACGTCGGGGGGGGGGGGGTTATGCATGAGTGGATTTAGGTCAAGGTCACCAAAAAATAATAATGATCCAAGATGATGGAGGCGGCTGTAACCGTCTCCACCACCCTGTGTTCCTCAAACACTCCCAATCCCAACCCAAAAAGTTACGACTTGCGAGGGATCCCAATTTTTGGCCCGCACGCACGTGGCGATCCAGTTTGGTAGTCTGTGATACGGGCGGCCAGCCTCGGGCCTGGGCACTGGACTTGACCATTCCAATTTTACAATGGGGACTCTGGAACAGCTAATGCAAGACGCAACTCTAACCTCCCACCCTTAATCTAAACCCACCCAATCATATTTTTGCCTGACCAAAACTAAAAAAAAAAATCAAAAACAATAAAAATATGCGCTACCTACGGCACAACGCGCATGTCCCACCCATATTTAATGAAGTTCAATCGAACTTCTTAAATTTACATTTATATTTTAATTTAATCTACCCAACCTAACAGCTAGCTGTGGAATGTAAAAAATTATTAGTACACAGATAAACAAACAGACATAGACACACACACACACACACACACATACACACAAATACCATAAACCAATACTTAAGATTAAAAACACATTTCTTAAACATAAATAATACCATAACACACCTTAATGCTAACATCGCAATGCGCAAGTTAAACCTTAAAAAACTAACACATCTTAAGACTGAAACCAAACAACATTTTGCATAAAACCATAGACACACACACACACACACACACACACACACACACACACACACACACACACACACACACAACAAATATTAAATAGTAATAGCCTAACAACAAGAGTAACTCAAATATATATCGGCCGCTTATACATTTGAGTTGCCCTCTGAGTCGGGTCGGAGCGTCGCGTCCGAAATTCCGAGCCCGACTGTGGCGGCAATAGTCGTCGGGGTAGTTCTCGGCTCCCAGAGTGGTGGGGGGCCGGGAGGGGTTTCAGGGGCGCGGAACTTTCCAGAAATGTCAGTGGAAAATTCCAAACGGATGTGCTTTGTTACATGTGGGTCGCCTAAAACGCAGGTGGAGCCTTGTACCTCTCAATTTGCATTAGATAGCATCAAATTACATCCGCTGACAAGTACATCCGCAGCTTTCCCCATCGCGTGGCAGCATAATTATCGTCGATTGTTATCCACCCTCTTCCGCCGCTTAATTATACTTCCAACAGAAATAGGCCGCCAAAACACGCAACTTGTTTTTAACATACAATAGACTATTGTTTGGAAATGCATTACTTATGCTCATAATCCTTGGCCTGGTCGGTACTTCTTACACGCTACACCCAAGACGTTGTGACGTCGGGGGGGGGGGGGGGGGTCGGTCATGCATGAGTAACCATCCGCATGTATATAAACGATGGGAAGCTCGCGCGCCTCCCATATAGGGAGCTGACACCCCAACGGTAAACAACCAATCCGTGAGTTCATACCACATAGTACTTTAACACACTATTTATTTTAACATTTTTATTATTTTTACACTATTTCTTAACACTACATCAGTTATTTTATATATCTTAATTTTATTTTCGTGTCGAGTTTCCATTTTTTTTTTTTTTTTTTTTAATTAAAATATGCTAATTAACATCGTGTGCAGGAAACTCACACTGATTAATTGCAGGTTCCATTCTTACACACCTGTTTCCTCCTTAATATGCAAATTACTCTCTTACTTTAACAACACTTAAACTCTAACCGCTACTTCTCGGTCATACTAATATAATTAGTGCTACACTACGGGATTTACCTGTGCAATAGTGCACGCTATGTTTCCTGCACGTCTGCAGGTAATACACCTTACAATCATATACTTATTGCTCATATACATCATATACACAAGACATTTCTTCCACACCTGCAGGTAATACACTTACTGACCGTCTACTATTATAATTATTGCTACAGTACGAGAGACATTTCTTGCACACCTGCAGCTTATACACTTTACAACCGTTTAATATTAAAATTATTGCTATACTACAATGGTTACCTGTTCAATCACAGTTTTGGTCCCCCCACTTGATTATCCACAAAGCAATACTTGCAATGCTACAACTGAATAATTAATTAACTTCCGCGATCACCAGTACTTTTTTAAACTATCCGTCTCTTCCTCTGACTCTTGTGACCGTAGCCGCAGCCGACTGACAAATAACCGAGCTCTCCCGAACCTCGCTCTTTTATGCGGTTTTCTCGGGGAGGGGGTTGGAGGGGCGTCGCACGTGACTCATCGATCGCATAAAAAGGGGGGTTGCTGCCGCGCGCGCGCCATTTCGGTGGCGGAATCGGTCGGGTGAGGAACTATCCGTAAGTCTCTGGCGCTTTTACAACTAACGCTTGTTACTCTAAAATGTGTTTGCACTTAATATGCTAATTAGTCTCTATATTTATGCACGGGACATTTCCTGCACACCTGCAGGTGATACACCTTACAACGGTCTACTATTATACTTGTTGCTACAATACAAGATTTACCTGTCCAATTGGCAATTGTGATCCCACTTAGTCGTGCACGGGATATTTCTTGCACATTAGCAGGTCATACACTTTACAACCGTCTAATTTTATAGTTATTGCTACAGTACAAGATTTACCTGTACAATTGATAATTGTATTCCTACTTATTCGTGCACGGAACATTACTTGCAATCCTGCACCTGAATAATTAATTAACTTCTGCGGCTACCGATACTTTTCTTCGCCTATATGTTTCCCCCTGCTACAACCTTTCGCGGCGCCGCCCGACAAATAACTGAGCTCTCCGAAGTTCTGTTCTTTTATGTCATCCTCTCAGGGGGAGAGGTTGGGGAAGGGAGGGGGGGGGGCACACAACCCCCATAAAACGGGCATCGGTACCGCGCGCGCGTCATTATAGTGGCGATAGGGCAACAGTAAACAACTATCCGCAAGTCTCTAACACCTAGTCTAACACTTTTTTACTTACGCTTTTTTACTCTAACATATGTTTGCACTTATTATGCTAATTAGTCTCTATATATTCAGACACACTCGCGGGCGCCGGTCATATACTCGCCAATTGTCGGAGAGTACACATCTCCCCTTCGTATATTATCATGGCTTCGCACTCTTTACAACTAAAGCTTTTACGCACAAAACATATTTTACAGAAACAATCTAACTCCAAAGTTTGTAAACCGCGTACTACATTGGCTAAGCTTAAGAAATACTACAGTTTTCACCCGTTGTACTTTGCAAAACCTAGCCTGTGCAACACTGCATACTCTACTGATACTGTTTTGCACGCTGTCTTAACTGACATGCTGCAGTATCAAAATTTCAATCTTGTTACACCTATTGACGATGCTATCCAATTATTCTTATTCACTATATTACCGGGTTTATATGATCGTTCTTCCTTGGGCACATGTCTCATTCTACTGTATCAACTCGCACTGTAAACACCTAGGAGCTCTCCTATCATGCAACTATTATTTTAATTTAATTTTAAAAATAAACTAAAACCTCCCGCGGCCCGGCGCCGCCCCACCCCTCCCCATTCCCACCGAGCCCCTGAGGCTCCCACTTTTTTAAAACCCCCTCCAAATGACCTTGACCCACTTCCCAAACCCATCCATCACTGTCACCCCACACTTCCAACCCCACACCTGCCTCTTCCAACCAATGACCTTGAACTGGCCCAACTGTAGCCATTCCCCACTACTCACAGTTCTTATAAGAACTAATTAAATGTTTATCAAACAAAGTTTAGCCTATCCAAAATGTTTTTATAGGGTTTTAGTAGCCTACAATTACTTACTGTGAGGAGAATACCTATGTGCTATTTACAATATACATTAAGGAGGACGAGCCCTGCAATATTTAAACTACACTATTTAGTAAACCTGCATCATTTCAGGTCATTGGTTTCAATATAACATTTTTATCACATATATAGATTTCATATTGATTTGTAGTGTAACCTGTTTAGAGCGCAAAGTATACGTCATGAAAAAACATTTGCGAGCGGCAATGACTATTTGACTTGTTAAATAGTCTTTGTTAAATAGTAGTAGTCTTGTTAAATAGTATTTGACTATTTGACACAAGATACTTCCTATACCACCATAACTGCGACAGGTTACACTTTTTGTTGGATACAAAATGTAATTTATTTTAGGTATGATTTTTTATTTGGAATGAATGCAAACATAAACTTTAGATCGTCACTTTGATTCGGAAACTACCTTTATAATACAAAACTGTGAAAAGTTGAATAATAAACGATTGACTTATTGCCATTTATACCCACCACCATAAATAATCATCTATCTACGCGACACGGTTTTTTTGTACAAAGAACTTGTTGTATATTAGTGTTTAAAGTTTAATTATTTCTTGCTGTTTTTAAAACAGATGATCATAACTAACTATCAAATGCCTAATGTTTTGTTTACAAATAATTATTATTGTAAATCAGATGGTAAATAAATTGAATGAAGTAAATGTTATGTTGACCAAGGAACTGTTATGATTTATTTATTAACATATTTTTAGAACATTTTGGTGCCGAAATCTTTGCGAATCAACTTAATGTCGAATAAAGGAGCATTAACTAGGTCCAAAGCCAAGAAGTCTGCTGTACGATCACAGGATTTCAATGATCAAAATGATAGGGCAATGAGTAACAAATCCATCCCTGAGTCAGTACATTCTCATAAGACCAGATCTGGTAGGAGTAAAAATGAAAATGCTTTAGAGGTTGTGGATGAGCTGATTAGGATCCAGGAAGAAGAAACATCCCTAATTGTATCCTGTGCTCAAGCCAAGGCGGCGGCAGAGAAAGCAGAAGCTGAAGCCCTAGCCAAGAAAGCTGAAGCCGAAGCGGAAGCCAAAAGGGCAGAGGCAGCACTGAAAATAGCAGCAGCTGATGGAAGACTTGCTCAAGTGGAAGAGGAAGCCAAGCGGAAGGAAATAGAAATAAGAAAGAAACTACTTGAAGAACGTCTGTCATCGCTTAGCAGGGGTTCGTCCAGAGTAAGCAGTAGGTCTTCTAGGCGTTCAATATCTTCCCTTTCACAACCGTTAAGCACAAAGGAAGCTGTTGAAATGTGGATGCAGACAAAGGATCAAGTTAATGAGATAGAGAAGATTAACATTTTAAAGCCTTATGCGAATGTTCCACTAAATATGATGAAGAGTGAACAGCAGGAAGTTTCCTTGCCTCACCAAGAACGACAGTCTAGTTTCTGGCCTCGGGAAGAAAATTATGATGATCCTCGAGAAGCAAGGACTGTTCCGTTCAAAGAAGGTGGAGAAGAAAATAGAATTCTTCGAGATGCTTCGAATTTCCCTCGAAATATTCAACCTGCCTGTTACGATAACCTTCAAAACCAATTACTGAACTTTAAGGAAAATGTGAATGTAAATCATGGACATGTACCTGAGGAAAAAAGTTCATTTAGAGAGAAGAAGCCTGCTAGAGTGTTGTCAACGTTACCTAATTTCAGCGGAGATCTTGATCAATGGCCCGCTTGGATAGCTGAATACAGGCGATCTACAGAAATTAATGAATACACTGATTTGGAAAATCTTCAAAGGTTACAGAAGTCGATTACCGGAAAAGCCAAAGAAATGATTTCAGCCCTTTTGATATATCCTGAAAACGTACCAGAAATTGTAAATTTGTTAGAGAGGCGTTTCGGAAGACCAGATATCATTATAAAGAATCTCATTGCAAGCGTGAGAAGTCGACCACCAACAAAGGACTACAAACCAGACACTTTGGTTGCCTTTAGTGACATGGTGCGGAACTTAGTGGTTACAGTAAAATCATTAAAGCAGGATCACTATTTGTTTAATCCGCAACTAATTGATGAACTTACAGATAAACTGTCTACCAACATGAAGCTCAACTGGGGGATGTTTGTTACATCGCCACAGTCCCAACTGAAACAACTGATTGGCCTCGATAGTTTTTCTACATGGCTTTCTTCTATAGCGGATGCAGCAACTATATGTGCTCCTAGTACATCTCTCTCAGGAAACTTCAAGAACGTGAATGCAAGAAACGAATCAAATCAAAAGAATTATGTGCTAATACAAGATGAGGGTGACAAGAAGTTGAAAAGGCGTACATGTATTTGTTGCAAGAAACAAGACCATACTTTGGCAGAGTGTAAGCAATTCCTGGAATATGATGTTAATAAAAGATGGGAAACAGTCAAAAGTAACAGTCTGTGCTTCATTTGTTTAAAGGCAAAGCACCGTGCGGCAAAGTGTCGTAACAAACTTGCTTGTGGACTTAATGGCTGCACTAACTTTCATCATAAACTGTTGCATGTCACTGCGAAAAAAGATGTTAATCAAGAAAAACCTAAATTAGAGGTTCAATGTGAACATGTAGGGTTTCAAGAGGAATCAGTGGCAAGAGTGTTATTGAGGGTTCTCACAGTAAAATTAGTTGGAAGAAACGGCAAACAAATTGAAACATTTGCCTTAATTGACGATGGTTCTACAATTTCCGTCATTGAAAAGGAATTGGCCGAAGAACTAGAAATTGAAGGACCTACTAAACCTCTATCATTTTCATGGACAGATGGATCTGTATATAAAGAGGAACACTCTCAAACCGTATCACTGACAGTTTTAGGGGATTCAGGTGAACACTTGTCTCTAAACAATGTGAAGACGCTGACAGCGTTACAGTTACCAACACAATCAATGAATGCTGAACGAATGAAGAAAAAGTGGCCTCATCTACAGGAAATCCCAGAGGAAGTGTTCCGGCGTGGTCGCCCACGATTGCTGATTGGACATGAGCATGTTCATTTAACAGTTCCTGTACAAGTTATTATTGGACCTGCAAATGCACCAATTGCTTTGAAGTCGAAGCTAGGTTGGACAATAAATGGACCTACTGGAAGAGTAAACTACTTAAATCGTGTGGACAATGACTTTGTAATGTTTAAAAATGAGATTAATTCAGAATTGGAAGAGCTTAACACACTAGTTAAAAAGAGTTTTGAGAGAGACTTTGTCGACTGCCCGACTAAAGAATCAAATAAAAGCGATGAAGAGGTTAGAGCAGAAAAAATATTGGAAAACACCTGTTCCCAAACAGAAGATGGCTGTTGGCAAATTGGGCTGCTATGGAAAGAAGACGATCCACGGTTACCAGAGAGTCGTTCCGTTGCATGGCGGCGATTGAATTATGTTGAGAATAAAATGAAAGAGGATACAAAATTAAGCCATCAGTACCATCAGCAAATAGCAAGTTATGCTGAAAAAGGTTATGCAAAAAGTTGAACGAAGAAGAGGTAAAAAGCAAGAGCGATAAAACATGGTACCTTCCTCACTTTCCTGTATACAATCCTAGAAAACCAGAGAAGTTCCGTTTTGTGTTTGATGCTGCATCAAAATCACATGGAATAAGCCTGAACAGTTGTTTACTTCCTGGACCTAATTTGTTCAATAGCTTAATAAGTATTTTGTTCCAATTCAGGAAACACAAAATCGCCTATGCAGCAGATATAGAAGAAATGTTTTTAAGAATAAAGATTACACCAGAAGATCAAGATTCTTTGCGGTTTTTATGGAGGGAGAAAAATAATGGAAAATTAGAGGAATGGTGCATGACATCAATGATTTTTGGAGCAGTTTGCTCACCAACCAGCGCTAATTATGTCATGAGGAAAAATGCTGAAAAACACAGAGAAAAACACCCGGAAGCAAAGCTGGCTGTGAAGGGACAATTTTATATGGATGACTACCTCGATAGTTGCCAATCAGTAGAAGAGGCTAAAAGTTTGGTTGGGGGAGTAGTTGACATTTGCAAAAAAGGAGGCTTCAACTTAAGAAACTTTATCAGTAATTCACCAGAATTAATGAACCTGCTACCAAAGAAGAGTTGGTCCAAAAAATATGTTCAAGAAGATGTTGGATTGACAACTGATGACACAGAACGAGTTCTTGGACTGCACTGGAACTTCCACGATGATGTCTTTCTCTTCAGAATAAATTTTGTAAAAGTGAAGAAAGAAGTTGTTGATTTAATACAGCTGCCAACTAAACGACAGGTGCTCCAAACCGTGATGTCCATTTACGACCCACTAGGATTCATCACTCCCATCACAATGAAGGGTAAAATCCTGGTACAACAACTTTGGAAGTTGAATGTTCAATGGGATGAAACTATTCCACTACAGGTGGCAAAATCATGGCTAATGTGGATGAAAGATGTGAGGAATTCGGAAAATCTGAAAATACCACGATGCTACAATGTCACTTTGAACTGTACTGTCTCTTTACACATTTTCTGTGATGCAAGTGAGAAGGGATTTTGTTCTGTAGCTTATTTCAGATTTGAAAAACCAGAACAATCCGTGGAAGTTACCTTTGTTCTTGCCAGGTCCCGTGTTGCCCCCTTACACGCCTCTACTATCCCTAAACTTGAACTTCAAGCAGCCGTGCTGGGCAGCCGAATCTCGTGTTTAATTCACCAATATCACAAGATGAAGATATCAGACACGTACTTTTGGACCGACTCTAGAATAGTGTGGTGTTGGCTACAAGCAACTCACAAGCAGAAGTCAACCTACGTTGCCAATCGTGTGAAAGAAATCCTAAACAACTCTAACAGTAAACAATGGAGGTGGCTACCTACTACAGAAAATGTAGCTGATGATGCTACAAGAGAATC
This sequence comes from Neoaliturus tenellus, assembly GCA_030545055.2. Lineage (NCBI taxonomy): Eukaryota > Metazoa > Arthropoda > Insecta > Hemiptera > Cicadellidae > Neoaliturus > Neoaliturus tenellus. Next base: position 199,384,642 of record CM061532.1, on the reverse strand, counting down.
ATCTTCCTTCCTCTCGAACAAATGCCGATGGCTTCAAGGTCCAGCATTCCTCCACAAACAAGAAGATTTATGGCCAAAGATTGAGAACCAACCACAAAATGATGAAAGCCATGAAGTAGTCTTGTCTATTCCACTAGAAAACAGCAAAAACCCAGTTATCGATATGGAAAGGTTTTCTAAGTACTCCAGACTTATAAGAACAGTAGCATGGGTACAAAGATTTATCTATAATTCAAGAAACAAAAATGAGAAAAATGCAAATTCAAGTTTAAGTGTTGAGGAGATTGAACAAGCTGAAAAATGTTGTTTCAGACTTTCTCAAGAGGAATCGTTTGCTCAAGATTTGAAGACACTTAAGGAAGGTAAAACTGTACCACGAGTGAGTAGACTTTTCAAACTAAGTCCAGTTTTGTGTGAAAACTTGCTGAAAATGAGGGGAAGAACTGAATATGGAAATCATATCAGTCAAGAAGTCAAGAACCCAATTATTTTAGACCCAAAGCAGCGATTGACAATTCTGCTAATACAACATGAACATGAAAAGATGTCTCATCAGGGACAAGAAACTGTGGCAATAAACTTGAGACAGAAGTTTTGGATAATTCGTATGAAACAAGCTATCAAAAGTTGTTGGGCCAACTGCAAAAAATGTCAACTGCGGCACATCATGCCCAAGACTCCAGAGATGGCTCCCTTGCCAGCTTACAGATTGGAACCTTACGGCAGACCGTTCACCTGTGTGGCACTGGATTATTTTGGCCCTTTGGAAGTTGCAGTAGGTCGAAGAAGAGAAAAGCGTTATGGAGCTTTATTTACATGTCTCTCAGTGCGAGCTGTACACTTGGAACTCGCAGCGTCACTGAACTCTGACTCAGCCATTCAAGCCATTAAAAGATTTGTAGCAAGGAGGGGATGTCCTGTTGAATTAATCTCTGACAATGGAACCAACTTCAAGGGAGCGGAGAGAGAGTTGAGAGAAGCTCTTAAAACCTTTGACAATGACCGAATAAAAACATTCTGTACACAAAAGAAGATAAAATGGAGTTTTCTGCCACCTGCTAGCCCACATATGGGAGGAGCACACGAACGTCTGGTACAGTCTGTGAAAAAATGTTTATATTTTATTCTGAATTCACAAGCTCCTCGTGAGGAAACTTTGGTTACTTTACTCTGCGAAGTAGAATCCATTTTGAACAACAGACCTCTTTTTCCCGTGTCCGAAGATCCTGCAGACGAGCTTCCCTTAACCCCTAATCATTTTCTTTTAGGAGGTAAGGACATACTAATGCCAACAGTCGAAATTAAAGAGAAACACCTAAGAAAACAATGGAAGATTGCACAAGATTATGCCGACAAATATTGGAAACGATGGTTGAGAGAATATATTCCCTTTCTCAACAAACGTTCGAAATGGCACAACAAACAAGTTAATCTCAAAGAAGGAGACGTGGTACTGATTGCCGAAGAAAACCAAGCCAGAGGGAGGTGGACGAAGGGAGTAGTGGAAGCGGTATACCCTGGACGAGATGGCCAAGTGAGGGTAGCAGACATCCGAACCTCTACTGGAACCTGGAGAAGACCGACAACCAAACTTGTCAAGCTGACGACGTAATTAACCCGCCCCGGAGAAATGTTGTATATTAGTGTTTAAAGTTTAATTATTTCTTGCTGTTTTTAAAACAGATGATCATAACTAACTATCAAATGCCTAATGTTTTGTTTACAAATAATTATTATTGTAAATCAGATGGTAAATAAATTGAATGAAGTAAATGTTATGTTGACCAAGGAACTGTTATGATTTATTTATTAACATATTTTTAGAACAGAACTCCTCCCACAGTTTTCAACCGATTTTGAAGATTTTTGTGTCATTGGATAGAGCTCGGGGTGAAGTTGTTTCTAAAGTAAATTGGTAAAAAATCATTTTAAAGGAAGGTCCCTACAAGCCCTTAAAGTTTGTAATTTTCCCACTTGATTTAACATTGGTAAGGAAATTTATGGATATTCAAGATAACAGCTGTAAAGTGTAAACATCAGACATCAACAAAAGTATACTATTGACCTGTTCACACGAAAAAGAGGTTATGCTAAACTGCGGAGTGTACCAGGTTAACAAACTGCATTAAGTATGCACGTGGAAAATATTTTGAGCAAAATTGTGAGCGTTTCACAAATTGTGGAATTAATTGAGTACCTCAAATTAAAGATTTTGGCCAAAGGGGCTGAGGAAAAATAACGACATGTCAATATAGCCACGAGGAAATGATAAATAACGTAAAACGTCCTCGGGAAAAGGCATGGAGATATTATAATCTGATATCTCCTTGAAATATTCCTGTATTATTTAGTTTATAGTGAAAATAAAGATTGTTAAATGTGAATAAGCCATTTTATTAATACAGTTTTTTGAATTGTACTAAAAGTAAACATGCTGAAAACCATTAATTTAATCATCTGGTTACAATAAATTATAAGTGGTCAAGTAGAAAGATAGACATAGCAACATCACATTAACATGAAAATAACATCACAATATCTGTTTTGATTTGATTTTAAAACGATACCTAGATGAAACCTGTAATATATTTAATGAAACATCTATTAATTCAATGTATTATTTATCTCAGTTTGAAATGTAAAGACCCGATCCGTTTTTTACCATTGACCATATGGATGTTTTCTTGACTTTCCTTTTAGGGTTAGTGTGACGTCTTCTTTTGATGTTCCCGCCTCTTTTTGCAGCTTCTTTTTTACTAGGTTTTCTCCCGCATCGTCTTCCACCACCAAACTTAGCTTTCGTCTTCATGGCTGTTGTCACTGCCCAAGCTGCTGCTTTTTCCGCAATACTGGCGTCACTTGATTTAACCCTTTGCCAAGCTTTTTCCGCTAGCGCTCTATCCGCTATTGATCTATTTGTTGAATCTGCAAACTTGGAATACGCTATATCGTGTTCTTTGCAAGCTTGATCTAATTTATTAATTCCAGTATCTCCTCTTGCTAAACGTTTTGCCAACTTAGTTCCGGGTCCACAATATTGACCTCCAGGCAGATGAAATTCGTATGGTAAAGCGTCTATTGCTCGATTTAGAACAGCACCAACAGGAATCCGTCTTAGCAGGGATAACGCAGCTGATGTTATACCACGTCCTTTCTTGCCGCTGTCTTGACGACGACTGAGCGTTGCGGTCTTCATTATGTCGTCTTATATAACCAGCGTGTTTACTCCACGAGCTGCTTTACATAAATGAATAACACATGCACAATTTTTATATTTAAATACTTAATTATTCAAATTAATTATATACTGATTTATAATTCTATTTTTAATCCAAGCTTCTCGTTCATCGGGTTGAATCATCACATGACTCGTTGTACTAGCTATATGATTGTGGGTATCGATAAGTAAATTGCCCACTATTCTTATTAAACAGTCTAAAGTTACAGCATCTTTTGGATGTTGGGGATCGTGTAACTGCATAATACGTTTATCATTACACGTGTAAGCAGTCGAATCACTTTTCGACGTTGTTATGACTTGTCCAATAGTAGCAGCATCATTTAAATCTTCTCCTGGTAAAATATTAATTATTTTCTTCATCTTTGCATCATATTTGGTCCCAAAGTGTTTATCCCAAGTTATTGTTTGTCTCAATGTAACACAATAATCATCTTCATAACCAGGATAAATATCTTTTATTCTTCTATTACGACCATTGTATGTACCTAATGTACCACCACTCGCAATTAATGTTTGCACCATCTTTTATACCAAATCTTCCATTTGTTATTGTTTTATGTCCTGCATCCCATTCATCATTATTTCCTTGCATTAAATCAAACTTTTCATTTTTATGTATAAATGTATCTCCTCGCTTTAGCACGGCATCTTCATGTTTTACAAAATTTGATGTTCCCCTTTTTAATTCTTTAGATAGTTGTTCCATAGTAACAGCGTCTTTTGGTTGAGAACCGAACTTTACATTTGACAACGCTTTTCCATGGCAATCAATTTCATCAGCATCTTGTAAAATACAGTTGTCCTTGATGTATTTCAGGTTTACAGCATCCCCGTCTTCCTTTGGGTACCCAATGTCATTTATAATAAATTTATAAAAAGAAAATCCGCGTTGAGTCTTTTCCGGTATTATAGAATGTAAATATTCTTTATTAACTGAATCTTTATCATTTTTTGGATTTGCCACGTTGGTTATTCTATGATTCCCAGCATCATATGTCTGTCCATCTTTTAAATTATTACCCCATTGCAATTTTAAAGTATTTAAAAGTTCAGATGATAAATACTCTTTAGTAATTGCATCAGAACTGTCAGTTGGTTTACCAACATTAATTATTCTATGTGATTTAACATCATAAGTATTCTTGTTTAATTTTAATGATGTTGAAGTTGCTTCTTTTACTGTTTTTAAATTTGCTCCATCTGTATCTTCTTCTGGGTCTTTAACAAATTTTAGACGTTTGTTACTCATATCATAGTCACCTTCAGGTGTTTGCGGCAATCCACTTCTTTTTCTGTTTTCTCCTCCTTGTACTCCTACCCCGGAGTACCGTCCGAACTTGTCAACGCTCATGATTGAACTGATCCACTGTATGCTCACTGCTCTCTTATATATCCGTGATGATTTATACAATTATTCCACGATTTCGAAGTTCGTCAACCAAAGCCACCCATTCATTATTTAAACCTGTATGACCAGCTTCCATGGCTTCATGTAATAGTCTCATTCTATCAACCAATTTGTTTATATCATTATAGTAAATCACATTTGTATTATATAGGTTTTTCATTAAACCTTTACCAGATGTCGAAGTTTCTCCTTTTTTCTTTTTACCATATTCATCAATAAGTGATAAGTCCATAAGTGATAATGACTTCCTCTTAAGCGGTTTCTTCACAGCAGGTGCAGTTCGTAATGTTGGTAGTTTTTTCAGCGGAAACAATCTTTTTATTACAACTGTATATTTAGTTGCGCGTGTTCTATTTATCATTGAATCTTTGGAGTAATTCTTCTTATGAGCATTAGTATTTTGCAAAATTTCTTTAAAAGTATTTAAATCTTGAAGCGTATATCTTATAGGTATATTTTTGAAAATCAGTTCAAATAATCCTTTTGTTCCTTTATATTTATGCTCACCAATAACAATATCATCATCTTCAGTCAAATGTACTTTTGAATCTCCTATTTTTAATTCATTTCCATCAATTCTCGCACCATATACATGTGACTTGTGTAATTTTGGGTTATTTTTTATTTCATGTAACATCTTCATGATATACTTTCTTCCAAGAGGTCCTTGTTGCAATATATCACTACTTAATTTTGTTAGATTTGGAATTGATTGTTCTGCTTCAGGTATATGTTGTTCTTGTTCTTCTTCTTTTTCAACATTTATTTCTGGTTCTTCTTGTCTTGTTTCTTCTTCTTCTTTTTGAGAAACTTCACTATCACTTGTGTAAGAATCATCATCATCTTCTTCCTTTTTCAAACTCTTTACTTCAAATTTAGAAACAGGTAGCAAAACATCTCCTTCATAATGAGGTTTACCAATAGTTTCTGTTATCTGTTTTAAAGGTTCTGTAATAGGCTTAAATGTAGTCTCCAGGAATTCTTCTCTTTCATTCAAACCCATTCTTAATGCTCGATTTTTAAGTCTAATCGAGTCACTCAGTGATTTTATTTCTTTTAATAGTTTTTCTTGGTTCACCATGTTTACGCTGCGAAGACCAATCTATTACTAAACGTATCATCAATCGTTCAATCGATTAATACAAATTTATCCAACCCTATACGATATCTTCCATTTTTTATAGCTTCTTCTTTCATAATAACAAGAAATCCATATTTTTCAGCCCATGCTTTGCCACACATTTCTTTAAATTTATCAAATGACATGTCTGCATTTACATGATCATTATATATGTGCTTTAAATTTGTTTCATCTTGCTTGAAGATAATAAGTAGATTTGCATTATCTCTTATTAGTTGTTTTGGAATTTTACTGTAAGTTTGACCAATATAAATGCTATCAATATTTTAATGTCTTCCCATGGCAAAATAACTTCTAATAGTGTCGTGATTTTCACAAGATACATCATCAAATATAAATATAGAAAATGGTTTAGCCTCGTTTGGCTCCATTATAGTTTCACTAGCATTAAACTTGTAAAAATTAACTTCAGGCACACTTGCAAGTACCTTATCCAATAATTGGTATTTGGGTTGTTGCAAAGATTTGGAAAAGATGTAAATGTTGTTGAAACGTAATCCTTTAGGATTTGTTATTAAGTTAAAAACCACATTCGTCTTTCCACAATTTGACGGTCCAGTTATTAAACATCTTATTGTGTTTGGCAGTAGTTCACCATGTTTTCCATGATTTAACTTGTCGTTGTCAACTGTTAATTCATCAATATTATTAATAAAAAATCGATCCTTTTGTTGCACAATCTCCATCTTGTGTAAAGGTTAAACACATAATGAGTTCACAAATTGCTACACCAAGTCTTTTGTAGGGATCCAAGAGTCTTCACTTTTATCAAATCCCAACCAACGTACTTTAACCTTATCCTTTTTTCTTTGTAAAATTTTTTCAACAAGATATACATCGCCAACTGATGATTTTAACAGCTCGTGTCCGTAGAATCCACCTTCAAGTAATTCTCCCTTGTTGTCTTTTAATATGTAAGTTTCAGGTATTGTCGGTTGCACTTTATAGATTGTAAACACTTCATTAGTCCAGTTTGGCAGATACCTTTTACTAAATACTCCTTTATACTTACTTATACGAACTTTATCATCAACTTTAAATGTTTTAGGCTGCATTTTTTCATGTATAGGAGTTGTATTATTCCTAATACGTTTTAATACCATCTTAGCATTACCGCTATTTACTTGGTTAGGTTTCATACCAATGGTTCGATGATACTTGTTGTTATATTCTTTTATAAGTTGCGGTAAGATATCATACCAAACATATGATCCTCGTTTGGAAAATGTTTTATACATTGCTCCTTTTATTGTTCTATTGAATCTTTCTATTATTGAAGCTTTAACTTCAGAATTTGTAGAATAATGATTTATTTTATACTTCTTCATTAAAGCTGCAAAGACTTTGTTAAAATACTCTTTCCCATCATCAGTTTGTAGATGTTTGATGTTAAATTTATTTCTTTGTATAGCCGTTTCCATAGCTTTTGTAACACTTTTACCAGTCTTGTCCTTTAGCGGTAAGGCATCAGCCACTTTAGTAAAACAGTCTATAATCGCTAAAATGTATTTGAATCCTTTATTCAACTTACTATGTGGTATCATTTCAATGAGATCGGCTTGGAAAAGATCATTCATTCCTTTTATAATTGTATTTCTTCTAGGAAATTTTCTTCTTGCCGGCTTATGAAGTTCATTTACAATCTTGTTCCTTAAATCTTCCATCTTCAGTTGTGTCTTCCACACCGCTTGTAAGAGTACTGATCTCTAAAATGGTTTATCCTCTTTTATATGGTTAGATTATAGGTCAAGGCCATATTACATTGGTGTAAAAAAGAGGGAACATGACATTGGGCTTGTCATGTCCCCTCTTCTTTACGGAAAGGAAAAAGGAAGAAGGTAAAGGACGAAGAATAGGTTTACTGGTCGATAGGGTATAAGGAGTAATGTCCGAATGGTAGAGTTTTTATATTATCTTCCAGGATGTACCTCTTATCATCCTTACAACTCAAAGCCCATTTGGTTTGCTTTACACTGAAGAGACGATGGTTGAAGCTTCTTATGGTGTTAAATGTTGCTGTTGTCTCAACATTTTCAAATAAGCATCTCTTGTATTCTTCAAACTGTACATTCTTCTTCAGGTATGAGGTTTTTATACCCTTGGCCTTCTTTACGATTTCATGTTCTCTTCTTTCATTTTTGTACAGTTTAAATGAATATAGTTTAGACATTAAAGCTACAACCTCTTCCATTGGCACGCCATTTGTCTCGTCTTTGAACTTTCCTAATACCTTTTTATTTCTACCGTTGTCGTAGTTGGGATGGTTTTGTGGATAATCAGAAAAGTCAAAGTCAGTAGTATATATAAAAGTACGTAGGTCTTCATACATGTCTTCTGTTTTTATCCAATAAATAAAAGCATCTGTATCCATATATGCAATCCCGATGTTTTCTCTTCCATAAAACTTCACCATCTTGTTGTAGTGAAAGTCATACATGTGGGTTTTAGAAATATCCAAAATAGACATTCCCACATATAGAGGACGATCCATTGTTATTGAGATTTTGTTCATGGAAACAGCTACAAGATTTTTGTTGATTATTATGGACGATCCGAAGTTAGGTTTTTGTACCAGCTTTTGTAGTTTCACCGGATCACTAACTAATTTCACATTCTTATGCTTTCTTTTGTTTTCCAGTGTCTTGCCAAATATCGCATTATTCATCAATTTAAAAAAGTCCTTTTGAAAATTAGATGTAGCCGCAGTTCTTCTTTTTGTGTTATTGTCAATGTATGACTTTAACCAACAGGATTGAGAAAATTGTAAAGCTCTATTAATTTTTGTTATTCTCAATCCTAATTCTAGGGCTTGTTGTATTACCCAATAATGAGCAACATATCTTGATTTGTTGGTTAAAGTCATCATCAATTTAGGCCATCTACCAGTTGGTGATATTTCCGTCTTGGCCAGTAGAGGTAAATCATAATGGTGGTCATGCAAATGTTCAGGGTACTCGATGTCTACATCCAAAATATAACCAGTATCTCCATGTTTTGCCATGTCCATGATGTTTCCAATAGAATCAGGGTCTACCCATTTAAAGTCGCCATATGGGAGAGGATTCGACATGGCCCATCCATAAAGGTTATTTGCATCAAAATAACCTAAATATGTACTTGGTTTTGATGCATCAAAATTGGGCAGATATTTGTTATTTGCCTTTACATGTCGTGTTACACTTTGAGTTAATCCTCCTCGAACACCTGATTCCAACATCAGTATCATGTCTATATCTGTAAGAAGTTGGAGTTTACAGTTAGTTTCCTTCAACATTGCTTGCCAAGCTAGTCCAGGTGATGTACAAGAATGCAGAGGGTCCAGTCCATACGCCTTAAAACATGTATTTCTAAACTCTTCCATTATATCACAAAGTAAAGTTACATCTAGTTTAACATAAAAGTCCGAATATTCTCCAAGTGTTTTGAATCCTAATTCATTCCAAACTCTACACGCATGTTCATAATCTTCATGGGATATATCCGTATCGTATAGTTTACTTTTGAATTCTTCTTTTGGTGGAAGGGATGTTTCATTAAATCGTTCTAAGCTATCTATATAATCATATGGGAAAACACCTTTGCGAAGAACTAAATTAACCTTGTCATTACTTACAATCTTCTTGGTTTCTATTAAATCTTCTGTTCTCAGGTTTTCAGAAAGTTTCATTAAACTAGATGGCATAAAACGGTAAGAGTCTAAAAACCGAAGTTTGATATTTCCAACTTTTTTAGTAAAACTTATAAACTTCTCCATGGTTTCTGCTATGACATCAATTTCTCCATTATCTCTTCCTAATTCCGGAATGATAAAATGCGCATCATAACCACTAAGGTTATGTAATATTACAGGTATATTTGTGGGGATCTTGTAGTTGATATTGCAGCTGTTACATGCAGCACCTCTATAATACCCTGTCAGATGGTCATGATCATGAACCTTGTGATTTTCCACAGTAAATTCATTTGTACATAAATAACAATGAGTCGCATTTTCATGTTGAATCTCTTCTTCTTCATCCAAAGGTATCATCGGTATAATATCACTATACAATCTTTCAACACTTTCTGCTATTGTATACAACTGATCAAGGAATATTTTAGAAGCATTAACACCACGATAGACAATAGGTTTTGAAGTTAAATTAAATCTATTTAGATGTTCTTCAGAAAGAGTAGATTTAACCATTAAACAAAAACTGTTTGGATCATGTATCTGATACTTAACACTTTTCTTTGCTACATCGCCATCATTATCTTCAATAGGAACTAGTGTAGATTCAAAATCAGCATAGATAACAATGGGAATCCGGTATTGATGGGAGATTTTTTCAAATTTTAACTCTGCCTTACTTGGACACGGTAAGATAATTTTTGCTTCATAGTTGTTGTTACATAGTTTTTTATGCTCTTGTAACCATTCGTTTCCTTGTCTTCTTTCTTCACAAAAATTAAAGCATCTTTTGCAAATTATCTTCTTATTTCTATTTTTAGATAATTGATTGCTAACAAGAGTTTCAAATTTTTTAATCCATACGTAGTGGGAAACATCACCTCTTGTAAGCAGTAATAAGTCTGTATGATCTGGGAGTTCATTCTTCACCACACGCAATGGGTACACTTTATTCGAACTGTCCAAACCAAAAACATTGACAGATGTTCCAGGGTTTTGTTTTTCAAACTTTGAGATGTCCTTTAAAGCCACTGGGTAAGTCAATCCTTGGAAATTATATCGATATCTTTGTATTTCATATTCTTCATTGGGTCTTACTGCATGGTCAGGTGGTACAAATTTTGCCGTCATTGCATATCTAAAACATTCCATATCTTCATTTTGAATATTTATGCACGATTTGGTGTTTGAAATTTTCTTTGGGAGCGGAATATAACTGCTACCCCTTAATCCATACCCGTGTTTATGAACTCTGATATCCATACCCTCAATACTAACCAAACTCCAACCAGATCCTCTTCCTTCATGTTCTTGAATTTTTGTTAAAATTTCTTCCAAACAATCTTCAACTATTGAATTAATATCTGAACTTTCCATTATGGTCTGGTTTTTTGTCATGAATCCTCTTGGTGACATTTCTCCTTCTACATTAGTAAACATAGCATTTAACAATATGCCGAATTTAATAAAATTTAGCCTTTTTAATTCTTCTGCGAGTGTTTTACTTACAATTCTTCTTACTTCTTTAAAAAACTGCTCCAATTCCAATTTTTCATTTTGAATTTTGTGATGCATTACTACTCTACCTTCTAAAGCATATACTCTTAAACTCGGTATTTCATTAGATGGTCCTGCTAATGGTTCTTCATGTTCTTCTTGTTGTTCTTCTTGCTGTTCTTCTTGTTGTTTTTCTTGTTGTTCTTCTCCATATAGTTTTAAATCTTCATATTCGGTTTCTGTTACATCTTTATTATTATTATGGAATAACTCTTTGTGTATTTCTAGTAGAATATTATCATGAAAAGTTTCTAAGCAAATTTCACATTGATACATCTTGTTGATGTTTACTCTTTGAAATTTAGCAGCGAAATGAAATGCTTCTCTACTGCTCCCTTTTTATAGCCTCCCAGTTGTAGTGGGGGGACGGTAAGATTTTTAGTAAGATGTTAAAAATAGTAGGTTAAGACTAAAGCTGAAAAGTAATGATTAAAGCCTATATTTTCTTCCAATTGCAAATACTCCACATATGCCTCTGCCCATAGCCATAACAGATCACTGTTACGCCAATATACACCAAAGGTGGGTCTATCATCAACTAAAATTGGAGATGCTATGTTTACTAATCTTTCATTTTCTATCCATGTCATAACTTCAATTACAAACCTTCCTATAATATCCATTGGAGAATTCGGATCCACAAATATTCTTGTTACAACATTTTCGCTTAACAAAGGCTCTTCAATTTCTTCATCGTTTTCTTCATCGTTTTCTTCATCGTTTTCTACATCGTTTTCTTCATTGATTTCTTCATCCACCTCCAATACTTCTTCAACTTTTGTACATTTGTTATAAAATATTGGAGCATCTCGGGGAGACATGTTCACTCTAGCTATTATTGTCAATGAATGTCCCAACGCAAACCACGACACCCTTATATAGGCAAGTCAATGAGTGGGGGGTTTCTTTTAATAATAAATTTTTATTAAAAGAAAATAGTTTAATTCTGTCTTTACCACAATATTACTCCTAATTAGAGCTTTCCAATGATGTATCACTTGCCCTATTCTGGCAAACCGTTCTCAAGTTATAAGTAAATTTGTTAGTTAGGGGGGGGGGCTTGCCGGGTTCAAGGTCAAGGTCAAGACGATACACTTAAGACATTTTACTTAAGACATTATACTTAAGACGGTACACCTAAGACGTTGAGACGTCGGGGGGGGGGGGGGCTCGCCGGGTTCAAGGTCAAGGTCAAGACGATACACTTAAGACATTTTACTTAAGACATTATACTTAAGACGGTACACCTAAGACGTTGTGACGTCGGGGGGGGGGGGGTGGGGGGGGGGGCTCGTCAAGTTCAAGGTCAAGGTCAAGACGTTACACTTAAGACGTTACACTTAAGACGTTAAACTTGAGACGTTACACTTAAACGTTACACTTAAGACGTTACACTCAAGACATTTTACTTAAGACATTATACTTAAGACGGTACACCTAAGACGTTGTGACGTCGGGGGGGGGGGGTTATGCATGAGTGGATTTAGGTCAAGGTCACCAAAAAATAATAATGATCCAAGATGATGGAGGCGGCTGTAACCGTCTCCACCACCCTGTGTTCCTCAAACACTCCCAATCCCAACCCAAAAAGTTACGACTTGCGAGGGATCCCAATTTTTGGCCCGCACGCACGTGGCGATCCAGTTTGGTAGTCTGTGATACGGGCGGCCAGCCTCGGGCCTGGGCACTGGACTTGACCATTCCAATTTTACAATGGGGACTCTGGAACAGCTAATGCAAGACGCAACTCTAACCTCCCACCCTTAATCTAAACCCACCCAATCATATTTTTGCCTGACCAAAACTAAAAAAAAAAATCAAAAACAATAAAAATATGCGCTACCTACGGCACAACGCGCATGTCCCACCCATATTTAATGAAGTTCAATCGAACTTCTTAAATTTACATTTATATTTTAATTTAATCTACCCAACCTAACAGCTAGCTGTGGAATGTAAAAAATTATTAGTACACAGATAAACAAACAGACATAGACACACACACACACACACACACATACACACAAATACCATAAACCAATACTTAAGATTAAAAACACATTTCTTAAACATAAATAATACCATAACACACCTTAATGCTAACATCGCAATGCGCAAGTTAAACCTTAAAAAACTAACACATCTTAAGACTGAAACCAAACAACATTTTGCATAAAACCATAGACACACACACACACACACACACACACACACACACACACACACACACACACACACAACAAATATTAAATAGTAATAGCCTAACAACAAGAGTAACTCAAATATATATCGGCCGCTTATACATTTGAGTTGCCCTCTGAGTCGGGTCGGAGCGTCGCGTCCGAAATTCCGAGCCCGACTGTGGCGGCAATAGTCGTCGGGGTAGTTCTCGGCTCCCAGAGTGGTGGGGGGCCGGGAGGGGTTTCAGGGGCGCGGAACTTTCCAGAAATGTCAGTGGAAAATTCCAAACGGATGTGCTTTGTTACATGTGGGTCGCCTAAAACGCAGGTGGAGCCTTGTACCTCTCAATTTGCATTAGATAGCATCAAATTACATCCGCTGACAAGTACATCCGCAGCTTTCCCCATCGCGTGGCAGCATAATTATCGTCGATTGTTATCCACCCTCTTCCGCCGCTTAATTATACTTCCAACAGAAATAGGCCGCCAAAACACGCAACTTGTTTTTAACATACAATAGACTATTGTTTGGAAATGCATTACTTATGCTCATAATCCTTGGCCTGGTCGGTACTTCTTACACGCTACACCCAAGACGTTGTGACGTCGGGGGGGGGGGGGGGTCGGTCATGCATGAGTAACCATCCGCATGTATATAAACGATGGGAAGCTCGCGCGCCTCCCATATAGGGAGCTGACACCCCAACGGTAAACAACCAATCCGTGAGTTCATACCACATAGTACTTTAACACACTATTTATTTTAACATTTTTATTATTTTTACACTATTTCTTAACACTACATCAGTTATTTTATATATCTTAATTTTATTTTCGTGTCGAGTTTCCATTTTTTTTTTTTTTTTTTTTAATTAAAATATGCTAATTAACATCGTGTGCAGGAAACTCACACTGATTAATTGCAGGTTCCATTCTTACACACCTGTTTCCTCCTTAATATGCAAATTACTCTCTTACTTTAACAACACTTAAACTCTAACCGCTACTTCTCGGTCATACTAATATAATTAGTGCTACACTACGGGATTTACCTGTGCAATAGTGCACGCTATGTTTCCTGCACGTCTGCAGGTAATACACCTTACAATCATATACTTATTGCTACATTACACAAGACATTTCTTCCACACCTGCAGGTAATACACTTACTGACCGTCTACTATTATAATTATTGCTACAGTACGAGAGACATTTCTTGCACACCTGCAGCTTATACACTTTACAACCGTTTAATATTAAAATTATTGCTATACTACAATGGTTACCTGTTCAATCACAGTTTTGGTCCCCCCACTTGATTATCCACAAAGCAATACTTGCAATGCTACAACTGAATAATTAATTAACTTCCGCGATCACCAGTACTTTTTTAAACTATCCGTCTCTTCCTCTGACTCTTGTGACCGTAGCCGCAGCCGACTGACAAATAACCGAGCTCTCCCGAACCTCGCTCTTTTATGCGGTTTTCTCGGGGAGGGGGTTGGAGGGGCGTCGCACGTGACTCATCGATCGCATAAAAAGGGGGGTTGCTGCCGCGCGCGCGCCATTTCGGTGGCGGAATCGGTCGGGTGAGGAACTATCCGTAAGTCTCTGGCGCTTTTACAACTAACGCTTGTTACTCTAAAATGTGTTTGCACTTAATATGCTAATTAGTCTCTATATTTATGCACGGGACATTTCCTGCACACCTGCAGGTGATACACCTTACAACGGTCTACTATTATACTTGTTGCTACAATACAAGATTTACCTGTCCAATTGGCAATTGTGATCCCACTTAGTCGTGCACGGGATATTTCTTGCACATTAGCAGGTCATACACTTTACAACCGTCTAATTTTATAGTTATTGCTACAGTACAAGATTTACCTGTACAATTGATAATTGTATTCCTACTTATTCGTGCACGGAACATTACTTGCAATCCTGCACCTGAATAATTAATTAACTTCTGCGGCTACCGATACTTTTCTTCGCCTATATGTTTCCCCCTGCTACAACCTTTCGCGGCGCCGCCCGACAAATAACTGAGCTCTCCGAAGTTCTGTTCTTTTATGTCATCCTCTCAGGGGGAGAGGTTGGGGAAGGGAGGGGGGGGGGCACACAACCCCCATAAAACGGGCATCGGTACCGCGCGCGCGTCATTATAGTGGCGATAGGGCAACAGTAAACAACTATCCGCAAGTCTCTAACACCTAGTCTAACACTTTTTTACTTACGCTTTTTTACTCTAACATATGTTTGCACTTATTATGCTAATTAGTCTCTATATATTCAGACACACTCGCGGGCGCCGGTCATATACTCGCCAATTGTCGGAGAGTACACATCTCCCCTTCGTATATTATCATGGCTTCGCACTCTTTACAACTAAAGCTTTTACGCACAAAACATATTTTACAGAAACAATCTAACTCCAAAGTTTGTAAACCGCGTACTACATTGGCTAAGCTTAAGAAATACTACAGTTTTCACCCGTTGTACTTTGCAAAACCTAGCCTGTGCAACACTGCATACTCTACTGATACTGTTTTGCACGCTGTCTTAACTGACATGCTGCAGTATCAAAATTTCAATCTTGTTACACCTATTGACGATGCTATCCAATTATTCTTATTCACTATATTACCGGGTTTATATGATCGTTCTTCCTTGGGCACATGTCTCATTCTACTGTATCAACTCGCACTGTAAACACCTAGGAGCTCTCCTATCATGCAACTATTATTTTAATTTAATTTTAAAAATAAACTAAAACCTCCCGCGGCCCGGCGCCGCCCCACCCCTCCCCATTCCCACCGAGCCCCTGAGGCTCCCACTTTTTTAAAACCCCCTCCAAATGACCTTGACCCACTTCCCAAACCCATCCATCACTGTCACCCCACACTTCCAACCCCACACCTGCCTCTTCCAACCAATGACCTTGAACTGGCCCAACTGTAGCCATTCCCCACTACTCACAGTTCTTATAAGAACTAATTAAATGTTTATCAAACAAAGTTTAGCCTATCCAAAATGTTTTTATAGGGTTTTAGTAGCCTACAATTACTTACTGTGAGGAGAATACCTATGTGCTATTTACAATATACATTAAGGAGGACGAGCCCTGCAATATTTAAACTACACTATTTAGTAAACCTGCATCATTTCAGGTCATTGGTTTCAATATAACATTTTTATCACATATATAGATTTCATATTGATTTGTAGTGTAACCTGTTTAGAGCGCAAAGTATACGTCATGAAAAAACATTTGCGAGCGGCAATGACTATTTGACTTGTTAAATAGTCTTTGTTAAATAGTAGTAGTCTTGTTAAATAGTATTTGACTATTTGACACAAGATACTTCCTATACCACCATAACTGCGACAGGTTACACTTTTTGTTGGATACAAAATGTAATTTATTTTAGGTATGATTTTTTATTTGGAATGAATGCAAACATAAACTTTAGATCGTCACTTTGATTCGGAAACTACCTTTATAATACAAAACTGTGAAAAGTTGAATAATAAACGATTGACTTATTGCCATTTATACCCACCACCATAAATAATCATCTATCTACGCGACACGGTTTTTTTGTACAAAGAACTTGTTGTATATTAGTGTTTAAAGTTTAATTATTTCTTGCTGTTTTTAAAACAGATGATCATAACTAACTATCAAATGCCTAATGTTTTGTTTACAAATAATTATTATTGTAAATCAGATGGTAAATAAATTGAATGAAGTAAATGTTATGTTGACCAAGGAACTGTTATGATTTATTTATTAACATATTTTTAGAACATTTTGGTGCCGAAATCTTTGCGAATCAACTTAATGTCGAATAAAGGAGCATTAACTAGGTCCAATGCCAAGAAGTCTGCTGTACGATCACAGGATTTCAATGATCAAAATGATAGGGCAATGAGTAACAAATCCATCCCTGAGTCAGTACATTCTCATAAGACCAGATCTGGTAGGAGTAAAAATGAAAATGCTTTAGAGGTTGTGGATGAGCTGATTAGGATCCAGGAAGAAGAAACATCCCTAATTGTATCCTGTGCTCAAGCCAAGGCGGCGGCAGAGAAAGCAGAAGCTGAAGCCCTAGCCAAGAAAGCTGAAGCCGAAGCGGAAGCCAAAAGGGCAGAGGCAGCACTGAAAATAGCAGCAGCTGATGGAAGACTTGCTCAAGTGGAAGAGGAAGCCAAGCGGAAGGAAATAGAAATAAGAAAGAAACTACTTGAAGAACGTCTGTCATCGCTTAGCAGGGGTTCGTCCAGAGTAAGCAGTAGGTCTTCTAGGCGTTCAATATCTTCCCTTTCACAACCGTTAAGCACAAAGGAAGCTGTTGAAATGTGGATGCAGACAAAGGATCAAGTTAATGAGATAGAGAAGATTAACATTTTAAAGCCTTATGCGAATGTTCCACTAAATATGATGAAGAGTGAACAGCAGGAAGTTTCCTTGCCTCACCAAGAACGACAGTCTAGTTTCTGGCCTCGGGAAGAAAATTATGATGATCCTCGAGAAGCAAGGACTGTTCCGTTCAAAGAAGGTGGAGAAGAAAATAGAATTCTTCGAGATGCTTCGAATTTCCCTCGAAATATTCAACCTGCCTGTTACGATAACCTTCAAAACCAATTACTGAACTTTAAGGAAAATGTGAATGTAAATCATGGACATGTACCTGAGGAAAAAAGTTCATTTAGAGAGAAGAAGCCTGCTAGAGTGTTGTCAACGTTACCTAATTTCAGCGGAGATCTTGATCAATGGCCCGCTTGGATAGCTGAATACAGGCGATCTACAGAAATTAATGAATACACTGATTTGGAAAATCTTCAAAGGTTACAGAAGTCGATTACCGGAAAAGCCAAAGAAATGATTTCAGCCCTTTTGATATATCCTGAAAACGTACCAGAAATTGTAAATTTGTTAGAGAGGCGTTTCGGAAGACCAGATATCATTATAAAGAATCTCATTGCAAGCGTGAGAAGTCGACCACCAACAAAGGACTACAAACCAGACACTTTGGTTGCCTTTAGTGACATGGTGCGGAACTTAGTGGTTACAGTAAAATCATTAAAGCAGGATCACTATTTGTTTAATCCGCAACTAATTGATGAACTTACAGATAAACTGTCTACCAACATGAAGCTCAACTGGGGGATGTTTGTTACATCGCCACAGTCCCAACTGAAACAACTGATTGGCCTCGATAGTTTTTCTACATGGCTTTCTTCTATAGCGGATGCAGCAACTATATGTGCTCCTAGTACATCTCTCTCAGGAAACTTCAAGAACGTGAATGCAAGAAACGAATCAAATCAAAAGAATTATGTGCTAATACAAGATGAGGGTGACAAGAAGTTGAAAAGGCGTACATGTATTTGTTGCAAGAAACAAGACCATACTTTGGCAGAGTGTAAGCAATTCCTGGAATATGATGTTAATAAAAGATGGGAAACAGTCAAAAGTAACAGTCTGTGCTTCATTTGTTTAAAGGCAAAGCACCGTGCGGCAAAGTGTCGTAACAAACTTGCTTGTGGACTTAATGGCTGCACTAACTTTCATCATAAACTGTTGCATGTCACTGCGAAAAAAGATGTTAATCAAGAAAAACCTAAATTAGAGGTTCAATGTGAACATGTAGGGTTTCAAGAGGAATCAGTGGCAAGAGTGTTATTGAGGGTTCTCACAGTAAAATTAGTTGGAAGAAACGGCAAACAAATTGAAACATTTGCCTTAATTGACGATGGTTCTACAATTTCCGTCATTGAAAAGGAATTGGCCGAAGAACTAGAAATTGAAGGACCTACTAAACCTCTATCATTTTCATGGACAGATGGATCTGTATATAAAGAGGAACACTCTCAAACCGTATCACTGACAGTTTTAGGGGATTCAGGTGAACACTTGTCTCTAAACAATGTGAAGACGCTGACAGCGTTACAGTTACCAACACAATCAATGAATGCTGAACGAATGAAGAAAAAGTGGCCTCATCTACAGGAAATCCCAGAGGAAGTGTTCCGGCGTGGTCGCCCACGATTGCTGATTGGACATGAGCATGTTCATTTAACAGTTCCTGTACAAGTTATTATTGGACCTGCAAATGCACCAATTGCTTTGAAGTCGAAGCTAGGTTGGACAATAAATGGACCTACTGGAAGAGTAAACTACTTAAATCGTGTGGACAATGACTTTGTAATGTTTAAAAATGAGATTAATTCAGAATTGGAAGAGCTTAACACACTAGTTAAAAAGAGTTTTGAGAGAGACTTTGTCGACTGCCCGACTAAAGAATCAAATAAAAGCGATGAAGAGGTTAGAGCAGAAAAAATATTGGAAAACACCTGTTCCCAAACAGAAGATGGCTGTTGGCAAATTGGGCTGCTATGGAAAGAAGACGATCCACGGTTACCAGAGAGTCGTTCCGTTGCATGGCGGCGATTGAATTATGTTGAGAATAAAATGAAAGAGGATACAAAATTAAGCCATCAGTACCATCAGCAAATAGCAAGTTATGCTGAAAAAGGTTATGCAAAAAGTTGAACGAAGAAGAGGTAAAAAGCAAGAGCGATAAAACATGGTACCTTCCTCACTTTCCTGTATACAATCCTAGAAAACCAGAGAAGTTCCGTTTTGTGTTTGATGCTGCATCAAAATCACATGGAATAAGCCTGAACAGTTGTTTACTTCCTGGACCTAATTTGTTCAATAGCTTAATAAGTATTTTGTTCCAATTCAGGAAACACAAAATCGCCTATGCAGCAGATATAGAAGAAATGTTTTTAAGAATAAAGATTACACCAGAAGATCAAGATTCTTTGCGGTTTTTATGGAGGGAGAAAAATAATGGAAAATTAGAGGAATGGTGCATGACATCAATGATTTTTGGAGCAGTTTGCTCACCAACCAGCGCTAATTATGTCATGAGGAAAAATGCTGAAAAACACAGAGAAAAACACCCGGAAGCAAAGCTGGCTGTGAAGGGACAATTTTATATGGATGACTACCTCGATAGTTGCCAATCAGTAGAAGAGGCTAAAAGTTTGGTTGGGGGAGTAGTTGACATTTGCAAAAAAGGAGGCTTCAACTTAAGAAACTTTATCAGTAATTCACCAGAATTAATGAACCTGCTACCAAAGAAGAGTTGGTCCAAAAAATATGTTCAAGAAGATGTTGGATTGACAACTGATGACACAGAACGAGTTCTTGGACTGCACTGGAACTTCCACGATGATGTCTTTCTCTTCAGAATAAATTTTGTAAAAGTGAAGAAAGAAGTTGTTGATTTAATACAGCTGCCAACTAAACGACAGGTGCTCCAAACCGTGATGTCCATTTACGACCCACTAGGATTCATCACTCCCATCACAATGAAGGGTAAAATCCTGGTACAACAACTTTGGAAGTTGAATGTTCAATGGGATGAAACTATTCCACTACAGGTGGCAAAATCATGGCTAATGTGGATGAAAGATGTGAGGAATTCGGAAAATCTGAAAATACCACGATGCTACAATGTCACTTTGAACTGTACTGTCTCTTTACACATTTTCTGTGATGCAAGTGAGAAGGGATTTTGTTCTGTAGCTTATTTCAGATTTGAAAAACCAGAACAATCCGTGGAAGTTACCTTTGTTCTTGCCAGGTCCCGTGTTGCCCCCTTACACGCCTCTACTATCCCTAAACTTGAACTTCAAGCAGCCGTGCTGGGCAGCCGAATCTCGTGTTTAATTCACCAATATCACAAGATGAAGATATCAGACACGTACTTTTGGACCGACTCTAGAATAGTGTGGTGTTGGCTACAAGCAACTCACAAGCAGAAGTCAACCTACGTTGCCAATCGTGTGAAAGAAATCCTAAACAACTCTAACAGTAAACAATGGAGGTGGCTACCTACTACAGAAAATGTAGCTGATGATGCTACAAGAGAATCATCTTCCTTCCTCTCGAACAAATGCCGATGGCTTCAAGGTCCAGCATTCCTCCACAAACAAGAAGATTTATGGCCAAAGATTGAGAACCAACCACAAAATGATGAAAGCCATGAAGTAGTCTTGTCTATTCCACTAGAAAACAGCAAAAACCCAGTTATCGATATGGAAAGGTTTTCTAAGTACTCCAGACTTATAAGAACAGTAGCATGGGTACAAAGATTTATCTATAATTCAAGAAACAAAAATGAGAAAAATGCAAATTCAAGTTTAAGTGTTGAGGAGATTGAACAAGCTGAAAAATGTTGTTTCAGACTTTCTCAAGAGGAATCGTTTGCTCAAGATTTGAAGACACTTAAGGAAGGTAAAACTGTACCACGAGTGAGTAGACTTTTCAAACTAAGTCCAGTTTTGTGTGAAAACTTGCTGAAAATGAGGGGAAGAACTGAATATGGAAATCATATCAGTCAAGAAGTCAAGAACCCAATTATTTTAGACCCAAAGCAGCGATTGACAATTCTGCTAATACAACATGAACATGAAAAGATGTCTCATCAGGGACAAGAAACTGTGGCAATAAACTTGAGACAGAAGTTTTGGATAATTCGTATGAAACAAGCTATCAAAAGTTGTTGGGCCAACTGCAAAAAATGTCAACTGCGGCACATCATGCCCAAGACTCCAGAGATGGCTCCCTTGCCAGCTTACAGATTGGAACCTTACGGCAGACCGTTCACCTGTGTGGCACTGGATTATTTTGGCCCTTTGGAAGTTGCAGTAGGTCGAAGAAGAGAAAAGCGTTATGGAGCTTTATTTACATGTCTCTCAGTGCGAGCTGTACACTTGGAACTCGCAGCGTCACTGAACTCTGACTCAGCCATTCAAGCCATTAAAAGATTTGTAGCAAGGAGGGGATGTCCTGTTGAATTAATCTCTGACAATGGAACCAACTTCAAGGGAGCGGAGAGAGAGTTGAGAGAAGCTCTTAAAACCTTTGACAATGACCGAATAAAAACATTCTGTACACAAAAGAAGATAAAATGGAGTTTTCTGCCACCTGCTAGCCCACATATGGGAGGAGCACACGAACGTCTGGTACAGTCTGTGAAAAAATGTTTATATTTTATTCTGAATTCACAAGCTCCTCGTGAGGAAACTTTGGTTACTTTACTCTGCGAAGTAGAATCCATTTTGAACAACAGACCTCTTTTTCCCGTGTCCGAAGATCCTGCAGACGAGCTTCCCTTAACCCCTAATCATTTTCTTTTAGGAGGTAAGGACATACTAATGCCAACAGTCGAAATTAAAGAGAAACACCTAAGAAAACAATGGAAGATTGCACAAGATTATGCCGACAAATATTGGAAACGATGGTTGAGAGAATATATTCCCTTTCTCAACAAACGTTCGAAATGGCACAACAAACAAGTTAATCTCAAAGAAGGAGACGTGGTACTGATTGCCGAAGAAAACCAAGCCAGAGGGAGGTGGACGAAGGGAGTAGTGGAAGCGGTATACCCTGGACGAGATGGCCAAGTGAGGGTAGCAGACATCCGAACCTCTACTGGAACCTGGAGAAGACCGACAACCAAACTTGTCAAGCTGACGACGTAATTAACCCGCCCCGGAGAAATGTTGTATATTAGTGTTTAAAGTTTAATTATTTCTTGCTGTTTTTAAAACAGATGATCATAACTAACTATCAAATGCCTAATGTTTTGTTTACAAATAATTATTATTGTAAATCAGATGGTAAATAAATTGAATGAAGTAAATGTTATGTTGACCAAGGAACTGTTATGATTTATTTATTAACATATTTTTAGAACAGAACTCCTCCCACAGTTTTCAACCGATTTTGAAGATTTTTGTGTCATTGGATAGAGCTCGGGGTGAAGTTGTTTCTAAAGTAAATTGGTAAAAAATCATTTTAAAGGAAGGTCCCTACAAGCCCTTAAAGTTTGTAATTTTCCCACTTGATTTAACATTGGTAAGGAAATTTATGGATATTCAAGATAACAGCTGTAAAGTGTAAACATCAGACATCAACAAAAGTATACTATTGACCTGTTCACACGAAAAAGAGGTTATGCTAAACTGCGGAGTGTACCAGGTTAACAAACTGCATTAAGTATGCACGTGGAAAATATTTTGAGCAAAATTGTGAGCGTTTCACAAATTGTGGAATTAATTGAGTACCTCAAATTAAAGATTTTGGCCAAAGGGGCTGAGGAAAAATAACGACATGTCAATATAGCCACGAGGAAATGATAAATAACGTAAAACGTCCTCGGGAAAAGGCATGGAGATATTATAATCTGATATCTCCTTGAAATATTCCTGTATTATTTAGTTTATAGTGAAAATAAAGATTGTTAAATGTGAATAAGCCATTTTATTAATACAGTTTTTTGAATTGTACTAAAAGTAAACATGCTGAAAACCATTAATTTAATCATCTGGTTACAATAAATTATAAGTGGTCAAGTAGAAAGATAGACATAGCAACATCACATTAACATGAAAATAACATCACAATATCTGTTTTGATTTGATTTTAAAACGATACCTAGATGAAACCTGTAATATATTTAATGAAACATCTATTAATTCAATGTATTATTTATCTCAGTTTGAAATGTGAGTCTGCTGCGACAGACAGACAGACGGACGGACATCGTCCGATACATAGCGCAGCGATCATACGATTTTAAATAAATCCTATTGGTCGCCGAGATCACGCCACATCCCTTCCAAACGGTCCCTACAACCACGCTAAACTCTTCCTCAGTCTCCAGCTCACCTCCATGATGGCCGCGTCTCGGTTGCCAGTTTACAAGGTTACAAAGAGTTGTTATAGAAAATAAAAATTTATCTGTTATAGTAAAATGATTTTTTTATCAGTATATAAACTAAATTGCTCGATTTCGAGCAACATGTACACTAGTAATACATACATTTTTTCTAAATTATCATTAATTACCCTACCTTAAATTGGATAACCCTAATTTGGCAAGCGGGAATGAAATGAAAGCGGATATTAAAATATTTTGCGTGCTATTTATAAGTGTAAGTACTGTTTACTGTTTACACGTGTGGCAATGTGATTATTACCAAGGAAAAATGTTAACAGCCTCTTATAACTATTTTGATTTTATTTAAATACTAATTCATGTACAGAAGTTTTAAATTGAAATTTTAACTGTATTACAGTTTTTAGGTGAGACCAGTATAGTTTATCACGTTAATTATATACATTGCATGTGCTGACATATTTCTTTTTAACTATGCCAAGATGCAGGATAAAATAAAAATACGTCTTCCAAGACTACTTGATTTATAAACAGGGCGACAGATCAATCTAAAAGATGTTATAATGGTCATTATACTTCTTATTGTAGATTGACAGTCTCTATGTGTCAATTTCACTATCTCTCGCCTAGGATAAGAACTCAAAATAAAAAAGGATCAAATATTGTACAGTTAACAAAACTTCAATTTAATTAAAAAAACAACACATTACTTCTATTTAAAAACATTCATAACAAAAACATGCTTTCCTTCTTAGCAACCACCAAACAATAACATACATTTTAATAACATGTGTTACAAAAACTATTTCAATTAAAGTAATCAGCTGTTTACAGTTCAGAGTAAGATTTGTGTTCTTGACATTCTCCCACCAAGTTAACCAGGTATGGTTAACTTCATCACTATTGAACAAATCTGGCAGGATTTTCCCTGATCTTCCACATTTTGTTTTAGTTTTAGGAAGACACTCAAAACTGCTCACACTGTCCTTAAGACTTTCCCTAATACTAGTTTCTTCGTTATATACAAGTTTATGTGATGGCCACTCCTCTTGTGATTTCTTTAGCCAATCTGGTCCCTCCCACCATGACGACTGTACAAGATGTTTTGCAGTGCATCCCCTAGAAAATAAGTCAGCGGGATTAAGAGCCCCATTGACATGATTCCATTGTTCTGGCTTAGTCGCTTTCTTTATTACTGTTACTCGATTTCTAACAAATGGGGCCCACTGTTCAATTAAATTAGCACCCTTTTCCAGGCAGTCATTCAAAGAAGGGTTCTTTGACTCATGGGCAGAGGCATCAAATACTGGACGTACCTTTGTTGTACCTTGTTCCTTAATTACTGGCCTGTGTGGTAAAAAATGCTTAATTTCATTTAACTCAACTGTAGGAACCTCTTCAATTATAGACTCACCTTCCCATTCATCAAAGACTTGTTGGTACTTGGAGTATACCCCATCCCTTTGAAAATTCTTGCTTCTGGTTTAACTGCTGTTGAAACTAATTTGGGATGGACACTGATGGGTAAAATACCAAACTCTGAACCAAAATTGAGTAAAGCTATGGTAGTCACTTCAATGTTTGTTGACAGCTTAAAAAGTTCTGATCTCTGGAAATTAGATTTAATTGGTATTTCGGACCCTACTGATGTCAAGAGTAAATTGGATGCCCAAAAACAAAGTTTTTCTTGGATACTCTTAAGGTAGATTCAGAGGGGAGGTATGAGGTAAAACTTCCATGGAAAGAGTACCATCCGCCCTTACCATCCAACCAGTCTTTAGCAGAAAAAAGATTGGAATCCACTATCAAGAAGTTAGAAAGGGATGGGGTATACTCCAAGTACCAACAAGTCTTTGATGAATGGGAAGGTGAGTCTATAATTGAAGAGGTTCCTACAGTTGAGTTAAATGAAATTAAGCATTTTTTACCACACAGGCCAGTAATTAAGGAACAAGGTACAACAAAGGTACGTCCAGTATTTGATGCCTCTGCCCATGAGTCAAAGAACCCTTCTTTGAATGACTGCCTGGAAAAGGGTGCTAATTTAATTGAACAGTGGGCCCCATTTGTTAGAAATCGAGTAACAGTAATAAAGAAAGCGACTAAGCCAGAACAATGGAATCATGTCAATGGGGCTCTTAATCCCGCTGACTTATTTTCTAGGGGATGCACTGCAAAACATCTTGTACAGTCGTCATGGTGGGAGGGACCAGATTGGCTAAAGAAATCACAAGAGGAGTGGCCATCACATAAACTTGTATATAACGAAGAAACTAGTATTAGGGAAAGTCTTAAGGACAGTGTGAGCAGTTTTGAGTGTCTTCCTAAAACTAAAACAAAATGTGGAAGATCAGGGAAAATCCTGCCAGATTTGTTCAATAGTGATGAAGTTAACCATACCTGGTTAACTTGGTGGGAGAATGTCAAGAACACAAATCTTACTCTGAACTGTAAACAGCTGATTACTTTAATTGAAATAGTTTTTGTAACACATGTTATTAAAATGTATGTTATTGTTTGGTGGTTGCTAAGAAGGAAAGCATGTTTTTGTTATGAATGTTTTTAAATAGAAGTAATGTGTTGTTTTTTTAATTAAATTGAAGTTTTGTTAACTGTACAATATTTGATCCTTTTTTATTTTGAGTTCTTATCCTAGGCGAGAGATAGTGAAATTGACACTATGTAATTATGGTATAAGTGTAAATGTATCACGTATTTTTTTTTAAATATTTGTTTTATTTCATCCTACAAAATAATCAAGAGGCTATTCAAACTAAGATCTAAAATTAAACTTATGTGCAATGTAACTTAGCAAAGTCATATACATTAATGCTGTTTTCAAGATGTTTACCCTTAATCATTTAGTAAATAAAAACGGATCCTTCTTATTATACATCAGTACCGGGGAGCCGAGCTTCGCTCTATAATTATGTTGAAAATGTTACAAAATGTTTAAATTTACATTTAAGTTAATTAAGTGAGGGTGAGATGTCAGAGCACGCCTTCAGTCTTCCCTTTTCTATAGGTCTTTTTTACTTCCTCCTCGAGAATGTTGGGGTGGGAGAAAAGTATTTAAAATGTAAATAAAGAACTTAAACTTACGATAGAGGTTTTTGAGTAGCATTTTCCTAAAATAACATTTTCAATCTATCTATAAAAATGAAAGTATGTATCTTTAAAAACGAAAGCTTTGTGTGTCTTGAATAGGCGCAAAGACTACTGGACCGATTGACCTGAGGTTTTGTAAAACTATACTTTATTTATCTAGCAGAAAGATTGATAGGCCTATTCCTGTTATTTATAAGCTTCTTGGCTTTGCCCTATTGACCCTGCATATGTATTGTACGTAGAAAGTTAAACGTGTATACAATATAATTATAAAACTTAAAACTGGGCAAGTTTTGTTCAAATTTATTTATTCTTTTAATTCAATTTATTAATATAAATAAACAGTTGTTAAAATTTATTCTTCACGGCACTGTATTATTTTGTTATTTTTGGTAATTTGACTTTTGCAAAATTATTAGACCATCTCTTTTTATTCAACTAATCTGCAGCATCTATACTTATTTAATACGCTAAGGGTTTTTTGTGTTGAGAACTCCTCCTACAATTTTTAACTGATATTTAAGTTTTTGGTGTCGTTAGATACGGCTTGTTCTGTAGTTGTTTCTGCTAAAAATCGATGAAAATCAGACATAAAATAAGGGCACTTTACACAAATTAAATTTGAGATTTTCCCTTTAGAATAACATTGGGTTTGGGTTGAACATTTTAAACATCTGTTAATGTATAGCTGTAAACACGTGTAGTTTTTTGTGATTACTGATATTAACAATATTGGATTGGTCGGTTATCGTTAATTTAGAACTAAATTTTACTTTTGTATAGTAAATGTTACTTTTGAATGTTACTTTTGTATATGAAAATAAATTGCTCGATTCCGAGCAACAAGTAGACTAGTAATTCGTAAATAAAAATTACATGTGG
Source organism: Neoaliturus tenellus (assembly GCA_030545055.2). Classification (NCBI taxonomy): domain Eukaryota; kingdom Metazoa; phylum Arthropoda; class Insecta; order Hemiptera; family Cicadellidae; genus Neoaliturus; species Neoaliturus tenellus. The sequence continues at coordinate 199,356,689 of CM061532.1, read as the reverse complement.
CGTTCTTACACCATTTACTATTTAGCATTGAAGTCATCTCTGCAGTCCTTGAAGAGAGGAAGAGTCGTCAATTCTTGCATGAATGTGTTTGTGTGTGTGTGTCATGTGTGGGTCATTTTATTTTTTATGGGAGTGTTCTTCTATGAACTCACTTAGTTTGTAGTAAGGTCATTCCAATAGATCTTTTTTAGTTGTTTTTTAAACATGGAGGCCTTATTGATTTCTTTGAGACTGGTCTGTGAGGTGGTTAGGAAAGGAATTTATGTGTATGAGAAAAAGCAGTGGGCCGCGAGGATGGATCCTTGGGGAATTCCTTGTGTAGTGTTCTGGAGTGACGATCTTACTTTGACTCCATAGTTGTTGTTGAGGTGTTCTATTTCCACTATTTGCTTCCGGTTTGTGAGAAGATTAATTGGTTGTGGATTGCTTTTTCAATGTATTTGGATAAAGTGAGCAGCACTGATACGGGTCGGTAATTTGATGCTTTGGGTTTTTCTCATTTTTTTGCATTTAGGGTAAACTAATTCTATTTGGGCTGCTTCAGGAATTTCATTTTGTTCTATGGAGGAGTTAATAATGTTTAATATGGGCAAAATTATTACTGTTTGACAATAACTGATTATTTTGTTGGATATTTGGTCGATTCCTGCAGAGTTTTTGGGTTTGAAGCTCTTAAAAATATCTTGAAGATCTTTGATGCTGACTTTGTTGAATTGTATCAGGCCTTAGAGTTTAAGCCTTACTTTCCCATAAGGATATCTCTGCTTATTCGTTTGTGTATAGGCCTTCATGGACGCTACTTACATTTTTTAACATTTTTTTAATGATCAGGATGTCATTTTTTTGCAGACGATTTTGTCCTAAGTCCACAATGTAGCTCGCTAAATGATGTCAATGATGTTGTTATTTCTAAGTCAACCCCTATTACTGAGTGGTGCAGTACAAAGAAACCCTGCATGAATGCTGAGAAGGTTCAGGATGTAACACTGTGTCTGGGCAGTAGATCCAGCAATGTCAAATCACTTAAGTTCTTGGGGTTTCATTTGCAGTCCAAGTGGCAAACACACATTGAATATTTGGCTTCTAAAATTGAGACGGATATTCATGATAAGATCACTAAGTGCTAGTGTTTCTGCTGATGTCTTTCTCTGTATTATACAGTACATCCATAGTTTTATGTCATATGGAACCTCAGTGTGGGCTTAGTGTTCTTATGCCATTGACATTGACATAATTTTTATGTTGCAGAAAAAGGCCGTAAGATTAATGTGTGGCGTTCATAACCAAACACATTGCAAGCCACTCTTGATTGCTCTTAAAATACTTACCATCATTGTTTGTTATGTCATGGTTTTTGTCAAGGACAATCTGCCAAATTTAACCAAAATATCAAATGTTCACAGCTACTCCACAAGGTTTAGAGGTAATATTTCCACGTCAAGGTGCATGTTATCAGCCACTGAAAATAGCCTTTGCTATCAAGGCATAAAAAATATAATGCTTTGCCTGTTAACATAAAAAATGTATCTAGAGCTAATTTTAAGAATGTTATAAAACCTGTTTTAACAAAAGTCTCATTGTATAAACCTGAAGAGTTTTTTGAGGTTAAGTTTTTATGTAACAAACTAAACTTAGTTTGATTTTTTGTCATAAACATTGTTATTGTTTCAAATTACTTCAAAGCAAATTATAATCATATGATTTGCACCTATATTTTTCTTAAGGGCAAAGATTTGATTCATTATCTTACTATGTAATCCAGCAATGTCAAATCACTTAAGTTCTTGGGGTTTCATTTGCAGTCCAAGTGGCAAACACACATTGAATATTTGGCTTCTAAAATTGAGACGGAAATTTTCGTGTTTTGATGAATTAAACTACCTGTTATTTTATACCCTAGAATTTATCGCTCAATACTGGGTTTCCACTCGTGCTTTTGAAGATTATGCCCAACCCCCAACACAACTAAGAAATGTTCTCGGTTTTAATACACAAACTGGCTACATGGTTAAAACATGGGACTTACGTTTCGGAAAAAATTTTATAATCAGGTGATCGCTCCAATGCTTTTCTTATGGAGAAAAATGATTTTTATTAACGATTTTACTAAATATTTCGAGCGTTTTGAGCGTTTTGATGAATTAAACTACCATTATTTTGTACCCAAGAATAGTTATTTTCCATCCGTAACGCTCTAGCGCTTGTACTTCGCGAAATAATTTCCAACCACAAACCCCACTACAAAACTTTCTCGTTTAATATAATAGGATAGGATTTTAGACATATTAGAGACAGCGATTGAAGTATGGAGCCATAAAATATTGATTTCTTTTCAGTTTTACTGGCTAACGGTGACATAGCATTATTACAAGTATTTTCCTAGATAAGAATGACGTATTGGATTTATTTGATTTAGTAAAGTAAGATATTCGTTAGTAAAGAACGAGCTGTAAACACTGCCTAGTCTCGGTTTATTCTCGGGTTGCATATAATTATGACTTGAGCCCAACGACGGGCCAAAGGTCATGACCCTGATGGCTTGCAATCGGTTATTTCATGCAGTTTAACAAGATTTGCATAATCACCGGCGCACGATAATATCTCACCGAGTATTATTCATAGGTTATTCTTTCACACGCTCTTCATTCAAACGCGATTAGAATTTTGAGATTATTATTTTGTAACAAAGAATGCGTATACATAAAGAAACCGAAGTTTATTTTAAACCTTTATCACCTTTATTAGGTCAGAGGTATTCATAAGCATTTTAGATCCCCACGATTTTCTATTTGTTCTGATTTTTGTAAAACTTAATAATGAAAAGGCTCATGGAGTTTTCGAGGAAAGCATGAGCTTTTTCCGATTTCGAGGTTGCTGTATATTTTGTTTCATTACATCAAGAAACGCATAGGTCGACCAAACTTATTTTGTCCAAACATCTATCATTGGTGCTCACTTTCGAAAAATAAGAGCCGTGTGTAATAAAATTTAATTTTGCTTCATATGATAAATAGTAGGCCCTAGTCTACATTTATTTACCCAAAAGGGGTTACATTTGCATTCTCTCGTACTGTTTCAAATTAAAAGACATAAAAGACTGAAAGTTCAGTGTGGTAGGTAACTACACATGTAAAGTGATTTAGCCCAAGTTGTGAGAGAATATCTTCGATGTTCGGACAACCATTCGAATTGTTAGAGATTTGAATGTTATCCAACAAAATATCAATTAAATACCTGATACAGGTTAATCGGTTCCAAGTTTGAAACCGTCACCGAACTAGTATATTTAATAAACAGTTACTGAAGAAAGTGCGCTTAGGGTTTGTTCCGACATTAACACAAACCCACCACTTAAGAGGGCGTTGGAGTGCCGCCATGTTGGATTTATTTCCCATAAGAGCAATGCTAAACTTGTCCCCGGCATTTGACATATAATTTCTTTATTTTTTGTCCGATTGTTTCAGAATAAATAGCGTTTGAATCACAATTAAATTCTCCGTTCCTTTTGCGAGATCGATTCTTTGTAAGTAATTTACAAAATTCTGTAGAAAATGTTTTAAAAGTAGTAAAAAACTTGCTATGTTATTTCAAGTTAGTCAAAAACAATAATTTTTATAAAAAATCCCTCTCGCAAACCAAATCTACCTTGATGAACCCTTTGATTAGAGCTATAAACCATTATTTTCTGGTTATAAATAAAAGAGTTATTTGACATCCCGTTTAACATTGCTCTTATAGGGGAAAGGCGGAATTTGGATTGACTCCAACGCCCTCTTAACCACTTGAGCGGTACGAGAGTGACCGGTCACACGGGCAGCGGTGCGTGCAGATGCAGGGTAAATTCCCCTTCCGGAATTGTCAGTGGGCGTAAACACAGAGAAGATTCAATCTGCGGCCGGCAGGCGCGCATTAGCGCTAGTATCGCCGCCGCGGATGACCGTGATCGGCCAGGTGCGCGCTGATGACTCCACTTGATCGCGATCGCGTTCACAGGCCTCCGCGTCACATCCATCGGTGCTCATTTCGCCGAAACTTTCTCGCATTCGGCGGTCCCGCCCACCGGACAAGTGTTGCCGCCGCGCCGCTCCGTTAGCGGCCCAGGAACTCGATACCGGCCGTTAATTACGGTGTGAATTTTCCTATAAATCAGGCGAAATCGACCGCTCTAGTAATAGGCTCTTTGGGAACGAATAAGGAGTTCGATTTGAATAAATCAGAAGCCGAATCGGAATCACGATTCATGTTTATTGATCGGGTCGTGACTCCATTCACTGGATCATACTACTGAGATTATCGTGAATGTATTCAGCAATATTTTTCTTGTATTTTTGCATATATTAGTACATATGTTACTTTCATCAGTATTGTGAGATCAATTATTAAATAAAATGTTCTCGGTGTAGATAGTACTGTACTACATATTTCTAAAGACACTCCAAGGGGCAAACTCTTTTACTCTTGGACCTCTTGCTTGTAACTTGTGATCTGGACATTAACCCAACTTCGAGTTGAATAAATAATTCGCCTTTGTCCTCCATAACCATAGAATCCAACATATTCAAAGTTCTAACACATTATGCCGAATTACAAAGTATACAATAAACAACTATTTAGTCGAAGCCTTCGGTATTATCAGGCTGTTCTCTTTTGGAGAACCTCGTCAATTCGGTGATACGACTGCATATCTTAAGCGACGGAAGTTTGTTTGTTCTATGGACAAATATGTACGTGTTTCTTACTGTGTTTCTCGTAGTTAAGAGAAGCAGGTATCCCATATACCCCTGTCAGTATTCCACACATCCAAGGGTCGGCCACCTGTCAGCATGTTGCCCGATGACCGTGTCCCACATGCCGCCGCCCACGTTTGCCTCTCCTCGCTGATGTACCGCCTCAGCGCGGCGATGTTGTGTGTGCCTGTGTGTGCGCGTGTGTGCGAGCAGCGCGTGGGCTATCAGCCGCGGGCGCCGCCACAGAGCCACGTGGGAAAACACACAGTCCCATTCGACAGGCATTAGTTTTATTCCGTCAAATTACCAGTGCAAACAATGTCTCGTAAAATTCATGAGGCGGAACATTGTCAAATTAAAGATTCGACGGGGCAAAGAGCGCTCTGTGAGCGGAATTGAATCTTGGGTGGTCCCCGCGCGTTTCGAGCGTAGGTAAATGGAAAGTAAACGGTTTGGTTGCTGAATACGAAAATACGGCAATTATTTGGCCCCGTGTCTGTTTTGTAGGTTATGCCGATATAAGCCTAGCCTGAATTAGTTGTGATTTTTTCTGTAATTTGTTCAACTATGTAAACATTTGTTGAACATAAAAAGTATAAAATTAATATTTGTGCTGATCACACGCATACTGTAATTGATTGATATTGTATGTTTGAACCATATAACCATGTACATATTAAGAATCTAAAATTTGAATTTAAATATCATTAAAATTTTGCCTCGAGGAAGGCTGCAATGAACACAAATGTCATTGTTAATTTTTCATCTCTGAAACATGAATTGAGTAAATACATTTTCACTAAACGCTTGTTGAAACGGTTGATTTTGAACGACTTTTGGAAAGAAAGGAAAGAAATTAATTCAATATTAAGAATCTATTGTAATCTAATTCAACTAATTATATCTTCTACTATAGCTTCTAGCGTAATGATATGAAGATATAAATCGATCGTGCTTGAACTAGGAGACTGAGAGTTGCCCATCACGTTGTAGATATTGATTGTTCAATCACGGGGTGGTGCAAGGTGAAGGGTCAAGATGCGGTCTGCTGCATAGGATCGCCAGCCTGCCGCACTGTACAACACAATGATGTCAAGCTGTTCATCGATCGTGCTCAAACTAGGAGACTATGAGTTACCCACGCCATAGCTATCGATGGCTCTATCACGCTACGGTGCAAGGTGAAGGGTCAAGATGCGGTCTGCTGCATAGGATCGCCAGCCTGCCGCACTGTACAACACAATGATGTCAAGCTGTTCATCGATCGTGCTCAAACTAGGAGACTATGAGTTACCCACGTCATAGCTATCGATGGCTCTATCACGCTACGGTGCAAGGTGAAGGGTCAAGATGCGGTCTGCTGCATAGGATCGCCAGCCTGCCGCACTGTACAACACAATGATGTCAAGCTGTTCATCGATCGTGCTCAAACTAGGAGACTATGAGTTACCCACGTCATAGCTATCGATGGCTCTATCACGCTACGGTGCAAGGTGAAGGGTCAAGATGCGGTCTGCTGCATAGGATCGCCAGCCTGCCGCACTGTACAACACAATGATGTCAAGCTGTTCATCGATCGTGCTCAAACTAGGAGACTATGAGTTACCCACGTCATAGCTATCGATGGCTCTATCACGCTACGGTGCAAGGTGAAGGGTCAAGATGCGGTCTCTGCATAGGATCGTTAGCCTGACCTACTGTACAACACAATGATGTCAAGCTGTTCATCGATCGTGCTCAAACTAGGAGACTATGAGTTACCCACGTCATAGCTATCGATGGCTCTATCACGCTACGGTGCAAGGTGAAGGGTCAAGATGCTGTCTGATGCATAGGATCGCCAGCCTGCCGCACTGTACAATACAATGATGTCAAGCTGTTCATCGATCGTGCTCAAACTAGGAGACTATGAGTTGCCAACGTCATAGCTATCGATGGCTCTATCACGCTATACGGTGCAAGGTGAAGGGTCAAGATGCGGTCTCATGCATAGGATCGTTAGCCTGACCCACTGTACAACACAATGATGTCAAGCTGTTCATCGATCGTGCTCAAACTAGGAGACTGTGAGTTACCCACGTCATAGCTATCGATGGCTCTATCACGCTACGGTGCAAGGTGAAGGGTCAAGATGCTGTCTGATGCATAGGATCACCAGCCTGCCGCACTGTACAATACAATGATGTCAAGCTGTTCATCGATCGTGCTCAAACTAGGAGACTATGAGTTACCCACGTCATGGCTATCGATGGCTCTATCACGCTACGGTGCAAGGTGAAGGGTCAAGATGCTGTCTGATGCATAGGATCGCCAGCCTGCCGCACTGTACAATACAATGATGTCAAGCTGTTCATCGATCGTGCTCAAACTAGGAGACTATGAGTTACCCACGCCATAGCTATCGATGGCTCTATCACGCTACGGTGCAAGGTGAAGGGTCAAGATGTGGTCTCATGCATAGGATCGTTAGCCTGACCCACTGTACAACATAATGATGTCAAGCTGTTCATCGATCGTGCTCAAACTAGGAGACTATGAGTTACCCACGTCATAGCTATCGATGGCTCTATCACGCTACGGTGCAAGGTGAAGGGTCAAGATGCGGTCTCATGCATAGGATCGTTAGCCTGACCCACTGTACAACACAATGGTGTCAAGCTGTTCATCGATCGTGCTCAAACTAGGAGACTATGAGTTGCCCACGTCATAGCTATCGATGGCTCTATCACGCTACGGTGCAAGGTGAAGGGTCAAGATGCGGTCTCATGCATAGGATCGTGAATCTGCCCCACTGTACAAGTACAACACAATTATGTCAAGCTGTGCATCGATCGTGCTCAAACTACACTGAAAAAACTGTTTTGTTGGGGTAACAAAAAAATTGTTGTCCCAACAAAAAAATTTGGTTGAAATAGGGACAACTATATTTTTTGTTGGACTAACAAAATAATTTTGTTAAAATTTTTTGGTTAAAGCAACAAAAATTTTTTGTAATTGCAACAAAAAGTTATATTGTTATTTCAACAAAATCCTGATACATTTTGTTGAATTAACAAAACCATTTTGTTGGCCTGAGTTATTGAAAAGTATTATTTTTACATAAAAATTCATGAATTAATGCATTTATGCCAACCAACAGATTAAAAAAAAGTAAATAAAAAAAAAGTAAATAAAAAAGTATACATCTGTGACGGGATTCGAACCCTCAACCTCGTAGTCTATTCAATGACCTGATGCTCTAACCACCTGAGCCACGGTAGCTGTGAAATCAGCGGTTCTAATTTACTACTTAGCCATTTTTTACTCGGCCTCCGTTCAGAGCTTGGTTAAAACTCAAAAAGTTAGCCCAAATGTGAAATAACTTACTGATTCACGTTGAACGTTTATTTGACGTGAAATAAATATTCAGTGCAATGTGGGTAAACAAAATATTTGGTTGGGAATACCAAATTTTATAACCAAACCCATTTTGTTGATCCAAACCATTGGTTTTGTTGGTTTGACCAATTTATTTGGTTCCCTCAACAAAACGAGGGCAACAAAATAAGTTTTGTTGCCACAACAAAACATTTTTTGTTGGGAATACCAAATTTTATAACCAAATCCCTTTTGTTGATCCAAACCATTGGTTTTGTTGGTTTGACCAATTTATTTGGTTACCTCAACATAACGACGGCAACAAAATAAATTTTGTTGCGCCAACAAAACAGTTTTTTCTGTGTAGGAGACACGTCCTGTCGTTTATAGCCCGTAACATTATCTCAATATCTACTCTGGCTAGAGGTGGGGGGGGGGTGGAGTTCATTTATTTTTGTGCATGGCCTCGAGTGATAGAAACGGCAATTCAAGCTTTAATTGCCGTTGTGTCCGCTTCATGGATTAAGCATTCGTTTTGATTTTTGGTTATACAAATAGGTAAATTATAAAGGTTTTGTCCCTATAAATAACTGTTTGCTATAGATAAATCTATTTTTACTAACGAAAATACAGTATATAGTACTGTTAGTGATATAGTCATCTAATATTGATAATGAGTTAAACCACAGATTTTTATCGGTAAACAATAAATATTACTAACTACAGTAACCAAACCTGAGAGCCTACTTCTACACCCGTTAGTATGGTATGGTGGATGATGTCCCCTATGACCTTTTTCTACACGTCTATTAAAATTTACTAATTGTTTGTGCTTTATGTTTATTTATCGAGAATGCCATAGTTAAATTAGCTTTGTTTTTCATCAATTTACGAGTTGCCTTTTAATTCGTTAAAAGCAAACAATATAGTGATCCACTCACTGTATCCACCAATCAAGAGATCACTATGTAGACCCTATGGAGGGCTCGTGAGCGCACAGACAGACAGAGAACAATGACCGCCTCTCCGTATCATCGAAACAGCTGATTGATGCACCGACCAATCAGGTGTGAACGAAGGGCGGTCCGCTAGTAATTACAACGCGCTCGCTCGCAGCCAGCCACACACAGTGCTTGGCTACAGGCTACGTTCTCTGTCCCACAGTGGCTACGCAGTTTAAACTTTGTTGGTTATTTGTTGATTTTGTGCAAACGGTTTTGTGGTTGTAAGTGTGGTGGTCATACCTTTTAACTCCTAAAAGAGGTTTACAGATCAGACCACAAGAAAGAGACTCATGCATATGTGAAAATTCTAAACAGCATTCTGAACGTAATGGATTTTGGTCTTGATCTAAGATATCGGTGAACCGAATGATCTCGTTTCCTCCCCAAATTCTATATCCTTATTATTTACTACATTCTCCCAAAAAAGGCGATCATGCTTCAGCGTACAAACGATTGTGTGAGCAACACCAGGAAATAACCGCGTTTTTTCAACCTCCTCCGACAGCACGCGCCCCGTTAATTTTCTCACTTGGAAAGTTGAACCCATAAAAAGAAGCGGCGTAGAGAAAGGGAGCGCGCCAGAGAAATTAATCCGGGCAATTGTAAGAGTAAATGAAACTTGCCGTCGGTCCGGGGTAAGTACAAGACAGGGATATAAACATTAATTGTGCCGATGAATAATTGGTAGAGGGAACAGTTCAATATGATTAATGTGGAGAGGCGGGACCGCGGCTCATCGTAGCGACGTGAGCCGACAACATGCATGGACGGGAAAGTGAGTGTAAGGGACTGTCAAGATAGCCGATACAGCACCAGCAACAGCTTCAGCTACAGCTACAGCCCACTGTTGTGTTGTGTTACTTTCTCCCATAGCAGCGGCAGGTGACGAGGGTAGACCATCCGGTTGTTTATGGAGTGTTATAGCGACAGCGGCGGCCGAGGATGAGCTAAAGCCTGGGACATAAACTCTACAACTAGGCTTTCCAACTGTAAATGGCTATTCAGATGGACACTAGAAGGGTGTAAAGTCGGGAGGAAAAAGGGTGTTTGGAATTGAAGGAAGGGATACTTAGGATGTGGAAGTGTTTTATGGGACGTAGGCTTTGTTTTAAAATACTAGGCTAGGCTCTGGGCTTTGTTGGTTTTTACACCAATGTTAGATGTGTTAAGATGGATTACAATATGGTAAACGTGACACGAAAAGCAGTGAGACACTGCTATTGCATGACACCCAAATATTTCCCCAGCATAATTTTTGTTGGACAGATTCAATATTGGAATGCAGTTGATTGTGGGCATAGAGAGTTAAAACAAAACATTGTCCTTGTGAAAGTCAGCACTATAAAGCCTATAAAGCCTCTATACTTTGGGTTTAATTAATTAAATATCACTCGAATGGTATGAAGTTTGACCAGTTTTTATTTGACTTGATGAGTTGTAACTAATTTGTTGGGCTTGCCGTTGTTTTTTATTTGTTAGCATTCCGTGTGATCTGGCAGATAAATTAATTTTACGATTCATTGTAAAGCCGTTTGTTTCTAATGGCTTTCTCTTAAAAGTTTTATTATCTCCTTTAACCCGTTTCCCAATAGCAAAAAACATGATTTTTTAGTCTCATCATAGTGAAAAACTTGTCCCCATTTTATACCTCCATCCTTTATCGTGAAAATACCTCTGATACAGTATTCCCACGAGTTACTTCTCACTGCGTGCTGAGCCCTTTCTATAAAGTTAATTTTTTTTATAAAATTGCGAATATTATTATCGTTAAATAACCTGCATGAAATACAACGTGTCTCGGAATAAACTCCAAGGAAAGGTTGTCGTATCTCCACTCTCCTAAAAAGCTTATTGGTTTTAGCCATCTAAAAGTTTTACCGCACGCTGAACCCGAATCTTTCTACAAACATGTTGGCGGAGAAAGATAATACAGACATTTTTAACAGTCCTATGGCTATTCCTAGAATGCTCTAACTAAATAACTAAACTAACTAAAATAACTAAATATCTAACTAAGTAACTAAATATACATATGCATGTATATTTAGTTACTGTAGCGTCTCTAGACTGTACATGAATCGGTAATTTGTTGTCAGAAGTCGCTGAAATTAATGGTAGATCAATATACTGCCTCCGAATGCTTTAAACAATTTGTCCCGGTTGTCACTGCGTGAAGAACCTCTATACAATATACACAGTGAGAGAACCTGCCATTCATTAGCGCCTACAACTGTCAATCTCTAATTACAGAGAGACCTATTGTACATCAACTGATTGGAGAGTAATTTATCAGCTGTTAGAGTGAGATGGAGATGCTATTGTGCGCTGACTGATGCGTGCCTCGCAGTGATTGGTTCGTCCCAGTGATCTCTCTCGTCTGGACCGTTTGGTTGATAAGGACCTCTGATCGAAATCCGGTTTGAACATTTTTGGCCAACGATTCTTATTGGATCACGAAGTGATTTTGTCGGTCTCGTCTATAAGCGCGATTACAGCTTGTCGAAACCCTAAATTTTATGCGTGAAAAAAACGAAAACAAATGATCCAATAAAATTAAAATGGCTATTAACAAATCCACTTGTCACCTGTTCTTCTAAAGCTAGGTTTACATGTGAGAGTTTTTAACTATCAGAGAGATTCGTACTCTCAGGAGTTTCTCGCAGAAGTGTTTACACAACTGGCAAATTTCCCGTTTACATACAGGTCTGAACTCTAGAGATCCAGCTCTCTTAGAGTAAAAACCTCTCACGTGTAAACCTAGCTCAAGAATAGCTTTGCAAATTTCTCCGCCTTCTTGTGTGCGAATCCGGGAGCCGTTACCTGCGATTGCGCCGCGTCACGCCTATCACGATAAAGCGTTCATATGATTTGCAAAATGAGTCTAAACGAGTGTTATTAAACGCGTATTAATCATTAGCAACACACGAGACTTGTGAAGGATTTATTGATATTTGACAGCGGTGTCTGCTACAGGGGTTATCGGTGAGGAATGCAATCAACTGCATGACCGAGCAACCCATGCAGGATATCGGCTTTCATTAACTACGATTATTGACACCGGTTACCGGTTATTAATCAGCGATGTGGGTATAGAGGGTCAACAGGTTGAGATGGTGCTTTCGGGTCATCCGGGGTCGGATGTCTGAAAGGGATGGTGAATTGAGGAGGAAAGGACGTGGATGAAAGTACGTGGAGGATTTTTGGATAGAGGACGGGGGATGCCGGGTGGAGCATACACTGAGAAAAAAATACTTCAGAAATACCATTAAAAACCGGTAATCCTGAAGGAAATACCGGATTTTTTAGGATAGAAGTCTATCCTTCAGATCGACCCTGCCGTGTACTGGTGATTTCGTACTTCTGATCGACCGTGAAAGCATTCAGATTGACCAGTCTTTGGCAGTGAGGAACACCGTGCCGACCAGGAACCAACTGAAGTGTGTACTGGTCATTCTAAAGGGTAGTCAAGGCCTTCCTGACTGCATGTACGGAACCAACTGAAGTATGTAATGGTCATTCTGAAGGGTAGTCAATGCCTTCCTGACTGCAGGTACGGAACCAACTGAAGTGCGTACTGGTCATTCTGAAGGGTAGTCAAGGCCTTCCCGACTGCATGTACGGAACCAACTGAAGTGTACTGGTTATTCTGAAGGGTTCTAGGTCCGCCATGTTTGGGAATGGACTTCCTGAATGATTTCACGGTCGTCCACCAGTAGTAACAGGTCGATCTGCCGATTACACTTACATCCGAAAAATCCATGATTTCAGTCAGGATTACCGGTTGAATTTATGTGAAATCCCTGCAAGCTTATTATATAATACGGAATAACTGAAAGGTAGAAAACATTTTATTAATTGCCTTACTGAGGTCGGGGTCCTTAAGCTGTCCCTCGACAGAATTTTAAAATAGATAAAATGATAAAATTGTATCCATCTCCCCAATTAACAAAACGTTACACAATTACTTCTTTGCAATATAATACAATACAATACAATACAATACAATACAATACAAAGGTCATCCTATTGCAAAATTGCTTTATCCGATAGAGGAGTAGTATATTACAAAGAAGAATGATTTATGCAAGTAGAATTGATGTGAATTTAGTAATGTTTTTTTATTATGTTATTTGATGTATTGTACAACATATTATACAATTAATTAAACTGTAGGTAGGTGTTTTAAAAATAAAAAGTTAGGTAGCTTTTTTACGAAAATTTACTGTCAAAGTTTTTATCAAAACCAAAATATGGCAAATTTAGATAAATGCATAAAAATAATGTAGATTGTTAACTAAAACTGACTTACTTAAATATCTTCTGTATTAGTGGTAAATACGTATACAAACCCTCTGATGGAACATTTTCAGTGTATTTGATTAAATACGACTGTTCGCCCCAAAGCTTTTATATTTTACTTTTTAGCGCATAACATTTCAAAATCAACTTCGTTTTCTGGTAGCAAGCTTAAATTCAAATGATTACCAGGTTAACCAATACTTAGTTGTTGGTTAAAATTCACTTTTTATTACATTATCATGGTAATCAGGCTTTGAAGTCAAATAATACCTCTTCACAGATGACAGGTGTTTCAAAACCCACTATTTAAAGTTGCATTCCTTATTATTGTTTATCTTTCGTTATTACTGTGTTGCGTTGATTGCAACCATGAGACCAATGTTAAAAGATAATGATTTTTAAAAGTAGTTTTCAGACAAAAATGAGTTTTCCTGAAGTTTAGGCTGTTTCTAAATTTATTTTTTGGCCAAAACACTCTCAAATGCAAAATTTCAGCAAAATATACCACCTAGATTTCGAGATCAATGAAAATTACATCGCCACAGACACTCCTCATCGTATAGGTTTATTAGGTTTAGGTATTTGTTTATTAGTGTATTTTGATATATTGACTAAAATAATTTCAATTGATACTAAATCAAACCAAATAATACCGTACCAAAAGTAATTTACATCAGAACCACACTTAAATATGTCACATACAATAAACTGACTACTAACCAAAGTGCTTATCCATATACGACACCGGAACACCACCGAATTTCACATATCCAACTTACGCCCTTAGAAAACTATAACACTAATCACCAAGATAACACTATATAACCAATAACATACATCACTCGTCTCCTCGCTATTCCACGATTTAAACTGAAATTTAGTTGGTGGGATGGCCGGTAGGCAGCACCGTCATTGCCCGCATTGAGGAAGTCATAGCAGGCAGTAATGCCCTGCTAGACTGGCAAAGACATTTTTAGAAGTATAGTGCAGTCAGTTTGACCCGGTCAGACTGGAAAACTCTGAAAAATACTGTACGGTCCAGGTAATTCAGAAGGGAACTGGAGGTTTCGCCCGTACTACCGGCAATACAGGATCGCAAGTACACGTAATGGTATTCCTGAAAACCCATTTATTTAGTTTCCGTGTGTTTCACCGGGTTTAATGGGTTTCCAGACTGCTGTACTTCAGGAGGACCAGTAAACTAGGTAATGCGACATTGCCTTTACGGCTGGAAGAAGTATTTTTCTCAGTGTTTTACATAGATTTAGAGTGGATGGAAGTGGAATAAGAGGACGAAGAGTCGTAGACGGATAATGGCGGCAGGGTGATGTTTATAAAGGATTTTCCGCAAAGTGGTCTAGACTTGGATATCTAGGCTTGTCTTTCTGTAAATATTGTACAGCTAATGGAAAGAATGGATATGGGGTTAAGTATTGTAATTGCACACCAAACAGACCAGAGAATCAGATAATCTTCCCTCCGTGATACCCGCCTCAGTTACAGTAAGTCCCTTCTTCTTAAGTGGATTTAGACTAGGGTATCAAACTCTACCGGGACTCGAAGCTTCGAAGAAGTCTAAAGTGGATTTACGTCGACCTCTGTACTGTACAGACGATTCAGGGAGCCATCGAGGACATAGAAGGATGATGCGGACCATGGATGGAATACAGTGGATGGTGGATGGCGGATGGCAGCTCGGATATACCCCAGTGATCCATCATCGCCATAGGCGCGCCCGTCGGTCGGAATGTAGGACCACATTCCTGCCAGTTTTACACATTCCGACTCTCGCTAGGACTATAAATATCTGCATAAGAACTAGGCTAATGAGACGCTGGGCTCGAGCTAGGATAGGGCCTATCTTTTTGATAATACCAGATTAGAAAGTTGTCCGCCCGATAATCAATTAGCATTTTAAGTTTTGGAGGTTCGCACATTCTTGTGACAACATTCCATGGATGTTTAAGTAATTCTTTCTTGGTAAGGGGGGTGGGGGAGTGTTTACATTTGTTTGATTGTGAAAATGTAAAGGATTCGGTGGAGGATTTGGATAACTTCTTTTAAGTTTTTCTACCGCGGGTAACATTTAGCCTATTCTTTTGATATTCTTACTGGGCTTTAACATTTTTATAAAATATTTACATGTTTGTGCACTTTGAACTGCAGTGTAGAAATAATTATGACCTTTTTGAACCAGTTGTTTCATGTTTAAGTCAACATTATAAAGATCATAAAGTATAGTTACGTTAAGCTCAACCCAAGAGTTTTCGAGTTTTACGTTATCAATCTATATGTTTCGTAGCTCTACAACAATATCGTGTTCTATTTTTGAACGCAGTACTATAATAGCAATCACACATAAACTGTCCATCAACTGAAGGTAAAATTAGTTTTTAACAGTGATTCGCCTTCGCCGCACAAAGAGGAGAAAATGTGCAAACAAAAAACGCAAATAAACGAAATAAGAATAAAAATGAAGTGAAAGAAGGGAAGATAATGTGAGTTGTGATGGGAGTTGCGGTGGAGCGGTGGGCGCGGCGCGGCGGCGCGGCGGCGGCGGTAATGCGCCGCAACGCGGTCCCTGTTGAGGTGCATCGCTGATGGAGGGTTTGCATGTCCGAGTCTTGTAACGGCCCACTTGCGGCGGTCGTCAGGATACAGTCGGTCACCGGCACCAATGGCTGTAGTACGTCCACAATGGGAATCAAAACTACGGTAACAAATGCAGATTATTTTTTTTTTTATCTACAACAAGATACCAACACGTAAACTTATTCCGCTTGGGACATTTTGAGCCACCGCCTCTAGGTAAACTAATACCACATACATTACCATTCTTTTTTCTTATTTCTCATTCGCATTTTCTTCTTATTCTTGCTCCACTAACAATTCTTCTTTGTAACCTAATTGTTGTGCAGTAATTGTTCTCCAGAGCCCTAAGAGGACGCTGGGCTCCTGCCTTGATAGTTTGTTGCCAACTTTATTTACCCATACTTGTTAAACTTGGCGCATGTCATAATATAATTTCCTAAATTTTTTTCTGGATGAGAGTGATTTTTGTTTTTAAGATCGATTCTCCGTAATGAAAGTGTTTATTTGAAACATAATGAAAGGGTTTATTTGAAACATAAACAATTGGTAACAAGTTAATTGTGTAAAGAAACTACCCAGTATTATCAAAATTTTACTCTTAAACCATATCCGTCTTGATGACTCTTTTATTTAGAGCTATGAGCCATGATACCATAACTGGCTGGTTAACTGAGAAGTTGTAACAGTGTCCGCATTTATAGACATAAAGGTTGTCTGGGAAAAGATAGCGTTATTATTGTTCTAAATTGGACCCATTTGGTTACTTGGCTATACTACTCAATCAAGGAATCTAAAATAAAAAAAGAGAAGGTAGGGGTCAAGACATACCACACCCTCTATGCACCAGGTGATCTTTTGCGCCTATGATGTCACAATTTACTAATACTGTACTGGTAATGATAATGATGATATCATAGGTGCAAAAGAACACCTGGTTCATAGAGGGCGTTGCATGATTTGACCCCTACCTTGCCCTTATTTATTTTAGATTCCTTGTACTTAATGACCCTGTCTAAAGAATTAGCTGGTTTTAGACGGTTACAAAGCTACGCAAGGTATCACACCCATTCTACACTCTTTCACCATTAATATTCGTCTTAAAATCCGCCCTGTCAGCGTCGGCGGCTTTGAACGTGATTATTTCTCTGATTAAAAATAAAGGAGTTATTGCGTTCCCCGTTTAACATTATTTTAGGATGCTGTAATGAATCGATTGGGGATTGACTCCGACGGCCTCACAAGATCTTTGAGTGGTTTGTATTGACTGATTCACGAAACTAGTTCCTTACAACAAAGACCTCATATACCGGTCTCATATTCATTGTCTTGGGTGGGCCAATGTATTCTTTATCGACCATATCTAAACCCGTCAATAGACCGACTGTCAATCATTCAAGAGAGAGTTTAGGATTTATGTTCTCGCTACGTCACCTGCTTAAAGGCATTTTTTAAATTCCCAATGAAGCTTTAATAAGAAATCTATTTTACCGTAACAAAATTTAATTCAATTGTCCAAGCTTATTGGCAGATGAGTGGTTTTTACTATATTTTGGAACGCCAACTCAATATGGGTACTTATTTAAAATAGACCAGCCCTAAAGATTTGTTAAATTTTTACGTTTACATGGAATTTTTTTATAAACGCATTAATGCTTGACTTGACTTTCAATGTGTTTGAAATATTGTGTCAGAAAGTAAAGCAACATATAACAGCAGATATGTATGTATAAAAAATTTGGAATGTTTCAGTACTGGATCAAACATCACCTTACAATTTTTGTTAACGATCAAGTTTGATATCCTGCTTTTATACAGTTGACATAAAGCCCTTAATTTTATCGAAGAAGAAAGAAAATATAACTTCGAATTATTTTAACATTGAGTGAAAATTGTTCGCATGGATGTATAAACTGGTTGATATGAAAATTAAAATGTTATGAAATATACGAATTAAGCTTAGATTAAGCTTAGAGATTAAGAGATTAAGCTTTAGAGATTAAGCTTAAATTAAGCTTAGAGATGAATTAAACTAAATCACCTTACCCAAATCTAGAAACTTCTATACAGTTAGAGTTTGTTCAATTGAAAGAATATCCAACGATGCAAATGGTTCAATACTGATTGATGCAAAATTATTGGCCTGGAAATAGTACAAGCAAAAGTTAATTTACAAAATCAAAGAAAATTGAGTGCAACAAGTTTATGTATTTCAGTTGTTATGCCTAATTGTGTTTTCTCAGTGGGGGCTACGGTTTTGTAATTTCAGTTTCGGAATAATTAATTCCTTCGAATCCACGTACACGTGATATTTGACGAGAGAAGCCCGCCAGACTTTCACTGGTTGCCGCCGGACCTGCTGGCTCTGGTTCATCCAGATATTGCCAATCCCGCGTTCCCCATTCTCACGTGTGTCGCTCGGCGCCACCTTCTCCCATCGCTCATTGTCTCGCTCTCCACTGTACTGCTGTAGCTGTGACTGTGGTCGCTATATCGCTAGCGCCGCCCAGCGATAGTAACAACATAGCGATGGTGTTCCCGTACGTGACGGTACCACTCGATTGTCCAGAGATGGGCGGCGTATCTCACTGCAAACAAATAGCGAGTACGTGTTTGGATTTGTGAATTATAATGGAAATTTCGAAAACTTTATTTATTGCTGGTGTTTGTGTACAATCTACGTGAAGTTTTACTACAATGTGATTGAAAAGTCATAGAGGAGTCCAAAGAACACAGAGACGGGAAATGTGCTAGTACACTTTGAAGGGATAAATCATTTCTTTGTCAAAGTTTCTCAAACATTCATAGGAAATTCATAACATTTTGAGAATTAGAACCTTACCTTTTCATCGCGGTGATACGGTATTCGGAAGAAAAAAGCTCGTCTTTATTTACTTTGAAAGAGCGTGGGATAGGAGCCCAATTGAATTGCCAAAGCAAAGAAATTATCAACGTTTGACATTAAAAAAATTACATTGACTTATGTTAATGTTAAATTCAAAATATAATTTTACCATTGCCTACCTAATATTTAACTAATATGTACATGCTTTGTTATTTTTTTAGATAACCAGTAAATGTTGTTTTAGATTTATGTAATATCCGGTGAGAATATGCGATGCATGCCGTGGTGTCAGCGTCGGTGGAGGGAAGACATCAGCGCCGGTGTCATTACCGCCACAATTAATGTTACATCAGGGTGGGGCTGATAGCCGATTGATTGGCCGACCCGGAACATCGTCTCGTGTATGGCGAGATCTCGCGTTTGTTTAGGCCAACTTTCCCGTCAGACAATGCCGGCCGAAATTGGCACGCGTGCGTCCGTCGCGCCGAGGGAGATCACATCCGAGATACGATTGATCGCCAATTAATCATCGTAGGCGCGTCCTCGCCATCGTAAACGATGCAATGCCCCTCTCTCTTGTACACACACTTGCCCTTGCCGGGTTTGATTGGGAGAAAAAATAGTTCTATGACTTTGAAGGCACTATACCAACCCCACATTATTGAAAAGAAGCGCTTATCTTACATAAAAGATGTTTTATTTAGAGAGATTCAATCACTAGAGCAAGAATTGGTGCATCAGTCAGTTGTATTTTATTTTAACTATCATTTATGCAACCACCTCAAAAGATAGATGATTGAATGCAGGTCCATACAGAACTGATGATGAAGGGAAGTAGTGTCAAATTGTTGGTGCTGGCTCAGTTCAAGGTCACCTGAGGGATGACGTCATCGAGGTCAATGACCTCACCGATGACGTCATCGATGACGTCATCGATTGCGTCATCGATGACGTCATCACCAATGACGTCATTTCTATGACGTACGTCACACCCATGACGTCACAGAAATGACGTGCTGATGACGTCATCACCCCTTACGTCATCAAAATGACGTCACCGACGCCACTGAGGTCAAGGTCACGCCGAAACTTAAAATTTTTTGGCACTTTTGCCGTTTCTCGCACTACGCTCCGAGTTTCAGTCAGAGTCCCCGTGACCTTGACCACTTGGAGCGAATTTTCGACGAGAAACGGCAAAAGTGCCAAGTTAAACTCGAGTTTCTGACATGACCCTGCCTAAATGGGCAATCGGTTATCCCTCAGGTGACCTTGAACCAGCACAACACCAACAATTTGATATTACTGTGACCTTGAAAACCTAACAACGGAGCGCCGACACCGATGCGCACCCCACGACAGCCACCGAGTTACTGACTGTCAGGCTCTGTGTATGCTAGGTATATCGGCTTGAGAGACTAAGACTCTAAACTGTCAGGAATGGGAGTAACTAACTGAATTTTGCAAGGAAAAGTCATTTCATCCAATATTTTAAACAAATCCTCATCAGTAAAACTGACATTAGTCTGTTTTGTATAAAACTTAGGGTGTCCGCGCAACAGTTTGCGCCACTTAGCTAAAGTCGAAACTCTCTTAACTTTGAGTGGTGGACAGTGAGCAACTAATAAAGCCTTAACACGGCTAAGTTTCTTACCTAAAGTGTCCCGCGACATGGCTTCCCCTCACAAAAGTCCGCACAATACTGAGAGACTGCTCGTAGCACATGAGTCAAGGGAAAAGAGGTGGGGAAACAACAGGAGTGGGGGAAGGTCACAGTGGTGGGGGAAGGTGAGGTAGTACGCTGGAGTATCGCATCACTTCACCATGAGCTGTCCTACAGTCAACACACTGTTCTCTTGGCCCGAGTTGGCACTAGAAGAAACATTTCTGTACAGCTTAGGCTGTGAGAGCCGAGGAAGCAAAGTCAAAGTGGAAATTGTGTTAAACTCCAAGATGAAGAGTCTCCTAAATAAACTAATTGTATCCTTGCAATCTCCTATAACTTTAGAGAAATACCACTTTATTAAGCGACACCTTATACTTTGGCAAAACGAAGCGGAAATGGAAAAGATTACAGTAAAATTAATTTAACTTAAAACTTGGACTGGACACTCATGGCGATACCACGTGGCGTGAAAACGCCACCCTAAACATTACAAGTTAGGTTATTGAGCACCTCTGGTACGATAACCGATGTGCTAGAGTTTAAGTGTGATGACCTTGAGTCAAAACACTGAAATACTACAAGTCGATATCGTCCCAGAGTTAAAGTGTAGTGACCTACATTCAGAACTTGTAAAATTACTTACATATAGAGAGCTAGAGAACAGCGAGACGCACCGCATGGAAGCCGGAGACATACTGGCGAAGCGGTGTTGTGCAGCCTAGGGACCCAGTTGTGGTGGGGGTATAGCCAACACTTAGAGTACAAGTGTTGTGGGTGACCTTGACCCACATAACTTACCTGACCCCCCCCCCCCCCCGACAAAAAGTGCGAGCCCCCCCCCCCGACAAAAAGTGCGAGCCCCCCCCCCCGACAAAAAGTGCGAGCCCCCCCCCCCCCACCCCACCCCCACCCCCACCCCTGATATCCTGGGCGTGGCAGCCCCGGTGGGGATATAAGGGGGCCCAGCCAGAGCCGGCTCGCAGTCCGCTCCCGCGCGTTGAACGTGAACGATCGGGACGGACCGCCATAGGCATCACTAAACATTGAATGGCGCCTTCAGTGTTTAGCGAAGTCTACTCTAACTTTAAGACTTGTATTAGTTGTAAGATATTGCGCTTGCGTTTGGGTATTGCGAATTGTTTTATATGAGAGTGTTTTACTTGTACCTTATGTCTCCTGTGTGTCTTTTATCCTTTGTGTCTTGTTTGTTATATGTGTTTAACATGTATGTGCTTGTTCCAGCATTGACTACGTTGAGCTCAATTGTGTGTTGTAAGTGTGTTATATTTTTCTAAAGTGTATACGCTTGTTTTAGCAATCCCCCCTTGAGCTTTTGCAATGCTCAAAGTAAATTGTAAAGACAGGGAACGGGAGTAGGCCCCCGTGTAAAGTTACTTTTGTATAATTGTTAGGCTCCTCTCATGCATGCTTTAATGCGGCTGAGAAATAGGAGCGTCCGTTTGTACGCCTATATGGGGGTAATAAGCCGATGGCCTCTGCACTCGGACCGAGGACGTAAGCCACTAGGGTGTCCTCAGTTAGTTTCCCTTCTGGAAACTCAAAATTATGTAAATGAAACTTTATTAGCTATTTGTGTTTTTTTGTCCCCAAGGCCCCCGAACATTCGTGGTTCGCCATGGATGTACGGGGGCCGAAATTTTTTAATGTCCGTGTGGCCTTGACCCACATAGGACTTGTAAAAATTTACTGCATTGCTAAATTAAAAATATTAAAGATAGGGTTACGGGAGTAGGCCCCCGTGTAAAGCCACTTTTTTTTATAATTGTTAGGCTCCTCTCATGCATGCTTCAATGCGGCTGAGAAATAGGAGGTGGTCCGTTTGTACGCTTATACGGGGGTAATGAGCCGATGGCCTCTGCACTCGGACCGAGGACGTAAGCCACTAGGGCGTCCTCAGTTTCTTTCAAAATTATGTAAATGACATTTCGTTAGCTATTGGAAAAGTTATTAGTTGGAAATGCAGTAAATGTTTACAAGTCTCGCGTGGCGAAGGGTACACGACATTGGATGTTGCCTTGTTGTCATAGTTGGGTCTCTTCGGAGGCTACAGCGATGACAACCCAAGTGCCCCACACCCCCATAGGGGGGTGTGGGGCTTAATTTTTTTAAAGTTTTTTCGTGACCTTGACCTAAATAGAAAAGTTTTCAAAATCTTTAACAGTCAGATCTTACTAACACAGTTTATATATATATAGAGGTCTTTTAAAAGTTAACAGTTAGGTATTAGTAACGCACAAGTTTGGAATTGTTTATAGTTGGGTCTCTTGGGAGGCTTCAGCGATGGCAACATAAATGTCCCAAGTGGGGTTTATTTTTTTTTTGAAAAAGTGCGAGCCCCCCCCCCCCCCCGACAAAAAGTGCGAACCCCCCCCCCCACCCCCACCCCCACCCCCACCCCCACCCCCACCCCCACCCCTGATATTCTGGGCGTGGCAGCCCCGGTGGGGATATAAGGCGGCCCGGCTGCATGCACTTCTCATTCCCGTCCAAGCTCCCGTACGGACAGGTTCTTTCTTGTTCTTGAGATCATTTTTAATAACTTCACTTTTTTATTCTCATCTATTCTTTTCATTAAGTCCATTCATTACAATGGGTAAAATGGGCCTTAAACTGAAAAACTACCCGCCAGCTTCAACCTCAACCGACACGACTCAACCTCCATCATCCTCCACCTCGATCATGGAATATCTGATGACTGCAAACATCTTGAGCTGCCTGACGATGCCACCACCGCCGCCGCCGCCACCACAGCCTGCCTCAATGCCCAGCCTGTCGCCATTACCGCCGACAGTGGAAGAGGCCGGTGCACCTCCACCATCGTCAGGAAAACTCAGCGGTCGAGTCCCGGTAGCCTCTCCAGCACTCTCGCTGCTATCGGACTCAGGATCGGAGTCTGCAGTCTTCGAAGAGACGTCCAGGTCGAGGATAACCCCCTACAGCAGAACCCGAAAAATCCTATCCTATACCAAATCACAATGTCCCTCACCCATATCCCCCATGCCATCCACACCAACCAAAGCACCCCGTAAATCCATCTTTTCCCCTGAACTTCCCTCCATAGACCTAACACGCTCTCCTACCCCACCCAAAATTGTTTGCTCCATTCCTTTTGACCAATCTTTGCCTCTTCCACCCCCTTCCACCCCTATTTCTTCTAGCCAGCCTAATTCGGAGAAGCTCCAAAACACTAAGAGTCCAACACAAAAGAAACGTAATCGTGTTAAATGCCCTGCTGGCAAGCGTGATAAATGCGATTATGTTTGGTTTAGCAGAGAGGCTGTGGTTCTTTGTTGTCCGAGTTTTGCTCTTCCAGAAAAAGATCGTTGCCAACGACACTTGAATAAGAAAATCAAAATTCCGACACCAAAGCCCTATAGCCTTAATATTATGCCTGAAAAGTCCAAGTTCAAACACCCCAACAGTCCGCAGAAGCTGAAAATTAATAGGCTCAAGAGGGACAAAAAATATTATTTCATTGTTCAAGCTTATGGAGCATTTAACATAAATGTGCAAATCATTCTAAAAGGTGATGGCCGCCTTCATAGAATGAAAGTACCACCTGCGATGGTACAAAGAGAATTTTTTGTCCCCGGGGCTTATTTAATTCGAAGAAAAGGATGCCTATCTGTTTGGGAAATGGACTAGGACATGGGCTCACCAAAAAACCAAAATTGTTAGGTTGTGTTGGACAATATTTAAAAGTCTTTTTCCAAATTATTTTTCCAAATTTAGTCTTAACCCTCTTAAAGTAAGGGAGAGGGGTATTATACAAGCCAAGTAATAAAAAAAAACACTTGACTTGTATAATACTTTAACCTGGCGGTGATGTAAAGTCACTGGGACAATCTCAAACCGTGTCCTTGAGGGTGAAGACTAAGTTACAAAAATCTTTAACAAATAAAAACTTACCTCCAAACACTTGTAGCTTGCTACAAGTGTTTGGAGGTAAAAAATTTTTCAAAGTTTGAATGACCTTGACCCATATAAATTACTGTTTAAAGTAAAGTGCTAACCTTACAACTAATGTTGTGTATCACGTGATACCCCCACTCTAACGCTCTTACTAAGCTTGTATGAGCCGTTCATTTGCTTCAGTCTGTTTCTGTGCTCCGTGGTAAACATGTCATGGTACAATTACAAAGGTGGTGACTTCTTGATAGATCAACACAATGCTTGGGAAGTGCTAAACCAGCATAGAATGGAAGTTGAGTATTGTATAAGACGAGACGGGTCTACATTTTATCTATGTATTATAAACAACCAAACTCATAAGTATGAACACTGGACAAAAATTAATTATAACAACATAGATGAGCTGTTTGCTTGGGTGTTTGAGGTGTGTAAAGTTATTGAAGAAACCAAAATAATGGGTGTGCTAAAGGTATGTAAAACTGATGACCGGGAAGACTAAGCAAAATTTTTATTAACCCCCCCCCCGTGTTATCCCCACCACTAGAAATGGGTATATATAGGAGTGGTGATCAACCGTCCTCTCATTCTGCTTTACACCGTTAAGCTGAACACCACCATGTCTGCTATGAACGTCCCAGCCTCTACCTCTGGCCCGGTCGCCTCCAACTCCAGCCCGAGCATTGGACCAATCCGATCGGGGCCTTCGTCAAGGAGTCGTGTCCGATTCTCCGGCTTTGGTCCTGTGAGGAAGGAGTTGCGGAGCAGCGGAGCGTCTCAACCAACCACGACGGATGCATCAACTCAGACTCCACCAAACATCATCGAGTGGTACGACGAAGTGATAGAGCAAAGGGACAGAATGCTAGAGAATACTCGCAGGGAGCTACTTTATGTCAGGAGTAAATGGGAAAAACTGATTAAGAAGTGTGAAAGCCTGTTGGACAGTGATGATAGTGAGGATGAGAGTGGATAGGTGTGTGGGTAAAGACTTGGACTGGGACTTGTGTGTATGTATGAATGTGTGCGTGAATGTGAAATACAGAGCGGGGGATAGATCACTCTGTGGCAATGGACTAACATGCCACTTAGTGATCTATCCCCCGTTCTGGTAATGTTTTTGGATGGCCTTGACCCACTTTACCAAGGCTAGCTAGTACCCCCACCACTGATAAGTGTATAT
Organism: Neoaliturus tenellus; assembly: GCA_030545055.2. Classification (NCBI taxonomy): domain Eukaryota; kingdom Metazoa; phylum Arthropoda; class Insecta; order Hemiptera; family Cicadellidae; genus Neoaliturus; species Neoaliturus tenellus. The sequence continues at coordinate 199,331,092 of CM061532.1, read as the reverse complement.
ATACGGGTATTGATGTGCAGTTTGGTTATTCTGCTTTGTATCGCTTAGCTGAATACCTCACTTCAACATGGCTTCCAACTGCAAAACTTCTCAGGCTTCCTCTTCTTCTTCAAGAAGGCGTGCTGCCAACGTCCTGCCTGCTACTCGTGGACCTGCTCGACCATTCCACAGCATAACTGTTGCTCGGGCAAACGCCTGCAAAGCTCCAATGCTACGGACCTTGCTGGAGGTGAGCCAAGACGGGCAAGGCTTGCTCAGTCCTGGTCAACGGCAGGAGCAAGAAAGGCGTATGGCGTACTACAAACTGCAGGGTGTAGTTCCCAGCTTGAAGTTAGGCGATCCGAGAGTAGCAAGCATCAACGAGGCAGCGGACTACATATCACACCTTCACAGTGTTTTAGAAGTAAAGGACCAACAAATTGAAAACTTAAAAGAACAATTGAAACAATTTAACTTTAATCCTGTTGAGTTTGTGGAAGCAGTGATGAGTGATAGTGATGATGAAGGAACTGAATATATATTGGGTATGTAATGAAAGACTTGGACAGGGACATGTGTGTGTGTGTGTGTGTGTAGAATACAGAGCGGGGGATAGACTACTTTGCGGCAATGGACTAGCATGCTGCTTAGTGGTCTATCCCCCGCTCAAAGGGTAGCATTGGATGACCTTGACCCACTTTACAGCAAGGACAACCGGTTAACTGGTATAAAAGAGGGGGGTCTGTACATCCCGACTTCATTCTGCTTTGAACCTTCCAGTGGAACGCTAGAAAATGAGTGGATCACTGATCATTGGTAAGGAGTGGGAGTATGTAACCATAAACTATTTAAACTGTAGAGGGATGTTGAAGAAGGTGTATGATAATGTTAAAAGAATGGTTGTTGAAGAAGGTAGGGTAGTGATTGTAGCGTGGAAGAAGAAGCAGTATACAGGACAACAAGTGAGAGCAAGTGACTTTGGGGGGAATAGTGTGTTTCAAATTGGACGAGCGAACTTGGTTAATTTGGACATTGTGTTTTGGGACTTGGAAAGGTTAATTGAAAATAGTGGCAAACATGGGGAACTCTTAATTGGCAGGGAGGACAGAGTATATGAGTAAGTGTAAAAGACTGGGGGGCTTATGTGTGTGTAAAGACTAGGACTTGTGTGGAATACAGAGCGGGGGATAGATCACTTTGCGGCAATGGACTAGCATGCTGCTTAGTGGTCTATCCCCCGCTCAAAGGGTATTATTGGATGGCCTTGACCTATATAAAGGTAGAGGGGGAATGGGTAATAGGAGGGGGAAATTGGTATATATGTAGGACTGATGAATAAAGTATTTAGTCAAGCATTTGTCTAGACACTATCAACAACAACAATGGAGAGCTTCAGTGTTGAGTTCATCCTCTTGGAAGAAGACATCAACGAAGTGGTGGAACTTATAGAGGATAAGACCAGCCAGGGCACATTGGAACTTGTGAATTGCGAACCGTTGGACAATGCCGCAATCGATAAGATTGCATATTTCATGATGCATTTGTATAACGAACAAACAACCAATATGGAGTTTGTGCAGTACCTTTATCAAAACCAAGTAAATGTGCGAGTGACAATTACTTGGTGGCAGTAATAATAAAGTGTAACATATGGATGTGGACTTGGATGTGGACTTGGACTTGAGTGTGGTCTGCGGAATAGAGCGGGGGATAGATCACTTTGCGGCAATGGACTAGCATGCTGCTTAGTGGTCTATCCCCCGCTCAAAGGGTAACTTTACGTGACCTTGACCCACATAAATTGTATAGTTGGTGGGGGTATAAAAAGGGTAAGCAAATTGGATGGATACAACACTTCCATACCATGGCTCCACTTGACAACACCGTGTTCCATCGCAACAGAATTGTCTCTATTCTGGAGGTAATACCTCTAGAAATTATAGAAGTAGAGGACCAACTACCTGCGGTTGATCAAGAAGAGGAGGAGGAAGAGATAATGGATATTGAAACGGACTCTGACGAAGCTGGTTCAACGGACAATGAGGTGGACTTGCACGCCTACGAAACATTAGAGTCGTCATCTGAGTCGGAAATGGAATTCCAATTGGAAATCGAAGAAGAAGAAGAACAAGAACAAGACACTCCCCATCGTCCAATGGATAGGATGTTAGTTGCCAGAAGAATTATGTATTGTCATCGCTGCCTATTCCGTGATGAGGATGATTCCGACTCTGATGGTGATGTTTCACCCTTGTAAAAAGTTTAAACAAAAAGTTAAAAAAGAATGTGAGCGGGGGATAGAGCACTTTGTAGTAAATGATACTGCTTAGTGCTCTATCCCCCGCTCAAAATAATAATTCCAAATGACCTTGACCTACATAAACTTGCTCAAACAGACGTCTTTGAAAAAACTTGTACAAATTATTGAATCTAGACCAAATATCATCAATTTATCAAGCCTACTGATAAATGTATTACAAACGGTTGTGTAAAGGCTAAATTTAGCACATGAGTGATAACCTGTTTCCATATGACGTCACTTTCCCCACCTATCTGCCTCGGATATAAAGGGTCCCGGTGGAGTGCGCTGCTCATTATTGCGTGGACATTCACAGAGTGTACATTCAAAGCCAAACTGTTTGAAATGGCTCTTTGCGACATTTGTGGGGAAATCTTTCAAGACGAAGATCTTTTCACCCTACACAGAGAATTACATGAAGACGAAGATAGAAAAGAAGATATTACCATGGATGAAATAGACTTAGACTCAATTGACCGGTTTTTGGAAGAGCACCAGAAGCAGACGAATTACTGGGACAGCTATCTACAGCAAATGCAAAGAAGAAGACCTAGTGTGATACAATTTGCTGGTGCTGGACCATCTACTGCTACAAGACCTATTGAAGAAGAGGACACCGAAGAAGAGGACACCGAAGAAGAGGATATGGAAGAAGAAGAACTGGAAGATGTAAGACAACTGCGCACCACGGCCTTGCCAGGACGAGTTGTAACACATTTCAAAATTAATAACGTTCAATTGGAATTGGAAACATTTATAACCCAGGCTAAGGAACTTGTTGGTCAAACGTTGAGGGAAGAATTACAAAGGCTAAATTTTATTAAATTTGGAATGGTGTTAGAGGCTATGTTTAACAATACTGATGGTGAAACAGCATTGAGAGCATTCATTACCAAAAATCGAACCCTTACCTTCACCTCCGACATTGATGATATTATTGAAGAATGCTTGGAGGAACTTATAACCAAACTCCAAGAACATGAAGGAAGAGGATCTGGATGGACTTTGTCATCAATCGAAGGTATGGATGTTAGGGTTCATAAACATGGATATGGTTTAAGAGGTAGTAGTTTTATCCCTCTACCAAAGAAAATCCAAAACACTAACTCGTGTAGAAATGTTCAAAATGAGGGTAATGAATGTTTCAAGTATGCAATGTTAACCAAGTATGTTAAAAACAATCCTTGTAGAGTTGGTAGAGAATACTACGAAAATGAACACCGCTACAACTTTCAAGGTCTTACTTACCCAGTTACTTTAAAAGATATTGGCAAGTTTGAAAAGAAAAATCCTGGCGTTTCAGTCAATGTTTTTGGTCTGGATGATTCCAACAACGTTTATCCTTTGCGGGTAGTAAAGGTTGAGCAAAGAAACCATACGGATTTGCTATTGATAACCAAGGGTGAAATTTCCCATTATGTATGGATAAAAGACTTTGAAGCGTTAGTTGTAAAACAATTGACCAAAAGAGTAAATAGGATTACAGTTTGCAAGAGATGTTTCTGCTTTTCTTGGAAAGATTCAAGACGTGGAGGATTGGACTGGTTATTGGAACATAAAAGACTTTGCAACGAGAACTATGAAGTAAAGATAAGTCTTCCACCGCCTACCCGAGCTTCAATACAATTTAACAAGACAGTTCACCAATACCGAATTCCACTAGTGGTCTACGCAGATTTTGAATCAACGTTAGTACCACAGGAGCTGCCGGACGGCGAAGTGACTAGAAGAACAAAATATCAGTTGCATCAGCCCAACAGTTTTTGTTTACTAGTTAAATCAACCTTGTCTGAAAACCAATTGCAAGACTATGGTTTAACATCCACTCCAATACTCTACCGTGGTGAAGAAGCCGCTAAGTATTTTGTAGACCGACTGTACGATATTGCTGGAAAGGTTCAACGCTTGTTCGGTAATATTGTACCTATGGAACCTTTAAACCAAAATCAACAAGAAGAATACAACTTAGCGACAAGATGCTATTTATGCAAGAAGATGTTTAGTGAAGAAAATCCAAAAGTAAGAGATCACGATCACCTGACAGGGTTATACAGAGGAGCTGCTTGTAATTCATGCAATATAAATTACAAACTGCCAAACTTTATTCCTGTCGTTTTACACAATCTTAGCGGCTACGACTCCCACTTTATTATTCCAGAATTAGGAAGAGATGATGGTAAAATTGATGTTCTTGCTACAACATTGGAAAAGTACATCAGCTTTTCAAAAACAGTAGGTAAAATTAAACTTCCCTTCGTAGACTCTTACAGATTTATGGCATCTAGTTTAGCCAAATTGTCAGAGAACCTAAGAAGAGAAGACCTAAAAGAAACCAGAAAAATTGTACCTGAAGATAAATTAGACCTAGTATTACGGAAAGGAGTTTTCCCCTATGATTACATAACGTCTGCAGAAAAATTCGAAGAAACCAGTCTGCCACCGATTGAAGCCTTCAACAGCAAATTAAACGAAAGTGAAATCTCCGTTGAAGACTACAATCATGCTTGTAATGTTTGGAACCAACTAAACATTCAAACCTTAGGGGAATATTCTGACTTTTATATAAAATTGGACGTAACTCTGCTGTGCGATGTGATGGAAGAATTTCGAAACACCTGCTTCTCCGCCTATGGACTGGACCCTCTACACTCGTACACATCTCCAGGATTAGCATGGCAAGCTATGCTAAAGTCAACCAACTGTCGACTGGAACTTCTAACGGATATTGATATGGTGCTCATGATGGAATCTGGTGTACGGGGCGGTTTGACACAAGCTGTAACACGTCATGTCAAAGCCAACAACAAGTACATCCCCGGCTTCGACGAGCAACAACCATCGGTCTACCTTGGCTACTTTGACGCAAACAACCTTTATGGTTGGGCAATGTCAAATCCGCTTCCCTACGCTGACTTCAAATGGATCGACCCGGCCACCATCGGAGACATCTCACAGATTCCAAAGGATGGTCCAAAAGGCTATGTTTTGGACTGTGATTTTGAATACCCGGAGCACCTTCATGACCATCACTACGACTTGCCTCTCCTAGCCAAGACTGAAGTTTCACCGACAGGAAGATGGCCAAAATTGATGATGACCTTGGAGAATAAAGATCGCTATGTGGCTCACTATTGGGTAGTTCAACAGGCTCTCGAATTGGGTCTACGTATAGTGAGAATTCATAGAGCAATTGAATTCACCCAGTCTTGTTGGTTGAAACCATATATTGATTCCAACACTACAAGAAGAGCTGCAGCGACAACAGCATTTGAAAAGGACTTCTATAAATTAATGAACAATGCCATCTTTGGGAAGACCTTGGAGAACAAAAGAAAACACAAAAATGTAAAATTAGTGAGTGATCCTAGGAAATTGGAAAAATTAGTGCAAAAACCAAATTTCGGAACATCCATGATTATAAACGAAAATCTAGTCGCTGTCAGTATGAAGAAAACAACAATAATCATGGACCGTCCGTTATACATAGGTATGTCGATTTTGGACATAAGTAAAACCCTGATGTATGATTTTTATTATAACAAAATGGTTAAACACTACGGAAGGGAAAACATTGGAGTCGCATACATGGATACGGACGCGTTTATCTACTGGATAAAGACTTTGGACATGTATGAAGACCTAAGGACTTTTCCATACAAAGAAGATTTCGACTTTTCTGACTATCCGAAGAACCATCCAAATTTTAATGAAAAAAATAAAAAAGTAATTGGAAAATTCAAAGATGAAGCAAATGGAATGCCTTTAGAAGAAATAGTGGCGCTGATGGCAAAATTGTATTCATTTAAGATGTACCACGAGAACAACACACCGACAGTGAAAAAAGCAAAAGGAGTGAAGACATCTTATTTGAAAAAACACGTAACATTTGACCACTACAAGACTTGTTTGTTTGAAGATACTACGATATCAGCAACATTCAACAATATCCGAAGCTTCAAGCATCAAGTCTACAGTGTCACCGAAATTAAAAAAGCACTGTCAGCTCGGGATGATAAAAGACATATTTTGCCCGACAAAATCCACACTCTTCCATTCGGCCATTACTCCCTAAACCCTATCAACTAGTAACCTATTCTTCGTCCTTCTACAACTTCGACCTTATTCCTTTCTCCTTCCGTAAAAAAATGGGGAACACGGCAAGTCCAACGCCGTGTTCCCCATTTTTTTACACAAGTTTGGATGACCTTGACCCATATAAATATTTAAGACAACGTTCATTGTGATTATACATGTGATACAACAAACATTGAAACCTGCAATATGAAGGACTTGAAGCAACAAATTGTCAACGAACTTCATAAACCTGCAAGAAGAAAGTTTCCACGAAGAAATACGGTGATAAAAGGAATTAATGATTTATATCAAGCAGATTTAATCGAAATGATTCCTTATAGCAAACAAAATAAAGGATATAAATACATATTGACTGTTATTAACTGTTTTAAAAAAATGGCAGATGCTTTACCACTAAAAGATAAAAGTGGCAAAAGTGTTACAAAAGCAATGGAAACAGCTATACAAAGAGACAAACATACTATTAAACATTTACAAACAGATGATGGAAAAGAATACTTTAATAAGGAATTTGCAAATTTAATGAAAAAACACAATATAAACCATTACTCAACCAATTCAGAGGTAAAAGCTTCAATAATCGAAAGATTCAACAGAACTTTAAAAAGTGCAATGTATAAAATGTTTTCCAACAGAGGATCGCACATATGGATTGATATGTTACCAAAACTTATAAACAATTACAATAACAAATTTCATAGGACTATCGGGATGAAACCAAACCAAGTAACTAGTAAAAATGAAAACCTTGTATTAAAACGTATAAAAACGAATACTAAACCAAAAGTTGAAAAACTAAAGCCTAAAAAATTTAATGTGGGTGATAAAGTGCGAATAAGTAAATATAAAGGTGTATTCAGTAAAAGATACCTGCCAAATTGGACCAATGAGGTTTTTACTGTATTCAAAGTACAACCTACAGTACCTGAGACATATATTTTAAAAGATAATAAAGGACAATTGCTTGAAGGAGGGTTTTATGGACATGAAATGTTAAAATCAACAGTAGGCGATGTATATTTAGTTGAAAAGGTGTTGCAACGGAAAAAAGATAAGGTCAAAGTACGATGGTTAGGATTTAATAAGACGGAAGATTCTTGGATACCTAAAAAGGATTTGATATAACGATAGAGAATCATTTTAGGTTGAACCATTACAAAGGATGGAGATAGTACCACAAAAAGAGAGTTTTACTATTAATAATATAGATGAACTCACAGTGGATAATTCAGAATTTAATAGTGGGAAACATGGCAATTTGTTACCAAACACCGTTCGTTGTCTGGTTACCGGACCTTCCAACTGTGGAAAAACTAATGTAGTATTCAATTTGATTACAAACCCTAAAGGATTACGTTTTAACAATCTATATGTATTTTCAAAATCACTACAACAACCAAAGTATCAATTATTGGAAAAGATACTGACTAATGTGCCTGAAGTTAAATATTTAAAGTTTAATGCAAGCGAGAGTGTCATGCAACCACAAGAAGCTAAACCATTCTCCGTGTTCATATTCGACGATGTATCTTGTGAAAACCAAAACACAATAAGAAATTACTTCGCAATGGGTCGACATAACAACATAGATAGCATTTATATTGGTCAAACTTACAGCAAAATACCAAAACAACTTATTAGAGACAATGCAAACATGTTAATTGTATTTAAACAGGACGAAACCAACCTAAAACATATATATTTTGATCATGTAAATGCGGATATGACATTTGAACGATTTAAAGAGTTATGTGGAAAGGCTTGGGCTGAAAAGTATGGGTTCCTAACAATTATGAAGGAACAACCGCTAAACAATGGTCGATACAGGATAGGATTTGATAAATTTATATTAATACATTGAACATGGTATAAACTATTCATTGTTGTACAACACGTCTTGCTACAAACATGGTTAACCAAGAAAAATTAGTAAAAGAAATAAAATCACTTAGTGATTCTATTCGGGCTAAAAACAGAGCATTAAAACTAGGTATCAGCGAAAGGGAGAAATTCCTTGAATCTACTTTTAAACCTATTACTGAACCCTTGAAACAATTAAACAAAAAATTCGCTAAACCTGTATTGGAAGGAGATGCGATTGCACCTATCACAAAGTTTGAAAGAGAAAGTGTAAAATATGAAGGTTTTAGTGATGAAGACCCGGAATCCTCTACATACAGCGGCTTTACCGGAGCAGAATCTGAAAGAGAGCTAGAATCACCAGGATATAGTGAAAGGGGACCTGAAGAAGCACCAACTGCTAGTGAAGAGGAAAAAAGAGAAGAGGCAAGAGAAGGACCGTCAAACATAAGCTTGTTGGGTGAAAACATTCATAACAAAGGACCTTTAGGAAGGAAATACATGGTAAAAATGTTACTCGGAACAATTCCTAATAAGAATTACCATAGTTATGGAGCGAGATTAACAGAAGATGGTTTAATGATAGGTAATAGCCCGTTAAACGTTGACGAACATGATAATATTGTTGTTGGTGATCAAAGATATAAGGGCACAAAAGGATTATTTGAATTATTATTTGAAAATAAGCCTTCAGTATCGTTAGTAAAGGAAAAAGACATGGAAGCATATAAAAAGATTTTGGAACAGACAAATGCATATAGGAGAAAGTATTTACCTGACCAGCTTCCTTTTAGATCTAAGTCTTTAAAATATAGAGAATTTGTATCCAAGTTAATACCAACTAGAAGACAAACAATGCCGTTAACACAAAGAAAACCTGTAAAACGAAGATTTATGGCATCCACTTTGGATGTAAGTGCTCAGGAACGAAGAAAAAGAAGTAAGTCTGTTACAGGTACAGGTTTAATGAAGAAACTATATAACACAAATGTGATTTATTACAATAATATCAATAAATTGGTGGATAGAATGAAACTAATACATGAAGCTAAAGAAGCGGGTCATACAGGATTGGAAAACGAATGGGTGGCTTTGGTGGATGAACTCCGAAACCGTGGGGTAATCTTTTAAAAATGGGTTACTCCTTAGAGTACTATTCAGTTGCACCATGAGTGTTGACAAGTTCGGACGTTACTCCTCGGATGGGTTATATTATGCGAATAGTTTAAAAAGAAGTGCTGGTTTACCACAAACACCTGATGGAGATTATGATATGAGTAATAAAAGGTTAAAAAACATAAAAGATCCTTCGGATGAAAACGATGCAATAAACTTAAAAATATTAAAGGAAAAGATATCGCCAACATTAAAACTACAAAATAACACATATGACGCAGAAGATCATAGAATTATCAACGTTGGTAAACCAAATCAAAACGGTGATGCGATAAACAAAGGTTATTTGTCATCTGAATTAAAAAATACGTTAAAATTCAATGGGAAAACGTATAGTGCCAACAATAAACGTATATCCAACGTAGATGACCCTAAAGATGCAAAAGACAGCGTAAATAGACGCTATTTACATTCTTTGATACCTGAAAAGACAAAAGATGGATTTTCTTTTTATAAATTTGTTATTAATGATATAGGTTATCCAAAAACTGAAAACGATGCTGTAAATCTAAAATATATTAAAGATCATTGTATCATACGTGATGTAGGGGTTATAGATTGTTTTAATAATTGTTTAGCAAATGTTAAAGATGGTTCGGCGCCATCAGATGGAGCAACAGTGGGTCAAATGATGGAAACCTTAAAACAAGAAACAACCTCTTTTGTAAAACAAGATCAAGTAGTATCGAAGCAAGGGGATGACTTTGTTCAAGGTAATGAAATATTTAATTTATTAACATACAAAAATAATGCTTGGGATTGCATGGGTAAAGGGTTATCAAATATGAGATTGGGTTACACTGCTCAAGATGCAGCTGCTTTATCACAAACCGTACATCTAGATCCAAATCATTCTTTTAGATTCTTTACATGTAATAATAAAGTAATAAAAAACTTGCATAATGGAAGGGATCCAAATGATGCTGCAACTGTAGGACAAACCATCACAACATCATTAAAGGATAGTAAAGTGTATGATTGTAATAATAAACGTATAACAAACCTTAAAGACCCTGAACATGTAGATAATGCTGTCACCGTTAATTTTCTTGTAAAAGTTTTAGGTAATGCGATATTTGATTTACACAATCATTTTACACCAGATATTCTTCAAGGAAAATCAGGTCATAATACTTATGCTGAATCCATGAGAGGTGAGTATATTAAACGAGAAATTTATAATAAATACTTTACTAACCCTAAAACGAAACAGTTTAGATCATCAGATTGGGGTGATATTGATATTTAAGTAAATAACTCAATAAATGACTTCATTTATGTGCAACCTGTCATAGAGTTAACACATGAGTTGCACATTGCCATTATAAAAGGACAATAATGACGTTCAAGTACATCAGTCCATATCGAGACACTGCAAGAAAAGGAGGTGGGATCACGTCCACAGCGGTTTCTCTGTTAAGTAAAGCTTTAAAACAAATTCCAGTAGGATCCATAGTAAATAGAGCAATAGACGCATTACCATACGAATTTCATATACCAGGAGGTTATCAGTATTGCGGACCAGGAACTAAATTGAAAAAACGACTGGAAAGAGGCGATCCTGGCATAAACAAGTTAGATCAGGCTTGTAAAGAACACGATATCGCATATTCCACGTTTGCCGATTCAAAAAATAGATCAATAGCTGACAAAAAGCTTGCGGACATAGCTTGGCAACGAGTAAAATCAAGTGACGCTAGCATAGCAGAAAAAGCAGCAGCTTTAGCAGTAACAGCAGGTATGAAGGCTAAAACAGCAGTAGGAGGTGGAAGAAGGAGGAGAAGGAGAGTAAAAAGGAGGTCAACCACAAGAAAACATGGAGGAAATATAAAAAGAAGACGACGATCTACAAGAAAAGGCAGGAAGAAGCCCACCGTGTGGTCAATGGTAAAAAACGGGGCAGGTCTTTACCTAAGACCTTATCGTGCATATTAAATGAAAGAAATCAATTGGTCATACCACATAAAGCATTAACCAATATTGAATTATTTAAATATATTTCCTGTTTAAAAATACCATTTTTCCGCGGTGTGTTTATGAAAGACAGTTTACCAAAGAAAATGTGGCAAAATGAGACTGGAATTGTAAATTTGGATAATACTGAAGGGCCTGGCACCCATTGGGTTTGTTATAAGAAACTAAATAACAATGTATATTATTTTGATAGTTTCGGTAATTTGCCACCACCAAAAGAACTTCAAAATTACTTTAAATCTGCTAAAAACATATATTATAACTATAAAAGAGAACAACCTGATAATACTTCAATATGCGGCCATTTATGTTTGGAATTTCTAGCTAAAAGTATCAGTCACTATTGAGATGTCTTCCTATACGGTATCATTAACAGGAAAATCGTCCACTTTACGAAGTATCCTTTTTCCAGCGTTACGCTTGCAAAAAGGAAGGTTTTGGGAGGCGGCACTATTGGATTTTACAACGTACAACTCTATTCCCAATGTTACGGAAGGTAAAAATAACATATTGCATTATTATAAGGGAAAGGATGCCAGTGGAAAATTTACAGACTTACAAGAGTGCAGGTTACCCACAGGTTCTTATGAAATTGATCATATAAATGAATTTTTGCAAACTAAAATGGGAAAAGACAATATAACATTAAAAGGTAATAATAATACGATGAAAGCTGAAATTACTTCCAAATATTATATAGATTTGACTCAACCAAACTCAATTGGTGATTTATTAGGATTTTCCAACGATGGGCCTGTATTAGAACCAGATGTAACACATTCCGGTAAGAAAACAGTAACAATATTAAAAGTCAATAGTATAGACATAACTTGTAACATTATACAAGGTGCTTACAGGGATGGGGCTAACACCCACATCATACATACTTTTTACCCAAGTGTACCACCTGGATTTAAAATTGTTGAAAAGCCACAAAACCTGGTATATCTACCGTTGAACACCACTTTCATTTCAGACATCGTGTTGAGCGTATTGGATCAAGACGGTAACTTGGTAGACTTCAGAGAAGAGCCTATTACGATTAGATTACATTTAAAATCAACACTTTAATACAAAACCATGGGTTTAACATTTAAAAGCGAACAACCTACGGGAAACCGCATTAGTAGCTCTTCAGCTGTGGAGGAGTTAACACGCGAGAACATCCGTTTCTTAGAGAGAATTGGATTAAAATTAACCGATTATGGATATACTGGATATAGCGCAGGGTCCAACATTCGACGAAACCCTATGGGAAAAAGAATATCACACCCACAACCCTTACACTTCATCGAAATTAAACAATAACGATGAAATTCGTATTCCCATACAAAATCAAGACATTTACACATTACCATGTGAAAGTTACTTGTACATTGAAGGACAAGTTACTAAAAAGGACGGTACTACTGTTGGTACAACAGTTCCATTTATAAATAATCCTATGGCTTTCCTATTTGATGAAATTAGATATGAAATATCAGGTGTAACAGTTGATTCCACTAAAAAAGTAGGTATTACGACAACTTTAAAAGGATTAACATCTATAACACCCAATGAAACCAATTTACTTAAACCTGCCGGATGGGTATTACCTACGATTGACACGATCACTCCAAATCCAAATGGATATTTTGATTTTCATATTCCATTACGTTTGTTGCTTGGTTTTGCTGAAGATTATAGGAAAATAATATTAAATGTTAAACAAGAATTAGTTTTGTTGAGATCTTCTAACGATAAAGACATTATTAAAGCTGCAGATGCTACTACAGATGCGACTTTAGAATGGAAATTAAAATTAGACAAAATTGTATGGAGAGTTCCACATGTTAAATTGGCTGACGAGCATAGAATGCTACTTTTAAGGAAATTAAAAGCCGATCGTGATATTGTTATTCCATTTAGAAGTTGGGAATTTCATGAGCATCCCAGTTTACCTACTACGGATCGACACACTTGGACTGTTAAAACATCAAATTATGTAGAACGAGCCAGGTATATTATATTTGGTTTACAAACAGGTAGAAGAGACGCCATTACTAAACATGCAGGACAATTTGATCATTGTAACTTGAAAAATATTAAAGTTTATTTAAATTCACAATTCTTTCCATACGACAATTTAAATGTGTCATTCACTAAGAAGAAATACAGTATATTGTACGATATGTACGCGAGATTCCAAAGTTCATATTACGGTAAAACAAATACACCTTTATTATCACCTGACAAATATTTCGATGCCTACCCAATAGTTGTAATCGATTGTTCTAAACAAAATGAATCAGTAAAGTCATCAAGTGTGGATATAAAAATAGAAATGGAATTCAACGATGCTATACCGGCTAATACAACTGCATACTGTTTAATTCTACATGATAAAATCGTAACATACACACCTTTAACTGGAATTGTTAAAAATGTATTGTAAGAACCGGTTTTGTTTCATTCCGCGAGTATAAAAGCAGAGCGTACAGACCGCTCCTCATCAGTTTGTTGCCTACTGTTGTATGGGTAGCATCGTATTCAATATGGCTTCTCCTAGTGGTACACCTGAAAATGTGGTAGATATTGAGAAGGAGATATCTGAGTTTTTAGATCCTCAAGGTCACCAGGAAGGAGGTGAACAAAACGTTTGCGGACAACTTCACGCCAGTAATAATGTTGAAGAAAAAGGTAAAAGAAGAAAGACTATACAAAAGAGAAAAAGGGATATTGAAGATAATATTTCTCCAAACATATTGAGTGAGGTATTTTTGCGAATATTTTACCCAATCTCTTCCAGTTTGGATAAAAGTGTTTTAATCGGTGTTATGAAATCTACAGATTATTCCCCTACTGTAATTTTAACTCATGGACCCAAAATGATTTTGTTTACGGACAGTGCTTGGGAATCGTTTATGAAACATTTGCATCTGCTAGAATGCTATTTAAGTAGTAACATGTTTGGAAGAAAGACAAGGGTAGGACTTTTGGATTCAAATGTGGAAATTGATATTATTAAACAACGTGGTGATCATCAGCTACGGTTTAGAGACACAACAAGACATGATAACAAAATTCAACTTAATCGAGAGGAGTTTTTCATTTTAACTTGTGCTACTGAACCTATAACAAGATACTTGAGACAACTGGTGTTTTCAAGTTCGATTATTAAAGATTATCTGGAAGACACTTTGGACAAACAACCGGACGCACCTATATTATACGGACCTGTAGATACTTCTATATTTAATAGAGTTCCTCATGAAGTACAGATGTGGAGACAATTGGAAAAGTACGCTCAACTACATAAGAAATCAGTAAAACAGGAAGAAGAGGAAGATGGAGGAGAAGAATCAAGTGTTAGTGATGAAAATGAAAACAAGGAAAATATAAAGATGGAAACTTAAATAACAATGGTTAGTTTTTAAAACAATAACCAAAATTTTGTGGGGTTAGGCCTATTGGGGACGGTGCCCACGTTAAATATACACCAACGCGCCAACAACTGTACGGCCGGGTATAAAAGTAGTACCTACCGTGGTGTGGAAATCAGTTGACCTCCTGACTTCGTAATGAGCAGACGTGTGACCTTCAAAATGGACAAGGGAGAAGAACAACAAGTAAAGTCCAAGCCTGGTATTATTGAGTTTCAAGCGTTTCGTGGTAATGATGATAGATTCATTATAAAAGAACTTGTGTTTTTGGACATGAATACAAGTGTTCCTTATTCGTTTTTATTTAAACCACCATGTTCTTATTCGTCTTTAACTAGTAAAGCCGCTACTACCAACAGATGGATTTCAAAACACTTCCATCATATCGATTGGTATGATGGTTTTACAAGTTACACGGACTTGTATCACATTATGCATCACTTTTCAGACAAGTTTACCAATATTTACACAAAGGGGCTGGAAAAGAAAAGATGGATCGAAGGATTTACTCATGTTCCGGTTAATGATGTGGAATTGGATAAGAATTATCAATACATGCTGGAAACCATATGTATTTGTACAAAAAGCCCAGAACATGATAAAGATAGACATTGCGCTTTGAAAAATGCCTATAAACTCGCCTCTTACCTTCAAAATGGGGAAGTGGGGAGTGGTGGGGGTAACGGAGAGTATATAAGTGGGGAGCAGACAGGGACCTGGCATGAGTATTACTCGAGATTCCGAGACGACAACATCTCCGAGCAAGAAGACGATCTGTAACCTGACCATGGCATCTCACCAGTTCCTTCAGACTTTGGTCGAGCAGTTCAATGCTCACTCCAAGTCAACAATATTACCTGTAAAGAAGTGCTCGGAACTAAAAGACGAGAAGCACTACATAATCCATGCTATGAAGAAGATGGAGACTACAGTTGGGGAGGCCATCTGCTGCAGTCTCAGCGAGGCACCGTTTACTCCGGGGGATGAACCAAAGTTCCAGGTGTACCTGCCCAAGAGATTCGTCCATCTTCTACAAAACGAGGATCTTCGCTCTATTCAACCCGGGTGTCTATACCTGGTGTCGCACGGCTGCACGGGTAGCAATTCTACAGAGTTGACCATCCACATCGCTGACAAGCAGCAGTGTTAGATTTAAGTTTTAATGTTGTAAATATGTTGTTGTTGTAATGTTTTATAAATAAACGAATCATAAAAGACAAAAAAATTAAAAAAAAACAAAAATGCAACATATCAATATGTGACAAACTTCACGTATTGATATGTTGCATTTTTTTTAAACTTCGCGGGTGACCTTGACCTTTGACCTTTGCATTTCACAACTACCCCCACTACCGTAATTACCCCCACTACCGCACTAGGATTCAAACCTGCTTGGATGCGAAAAACGGTCATTCTGTTGCCAACTAGCAAACGATGAGCACCTTGTACGAGCTTTGCTTACAACGAGTTATAACTGACGCATCTTTATTCCAGATGGCTTTACGAGATAATATCCCTATAACAGTAAAGCAGGATATCGAGGAGTACAAGAAAGATAATAGAGGGTATTCGGGATACTCCTGGTATAGGTTCCAAGACGGGGAAAAGTTTTGTAGGCCTTGTGGCAATGCTGCCGTCAGAGACCTTCGACGGTTCGTACAGGAAGGTGGTAGAAAACAGTTTGGATTTCTAGCACCAATGTTTAGATTTGAAAACTACAAGGACACCTGTGCTATTTGTTCCATCCCTTTGTATCAATGGAAAAAGTTTAGAAGTGTTTAATTGCATCTTCCATACCCCCACCACCATCACCCCCACCACTTTTCCATGTACCTCCAAACGCTGTGCCTCGGCTTCATTTCTACTCCAGCAGCCAACCTAGCAACATCAGGATGTCTCTCAACGTCAGTTGCGCAAGTTACGAGGAGGTGAGCATCAAGACTCAGCAGGAGCTAAACGACTTATACAAGGAGTTGCAGCTGATGGTGGCACGAGGCTACCGTATAAATGTGCAAGTTTACGCTTGCAATATACGGAACACCCGGCAGTCAAAGGAAGAGCCTGGACACTCCTCGACGGCTTCCTCACCAGCGTCCATGAAGACCGAGCCAGACAACTTGGACTACTTCAGCTGACTAGCAGTTGTATTTCTTGTCCTAACCATTGTAGAATATGTATATTTTTTCATTATATTAAAGAAGTAAAAGAGCAAAAACACCTATCTTGTTACTGACATATAAGCTCAGTAACAAGATAGGTTTTTTTAAAACACAATTTGGATGACCTTGAAACTTCCCCCTCCACTGCTTTGTTACCCCCACCACTTGACTATTGGTGTACATGGCACATCGCAATTGGAAACCTCATTCCATCTTCAACAGCCACACCGACAACATCAACAATGGCAAACCTACCAACAGATGAAAGATGTCCTCACGCATGTTGTGACTTCGTCCACGAGTTGGAGAAGAGGATGCAGGAGAGGGCGATAAGAAGAAAACAGATCCACTCAGAAAATATCATGATAGTCAACGGCTATCTTTTATTGTTCGGCCTTATTATGGTTGTACTTTTCATACTGTACGGCATAGTCACATGTGTCGGCAAGGTTGCAGAAGAAAACGCTCGCCACCATCAATTGGAAAGTTTCAATGTTACTTTGTAAGTTTTCCTTTTTTTTAAAACTCCGTTTGGATGACCTTGAAAATTCCCCCACTACTCCACCACACCCCCCACCACTTCACCATGTTCCTGCATGAGCATCACATCAACCGTCATTCCTTGTCCGACAAGCAACCATGGCAGACAACAACACCATCAGCCAAGCTGACTCCACTACTGATGTCGGTACAAGTACGGGTTGGACACTGTCGATCGATGGTGTACACTATTTGGAGTCAATTTGCGAACGTATGAAGGAAATACTGCGGGACAACCCTGGGATCATAATACAAATGAATTTAAATTATGATTGGTCCCAAGTTAGAATGCAAGGGGACGACAACAACGGTCAACAATCTCCACAATATTCGCCCATGTCCCCGATCTATCCTTACGGCGAGTCTGACGTCGATGAAGATGAGGCTGTTGAAGATGCAGGGGACAACGAGGCTGAAGAGGAGTAAGCTTCATTCCTTTTTTTTTAAAACCTAAATTGGATGACCTTGAGAATTCCCCCTCCACTATTTCATTTTTTTAAAACCCAAATTAAATGACCTTGAAAATACCCCCTCCACGTACTTTTGGTTTACCCCCTCTACTTTTCAATACTGTTACCACAGTCTGTAGCTCACATCATTCCTTGCTTAGCTATCATGGCGGACAGCACTCTTTCTCGAGTTGACTCCACTACGGATGAAGAATGGCCATTTTCCTGGAATGTTCATCTGCAAGACTCGGCAGAAGTGGATATGTTGCATGAGAAATTGGTGTATGTATTAAACGAAAACCCCAACATTGAATGTAGAATGACTATGGATTTCGATGCGACAGGGGTCCACACTCAACCTTCCACTTCCAGCCAGCCTGAACCTCAGCTACAGCCAAAGAACTTTACACATCTTTACACTCCAATACGGCCGGAGGATGTGGTTATCAGCGAGGCAGACTCTACTACAAGTTATATTGAACCAACGAATTGGAAGCTTGTTGTTGACACCTTACACAAGGTCGACTTAGTATGTGACAAATTAAAGGAATTGATGATGCAAGATCCTGGTCTTCGTTTTAAAATTGATTTGTTTTTCATCTGGGGAGCACCTGCACGGGGCTCTTCGTCTGACAGCTCTCTAAGTACAACGGATGAGGAGGAGGAGGAGGACGACTAGTTATCTTTTTTAAAACTCCGTTTGGATGGCCTTGACCTTTCCCCCTCCACTGAGTTTATTTAAGGTGCACTCTCAATGACTGCAGCATCATTTCATCGCGCACCTTCACCACAGCAACATGGAGAGTCAACTCAACTACTGTTGCGAACGGAAATGTTTTTCATGGCCGAATGACGTTGATGTTGCGGATGGCCTGGCGTGTAGAAAATGTGAAGCTTTTGGTCAATGCATGTGTAAGTGCAAGTCTTGGAAGAAGCCGAAACCGGAGTTGAAGACATTCCATGTGTACCAGATGAGAGGGCATAAGTACACTTGTTGCCCTGAACGTTGCATTGAATTCACATTAAAACAGCTAACTGGCTGCAAATTGTGCAACAATCATTTTGCAGGTTTTTGCAAACATTATTTAGGAGCCTGTCAGTACAGATCAACTTGGCATACAGAAGCACTCACTATCAATGAAATCGCTATAGATACACAAGAGTAGTCTTTCTACTCTTTTCTTTTTTAAAACTCCATTTGGATGACCTTGACCTTTCCCCCTCCACCCACCTTAGTTTATATAAACCCCATTCCCACTGACCACAGCATCACTTCATCGTGCTCCCTCGTCAAAGCAACATCAGCTATGGAAAGTAAGCGCATCTCATGTTGCGAGCATAGGTGTTTGGAGATACAAGGCGTCACATATTGTGCAAAGAAGCGTTGGGAGGAAGAGACGGGGACAACCTATTGCTGTGAGGATAAGTGTTTCCTCTTACCAAAGTGGCAAGTGGATGGGCTGGCCTGCCGGAAATGTGAATGCTTCGGATGTTGCAGGTGTAGATGCAAGAACCAACAGCTGCCACCACCGGTACTACAAACTTTCAAAATCTACAAATCCAAATACTTTTATACTTGTTGTCCGCAGCGGTGTATTAAATTTCACTTCTCAAATCTTACCAATTGTCGGAAGTGCTACGGACAACCTGATGGGTGGTGCACCTGTTTTTTGGACTCCTGCCGCTACAGATCGGATTGGTTTACAGATCCGTTGGAAATTGATGAGGTCGCCCAGGAAGCACAAGAGTAGTCTTTCTACTCTTCAACTTTTTTAAAACTCCATTTGGATGACCTTGAGATTTCCCCCTCCACTTCCCCATATACCTAGAGTACACAGAGCCTGATAGTCAGTCACTCGGTGGCTGTCGTGGGGTGCGCATCGGTGTCGGCGCTCCGTTGTTAGGTTTTCAAGGTCACAGTAATATCAAATTGTTGGTGTTGTGCTGGTTCAAGGTCACCTGAGGGATAACCGATTGCCCATTTAGGCAGGGTCATGTCAGAAACTCGAGTTTAACTTGGCGCTTTTGCCGTTTCTCGTCGAAAATTCGCTCCAAGTGGTCAAGGTCACGGGGACTCTGACTGAAACTCGGAGCGTAGTGCGAGAAACGGCAAAAGTGCCAAAAAATTTTAAGTTTCGGCGTGACCTTGACCTCAGTGGCGTCGGTGACGTCATTTTGATGACGTAAGGGGTGATGACGTCATCAGCACGTCATTTCTGTGACGTCATGGGTGTGACGTCATAGAAATGACGTCATTGGTGATGACGTCATCGATGACGCAATCGATGACGTCATCGATGACGTCATCGGTGAGGTCATTGACCTCGATGACGTCATCCCTCAGGTGACCTTGAACTGAGCCAGCACCAACAATTTGACACTACTAAGGGAGTCCGCGTATTTTCAAAGACTGCAAAACAATCTTTTGTGGTTGAGAACAGCAAATCTATATTTTATGATATTACACGATTTTAGTTATTTTCTAAAAAATTCCTTTAACATATTCTCGGAGGATCCAGTGCCTTTAAAATCGGGATTTGCAAGGTTTTAATAAAGAACTTGTAACTCAACAAAATTCACTATTAGCCATAGCTATAATTATTATTTATTATTTATTCTTTATAACGAAATTGGCTGGGTAGCTGAGTGGTTATAGAGCTATCCTTTGAATTCGAAGGTTGCCAGTTCAGTTCGTATCTGAGAAAAATTAGCAGCTGTTTAAAAGATCGACTCTGATATGGACACAGTTGCGATTTTATCAATGGGCTATTAATTAATAAAGTTATGTAATAAAATTTTTTCGTTAGATAGTAACAAGACCGGATTTGGACGTTTGGACTGTTCCCCATCACAACATAATTAAATAAATGTTTTAATACACAAAACATTGTCCAGTACAAGGAAGCTATTTTAGATTCCTTGGTCCAGTACATTTGCTAATGTACGATGTTAAAAATTAGTATAAAGACAGGCTACTTAATGTTTTCCCTGTTTTTTCCCCATGGAGTGTAAAAAAACTTAAGTTTTATTTAATGTTAGAATTTTAAAAGATTGTACTGTACATAAAATGAATTGGTGAAAGGTGGATTCTTGCCAATTATCCCTCCGCGATGGTCTAGGTCTAGAGAAGATAGACGCATTATAGAAAACTTACTATCCGTGTGACTTTCTCAGTTCCAAAAAGTTTCTCTCGCTAAAATTATGGGAGAAGTTAGTCAGGAAAATCGTTCAGTGACAGACTAGGTTCGGCGAGGTTGAAAGTCACAATTGGGCACATAATACCCGGACATCCGGCGGTGAAGCGCCAAAGCGACACTTATTAAGCTAATACGGACAACCTGATTATTTGTGTGAGGTGGCGGTTAGCCGCCACAATAACTGACTTCCTGCGGTTAATAGAACAAAGAACGGCTGCCCAGGTAGAAAGTTAGGACTTCGTGGGCATTTCCAGATTTGTCAGTGAGAGGAATTGATTGAGGACTGGGTATCCGGCTGGATACAAATTCGCCAGTGGTTGGAGGGTCGACGAAAAGATACAAATTCGCCAGGTCCCGATTACGCAGAAAAACGGGGCCGTCAAAACATTCAAATTCGCCAGTTCCAGGAATCCCCCGCAGCCCCTCGGCCGGCGCGCGGCATGCGGCGTGCGGCGCGCCCTTCACCCCTAAAGCACTATATATATAAGTGATGAGCTTTTCGTTGCCAGTTTAATAGATTTAATTGTGATAGATTTATTTGTTCTTATTGTACTCAAAATGTCAGATTTTTGTTCGATCTTTGTTTACATTTATTAGAATAGTTGCGTTTATCGTAATAAATATATTTCATAGAACTCAATTAGTACAGTAAAATAAGGAAAAAACAACCTTTAGATCGGCAACTGATGTGAATCTGTTAAATTTTCAAGAGACCTTCTTTGAAGCTTTAGAAAAGAGATTTGATGAGTCCCCAAAAAATAATTTTGATTCACACCGATAAAATCACTTTTCAAAGTGGCGGATCTTTGATAATGGGATACAGTTTGAAAAAACTTCCCTTTTCATTTTACGTGCATCTTTCAAATTTAAGCTATGGTACCAACACCAACAACAGCCAGCTCGGGCAATGAAGGGGATGAGCCCGACCGGCCACATTCCTGGGTTCCCCGAGGGGCTGAGCATTAGTTCCTAGAACTGGCGAATTTGAATGTTTTGACGGTGCAGTCCCACTAGATCCGAGTCCCACTAGATCCGAATTCCAAAGTAACCCTAATTAGTCCGGTCGCTACCTCGGGGGAGAGTCCGAGTAGATCCGCGCTCTCCGTGAGGGTGATTAGACCCCTCCCGCCTTCTCGGAAAACCGCTCAGCAGCAGAGTAGTCGTGTAAAATAAAACTTTCCTTTTCACTGGTAGGCATAAACCTTAAAATAGTTGACGATACTGTAATTGAACATGAAATTATTTAAATTTTTTTACACTTAGAAACATGAGGGATGAGGAAAATTAAAGAAGTACGATAAGTTCATTGTCAGCACCACCCGAGATTGCGTGCCCCTTTGTGAAAATGGTACCTCAATGAGGCGGGTCTGTCGTATAGTCTCGCACAAACATTCACAACAGGGGGTATAAGACCCACGGACGCCATGAACCCGCACGGATAACCGCACTCGGCCTTTTAGGGTGTAATCACATTGCTTGCACTATTGTTATTTCAATGATTGTTCACGAATCATCAATCATCAGACCAAATATATCAAACATCTCGACAGTATACAAGCAAAGTTATGCACCCTAAAGCCTACCTTTTTTTTTTTTTGCTATTCTATTTACACTATGTACAATACAACACAATAAAATGTAGTCAATTGGTTTCGCACTCCATTTGTCAGTCCGTCCAGTTATTTAATCCATTTTAAGGATGTATGCCATGTTCTTTAGAAAACGCCAGATATTTCCATTTTCCTCATATTTTGCCGTGGACCTTTGTATTCTGCCATCAAGCAGGCTATATTTTTTCCGGCGTTTGGTACCTGAAAATGAGACTATATTACTTCATGTAGGTAAAAGATAAATTTTTAACAAAGCCATCAGCTCATTATACTTGTTTTTGATCATTCTGTATATTATTCAAATTGTATATCAACCGATTGATATCAAACTTGGTATCAAAATAATTGAAATTTTGAGAACAAATTAGTTATGCTAACGAAATTTATTCATATTGAGTTGTATTTAAAGCGATACAACAACACTGGGTTTCTAGCGCTTGTTGCTACCGAGTGCAGTCAAGCAATAGTAATAAGAAGGGTTGCCCTCGCCGCCGCGCGGATCCAGTGGGAATCGGTAATCCCCTCATTAGGACCACATATTTGTCGCGGATCTAGTGGGACAGTTTGCTGTCAATTTCATGTCCGGATCTAGTGGGACTCGGATCTAGTGGGACGACACGGTTTTGACGGCCCCGATTTTCTACCTGTTTGGGACCTGGCGAATTTGTATCTTTTCGTCGACCCTCAAACCACTGGCGAATTTGTATCTGGCCGGGGATCCATCGGAAGGATCTCCATTCTCCATCTCGTTAAAGTTGAAATAATTATTGGTATACCATCTACGGCGTTTACACAGAGACGTTTGGCTCTATTAGGTTCTTACTTAACTTATTACTTTTCATTCATTCTGTTATTGCTTTCCATTTCTCATTTAATGGCAAGTTCCGTTTCTGGGTAAGAAGAAAATAAACGTAAAATAGATATTTATTATCAATTAAACACTCTTGATTATTCATTAAGCAAGATAAACCTATTTAATTCTCCTCCTTTTACTTGAACCTGTTTCCACAGTTATTACTACACTACACAATGTCCATTAATGAACTTATCCACCGTCGTAGAAGGAAATTGTTGATCATGTCAGGTATGCACCACCGGACAGTTGTAAAAGCACCACTCCCTTATAAGAAGTGCACTCCTGATCGCACAGCTTGCTCTGACAGGCGATCGTCACCATTCACCAGTTGTCGGCTAGGAAATTACTACTTTTTTGCAGCTTTTGTCCATTGATTGGCCACTCAGCGGTTATTATAAGTCGATTGTGATTCCTGCCCGGTGCGTCGGAGCCGCCGGAATCCGAAGCAGGACGGATACCAGCGGTGGTGGAGTCACACAGCCAGGTGACCCCGCCGGTGACTCAGTGACTGCAGCATCACGCCGCCGACCCCGTCGACCCTCGGGTCGTCTGCAGCCCTTGTTTATGCACTCTCGACGTCAGCGCCTCTTGTTTATCTAGCCGTTGCGCCGGTTACTCAGTGTAAATCACGAATATTTATAGTTACACGGTTAATTACGCTCGGTGCCGAGAGGGGGGTAAGTGCGTCGTGAGTTGTGGATGAGAGCGTCTTCTGGTTAGTGAGATATTAGACTGTTCCGGATTAATTGATGGGTCTGTAACACACTGGGGATTATTACTTTGTGGTTGAAAGCTTGCGTACACGGCGATGTAGCTGGCGGGAAGTTCCGTATTACTTCGTTCTTGTTGTTTGAGATTTACGTTGAACGGTAAAGTCTAGAAGAGAATCTATGGACATGTTTATGATTTTTGCAGCGGTTTGAAATAGTGCTACATTAACAAATGATTTTTCCTGTTATCTATTAAAAACATTACTAAATGATCCATTTCAAATAAAAGGATATCTTCTGCTATTATTTAGCCACTATAATTTGATGGACAGTCGCTGCTTCAGAAATTGACAATCACGTCACTGAATCAATTGTTGATGGTGTATTAATGAACGTCACAGACATGGATTTTTTTATAAAGACAAGATGATAAAAGTGAATTTTTATTATGAAAGAATTAACAAAGAATTCTATTTTAAATATACTTTTTAAGAAGATGGATGATAATTTTTATTCATTTTTAAAGAGGAGCTTCGTAGAAAGGTCTGTAGAGAAAAATGTCAAAATTCAGGTGCAGGACCGTATTTATTTGTTAATTGAGTGAATGAATGCTGGTAATATTTCTGGAAAGGTTTTACTTTTCAAACAAGAATGCTATTTTGAACTAAATCTCAATGAAATGTAGGCCTACATTTCACCATAGCACGCATTTTTAAAACTAAAGTCTTAACTGTGTAAACTAAGGGTTTAAACTTACATTTCATTGCAACAAAACAAGAATTGGCTTAAAACATTGCATACTGTTCCCGAATGTTCAGTAGCTGACCGTTGATGCCGTCCTTGAGAGCGAGTCCGGCCCGGGTGCGTAATTACAAACCCTATACGGATTCAGACAGTGTCTGACTTCGTAGCGGGATTGTAGTGGCTCGAGCGGCGCGCCTCCCCAACTACTACAAACCCTATACGAAGTCAGACGCAGGTGGTTATCGCCCGTACGCCAATCGCACAGTTGCAGGTCTCAATATGAAAACGTTATCTTCACTTCCTTCCGCTGGGTCATCAGTTTGACGTTCCCTCTCTCATATTGTTGCTTTATGTATGCATGTTTGTGTACCTATAGTGAATATGTACGAAGAACAGTTTCGTAATTTTTACACAACGTATGCATTGAATATCAGTTGTGTGAGTTAAATTCTCAAGGTGAAGCGACATTGAAATTACCCATAAAAGTTTTTCAACAGAGGAAAACAAGATTTTTGATAACTCTCAAGCCGGATAGACTCATAGGTGACAAACCTACTACTGACAATCAAGGTGAAAACATCCGAGAGTCCACATAGAGCTTAAGATCGGAGCTCAATCGCATTGTTGACATAATAGAATCTTGTCCAAGCACAGTAAATTTTGTCATCCTTAAAAAGCTAAAAACAAACTAAACAAAAAATTTACAAACTAAAAAAAAAAATTTTAAACCAGCTCAAGCCACGATATTTTGGGAGGAACCTTATGATACTGAAAACTAAAACAATAAGAGTACAGCCTGCATTGATATCTTAAAGTAAAAAACGGGGAATTACAAAAGTAGGCGGAAGAATTTAATCTGGTAGTCCATCTAAGATGGAAGAACTACAAGGTGTGCGTTTGTTAAAAATGAACAAAGGAAAACGACTACAAATTTGGCCGAAAGTGTGAGGAATAATTAACCTAATGCTAAAGCTCACTAGAGTAGTGCAAAATTGAGGATGCTGGCCCAGTTCAAGGTCACCTGAGGGATGACGTCATCGAGGTCAATGACCTCATCGATGACGACATCGATGACGCAATCGATGACGTCATCACTAATGACGTCATTTCGATGACGTCACACCCATGACGTCACAGAAATGACGTGCTGATGACGTCATCACCCCTTACGTCATCAAAACGACGTCACCGACGCCACTAAGGTCAAGGTCACGCAGAAACTTAAAATTTTTTGGCACTTTTGCCGTTTCTCGCACTACGCTCCGAGTTTCAGTCCGAGTCCCCGTGACCTTGATCACTTGGAGCGAATATTACATGAGAAACGGCAAAAGTGCCAAGTTAAACCTGAGTTTCTGACATGACTCTGCCTAAATGGGCAATCGGTAATCCCTCAGGTGACCTTGAACTAGCACAACACCCCCAATTTCATATTACTGTGACCTTGAAAACTTAACAACGGAGCGCCGACACCGATGCGCACCCCACGACAGCCACCGAGTGACTGACTGTCAGGCTCTGTGTATGCTAGGTATATCGGCTTGAGAGACTAAGACTCTAAACTGTCAGGAATGGGAGTAACTAACTGAATTTTGCAAGGAAAAGTCATTTCATCCAATATTTTAAACAAATCCTCATCAGTAAAACTGACATTAGTCTGTTTTGTATAAAACTTAGGGTGTCCGCGCAACAGTTTGCGCCACTTAGCTAAAGTTGAAACTCTCTTAACTTTCAGTGGTGGACAGTGAGCAACTAATAAAGTCTTAACACGGCTAAGTTTCTTACCTAAAGCGTCCCGCGACATGGCTTCCCCTCACAAAAGTCCGCACAATACTGAGAGACTGCTTGTAGCGCATGAGTCAAGGGAAAAGAGGTGGGGGAAACAGCAGGAGTGGGGGAAGGTCACAGTGGCGGGGGAAGGTGAGGTGGTACGCTGGAGTTTCGCATCACTTCACCATGAGCTGTCCTACAGTCAACACATTGTTCTCTTGCCCCGAGTTGGCACTAGAAGAAACATTTCTGTACAGCTTAGGCTGTGAGAGCCGAGGAAGCAAAGTCAAAGTGGAAATCGTGTTAAACTCTAAGATGAAGAGTCTCCTAAATAAACTAATTGTATCCTTGCAATCTCCTATAACTTTAGAGAAATACCACTTTATTAAGCGACACCTTATACTTTGGCAAAACGAAGCAGAAATGGAAAAGATTACAGTAAAATTAATTTAACTTAAAACTTGGACTGGACACTCATGGCGATACCACGTGGCGTGCAAACGCCACCCTAAACATTACAAGTTAGGTTATTGAGCACCTCTGGTACGATAACCGATGTGCTAGAGTTAAAGTGTGATGACCTTGAGTCAAAACACTGAAATACTACAAGTCGATATCGTCCCAGAGTCAAAGTGTAGTGACCTACATTCAGAACTTGTAAAATTACTTACATATAGAGAGCTAGAGAACAGCGAGGCGCACCGCATGGAAGCCGGAGACATACTGGCGAAGCGGTGTTGTGCAGCCTAGGGACCCAGTTGTGGTGGGGGTATAGCCAACACTTAGAGTACAAGTGTTGTGGGTGACCTTGACCCACTTAACTTACCTCGAGCCCCTCCCCCCCCCCGACAAAAAGTGGGAACCCCCCCCCCCGACAAAAAGTGGGAACCCCCCCCCCCGACAAAAAGTGGGAACCCCACCCCCCCCCACCCCCACCCCCACCCCCACCCCCACCCCCTCCCCCACCCCTGATATCCTGGGCGTGGCAGCCCCGGTGGGGATATAAGGGGGCCCAGCCAGAGCCGGCTCGCAGTCCGCTCCCGCGCGTTGAACGTGAACGATCGGGACGGACCGCCATAGGCATCACTAAACATTGAATGGCGCCTTCAGTGTTTAGCGAAGTCTACTCTAACTTTAAGACATGTATTAGTTGTAAGATATTGCGCTTGCGTTTGGGTATTGCGAATTGTTTTATATGAGAGTGTTTTACTTGTACCTTATGTCTCCTGTGTGTCTTTTATCCTTTGTGTCTTGTTTGTTATATGTGTTTAACGTGTATGTGCTTGTTCCAGCATTGACTACGTTGAGCTCAATTGTGTGTTGTAAGTGTGTTATATTTTTCTAAATTGTATACGCTTGTTGTAGCATTTCCCCCTTGAGCTTTTGCAATGCTCAAAGTAAATCGTAAAGACAGGGAACGGGAGTAGGCCCCCGTGTAAAGTTACTTTTGTATAATTGTTAGGCTCCTCTCATGCATGCTTTAATGCGGCTGAGAAATAGGAGCGTCCGTTTGTACGCCTATATGGGGGTAATAAGCCGATGGCCTCTGCACTCGGACCGAGGACGTAAGCCACTAGGGTGTCCTCAGTTAGTTTCCCTTCTGGAAACTCAAAATTATGTAAATGAAACTTTGTTAGCTATTTGTGTTTTTTTTTGTCCCCAAGGCCCCCGAACATTCGTGGTTCGCCATGGATGTACGGGGGCCGAAATTTTTTAATGTCCGTGTGGCCTTGACCCACATAGGACTTGTAAAAATTTACTGCATTGCTAAATTAAAAATATTAAAGATAGGGTTACGGGAGTAGGCCCCCGTGTAAAGCCACTTTTTTTATAATTGTTAGGCTCCTCTCATGCATGCTTCAATGCGGCTGAGAAATAGGAGGTGGTCCGTTTGTACGCTTATACGGGGGTAATGAGCCGATGGCCTCTGCACTCGGACCGAGGACGTAAGCCACTAGGGCGTCCTCAGTTTCTTTCAAAATTATGTAAATGACATTTCGTTAGCTATTGGAAAAGTTATTAGTTGGAAATGCAGTAAATGTTTACAAGTCTTGCGTGGCGAAGGGTACACGACATTGGATGTTGCCTTGTTGTCATAGTTGGGTCTCTTCGGAGGCTACAGCGATGACAACCCAAGTGCCCCACACCCCCATAGGGGGGTGTGGGGCTTAATTTTTTAAAGTTTTTTCGTGACCTTGACCTAAATATAACAGTTTTAAAAATCTTTAACTGTCAGGTCTTTTAAAAGTTAACAGTTAGGTATTAGTAACACACACACACAAGTGTGGAGTTGTTTATAGTTGGGTCTCTTGGGAGGCTTCAGCGATGGCAACATAAATGCCCCAAGTGGGGCTTCTTTTTGAAAAAGTGTGTGACCCCCCCCCGACAAAAAGTGCGAAACCCCCCCCACCCCCACCCCCACCCCCACCCCCACCCCCACCCCTGATATTCTGGGCGTGGCAGCCCCGGTGGGGATATAAGGCGGCCCGGCTGCATGCACTTCTCATTCCCGTCCAAGCTCCCGTACGGACAGGTTCTCTCTTGTTCTTGAGATCATTTTTAATAACTTCACTTTTTTATTCTCATCTATTCTTTTCATTAAGTCCATTCATTACAATGGGTAAAATGGGCCTTAAACTGAAAAACTACCCGCCAGCTTCAACCTCAACCGACACGACTCAACCTCCATCATCCTCCACCTCGA
This sequence comes from Neoaliturus tenellus, assembly GCA_030545055.2. Classification (NCBI taxonomy): domain Eukaryota; kingdom Metazoa; phylum Arthropoda; class Insecta; order Hemiptera; family Cicadellidae; genus Neoaliturus; species Neoaliturus tenellus. The sequence continues at coordinate 199,301,551 of CM061532.1, read as the reverse complement.
TCATGGAATATCTGATGACTGCAAACATCTTGAGCTGCCTGACGATGCCACCACCGCCGCCGCCGCCACCACAGCCCGCCTCAATGCCCAGCCTGTCGCCATTACCGCCGACAGTGGAAGAGGCCGGTGCACCTCCACCATCGTCAGGAAAACTCAGCGGTCGAGTCCCGGTAGCCTCTCCAGCACTCTCGCTGCTATCGGACTCAGGATCGGAGTCTGCAGTCTTCGAAGAGACGTCCAGGTCGAGGATAACCCCCTACAGCAGAACCCGAAAAATCCTATCCTATACCAAATCACAATGTCCCTCACCCATATCCCCCATGCCATCCACACCAACCAAAGCACCCCGTAAATCCATCTTTTCCCCTGAACTTCCCTTTATAGACCTAACACGCTCTCCTACCCCACCCAAAATTGTTTGCTCCATTCCTTTTGACCAATCTTTGCCTCTTCCACCCCCTTCCACCCCTATTTCTTCTAGCCAGCCTAATTCGGAGAAGCTCCAAAACACTAAGAGTCCAACACAAAAGAAACGTAATCGTGTTAAATGCCCTGCTGGCAAGCGTGATAAATGCGATTATGTTTGGTTTAGCAGAGAGGCTGTGGTTCTTTGTTGTCCGAGTTTTGCTCTTCCAGAAAAAGATCGTTGCCAACGACACTTGAATAAGAAAATCAAAATTCCGACACCAAAGCCCTATAGCCTTAATATTATGCCTGAAAAGTCCAAGTTCAAACACCCCAACAGTCCGCAGAAGCTGAAAATTAATAGGCTCAAGAGGGACAAAAAATATTATTTCATTGTTCAAGCTTATGGAGCATTTAACATAAATGTGCAAATCATTCTAAAAGGTGATGGCCGCCTTCATAGAATGAAAGTACCACCTGCGATGGTACAAAGAGAATTTTTTGTCCCCGGTGCCTATTTAATTCGAAGAAAAGGATGCCTATCTGTTTGGGAAATGGATTAGGACATGGGCTCACTAAAAAAGAAAAAGTCAAAATTGTTAGGTTGTGTTGGACAATATTTAAAAATCTTTTTCCAAATTATTTTTCCAAATTTAGTCTTAACCCTCTTAAAGTAAGGGAGAGGGGTATTATACAAGTCAACTAATAAAAAAAAATACTTGACTTGTATAATACTTTAACCTGGCGGTGATGTAAAGTCACTGGGACAATCTCAAACCGTGTCCTTGAGGGTGAAGACTAAGTTACAAATAAATCATTAACAAATAAAAACTTACCTCCAAACACTTGTAGCTTGCTACAAGTGTTTGGAGGTAAAAATTTTTCAAAGTTTGAATGACCTTGACCTATATAAATTACTGTTTAAAGTAAAGTGCTAACCTTACGACTAATGTTGTGTATCACGTGATACCCTCACTCTAACGCTCTTACTAAGCTTGTATGAGCCGTTTATTTGCTTCAGTCTGTTTCTGTGCTCCGTGGTAAACATGTCACGGTACAATTACAAAGGTGGTGACTTCTTGATAGATCAACACAATGCTTGGGAAGTGCTAAACCAGCATAGAATGGAAGTTGAGTATTGTATAAGACGAGACGGGTCTACATTTTATCTATGTATTATAAACAACCAAACTCATAAGTATGAACACTGGACAAAAATTAATTATAACAACATAGATGAGCTGTTTGCTTGGGTGTTTGAGGTGTGTAAAGTTATAGAAGAAACCAAAATAATGGGTGTGCTAAAGGTATGTAAAACTGATGACCGGGAAGACTAAGCAAAATTTCTTTAAACCCCCCCCCCCCGTGTTATCCCCACCACTAAAAATGGGTATATATAGGAGTGGTGATCAACCGTCCTCTCATTCTGCTTTACACCGTTAAGCTGAACACCACCATGTCTGCTATGAACGTCCCAGCCTCTACCTCTGGCCCGGCTGCCTCCAACTCCAGCCCGAGCATTGGACCAATCCGATCGGGGCCTTCGTCAAGGAGTCGTGTCCGATTCTCCGGCTTTGGTCCTGTGAGGAAGGAGTTGCGGAGCAGCGGAGCTTCTCAACCAACCACGATGGACGCATCAATCCAGACTCCACCAAACATCATCGAGTGGTACGACGAAGTCATAGAGCAAAGGGACAGAATGCTAGAGAATACTCGCAGGGAGCTACTTTATATCCGGAGTAAATGGGAAAAACTAATTAAGAAGTGTGAAAGCCTGTTGGAAAGTGATGATAGTAAGGATGAGAGTGGATAGGTGTGTGGGTAAAGACTTGGACTGGGACTTGTGTGTTTGTATGAATGTGTGCGTGAATGTGAAATACAGAGCGGGGGATAGATCACTCTGTGGCAATGGACTAACATGCCACTTAGTGATCTATCCCCCGTTCTGGTAATGTTTTTGGATGGCCTTGACCCACTTTACCAAGGCTAGCTAGTACCCCCACCACTGATAAGTGTATATATACGGGTATTAACGTGCAGTTTGGTTATTCTGCTTTGTACCGCTTAGCTGAATACAGCACTGTAACATGGCTTTCAACTCCAAAACTTCTCAGGCTTCCTCTTCTTCTTCAAGAAGGCGTGCTGCCAACGTCCTGCCTGCTACTCGTGGACCTGCTCGACCATTCCACAGCATAACTGTTGCTCGGGCAAACGCCTGCAAAGCTCCGATGCTACGGACCTTGCTGGAGGTAAGCCAAGACGGACAAGGCTTGCTCAGTCCTGGTCAACGGCAGGAGCAAGAAAGGCGTATGGCGTACTTCAGGCTGCAGGGTGTAGTTCCCAGCTTGAAGTTAGGCGATCCGAGAGTAGCAAGCATCAACGAGGCAGCGGACTACATATCACACCTTCACAGTGTTTTAGAAGTAAAGGACCAACAAATTGAAAACTTAAAAGAACAATTGAAACAATTTAACTTTAATCCTGTGGAGTTTGTGGAAGCAGTGATGAGTGATAGTGATGATGAAGGAACTGAATATATATTGGGTATGTAATGAAAGACTTGGACAGGGACATGTGTGTGTGTGTGTGTGTGTGTGTGTGTGTGTGTGTGTGTGTGTGTGTGTGTGTGTGTGTGTGTGTGTGTAGAATACAGAGCGGGGGATAGACTACTTTGCGGCAATGGACTAGCATGCTGCTTAGTGGTCTATCCCCCGCTCAAAGGGTAGCATTGGATGACCTTGACCCACTTTACAGCAAGGACAACCGGTTAACTGGTATAAAAGAGGGGGTCTATACATCTCGACTTCATTCTGCTTTGGACCTTCCAGTGGAACGCTAGAAACAATGAGTGGATCGCTGCTTGGTGCTAACTTGGACAGGTATTCTGTGATGGTACACTATGAAGATTGTAGAGACATGTTGACGGCTGTGTATGATTGTTTGGTGAGAAAAATCTTTCAAGAAAACTGCCAATTTATGTTAGCGTGGAAAAGAAACTTGTTTGTTGATGGTCATGCTACAATGCAAAGCATGAACCACCTTCATGTGTTAAAAGTAGGACATCATAATTTGGACGAACTGGACGATATGTTTAGGGAGCTGGAGTGTTTGATACATCAGGAATGTAAACCATGTGAAATTGAAATTTTTAAATTGGATATGGAATTAGAATAAAATGTGTTAAACAGGACTTGGACTTGGACTTGATTGAGGTTTTGTAGAACAGAGCGGGGGATAGATCACTTTGCGGCAATGGACTAGCATGCTGCTTAGTGGTCTATCCCCCGCTCAAAGGGTATCTTTACGTGACCTTGACCCACATAAATTGTATAGTTGGTGGGGGTATAAAAAGGGTAAGCAAATTGGATGGATACAACACTTCCATACCATGGCTCCACTTGACAACACCGTGTTCCATCGCAACAGAATTGTCTCTATTCTGGAGGTAATACCTCTAGAAATTATAGAAGTAGAGGACCAACTACCTGCGGTTGATCAAGAAGAGGAGGAGGAAGAGATAATGGATATTGAAACGGACTCTGACGAAGCTGGTTCATCGGACAATGAAGTGGACTTGCACGCCTACGAAACATTAGAGTCATCATCTGAGTCGGAAATGGAATTCCAATTGGAAATTGAAGAAAAAGAAGAACAAGACACTCCTCATCGTCCAATGGATAGAATGTTAGTTGCCAGAAGAATTATGTATTGTCATCGCTGCCTATTCCGTGATGAGGATGATTCCGACTCTGATGGTGATGTTTCACCCTTGTAAAAAGTTTAAACAAAAAGTTAAAAAAAAGAATGTGAGTGGGGGATAGAGCACTTTGTAGTAAATGATGCTGCTTAGTGCTCTATCCCCCGCTCAAAATAATAATTCCAAATGACCTTGACCTACATAAACTTGCTCAAACAGACGTCTTTGAAAAAACTTGTACAAATTATTGAATCTAGACCAAATATCATCAATTTATCAAGCCTACTGATAAATGTATTACAAACGGTTGTGTAAAGGCTAAATTTAGCACATGAGTGATAACCTGTTTCCATATGACGTCACTTTCCCCACCTATCTGCCTCGGATATAAAGGGTCCCTGTGGAGTGCGCTGCTCATTATTGCGTGGACATTCACAGAGTGTACATTCAAAGCCAAACTGTTTGAAATGGCTCTTTGCGACATTTGTGGGGAAATCTTTCAAGACGAAGATCTTTTCACCATACACAGAGAATTACATGAAGACGAAGATAGAAAAGAAGATATTACCATGGATGAAATAGACTTAGACTCAATTGACCGGTTTTTGGAAGAGCACCAGAAGCAGACGGACTACTGGGACAGCTATCTACAGCAAATGCAAAGAAAAAGACCTAGTGTGATCCAATTTGCTGGTGCTGGACCATCTACTGCTAGAAGACCTTTTGAAGAAGAAGACACTGAAGAAGAGGACACTGAAGAAGAACTGGAAGATGTGAAACAACTGCGCACCATGGCCTTGCCAGGACGAGTTGTAACACATTTCAAAATTAATAATGTTCAATTGGAATTGGAAACATTTATAACCCAGGCTAAGGAACTTGTTGGTCAAACCTTGAGGGAAGAACTACAAAGATTAAATTTTATTAAATTTGGAATGGTGTTAGAGGCTATGTTTAACAATACTGATGGTGAAACAGCATTGAGAGCGTTCATTACCAAAAACCGAACCCTTACCTTCACCTCCAACATCGATGATATTATTGAAGAATGCTTGGAAGAACTTATAACAAAACTTCAAGAACATGAAGGAAGAGGATCTGGATGGACTTTGTCATCAATTGAAGGTATGGATGTAAGGGTTCACAAGCATGGATATGGTTTAAGGGGTAGTAGTTTTATCCCTCTACCAAAGAAAATCCAAAACACTAAATCGTGTAGGAATGTGCAAAATGAAGGTAATGAATGTTTCAAGTATGCAATGTTAACCAAGTATGTTAAAGATCATCCTGAAAGAGTTGGTAGAGAATATTACGAAAATGAACACCGCTACAACTTTCAAGGTCTCACCTATCCAGTTACCTTGAAAGACATTGGCAAATTTGAAAAGAAAAATCCTGGCGTTTCAGTCAATGTTTTTGGTCTGGATGATTCGAACAACGTTTATCCTTTGCGGGTAGTAAAAGTTGAACAGAGAAACCACACGGATTTGCTATTGATAACTAAGGGTGAAATTTCCCATTATGTATGGATAAAGGACTTTGTAGCCTTGGTATGGAATCAATTATCAAAACATAAACGTAGGTTAACAGTGTGTAAAAGATGTTTCTGTTTCACATATAAAGAACTAAGACGTGGAGGATCTGAATGGATGACGGAACATAAAAGACTCTGTAACGAGAATTATGAAGTGAAGGTTAGTCTGCCACCACCATCTCGAGCGTTTATCCAATTCAACAAAACAATCCACCAATATCGTATTCCACTGGTCATCTACGCAGATTTTGAATCTACGTTAATATCACAGGAGCTGCCGGACGGTGAGGTGACTAGAAGAACAAAATACCAGCTGCACCAGCCCAATAGTTTTTGCCTATTGGTGAAGTCAACCTTGTCTGAGAACCAATTGCAAGACTATGGTTTAACATCCACTCCAATACTCTACCGTGGGGAAGAAGCCGCTAAGTATTTTGTAGACCTGTTGTATGACATTGCTGAAAAGGTGCAACGCTTATACGGCAATGTTGTACCTATGGAACCTTTAAACCAAAAGCAACAAGAAGAATACAACGTAGCGACAAGATGTTATCTATGCAAGAAGACCTTTAGTGAAGAAAACCAAAAAGTAAGAGACCACGATCATCTGACAGGGTTATACAGAGGAGCTGCTTGTAATTCATGCAATATAAATTACAAACTGCCAAACTATTCCTGTTGTTTTACACAATCTTAGCGGCTACGACTCCCACTTTATTATACCAGAGTTAGGAAGAGATGACGGTAAAATTGATGTTCTTGCTACAACATTGGAAAAGTACATCAGTTTTTCAAAAACAGTAGGTAAAATTAAACTTCGCTTTGTAGACTCTTACAGATTTATGCCATCAAGTTTAGCCAAATTGTCAGAGAACCTAAGAAGAGAAGACTTAAAAGAAACAAGCAAAATTGTACCTGAAAATAAATTGGACCTAGTATTAAGGAAAGGAGTTTTCCCCTATGATTATATAACTTCTACAGAAAAGTTTGAAGAAACTAGTCTTCCACCGATTGAAGCCTTCAATAGCAAATTAAACGAAAGTGAAATCTCCGTTGAAGACTACAATCATGCATGTAATGTGTGGAATCAACTAAACATTCAAACCTTGGGGGAATATTCTGACTTTTATATAAAATTGGACGTAACTCTGCTGTGCGATGTGATGGAAGAATTCAGAAACACCTGCTTCTCCGCCTATGGACTGGACCCTCTACACTCGTACACATCTCCAGGATTAGCATGGCAAGCTATGCTAAAGTCAACCAACTGTCGACTGGAACTTCTAACGGATATTGATATGGTGCTCATGATGGAATCTGGTGTACGGGGCGGTTTGACACAAGCTGTAACACGTCATGTCAAAGCCAACAACAAGTACATCCCCGGCTTCGACGAGCAACAACCATCGGTCTACCTTGGCTACTTTGACGCAAACAACCTTTATGGTTGGGCAATGTCAAATCCGCTTCCCTACGCTGACTTCAAATGGATCGACCCGGCCACCATCGGAGACATCTCACAGATTCCAAAGGATGGTCCAAAAGGCTATATTTTGGACTGTGATTTTGAATACCCGGAGCACCTTCATGACCATCACTACGACTTGCCTCTCCTAGCCAAGACTGAAGTTTCACCGACAGGAAGATGGCCAAAATTGATGATGACCTTGGAGAATAAAGATCGTTATGTGGCTCACTACTGGGTAGTTCAACAGGCTCTTGAATTGGGTCTACGTATATTAAGAATTCATAGAGCAATTGAATTCACCCAGTCTTGTTGGTTGAAACCATATATTGATTCCAACACTACAAGAAGAGCTGCAGCGACAACAGCATTTGAAAAGGACTTCTATAAATTAATGAACAATGCCATCTTTGGGAAGACCTTGGAGAACAAAAGAAAACACAAAAATGTAAAATTAGTGAGTGATCCAAGGAAATTGGAAAAATTAGTGCAAAAACCAAATTTCGGAACATCCATGATTATAAACGAAAATCTAGTCGCTGTCAGTATGAAGAAAACAACAATAGTCATGGACCGTCCGTTATACATAGGTATGTCGATTTTGGATATAAGTAAAACCCTGATGTATGATTTCCATTATAACAAAATGGTTAAACACTACGGAAGGGAAAACATTGGAGTCGCATACATGGATACGGACGCGTTTATCTACTGGATAAAGACTTTGGACATGTATGAAGACCTAAGGACTTTTCCATACAAAGAAGATTTCGACTTTTCTGACTATCCGAAGAACCATCCAAATTTTAATGAAAAATATAAAAAAGTAATTGGAAAATTCAAAGATGAAGCAAATGGAATGCCTTTAGAAGAAATAGTGGCGCTGATGGCGAAATTGTATTCATTTAAGATGTACCACGAGAACAACACACCGACAGTCAAGAAAGCAAAAGGAGTGAAGACATCTTATTTGAAAAAACACGTAACATTTGACCACTACAAGACTTGTTTGTTTGAAGATACTACGATATCAGCAACATTCAACAATATCCGAAGCTTCAAGCATCAAGTCTACAGTGTCACCGAAATTAAAAAAGCACTGTCAGCTCGGGATGATAAAAGACATATTTTGCCCGACGAAATCCACACTCTTCCTTTCGGCCATTACTCCTTAAACCCTATCAACTAGTAACCTATTCTTCGTCCTTCTACAACTTCGACCTTATTCCTTTCTCCTTCCGTAAAAAAATGGGGAACACGGCAAGTCAAACGCCGTGTTCCCCATTTTTTTACACAAGTTTGGATGGCCTTGACCTATATAAATGATGTGAATATTTAAAACAGCATTCATTGTGATTATACATGTGATACAACAAACATTGAAACCTGCAATATGAAGGACTTGAAGCAACAAATTGTCAACGAACTTCATAAACCTGCAAGAAGAAAGTTTCCACGAAGAAATACGGTGATAAAAGGAATTAATGATTTATATCAAGCAGATTTAATCGAAATGATTCCTTATAGCAAACAAAATAAAGGATATAAATACATATTGACTGTTATTAACTGTTTTTCAAAAATGGCAGATGCTTTACCACTAAAAGATAAAAGTGGCAAAAGTGTTACAAAAGCAATGGAAACAGCTATACAAAGAGACAAACATACTATTAAACATTTACAAACAGATGATGGAAAAGAATACTTTAATAAGGAATTTGCAAATTTAATGAAAAAACACAATATAAACCATTACTCAACCAATTCAGAGGTAAAAGCTTCAATAATCGAAAGATTCAACAGAACTTTAAAAAGTGCAATGTATAAAATGTTTTCCAACAGAGGATCGCACATATGGATTGATATGTTACCAAAACTTATAAACGATTACAATAACAAATTTCATAGGACTATCGGGATGAAACCAAACCAAGTAACTAGTAAAAATGAAAACCTTGTATTAAAACGTATAAAAACGAATACTAAACCAAACGTTGAAAAACTAAAGCCTAAAAAATTTAATGTGGGTGATAAAGTGCGAATAAGTAAATATAAAGGTGTATTCAGTAAAAGATACCTGCCAAATTGGACCAATGAGGTTTTTACTGTATTCAAAGTACAACCTACAGTACCTGAGACATATATTTTAAAAGATAATAAAGGACAATTGCTTGAAGGAGGGTTTTATGGACATGAAATGTTAAAATCAACAGTAGGCGATGTATATTTAGTTGAAAAGGTGTTGCAACGGAAAAAAGATAAGGTCAAAGTACGATGGTTAGGATTTAATAAGACGGAAGATTCTTGGATACCTAAAAAGGATTTGATATAACGATAGAGAATCATTTTAGGTTGAACCATTACAAAGGATGGAGATAGTACCACAAAAAGAGAGTTTTACTATTAATAATATAGATGAACTCACAGTGGATAATTCAGAATTCAATAGTGGGAAACATGGCAATTTGTTACCAAACACCGTTCGTTGTCTGGTTACCGGACCTTCCAACTGTGGAAAAACTAATGTAGTATTCAATTTGATTACAAACCCTAAAGGATTACGATTTAACAATCTATATGTATTTTCAAAATCACTACAACAACCAAAGTATCAATTATTGGAAAAGATACTGACTAATGTGCCTGAAGTTAAATATTTAAAGTTTAATGCAAGCGAGAGTGTCATGCAGCCACAAGAAGCTAAACCATTCTCCGTGTTTATATTCGACGATGTATCTTGTGAAAACCAAAACACAATAAGGAATTACTTCGCTATGGGTCGACATAACAACATAGATAGCATTTATATTGGCCAAACTTACAGCAAAATACCTAAACAACTCATTAGAGACAATGCAAACATGTTAATTGTATTTAAACAGGACGAAACCAACCTAAAACATATATATTTTGATCATGTAAATGGGGATATGACATTTGAACGATTTAAAGAGTTGTGTGGAAAGGCTTGGGCTGAAAAGTATGGGTTCCTAACAATTATGAAGGAACAACCGCTAAACAATGGTCGATACAGGATAGGATTTGATAAATTTATATTAATACATTAAACGCGGTATAACACATTCATTGTTGTACAACACGTCTTGCTACAAACATGGTTAACCAAGAAAAATTAGTAAAAGAAATAAAATCACTTAGTGATTCTATTCGGGCTAAAAACAGAGCATTGAAACTAGGTATTAGCGAGAGGGAGAAATTCCTTGAATCTACTTTTAAACCTATTACTGAACCCTTGAAACAATTAAACAAAAAATTTGCTAAACCTGTATTGGAAGGAGATGCGATTGCACCTATTACGAAGTTTGAAAGAGAAAATGTAAAATCAGAAGAGTTTAGTGATGAAGACCCGGAATCCTCTACGTATAGTGGTTTTACCGGTGGAGAACCTGAAAGAGAGCTAGAATCACCGGACTATAGTGGAATAAGAGAATTATATGAAGTAAAAGCCAAAAGAGGACATGAAGTTGTATCAACTGCTAGTGAAGAGGAAAAAGAAGAAGAGACAAGGGAAGGTCCGTCAAACATAAGCTTGTTGGGTGAAAACATTCATAACAAAGGACCTTTAGGAAGGAAATACATGATAAAAATGTTAGCTGGAACAAATCCTAATAAAAACTACCATAGTTATGGGGTAAGACTAACAGAAGACGGTTTAATGGTTGGTAATAGCCCGGTAAACATTGATGAACATGATAATATTATTGTTGGTAATCAAAGATATAAGGGCACAAAAGGATTATTTGAATTATTATTTGAAAATAAGCCTTCAGTATCGTTAGTGAAAGAAAAAGACATGGAAGCATATAAAAATATTTTGGAACAGACAAATGCATATAGGAGAAAGTATTTACCTGACCAGCCTCCTTTTAGATCTAAGTCTTTAAAATATAAAGAATTTGTATCCAAGTTAATACCAACTAGAAGACAAACAATGCCGTTAACACAAAGAAAACCTGTAAAACGAAGATTTATGGCATCCACTTTGGATGTAAGTGCTCAGGAACGAAGAAAAAGAAGTAAGTCCGTTACAGGTACAGGATTAATGAAGAAATTATATAACACAAATGTGATTTATTATAATAACATCAATAAATTGGTGGATAGAATGAAACTAATACATGAAGCTAAAGAAGCGGGTCATACTGGATTGGAAAACGAATGGGTGGCTTTAGTGGATGAACTCCGAAACCGTGGGGTAATCTCATAAAAATGCGTTACTCCTTAGAGTACTATTCAGTTGCACCATGAGTGTTGACAAGTTCGGACGTTACTCCTCGGATGGGTTATATTATGCGAATAATTTAAAAAGAAGTGCTGGTTTACCACAAACACCTGATGGAGATTATGATATGAGTAATAAAAGGTTAAAAAACATAAAAGATCCTTCGGATGAAAACGATGCAATAAACTTAAAAATATTAAAGGAAAAGATATCGCCAACATTAAAACTACAAAATAACACATATGACGCGGAAGATCATAGAATTATCAACGTTGGTAAACCAAATGAAAATGGTGATGCGATAAAGAAAGGTTATTTGTCATCTGAATTAAAAAATACGTTAAAATTCAATGGGAAAACGTATAGTGCCAACAATAAACGTATATCCAACGTAGATGACCCTAAAGATGCAAAAGACAGCGTAAATAGACGCTATTTACATTCTTTGATACCTGAAAAGACAAAAGATGGATTTTCTTTTTATAAATTTGTTATTAATGATATAGGCTATCCAAAAACTGAAAACGATGCTGTAAATCTAAAATATATTAAAGATCATTGCATCATACGTGATGTAGGGGTTATAGATTGTTTTAATAATTGTTTAGCAAATGTTAAAGATGGTTCGGCGCCATCAGATGGTGCAACAGTGGGTCAAATGATGGAAACCTTAAAACAAGAAACAACCTCTTTTGTAAAACAAGATCAAGTAGTATCGAAGCAAGGGGATGAATTTGTTCAAGGTAATGAAAAATTTAATTTATTAACATACAAAAATGATGCTTGGGATTGCATGGATAAAAAGTTATCAAATATGGGATGGGGTTATGAAAAACATGATGCAGCTGCTTTATCACAAACCGTACATCTAGATCCAGATAAATATTTTAGATGGTTTACATGTAATAATAGAGTGATAAGAGACTTGGCACAAGGAAGAGAAGCAAATGATGCTGCAACTGTAGGACAGACCATTACAACATCATTAAAGGATAGTAAAGTGTATGATTGTAATAATAAACATGTAACAAACCTTAAAGACCCTGAACATGTAGATAATGCTGTCACTGTTAATTTTCTTGTAAAAGTTTTAGGTAATGCAATATTTGATTTACACAATCATTTCACACCGGAAGTTCTTCGAGGAGGGCCAGGTCATAAAATTTGGGATGAAGCCTCGAGAGGTGGTTGGATTAAACGGGAAATTTTTAAAAAGTACTTTATTCACCCTAATACACAACAGTTTAGATCATCAAATTGGGGTGATATTGATATTTAATAAAAGAACACAATAAACAACTTCATTTATTTCCAACTCGTCATAGAGTTAACACATGAGTTGCACATTGCGATTATAAAAGGACAATAATGTCGTTCAAGTACATCAGTCCATATCGAGACACTGCAAGGAAAGGAGGTGGGATCACGTCCACAGCGGTTTCTCTGTTAAGTAAAGCTTTAAAACAAATTCCAGTAGGATCCATAGTAAATAGAGCAATAGACGCATTACCATACGAATTTCATATACCAGGAGGTTATCAGTATTGCGGACCAGGAACTAAATTGAAAAAACGACTGGAAAGAGGCGATCCTGGCATAAACAAGTTAGATCAGGCTTGTAAAGAACACGATATCGCATATTCCACGTTTGCCGATTCAAAAAATAGATCAATAGCTGACAAAAAGCTTGCGGACATAGCTTGGCAACGAGTAAAATCAAGTGACGCTAGCATAGCAGAAAAAGCAGCAGCTTTAGCAGTAACAGCAGGTATGAAGGCTAAAACAGCAGTAGGAGGTGGAAGAAGGAGGAGAAAGAGAGTAAAAAGGAGGTCAACCACAAGAAAACATGGAGGAAATATAAAAAGAAGACGACGATCTACAAGAAAAGGCAGGAAGAAGCCCACCGTGTGGTCAATGGTAAAAAACGGGGCAGGTCTTTACCTAAGACCTTATCGTGCATATTAAATGAAAGAAATCAATTGGTCATACCACATAAAGCATTAACCAATATTGAATTATTTAAATATATTTCCTGTTTAAAAATACCATTTTTTCGCGGTGTGTTTATGAAAGACAGTTTACCAAAGAAAATGTGGCAAAATGAGACTGGAATTGTAAATTTGGATAATACTGAAGGGCCTGGCACCCATTGGGTTTGTTATAAGAAACTAAATAACAATGTATATTATTTTGATAGTTTCGGTAATTTGCCACCACCAAAAGAACTTCAAAATTACTTTAAATCTGCTAAAAACATATATTATAACTATAAAAGAGAACAACCTGATAATACTTCAATATGCGGCCATTTATGTTTGGAATTTCTAGCTAAAAGTATCAGTCACTATTGAGATGTCTTCCTATACGGTATCATTAACAGGAAAATCGTCCAATTTACGAAGTATCCTTTTTCCAGCGTTACGCTTGCAAAAAGGAAGGTTTTGGGAGGCGGCACTATTGGATTTTACAACGTACAACTCTATTCCCAATGTTACGGAAGGTAAAAATAACATATTGCATTATTATAAGGGAAAGGATGCCAGTGGAAAATTTACAGACTTACAAGAGTGCAGGTTACCCACAGGTTCTTATGAAATTGATCATATAAATGAATTTTTGCAAACTAAAATGGGAAAAGACAATATAACATTAAAAGGTAATAATAATACGATGAAAGCTGAAATTACTTCCAAATATTATATAGATTTGACTCAACCAAACTCAATTGGTGATTTATTAGGATTTTCCAACGATGGGCCTGTATTAGAACCAGATGTAACACATTCCGGTAAGAAAACAGTAACAATATTAAAAGTCAATAGTATAGACATAACTTGTAACATTATACAAGGTGCTTACAGGGATGGGGCTAACACCCACATCATACATACTTTTTACCCAAGTGTACCACCTGGATTTAAAATTGTTGAAAAGCCACAAAACCTGGTATATCTACCGTTGAACACCACTTTCATTTCAGACATCGTGTTGAGCGTATTGGATCAAGACGGTAACTTGGTAGACTTCAGAGAAGAGCCTATTACGATTAGATTACATTTAAAATCGACACTTTAATACAAAACCATGGGTTTAACATTTAAAAGCGAACAACCTACGGGAAACCGCATTAGTAGCTCTTCAGCTGTGGAGGAGTTAACACGCGAGAACATTCGTTTCTTAGAGAGAATTGGATTAAAATTAACCGAGTATGGATATACTGGATATAGCGCAGGGTCCAACATTCGACGAAACCCCATGGGAAAAAGAATATCACACCCACAACCCTTACACTTCATCGAAATTAAACAATAACGATGAAATTCGTATTCCCATACAAAATCAAGACATTTACACACTACCATGTGAAAGTTACTTGTATATTGAAGGACAAGTTACTAAAAAGGACGGTACTACTGTTGGTACAACAGTTCCATTTATAAATAATCCTATGGCTTTCCTATTTGATGAAATTAGATATGAAATATCAGGTGTAACAGTTGATTCCACTAAAAAAGTAGGTATTACGACAACTTTAAAAGGATTAACATCTATAACACCCAATGAAACCAATTTACTTAAACCTGCCGGATGGGTATTACCTACGATTGACACGATCACTCCAAATCCAAATGGATATTTTGATTTTCATATTCCATTACGTTTGCTGCTTGGTTTTGCTGAAGATTATAGGAAAATAATATTAAACGTTAAACAAGAATTAGTTTTGTTGAGATCTTCTAACGATAAAGACATTATTAAAGCTGCAGATGCTACTACAGATGCGACTTTAGAATTGAAATTAAAATTAGACAAAATTGTATGGAGAGTTCCACATGTTAAATTGGCTGACGAGCATAGAATGCTACTTTTAAGAAAATTAAAAGCCGATCGTGATATTGTTATTCCATTTAGAAGTTGGGAATTTCATGAGCATCCCAGTTTACCTACTACGGATCGACACACTTGGACTGTTAAAACATCGAATTATGTAGAACGAGCCAGGTATATTATATTTGGTTTACAAACAGGTAGAAGAGACGCCATTGCTAAACATGCAGGACAATTTGATCATTGTGACTTGAAAAATATTAAAGTTTATTTAAATTCACAATTTTTTCCATACGACAATTTAAATGTGTCATTCACTAAGAAGAAATACAGTATATTGTACGATATGTACGCGAGATTCCAAAGTTCATATTACGGTAAAACAAATACACCTTTATTATCACCTGACAAATATTTCGATGCCTACCCAATAGTTGTAATCGATTGTTCTAAACAAAATGAATCAGTAAAGTCTTCAAGTGTGGATATAAAAATAGAAATGGAATTCAACGATGCTATACCGGCTAATACAACTGCATACTGTTTAATTCTACATGATAAAATCGTAACATACACACCTTTAACTGGAATTGTTAAAAATGTATTGTAAGAACCGGTTTTGTTTCATTCCGCGAGTATAAAAGCAGAGCGTACAGACCGCTCCTCATCAGTTTGTTGCCTACTGTTGTATGGGTAGCATCGTATTCAATATGGCTTCTCCTAGTGGTACACCTGAAAATGTGGTAGATATTGAGAAGGAGATATCTGAGTTTTTAGATCCTCAAGGTCACCAGGAAGGAGGTGAACAAAACGTTTGCGGACAACTTCACGCCAGTAACAATGTTGAAGAAAAAGGTAAAAGAAGAAAGACTATACAAAAGAGAAAAAGGGATATTGAAGATAATATTTCTCCAAACATATTGAGTGAGGTATTTTTGCGAATATTTTACCCAATCTCTTCCAGTTTGGATAAAAGTGTTTTAATCGGTGTTATGAAATCTACAGATTATTCCCCTACTGTAATTTTAACTCATGGACCCAAAATGATTTTGTTTACGGACAGTGCTTGGGAATCGTTTATGAAACATTTGCATTACTAGAATGCTATTTAAGTAGTAACATGTTTGGAAGAAAGACAAGGGTAGGACTTTTGGATTCAAATGTGGAAATTGATATTATTAAACAACGTGGTGATCATCAGCTACGGTTTAGAGACACAACAAGACATGATAACAAAATTCAACTTAATCGAGAGGAGTTTTTCATTTTAACTTGTGCTACTGAACCTATAACAAGATACTTGAGACAACTGGTGTTTTCAAGTTCGATTATTAAACATTATTTGGAAGACACTTTGGACAAACAACCGGACGCACCTATATTATACGGACCTGTAGATACTTCTATATTTAATAGAGTTCCTCATGAAGTACAGATTGGAGACAATTGGAAAAGTACGCTCAACTACATAAGAAATCATTAAAACAGGAAGAAGAGGAAGATGGAGGAGAAGAATCAAGTGTTAGTAATGAAAATGAAAACAAGGAAAATATAAAGATGGAAACTTAAATAACAATGGTTAGTTTTTAAAACAATAACCAAAATTTTGTGGGGTTAGGCCTATTGGGGACGGTGCCCACGTTAAATATACACCAACGCGCCAACAACTGTACGGCCGGGTATAAAAGTAGTACCTACCGTGGTGTGGAAATCAGTTGACCTCCTGACTTCGTAATGAGCAGACGTGTGACCTTCAAAATGGACAAGGGAGAAGAACAACAAGTAAAGTCCAAGCCTGGTATTATTGAGTTTCAAGCGTTTCGTGGTAATGATGATAGATTCATTATAAAAGAACTTGTGTTTTTGGACATGAATACAAGTGTTCCTAATTCGTTTTTATTTAAACCACCATGTTCTTATTCGTCTTTAACTAGTAAAGCCGCTACTACCAACAGATGGATTTCAAAACACTTCCATCATATCGATTGGTATGATGGTTTTACAAGTTACACGGACTTGTATCACATTATGCATCACTTTTCAGACAAGTTTACCAATATTTACACAAAGGGGCTGGAAAAGAAAAGATGGATCGAAGGATTTACTCATGTTCCGGTTAATGATGTGGAATTGGATAAGAATTATCAATACATGCTGGAAACCATATGTATTTGTACAAAAAGCCCAGAACATGATAAAGATAGACATTGCGCTTTGAAAAATGCCTATAAACTCGCCTCTTACCTTCAAAATGGGGAAGTGGGGAGTGGTGGGGGTAACGGAGAGTATATAAGTGGGGAGCAGACAGGGACCTGGCATGAGTATTACTCGAGATTCCGAGACGACAACATCTCCGAGCAAGAAGACGATCTGTAACCTGACCATGGCATCTCACCAGTTCCTTCAGACTTTGGTCGAGCAGTTCAATGCTCACTCCAAGTCAACAATATTACCTGTAAAGAAGTGCTCGGAACTAAAAGACGAGAAGCACTACATAATCCATGCTATGAAGAAGATGGAGACTACAGTTGGGGAGGCCATCTGCTGCAGTCTCAGCGAGGCGCCGTTTACTCCGGGGGATGAACCAAAGTTCCAGGTGTACCTGCCCAAGAGATTCGTCCATCTTCTACAAAACGAGGATCTTCGCTCTATTCAACCCGGGTGTCTATACCTGGTGTCGCACGGCTGCACGGGTAGCAATTCTACAGAGTTGACCATCCACATCGCTGACAAGCAGCAGTGTTAGATTTAAGTTTTAATGTTGTACATATGTTGTTGTTGTAATGTTTTATAAATAAACGAATCATAAAAGACAAAAAAATATAAAAAAACAAAAAATGCAACATATCAATATGTGACAAACTTCACGTATTGATATGTTGCATTTTTTTTTAAACTTCGCGGGTGACCTTGACCTTTGACCTTTGCATTTCACAACTACCCCCACTACCGTAATTACCCCCACTACCGCACTAGGATTCAAACCTGCTTGGATGCGAAAAACGGTCATTCTGTTGCCAACTAGCAAACGATGAGCACCTTGTACGAGCTTTGCTTACAACGAGTTATAACTGACGCATCTTTATTCCAGACGGCTTTACGAGATAATATCCCTATAACAGTAAAACAGGATATCGAAGAGTACAAGAAAGATAATAGAGGGTATTCGGGATACTCCTGGTATAGGTTCCAAGACGGGGAAAAGTTTTGTAGGCCTTGTGGCAATGCTGCCGTCAGAGACCTTCGACGGTTCGTACAGGAAGGTGGTAGAAAACAGTTTGGATTTCTAGCACCAATGTTTAGATTTGAAAACTACAAGGACACCTGTGCTATTTGTTCCATCCCTTTGTATCAATGGAAAAAGTTTAGAAGTGTTTAATTGCATCTTCCATACCCCCACCACCATTACCCCCACCACTTTTCCATGTACCTCCAAACGCTGTGCCTCGGCTTCATTTCTACTCCAGCAGCCAACCTAGCAACATCAGGATGTCTCTCAACGTCAGTTGCGCAAGTTACGAGGAGGTGAGCATCAAGACTCAGCAGGAGCTAAACGACTTATACAAGGAGTTGCAGCTGATGGTGGCACGAGGCCACCGTATAAATGTGCAAGTTTACGCTTGCAATATACGGAACACCCGGCAGTCAAAGGAAGAGCCTGGACACTCCTCAACGGCTTCCTCACCAGCATCCATGAAGACCGAGCCAGACAACTTGGACTACTTCAGCTGACTAGCAGTTGTATTTCTTGTCCTAACCATTGTAGAATATGTATATTTTTTCATTATATTAAAGAAGTAAAAGAGCAAAAACACCTATCTTGTTACTGACATATAAGCTCAGTAACAAGATAGGTTTTTTTAAAACACAATTTGGATGACCTTGAAACTTCCCCCTCCACTGCTTTGTTACCCCCACCACTTGACTATTGGTGTACATGGCACATCGCAATTGGAAACCTCATTCCATCTTCAACAGCCACATCGACAACATCAACAATGGCAAACCTACCAACAGATGAAAGATGTCCTCACGCATGTTGTGACTTCGTCCACGAGTTGGAGAAGAGGATGCAGGAGAGGGCGATAAGAAGAAAGCAGATCCACTCAGAAAATATCATGATAGTCAACGGCTATCTTTTATTGTTCGGTCTTATTATGGTTGTACTTTTCATACTGTATGGCATAGTCACATGTGTCGGCAAGGTTGCAGAAGAAAACGCTCGCCACCATCAATTGGAAAGTTTCAATGTTACTTTGTAGGTTTTCCTTTTTTTAAAACTTCGTTTGGATGACCTTGAAAATACCCCCACTACTCCACCACACCCCCCACCACTTCACCATGTTCCTGCATGAGCATCACATCAACCGTCATTCCTTGTCCGACAAGCAACCATGGCAGACAACAACACCATCAGCCAAGCTGACTCCACTACTGATGTCGGTACAAGTACGGGTTGGACACTGTCGATCGATAGTGTACACTATTTGGAAACAATTTGCGAACGGATGAAGGAAATACTGCGGGACAACCCTGGAATCATAATACAAATGAATTTAAATTATGATTGGTCCCAAGTCAGAATGCAAGGGGACGATAACAACGGTCAACAATCTCCACAATATTCGCCCATGTCCCCGATCTACCCTTACGGCGAGTCTGACGTCGATGAAGATGAGGCTAATAAGGATGTGGGGGACAACGAGGCTGAAGAGGAGTAACCTTCATTCCTTTTTTTTAAAACCCAAATTGGATGACCTTGAGAATTCCCCCTCCACTATTTCCTTTTTTTAAAACCCAAATTAAATGACCTTAAAAATACCCCCTCCACATACTTTTGATTTACCCCCTCTACTTTTCAATACTGTTACCACAGTCTGTAGCTCACATCATTCCTTGCTTAGCTATCATGGTGGACAGCACTCTTTCTCGAGTTGACTCCACTACGGATGAAGAATGGCCATTTTCCTGGAATGTTCATCTGCAAGACTCGGCAGAAGTGGATATGTTGCATGAGAAATTGGTGTATGTATTAAACGAAAACCCCAACATTGAATGTAGAATGACTATGGATTTCGATGCGACAGGGGTCCACACTCAACCTTCTACTTCCAGCCAGCCTGAACCTCAGCTACAGCCGAAGAACTTTACACATCTTTACACTCCAATACGGCCGGAGAATGTGGTTATCAGCGAGGCAGACTCTACTACAAGTTATATTGAACCAACGAATTAGAAGCTTGTTGTTGACACCTTACACAAGGTCGACTTAGTATGTGACAAATTAAAGGAATTGATGATGCAAGATCCTGGTCTTCGTTTTAAAATTGATTTGTTTTTCATCTGGGGAGCACCTGCACGGGGCTCTTCGTCTGACAGCTCTCTAAGTACAACGGATGAGGAGGAGGAGGACGACTAGTTATCTTTTTTAAAACTCCATTTGGATGGCCTTGACCTTTCCCCCTCCACTGAGTTTATTTAAGGTGCACTCTCAATGACTGCAGCATCATTTCATCGCACACCTTCACCACAGCAACATGGAGAGTCAACTCAACTACTGTTGCGAACGGAAATGTTTTTCATGGCCGAATGACATTGATGTTGCGGATGGCCTGGCGTGTAGAAAATGTGAAGCTTTTGGTCAATGCATGTGTAAGTGCAAGTCTTGGAAGACGCCGAAACCGGAGTTGAAGACATTCCATGTGTACCAGATGAGAGGGCATAAGTACACTTGTTGCCCTGAACGTTGCATTGAATTCACATTAAAACAGCTAACTGGCTGCAAATTGTGCAACAATCATTTTGCAGGTTTTTGCAAACATTATTTAGGAGCCTGTCAGTACAGATCAACTTGGCATACAGAAGCACTCACTATCAATCAAATCGCTATAGATACACAAGAGTAGTCTTTCTACTCTTTTCTTTTTTTTTAAAACTCCATTTGGATGACCTTGACCTTTCCCCCTCCACCCACCTTAGTTTATATAAACCCCATTCCCACTGACCACAGCATCACTTCATCGTGCTCCCTCGTCAAAGCAACATCAGCTATGGAAAGTAAGCGAATCTCATGTTGCGAGCATAGGTGTTTGGAGATACAAGGCGTCACATATTGTGCAAAGAAGCGTTGGGAGGAAGAGACGGGGACAACCTATTGCTGTGAGGATAAGTGTTTCCTCTTACCAAAGTGGCAAGTGGATGGGCTGGCCTGCCGGCAATGTGAATGCTTCGGATGTTGCAGGTGTAGATGCAAGAACCAACAGCTGCCACCACCGGTACTACAAACTTTCAAAATCTACAAATCCAAATACTTTTATACTTGTTGTCCGCAGCGGTGTATTAAATTTCACTTCTCCAATCTTACCAATTGTCGGAAGTGCTACGGACAACCTGATGGGTGGTGCACCTGTTTTTTGGACTCCTGCCGCTACAGATCGGATTGGTTTACAGATCCGTTGGAAATTGATGAGGTCGCCCAGGAAGCGCAAGAGTAGTCTTTCTACTCTTCAACTTTTTTAAAACTCCATTTGGATGACCTTGAGATTTCCCCCTCCACTTCCCCATATACCTAGAGTACACAGAGCCTGACAGTCAGTCACTCGGTGGCTGTCGTGGGGTGCGCATCGGTGTCGGCGCTCCGTTGTTAAGTTTTCAAGGTCACAGTAATATGAAATTGGGGGTGTTGTGCTAGTTCAAGGTCACCTGAGGGATTACCGATTGCCCATTTAGGCAGAGTCATGTCAGAAACTCGGGTTTAACTTGGCACTTTTGCCGTTTCTCGTCCAATATTCGCTCCAAATGGTCAAGGTCACAGGGACTCGGACTGAAACTCGGAGCGTAGTGCGAGAAACGGCAAAAGTGCCAAAAAATTTTAAGTTTCTGCGTGACCTTGACCTTAGTGGCGTCGGTGACGTCATTTTGGTGACGTAAGGGGTGATGACGTCATCAGCACGTCATTTCTGTGACGTCATGGGTGTGACGTCATCGAAATGACGTCATTAGTGATGACGTCATCGATTGCGTCATCGATGACGTCATCGATGACGTCATCGATGAGGTCATTGACCTCGATGACGTCATCCCTCAGGTGACCTTGAACTGGGCCAGCATCCTCAATTTTGCACTACTCACTAGAGTTCTACTTTTATTTTTGACGGTATTTGACGGTAGTTAATGTCAACTCATTTTACCATTTAAGTGTTTTCCACGAAACATTTTAGATTCCAAAAAACTATGTAAACCCTCCAGTTTGTTTAAATATATATATTCCTTGAAATATCTGTTAAAAATAAATTATATTTGCAGATTTAACTAGACTGAAAATCAATGTCACAGTCAATGTGTTCACTTTGGTATCGAATAATGGGTTTCATTGTTCATTAGAGAGATTTTGTTCTGTTATATACTTAAAGTAAAACCATAAAAATATTGATTTTTCCTTATTTTAAACTTTTTAATTGTATTGTGCAAAATTATAATGAAGTAACTTTTTCAAATAACGAAAGCATTGCTAAGTTTTTTTTATGTTTGATTGAAGAAAAAAGTAATAGTTTATATGTATTTTAAACAATAGACGCATACAATAATACAATTATACTATCGCACTATAAGTAATCAATGCTTGTATGCATTTACTTAGAATTTAAAAAAATAACAATTAGGTACTAAATGAAACAAGAAATACTTTACATTATATTTTTACATTTTACATCAGTGATAGGCTTCATACGATCTCGTAGTAGTGAACAACACAAAGAGCACACAACAGCGTCGCCATGTTGATGCGTCTGACTTCGTATAGGGTTTGTAGTAGTTGGGGAGGCGCGCCGCTCGAGCCACTACAATCCCGCTACGAAGTCAGACACTGTCTGAATCCGTATAGGGTTTGTAATTACGCGGCCCGGGTCCATCCGGGTGTTTATCTGCGATGGAGAGCCACGCCGTCGCCGCCGCGCCGGGGCCGCGGAGCCAGTCGCCGCGCCGGGGAAAGTGGTGTGGTAGCTCGGGACGAGTTGTCGCTTCTCGGCCACATTTTGCCATGCTAATGCCATGCTAGTGCGAGCCGCACTTGCTACAGGTTACGGGTCGTCCCTCATCGCAGCATGCTTTACCGGCCTCTATGTAGGTCTCGCTCCTGCTCCTGGTAGGCGGTGTGGTATAGAGACAGCCGACACGGCCAAGGCTGTGAACTAGGACCTTGGCAGTGTCCTGACTGAGTCACGGTCGTCAAGCTTTGTCAAAATACAGCCACTGTGCTGGAGTTGTCAAGCAAGTAAAGTTGCAAAGTCTTGCACTTCTAAACATTGTAAGTAAATTTACAATGGCTAAATGTAGCAGGTATCCACGTATTTTCATCACCAACGCGGTTGATCACAAAAGTGGTTGGTTTGTTTCACGAGACTAGAGTGTTTATCAAGATTGCATTCAATTTGTATATTAAGTTAATTGTAATGTTCGTGTGTTGTTATGTTGCCACAAAATGGTTCCATAAGTATAATTAGCTAAACGATCTATTTTTACCCACACAACCACTATATGATAATAGGAGCTGGTCATCACTGTATTGTTTTCTCACTTATCTTGTGACGATTTCGCATTCAACCACATTCTATTTAAACACGCGTTGCGGTAGACCTCTGATATTACGTACCGCCAGTCATGACTGATTTCTTTTGAAATTGTTGCCATTTCTTGATATACTCCAATGTATCGACGTTATATCCATAAGCAACATCGGCCCCAGCACGGTTCCCCGCTTGGTTCCCACACTGTCCAGCCCGTGGCGGTGGTGGCCGGCGCGGCGGCGCGGCCGGGTCATCGGTGGGTATCGTGAGCGATTACACAGATATTGGGCGGTGCGTGTGCGTGAGCCGGCGGAATGCGGCCAACTGGAGCACCAGCACCGCGCCGTCACACGTGTGCCACTTGGGACTCGCCACTCCGCCACTGGACAAACCTCTGCTACCCGCCACGCCACTCGCCACCGGGCCGCGAGCGGAGACGGGCAGAAAAAGATGTGGGGTGGGGCGAGTCGGAAATAAAATGTGGAAACAACAGAACGTTTTGAAAAGTTCATAAAAGGTTACGGTAGAAAAGTTGCTTATACCCACAATGATTCTAGGAGGTGAGCTCCGATTGAGAATCCGGATGTGATATTTCAGGTACTAGCGTTGAAACATACCAAACTCGTTGAGCTGATGGACGTATTTATTTATCAGTAAAGTCTTAGATCTTTCAGGACAAGAACCCAACTATAAAGGTACGAAACAAATTTACCTCTAATATAGTCTGTAAACCAATTTCGTCTACAGACTAAAAAGATCTTCAATTTTGGAGTTGCCTTTTAGATTTGCAAATTGAATATAAATTGTTGTTAACTTTTCGGTTAGCGGCTAGTTTAGGTTTCACTGTTACTTACTCTTTCTCGTATATGATATTTACTTTTTGATCAAATTTGGTTTAGAACAGATTGTAAAGTTGAATAAATAAATAAAAAAAAAAAAATAAAAAAATAGTCTGGAAAATTACCTTCCCTAATTACTCCGTGTTACGCGTAGGTAAAGTAACTTAAATTTCTCACTTTTACAGGCAACGAGGCATTTTCTTTAAGCAGTTCCTGCCAAGATAAAAACAAAATTGGATCTCTTTATGATTATGTGGTAAAAGAGTTTATCGAGCGAAAACTCACTGTTGAAACTTCTTACGTATAGTGTTTATTACAATGTGAGTAGTGCAAAAGTAAGGCTGCTGGCTCACTTCAAGGTCACCTGAGCGATGACGTCATCGAGGTCAATGACCCCACCGATGACGTCATCGATGACGTCATCGATGATGCAATCGATGACGTCATCACTAATGACGTCACATCCATGACGTCACACCCATGACGTCACAGAAATGACGTGCGGATGACGTCATCACCCCTTACGTCACCAAAATGACGTCATCGATGTCACAAAGGTCAAGGTCACGCTGAAACCTAAAATTTTTCGGCACTTTTGCGGTTTCTCGCACTACGCTCCGAGTTTTAGTCCGGTTCCCATGACCTTGACGACTTGGAGCGAATTTGCGATGAGAAACAGCAAAAGTGCAGAGGAAACTTGAAGTTTGCAACGTGACTCTGCCTAAACCGTCATGTGACACCGCTCGGGTGACCTTGAACTAGCCCAGCTGCCTTACTTTAGACCAGTACTACAACCGTGATGTGCACCCTACGACAGACACCGAGCGACTGACTGTCCGGCTCTGTGTACTCTAGGTATATCGGCTTGAGAGACTAAGACTCTAAACTGTCAGGAATGGGAGTAACTAACTGAATTTTGCAAGGAAAAGTCATTTCATCCAATATTTTAAACAAATCCTCATCAGTAAAACTGACATTAGTCCGTTTTGTATAAAACTTAGGGTGTCCGCGCAATAGTTTGCGCCACTTAGCTAAAGTCGAAACCCCCTTAACTTTGAGTGGTGGACAGTGAGCAACTAATAAAGCCTTAACACGACTAAGTTTCTTACCCAAAGTGTCCCGCGACATGGCGTCTCCTCACAAAAGTCCACACAATACTGAGAGACTGCTTGTAGCGCACGAGTCAAGGGAAAAGAGGTGGGGGAAACAGCAGGAGTGGGGGAAGGTCACAGTGGCGGGGGAAGGTGAGGCTTAACGCTGGAGTATCGCATCACTTCACCATGAGCTGTCCTACAGTCAACACACTGTTCTCTTGGCCCGAGTTGGCACTAGAAGAAACATTTCTGTACAGCTTAGGCTGTGAGAGCCGAGGAAGCAAAGTCAAAGTGGAAATTGTGTTAAACTCCAAGATGAAGAGTCTCCTAAATAAACTAATTGTATCCCTGCAATCTCCTATAACTTTAGAGAAATACCACTTTATTAAGCGACACCTTATACTTTGGCAAAACGAAGCGGAAATGGAAAAGATTACAGTAAAATTAATTTAACTCAAAACTTGGACTGGACAGTCATGGCGATACCATGTGGCGTGCAAACGCCACCCTAAACATTACAAGTTAGGTTATTGAGCACCTCTGGTACGATAACCGATGTGCTAGAGTTAAAGTGTGATGACCTTGAGTCAAAACACTGAAATACTACAAGTCGATATCGTCCCAGAGTTAAAGTGTAGTGACCTACATTCAGAACTTGTAAAATTACTTACATATAGAGAGCTATGGAACAGCGAGACGCACCGCATGGAAGCCGGAGACATACTGGCGAAGCGGTGTTGTGCAGCCTAGGGACCCAGTTGTGGTGGGGGTACAGCCAACACTTAGAGTACAAGTGTCGTGGGTGACCTTGACCCACTTAACTTACCTGACCCCCCCCCCCCCGACAAAAAGTGCGAACCCCCCCCCCCCCCCGACAAAAAGTGCGAACCCCCCCCCCACCCCCCACCCCCCCCCCGACAAAAAGTGCGAACCCCCCCCCCCACCCCCACCCCCACCCCCTCCCCCACCCCCACCCCCACCCACTCCCCCACCCCTGATATCCTGGGTGTGGCAGCCCCGGCGGGGATATAAGGGGGTCCAGCCAGAGCCGGCTCGCAGTCCGCTCCCGCGCGTTGAACGTGAACGACCGGGACGGACCGCCATAGGCATCACTAAACATTGAATGGCGCCTTCAGTGTTTAGCGAAGTCTACTCTAACTTTAAGACTTGTATTAGTTGTAAGATATTGCGCTTGCGTTTGGGTATTGCGAATTGTTTTATATGAGAGTACTTTACTTGTACCCTATGTCTCCTGTGTGTCTTTTATCCTTTGTGTCTTGTTTGTTATATGTGTTTAATGTGTATGTGCTTGTTCCAGCATTGACTACGTTGAGCTCAATTGTGTGTTGTAAGTGTGTTATATGTTTCTAAAGTGTATACGCTTGTTTTAGCAATCCCCCCTTGAGCTTTTTCAATGCTCAAAGTAAATTGTAAAGTCAGGGAACGGGAGTAGGCCCCCGTGTAAAAGCATTTTATACCAACGTTAGCATGAGTCCTCTCAGGCATGCAATATTGCGGCTGGGTTTGGGACTCGGTCCGTTTGTACGCTGACATGCAGACCACAGCTGTGGCCAATTTGCGGTGGCCTCTGCACTCGGACCGAGGGCGTAAGCCACTAGGGCTGTCCTCAACCTCTTGTTTCCCTTCTGGAAACTCAAAATTATGTAAATGAATCTTTGTTAGCTATTTGTGTTTTTAGTCCCCAAGGCCCCCGAACATTCGTGGTTCGCCATGGATGTACGGGGGGCCGAAATTTTTTAATGTCCGTGTGGCCTTGACCCACAAAGACTTGTAAAAGTTAATGCATTGTAAATTAAAAAAATATTAAAGATAGGTTACGGGAGTAGGCCCCCGTGTAAAGCCTATTTTAATTATCGGTAGGCTCCTGCCAGGCATGCAAAAGGTTGCGGATGGCATTTGGGAGCATGTCCGTTTGTACGCTGGCATGCAAAAGGTTGCGGCGGCCTCTGCACTCGGACGAGGATGTAAGCCACTAGGGTGTCCTCAGTTTGTTTGTTTCCTTCTGGAAACACAAAATTATGTAAATGAATCTTTGTTAGCTACTGAAAAAACAATGCAGTAAATGTTTACAAGTCTTGCGTGGCGAAGGGTACACGACATTGGATGTTGCCTTGTTGTCATAGTTGGGTCTCTTCGGAGGCTACAGCGATGACAACCTAAGTGCCTCACACCCCCAAAGGGGGGTGTGGGGCTTATTTTTTTAAAGTTTTTTTGTGACCTTGACCTAAATATGTAAAATCTTTCAAAGTGTTTAACAGTCAGGTCTTATTAACACAGTTAATACATTAATGTCTGTTAAAAAATATAACAGTTAGGTATTTGTAACCCACAATTTTGGAGTTGTTTATAGTTGGGTCCCTTGGGAGGCTTCAGCTATGGTAACATAAATGTCTCAAGTGGGGCTTATTTTTTTAAAAAGTGCGAACCCCCCCCCCCCCGACAAAAGTGCGACCCCCCCCCCCCGACAAAAGTGCGACCCCCCCCCCCGACAAAAAGTGCGAACCCCCCCCCCCCCCCCGACAAAAAGTGCGAACCCCCCCCCCCCCCCGAACTTTTTTTTGGGAAAAATTTTTGACCTTGACCAAAAAGTTTTTTGCTCCGGACGAGAAGTGCCCCCCCCCCCCGGATTTTTTTGGGAAAAATTTTTGACCTTGACCAAAAAGTTTTTTGCTCCGGACGAGAAGTGCCCCCCCCCCCCCGGGTACCTTGGGCGTGGTCACCCGGTGGGGATATAAGGCGGCCGGGTTGCACGCATTTCTCATTTTAGCTCCAGCGCTTATGCTGACCGGTTCTTAAAATGTATCGTCGTATACCTTATGATCCTTCGTACTATAATCTGTTTGGTATTAATAGTATTACAGACAATGAGCAGAAATTGTATAAAAAATTTTGTTGTTTACTTGATAGAACGCACAAACTACCACCAAATACTTTCACCTACAAGCTACCCCTGATAGACAAGGATGATGTAAGCAAACTAACAACAATTCAAGTGAAATTTCTCGAAGAAAAAATCCTTGTTTGTGTAAGAGAAGTGTTTCATAATGAATATTCAAAAAGATTGGCCTTCGACTTTATTAAGGAACATGCAGGACGTGAAAAAGAACAGTACCCAGGATTATATTATTTATATCTTTTTGAGAATGGAGCAAGTGTAACGGTAGAAATAAGTATCAAACTAATGTAATTCTCCCAACCAAGTGTTAAACTAGGACTTGAACTTGGACTTGATTGAGGTTTTTGTAGAACAGAGCGGGGGATAGATCACTTTGCGGCAATGGACTAGCATGCTGCTTAGTGGTTTATCCCCCGCTCAAAGGGTATTTTTACGCGACCTTGACCCACATAAATGCATAGTTGGTGGGGGTATAAAAAAGGGCAAACCAATTGGATGGATACACCACTTCTATACCATGGCTCTATTGCAGTGCTCTATCCCCGCTAAAAATAATAATTCCAAGTGACCTTGTTCCACATAAACTTGCTCAAACAGACATCTTTCAAAATATTTGTACAAAGTAGTGGATTTAGACCAAACATTATTGGTTTATCAAGCCTGTTGAAGAATATATTGAAAATGGGTGTTTAAAAGCCAAATTTACTAAATGATTGATAAACCGGATGTATATGACGTCACCTTCCCCCACCCTTCAACCTCGGGTATAAAGGGACCCGGTTGAGCGCGCTGCTCATTATTGCTTGGACATTCACCGAGTGCACACTCAAAGCCAAACTTGTTCAAAAATGGCTCTTTGCGATATTTGTGGTGAGTTTTTCCAAGATGAAGATATTTTTGTTTTACACCGAGAATTGCATCATGAAGAAAACAGAAAAGAAGAGATTGTTGTAAGTGAAGAAGACTTGGATGCGTTTGATCGGTTATTGGAAAACTACCAGAAACAGATGGACGACTGTGATAGCTATCTACAGTTACACCGAGAATTGCATCGTGAAGAGGACAGAAAAGAAGAGATTGTAGTAAGTGAAGAAGACTTGGATGCGATTGATCAGTTTTTGGAAAAACCCCAGAAGCAGAAGGACTGGGCTAGCTATTTACAGTTAATGCAAAGAAGAAGACCAAGTGTTATTCAATTTGCCGGAGCTGGACCATCTACAGCTGGAGGATTTATTGAAAAGGAAATGGAAGGAAAAAAAGTGGAAGATGTAAAACAACTGCGTACCCGAGAAGAGGATATGGAAGAAGAGGATACAGAAGAAGTGGAAGAAATAAGACAACTGCGCACCACAGCCTTGCCAGGACCAGTTGTAACTCATTTCAAAATTAATAATGTGCAATTGGAATTGGAAAACTTTATAACCCAAGCTAAAAATTTAGTTGTAAAAACATTGATGGAAGAATTGGCAAGATTGAACTTTATTAAATTTGGATTGGTGTTGGAGGCTATGTTTACTAATACCAATGGTGAAAACTCACCGAGAGCATTCATTGCTAAAAACCGAACCCTTACAACCACATCTGATATCAACGAAATTGTAGAAGATTGTTTGAATGAACTGCTAATAAAACTCCAAGAACACGAAGGAAGAGGATCTGGCTGGACGCTATCATCGATTGAAGGTATGGATGTGAGGGTTCACAAGCATGGATATGGTATGAGGGGTAGCAGCTTTATCCCTCTACCAAAGAAAATTAAAGACACCAACTCTTGCAGAAATGTTACAAACGGGGATAATGAATGTTTTAAGTATGCGATGCTAACTAAGTATGTAAAACATAATCCTTGTAGAGTTGGTAGGGAATATTATGAAAACGAACACCGCTACAACTTCCGAGGAATGTCGTATCCTGTGAGTCTTAATCAAATTGCAAAATTTGAGAAACAAAATCCAGGTGTTTCTGTTAACGTGTTCGGCTTAGATGATTCGAACAATGTGTATCCTCTACGAGTTGGAAAAGTGGAGCAAAGAAACCATACTGATTTATTATTGATAACTAAAGGCGAAATTTCACATTATGTGTGGATAAAAGATTTTGAAGCATTGGTTGTACGACAATTAACGAAAAATAAAATTAGAGTGACAGTGTGTAAGAGATGCTTTTGTTTTACGAATAAAGATTTGAGACGTGGAGGATCGGAGTGGTTGAAGGAACACCAAAGACTTTGTAATGACAACTATGAAGTGAAGATTAGTCTGCCGCCGCCATCTCGAGCGTTCATCCAATTCAACAAAACAGTTCACCAATATCGGATTCCAGTGGCCGTCTACGCAGATTTCGAATCCACGTTAGTACCACAGGAGCTTCCGGATGGTGAGGTGACTAGAAGAACCAAATATCAACTGCATCAACCTAACAGTTTTTGCTTATTGGTGAAATCGACTTTGCCTGAAGAACAGTTGCAAGACTATGGCTTAACATCCACTCCGATACTCTACCGTGGGGAAGAAGCCGCTAAGCATTTCGTAGACCAGTTGTATGACATTGCTGAAAAGGTGCAACGCTTATTCGGTAATGTTTTACCTATGGAACCTTTGAATCAAAATCAACAAGAAGAATACAATTTGGCAACAAGATGTTATTTATGCAAGAAGAGCTTCAGTGAAGAAAATCAAAAAGTAAGAGATCACGATCACCTGACAGGGTTATACAGAGGAGCTGCTTGTAATTCATGTAATATAAATTACAAACTGCCAAACTTTATCCCTGTCGTGTTACACAATCTTAGCGGCTATGACTCCCACTTCATTATCCCAGAGTTAGGACGAGATGATGGAAAAATCGAAGTATTAGCTGAAACATTGGAGAAGTACATCAGTTTCTCAAAAACAGTAGGTAAAATTAAACTTCGCTTCGTAGACTCTTATAGATTTATGTCATCTAGTTTGAGCAAATTGTCTGAGAACCTAAGAAGAGAAGATCTAAAAGAAACCAGCAAAATTGTACCTGAAGATAAATTGGACTTAGTAATGCGTAAAGGAGTGTTCCCCTATGATTACATAACTTCTGCAGAAAAATTCGAAGAAACCAGTCTGCCACCGATTGAAGCCTTCAATAGCAAGTTAAATGAAAGTGAAATCTCCGTTGAAGACTACAATCATGCTTGTAATGTTTGGAACCAACTAAACATTCAAACCTTAGGGGAATATTCCGACTTTTACATAAAATTGGACGTAACTCTGCTGTGTGATGTGATGGAAGAATTCAGAAACACCTGCTTCTCCGCCTATGGACTGGACCCTCTACACTCGTACACATCTCCAGGATTAGCATGGCAAGCTATGCTAAAGTCAACCAACTGTCGATTGGAACTTCTAACAGATATTGATATGGTGCTCATGATAGAATCTGGTGTACGGGGCGGTTTGACACAAGCTGTAACACGTCATGTCAAAGCTAACAACAAGTACATCCCAGGCTTCGATGAGAGACAACCATCGGTCTACCTTGGTTACTTTGACGCAAACAACCTTTATGGTTGGGCAATGTCAAATCCGCTTCCCTACGCTGACTTCAAATGGATCGACCCGGCCACCATCGGTGACATCTCACAGATTCCAAAGAATGGTCCAAAAGGCTATATTTTGGACTGTGATTTCGAATATCCGGAGCACCTTCATGACCATCACTACGACTTGCCTCTCCTAGCCAAGACTGAAGTTTCACCGACAGGAAGATGGCCGAAATTGATGATGACGTTGGAGAATAAAGATCGGTATGTGGCTCACTACTGGGTAGTTCAACAAGCTCTTGAATTGGGTCTACGTGTGGTGAGAATTCATAGAGCAATTGAATTCACCCAGTCTTGTTGGTTGAAACCATATATTGATTCCAACACTACAAGAAGAGCAGCAGCAACATCAGCATTTGAAAAGGACTTTTACAAATTGATGAACAACGCCATCTTCGGGAAGACCTTAGAAAACAAAAGAAAACACAAGATTGTAAAATTAGTAAGTGATCCTAAGAAATTGGAAGAATTAGTGCAAAAACCAAATTTTGGAACATCTATGATTATAAACGAAGATCTAGTTGCCGTAAGTATGAAGAAAACAACAATAGTTATGGATCGTCCGTTATACATTGGAATGTCAATTTTGGATATAAGTAAAACTTTAATGTATGATTTCCATTACAACAAAATGGTTAAACACTACGGAAGAGACAACATCGGAGTTGCATACATGGATACCGACGCGTTTATCTACTGGATAAAGACTTTGGACATGTATGAAGACCTAAGGAGTTTCCCATACAAAGACGATTTTGACTTCTCTGACTATCCGAAGAACCATCCAAATTACAACGAAAAGAATAAAAAAGTAATCGGAAAATTTAAAGATGAAGCAAATGGAATGCCTTTAGAAGAAATAGTGGCACTGATGGCAAAATTGTATTCATTTAAAATGTACAACGAGAACAACACACCGACAGTCAAGAAAGCAAAAGGAGTCAAAACATCGTACTTGAAGAAACATGTGACGTTTGACCATTACAAGACCTGCTTGTTTGAAGATTCTACAATGTCTGCAACGTTCAACACTATCAGAAGCTTTAAACATGAGGTCTACAGTGTCACTGAAGTTAAAAGGGCACTATCAGCTCGAGATGATAAAAGGCATATTATGCCGGATAAAATTCACACTCTTCCTTTTGGCCACTACTCTTTAAACCCTATCGACTAGTAACCTATTCTTCGTCCTTCTACAACTTCGACCTTATTCCTTTCTCCTTCCGTAAAAAAATGGGGAACACGGCAAGTCAAACGCCGTGTTCCCCATTTTTTTACACAAGTTTGGATGACCTTGACCTATATAAATGATGTGAATATTTAAGACAACATTCATTGTGATTATACATGTGATACATGAAACATTCAAACCTGCAATATGAAGAACTTGAAGCAAGAAATTGTCAACGAGCTTCATAAACCTGCAAGAAGAAAGTTTCCACGAAGAAATACAGTGATAAAAGGAATAAATGATTTATATCAAGCGGATTTAATCGAAATGATTCCTTATAGTAAACAAAATAGAGGATTTAAATACATATTGACTATTATTAATTGTTTTTCAAAAATGGCAGATGCTTTACCACTAAAAGATAAAAGTGGCAAAAGTGTTACAAAAGCAATGGAAACAGCTATACAAAGAGACAAACATACTATAAAACATTTACAAACTGATGATGGAAAAGAATATTTTAATAAGGAATTTGCAAATTTAATGAAAAAACACAACATTAACCATTACTCAACCAATTCAGAGGTAAAAGCATCAATAATTGAAAGATTTAACAGAACTTTAAAAGGTGCGATGTATAAGATGTTTTCCAACAGAGGATCACACGTATGGATTGATGTGTTACCAAAACTTATAAGCGATTACAATAACAAGTTTCATAGAACTATCGGTATGAAACCAAGCCAGGTGACTAATAAAAATGAAAAACTTGTATTAAAACGTATAAAAATGAATACTAAACCAAAAGTTGAAAAACTAAAGCCTAAAAGGTTTAATGTTGGTGATAAAGTGCGAATAAGCAAATACAAAGGTGTATTCAGTAAAAGATATCTTCCGAACTGGACAAATGAGGTATTTACCGTATTTAAGGTGCAACCTACAGTACCAGAAACTTACATTTTAAAAGATAATAAAGGACAATTGCTTGAAGGAGGTTTTTATGGACATGAAATGTTAAAATCAACAGTAGGTGATGTATATCTAGTAGAAAAGGTGTTGCAACGCAAAAAAGATAAGGTTAAAGTAAGATGGTTAGGATTTAATAAGACGGAAGATTCTTGGATACCTAAAAAGGATCTAATATAATGATAGAGCATCATTTTGGGTTGAACCATTACAAAGGATGGAGATAATACCGCAAAAAGACAATTTTACTATTAATAATATAGATGAACTCACAGTGGATGGTTCTCAATTCAATACTGGGAAACACGGTGTTTTGTTACCAAACACAGTGCGTTGTCTGGTTACCGGTCCTTCCAATTGTGGAAAAACAAATGTAGTATTCAATTTGATTACAAACCCTAAAGGCTTACGTTTTAATAATTTATATGTATTTTCAAAGTCACTACAACAACCAAAATATCAGTTATTGGAACAAATACTCAATAATGTACCTGAAGTTAAATATTTTAAATTTAACGCGAGCGAGAGTGTCATGCAACCGCAAGAGGCTAAACCATTCTCAGTATTCATATTTGACGATGTATCTTGTGAAAATCAAAATACAATAAGGAATTACTTCGCCATGGGTCGACATAACAACATAGATAGCATTTATATTGGTCAAACTTACAGCAAAATACCGAAACAGCTCATTAGAGACAATGCAAACATGTTAATTGTATTTAAACAGGATGAAACCAACCTAAAACACATATATTATGAC
Source organism: Neoaliturus tenellus (assembly GCA_030545055.2). NCBI lineage: Eukaryota > Metazoa > Arthropoda > Insecta > Hemiptera > Cicadellidae > Neoaliturus > Neoaliturus tenellus. The sequence goes on along the minus strand of CM061532.1, from coordinate 199,266,491 downwards.
CATGTAAGTGCGGATATGCCATTCGAACGATTTAAAGAGTTGTGTGGAAAGGCTTGGGCTGAAAAGTATGGGTTTTTAACAATTATAAAGGAACAACCGCTAAACAATGGTCGATACAGGATAGGATTTGATAAATTTATACTAATACACTGATCATGATGTAAAACATTCATTGTTGTACAACACGTCTTGCTACAAACATGGTTAACCAAGAAAAGTTAATAAAGGAAATAAAATCACTTAGTGATTCTATTCGGGATAAAAACAGAGCATTAAAATTAGGTATTAGCGAAAGGGAGAAATTTCTTGAATCTACTTTTAAACCTATTACTGAACCCTTGAAACAATTAAACAAAAAATTTGCTAAACCCGTTTTGGAAGGAGATGCAATTGCACCTATTACAAAGTTTGAAAGAGAAAATATAAAATCAGAAGATTTTAGTGATGAAGACCTGGAATCCTCTACATATAGTGGTTTTACCGGTGAAGAACCTGAAAGAGAGCTAGAATCACCAGACTATAGTGGTATAAGAGAATTATATGAAGTAAAAGCTAAAAGAGGACATGAAGATGTATCAACTGCTAGTGAAGAGGAAAAAGAAGAAGAAGCAAGGGAAGGTCCGTCAAACATAAGCTTGTTGGGTGAAAACATTCATAACAAAGGACCTTTAGGAAGGAAATACATGATAAAAATGTTAGCTGGAATAAATCCTAATAAAAACTACCATAGTTATGGAGTAAGATTAACAGAAGAAGGTTTAATGGTTGGTAATAGCCCGGTAAACATTGATGAAGATGATAATATTATTGTTGGTAATCAAAGATATAAGGGCACAAGAGGATTATTTGAATTATTATTTGAAAAAAAGCCTTTAGAATTGTTAGTTAAAGAAGAAGATATGGAAGCATATAAACAGATTTTGGAACACACCAATGCATACAGGAGGAAGTATTTAGCTGACCAGCCAGTTTTTAGATCTAGGTCTTTAAAATATAGAGTATTTGTATCCAAGTTAATACCAACAACGAGAAGACAACCAATGCCGATAATGCCAAGAAAACCTGTAAAACGAAGGTTTGTGTCATCCACTTTGGATATAAGTGCTCCAGAACCAAGAAAAAGAAACAAATCTGTTACAGGTACAGGTTTAATGAAGAAACTATATAACACAAATGTGATTTATTACAATAATATCAATAAATTGGTGGATAGAATGAAACTAATACATGAAGCTAAAGAAGCGGGTCATACTGGATTGGAAAACGAATGGGTGGCTTTAGTGGATGAACTCCGAAACCGTGGGGTAATCTCATAAAAATGCGTTACTCCCTAGATTACTATTCAGTTGCACCATGAGTGTCGACAAGTTCGGACGTTACTCCTCGGATGGGTTATATTACGCAAATAATTTAAAAAGAGGTGCTGGTTTACCACAAACACCTGATGGAGATTATGATATAACTAATAAAAGGTTAAAAAACATAAAAGATCCCACAGATGAAAACGATGCAATAAATTTAAAAGTATTAAAAGAAAATATATCACCAACATTAAGACTACAGAAAAACACATATGACGCAGGTAATCATAGAATTGTCAATGTTGGTAAGCCAAATCAAAACGCTGATGCAATAAACAAGGGTTATTTATCATCAGAATTAAAAAATACGCTAAAATTCAATGGAAAAACGTATACTGCTGAAAATAAACGTATATCTAACGTAGATGATCCTAAAGATGCAAAAGACAGCGTAAATAGACGCTATTTACATTCATTAATACCTGAAAAGACAAAAGATGGTTTTTCTTTTTATAAATTTGTTATTAACGATATAGGTTATCCGAAAAATGAAAATGATCCTGTAAATTTAAAATATATAAAAGATCATTGTATTACACGTGATGTAGGAGTTATTGATTGTCTAGGTAATTGTTTAGCGAATGTTAAAGATGGTTCGGCACCATCAGATGGTGCAACAGTGGGTCAAATGATGGAAACCTTAAAACAAGAAACAACCTCTTTTGTAAAACAAGATCAAGTAGTATCAAAGCAAGGGGATGAATTTGTTCAAGGTAATGAAAAATTTAATTTATTAACATACAAAAATAATGCTTGGGATTGCATGGGTAAAGGGTTATCAAATATGGGATGGGGTTATGAAAAACATGATGCAGCTGCTTTATCACAAACCGTACATCTAGATCCAGATCATTCTTTTAGATTTTTTACATGTAAAAATAAAGTAATAAAATACTTGCATAATGGAAGAGATCCAAATGATGCTGCAACTGTAGGACAAACATTACAATATGACAGTGCAAATAAAGAGTTTATTTATAATAAGCAAAGATTTAAATTAATGGATGTAAATGATTATCAAAATATATTAATTGCAGATCCAAATTCATTTAGCGGATTTAGAAAATTGTCTGGTGAACAATTTATTCATAAAAATCATGTGTTTCGAAATGAATCAGACGGAGCATTAGTTAGTGGAAATTTTAAATATTTTAAATGTCCCGGGAGCGATGAAAATGTAACTGATAAAGACTAAGAATTTGTATAAAAACTGATATGGGTTAGAAATCGAGACTAATATTATAAAAATGGGTTACACTCTAGAATGTTATTCAGTTGCACCATGAGTGTTGACAAGTTCGGACGATATTCCTCGGATGGATTATATTACTTTAATACTTTAAAAAGAGGTGCTGGCTTACCACAAACACCTGATGGAGATTATGATATTAGTAATAAACGGTTAAAAAACATTAATGATCCCACAGATGAAAATGATGCAATAAATTTAAAAGTATTAAAAAAAGAGATATTACCAACACTGAAACTAGACAAAAACACATATAACGCGGGTAATCATAGAATTTCCAACGTCGGTAAGCCAAATCAAAACGCTGATGCAATAAACAGAGGTTATTTATCATCGGAATTGAAAAATACGTTAAAATTCGATGGAAAAACGTATAATGCTGAAAATCGACGTATATCTAACGTAGCAGACCCTGTAGATGAAAAAGACAGCATAAATAGACGCTATTTACATTCTATAATACCTGAAAAGACAAAAGATGGGTTTTCTTTTTATAAATTTGTTATTAACGATATAGGTTATCCAAAAAATGAAAATGATGCTGTAAATTTAAAATACATCAAAGATCATTGTATTACACGTGATGTAGGAGTTATTGACTGTCTTGGTAATTGTTTAGCGAATGTAAAAGATGGTTTTGCACCATCAGATGGTGCAACGGTGGGTCAAATGAAGGAAACTTTAAAACAAGAAACCTCCGGTTTTGTGAAACAAAACCAAGTAGTAACACGTCAAGGAGATGTATTTGTACAAGGAAATAAAAAGTTTACTTTGCTTGAAGAAAACAATTATGTTTGGGATGGTAAAGGAAAGTTATTGACAAATTTAGGTATTGGTGAAAAGCCTGGTGATGCTGTTACTTATGAACAGATAATACAATTAGAGCCAACTGGAAAAAAATGGTGGAATTGTGATAACAAACGATTAACAAATGTTGCAGACCCTGATTATGCCAATAACGCTGTAACTGTTAATTTTCTTGTTAAAGTAATAGGTAATTTATTATTTGATATGCATAATTATATTGCAGCAGGACAACATAAACCTATTGACGAAAAAATGAGAAATACATGGATTAAACAAGAAATTCTTTATAAATATTTTTTTAATCATAACACACAAAAGTTTAGATCATCAGATTGGGGTGATTTTGATATTTAATTAAATAACACCATATATTACATCATTTATGTGCAACCTGTCATAGAGGTAACACATGGGTTACGCTTTTCGAATATAAAAGACAATCATGGCGTTTCATTACACCAGTCCATATCGAGACACTATACGGAAAGGAGGCGGTATCACGTCCACAGCGGTTTCTCTGTTAAGTAAAGCTTTAAATCGTATTCCAGTAGGATCTATCGTAAACAGAGCAATAGACGCTTTACCATACGAATTTCACATACCGGGAGGTTATCAGTATTGCGGACCAGGAACTAAATTGAAAAAACGACTGGAAAGAGGTGATCCAGGCATAAATAAGTTAGATCAGGCTTGTAAAGAACACGATATCGCATATTCCACGTTTACCGATTCAAAAAATAGGTCAATCGCTGATAAAAAGCTAGCGAATATAGCTTGGCAACGAGTAAAGTCTAGTGACGCTAGTATTGCGGAAAAAGCAGCAGCTTTAGCGGTAACAGCAGGTATGAAGGCTAAAACAGCGGTAGGAGGTGGAAAAAGGAGGGGTAAGAATAAAAAAGGATCAACCAAGAGAAAACATGGTGGTAATATTAGACTAAAAAGACGTTCTCCGAGGAAAAATAATAAAAAACCGACAATATGGTCAATGGTAAAAAACGGGGCTGGTCTATACCTAAGACCGTATCGTGCATATTAAATAAAAGAAATCAATTGGTTATACCACATAAAGCGTTGACTAATGTTGAATTATTTAAATATATTTCCTGTTTAAAAATACCATTTTTCCGCGGAGTATTTATGAAAGACAGTTTACCAAAGAAAATATGGAAAAATGAGACTGGAATCGTAAATTTAGATAATACTGAAGGGTCCGGCACCCATTGGGTGTGTTATAAGAAACTAAATAGTAATGTATATTATTTTGATAGTTTTGGAAATTTGCCACCACCTAAAGAACTTGAACATTACTTTAAATCTGCTAAAAACATATATTACAACTATAAAAGAGAACAACCTGATAATACTTCAATATGCGGCCATTTATGTTTGGAATTCCTAGCTAAAAGTATCAGTCACTATTGAGATGTCTTCCTATACGGTATCATTAACAGGAAAATCGTCCACTTTACGAAGTATCCTTTTTCCAGCGTTACGCTTGCAAAAAGGAAGATTTTGGGAGGCAGCACTGTTGGATTTTACAACTTACAACTCTATTCCCAATGTTACGGAAGGTAAAAATAACTTATTACATTATTATAAAGGAAAAGATGCCAGTGGGAAGTTTACAGACTTGGAAGTTTGCACTCTACCCACAGGTTCTTATGAAATTGATCATATTAATGAATTTTTGCAAAATAAAATGGGAAAAGACAATATAACGCTAAAAGGTAATAACAATACAATGAAAGCTGAGCTTACTTCAAAATATTATATAGATTTCAGTAAGTCAGACTCAATTGGTGATTTATTAGGATTTCCCAAAGATGGAGCGATTTTAGAACCAAATAAAACACATTCCGGTAAACAAACTGTAACAATATTAAAAGTCAATAGTATAGACATAACTTGTAATATTATACAAGGAGCTTACAGAGATGGAGCAAATACTCATATAATACATACTTTTTACCCCAGTGTACCACCTGGATTTAAAATTGTTGAAAAGCCGCAAAACCTGGTATATCTACCTTTGAACACCACTTTCATTTCAGACATCGTGTTGAACGTATTGGATCAAGACGGTAACTTGATAGATTTCCGAGAAGAGCCTATTACGGTTAGATTACATTTAAAATCAACACTTTAATACAAAACCATGGGTTTAACATTTAAAAGCGAACAACCTACGGGAATCCGCATTAGTAGCTCTTCAGCTGTGGAGGAGTTAACACGCGAGAACATTCGTTTCTTAGAGAGAATTGGATTAAAAGTAACCGAAAATGGATATACTGGATATAGCTCAGGGTCCAACATTCGACGAAACCCTATGGGAAAAAGAATATCACACCCACAACCCTTACACTTCATCAAAATTAAACAATAACGATGAAATTCGTATTCCCATACAAAATCAAGACATTTACACACTACCATGTGAAAGTTACTTGTATATTGAAGGAAAAGTTACTAAAAAGGACGGTACTACTACTGGTACAACAGTTCCATTTATAAATAATCCCATGGCTTTCCTGTTTGATGAAATTAGATATGAAATATCAGGTGTAACAGTTGATTCTACTAAAAAAGTAGGTATTGCAACAACTTTAAAGGGATTAACATCTATATCACCTAATGAAACCAATTTAATACAACCTGCAGGATGGGTTTTACCTGCAAAAGACACAATCACTCCAGATACAAATGGAAATTTTGATTTTCATATTCCGTTACGTTTGTTGCTTGGTTTTGCTGAAGATTATAGGAAAATAATATTAAACGTTAAACAAGAATTAGTTTTGTTGAGATCTTCAAACGATAAAGATATTATTAAAGCTTCAGACGGTACAACAGATGCAACTTTAGAATGGAAATTAACATTAGACAAAATTGTATGGAGAGTTCCACATGTAAAATTAGCTGACGAGCATAGAATGCTACTATTAAGAAAGTTAAAGGCTGATCGTGATATTGTAATTCCTTTTAGAAGTTGGGAATTTCATGAACATCCCAGCTTGCCAACTACGGATCGACACACTTGGACAGTTAAAACATCTAATTATGTGGAACGAGCCAGGTATATTATATTTGGTTTACAAACAGGCAGAAGAGACACCATCACCAAACATGCAGGCCAATTTGATCATTGCAACTTGAAAAATATTAAAGTTTATTTAAATTCACAATTTTTTCCATACGATAATTTAAATGTGTCATTCGCTAATAAAAAGTACAGCATATTGTACGATATGTATGCAAGATTCCAAAGTTCATATTATGGTAAAACGAATGCACCTTTACTATCACCAGAAAAATACTTAGATGGTTACCCTATAGTTGTAATCGATTGTTCTAAACAAAATGAATCGGTAAAATCATCAAGTGTAGATATAAAAATAGAAATGGAATTCAACGCGCCTATATCGGCTAATACAACTGCATACTGTTTAATTCTACATGATAAAATCGTAACATACACACCTTTAACTGGAATTGTTAAAAATGTATTGTAAAAAACCGGTTTTGTTACATTCCAATGCATTCCGCGAGTATAAAAGCAGAGTGTTCAGGTCGCTCCTCATCAGTTTGTTGCCTGTTCTTGTATGGGTAGCATCTTATTCAATATGGCTTCTCCTAGTGGTACACAAGAAAATTTAGTAGATATTGAGAAGGAGATATCCGACTTTTTAGATCTTCAAGGTCAACCGGAGGGAGATGAACACAACGCTTGCGGACAACTCCACGGCAGTAATAATGTTGAGGAAAAAGGTAAAAGAAGAAAGAATGCACTGAAGAAGAAAAGGGATACTGAAGATAATATTTCTCCTAACATATTGAGTGAGGTATTCTTGCGAATATTTTATCCAATCTCATCCAGTTTGGACAAAAGTGTTTTAATCGGTGTTATGAAATCGACGGATTATTCACCTACTGTAATTTTGACTCATGGACCCAAAATGATTTTGTTCACCGATAGTGCTTGGGAATCTTTTATGAAGCACTTGCATCTGCTAGAATGCTATTTAACTAGTAACATGTATGGAAGAAAGACAAGAGTAGGACTTTTGGATTCAAATGTGGAAATTGATATTATAAAGAATCGTGGTGACCATCAATTGCGGTTTAGAGACACAACAAGACATGATAACAAGATTCAACTTAATCGAGAAGAGTTTTTTATTCTAACCTGTGCAACTGAACCAATAACAAGATACTTGAGACAACTAGTGTTTTCAAGTTCTATTATTAAAGATTATTTGGAAGACACTTTGGACAAACAACCGGACGCACCTATATTGTACGGACCTGTGGATACTTCTATATTTAATAGGGTTCCTCATGAAGTACAAATGTGGAGACAGTTGGAAAAATACGCTCAACTACATAAGAAATCAGTAAAACAGGAAGAAGAGGAAGAAGGAGGAGAAGAATCAAGTGTTAGTGATGAAAATGAAAACAAGGAGAATGTAAAGATGGAAACTTAGATGACAATGGTTGGTTTTTAAAACAATATCAAACACTTTGTGGGGTTAGGCCTACCGGGGACGGTGCCCACGTTAAATATACACCAACGCGCCAACAACTGTACGGCCAGGTATAAAAGTCGTACCTACCGTGGTGTGGAAATCAGTTGACCTTTGGACTTCGTCATGAGCAGACGGGTGATCTTCGCAATGGACAAGGAAGAAGAACAAGTAAAGTCCAAACCTGGTATAATTGAGTTCCAAGCGTTTCGGGGTAATGATGATAGATTTATCATAAAAGAACTTGTGTTTTTCGATATCAATACAAGTGTTCCATATACATTTTTGTTCAAACCACCATGTTCTTATTCATCATTAACTAGCAAAGCCGCTACTACCAACAGGTGGATTTCAAAATATTTCCATCATATCGATTGGTATGATGGTTTTGCAAGTTACACGGACTTATATAACATCATGCATCAGTTTTCAAACAGGTTTACCAATATTTATACAAAAGGACTGGAAAAGAAGAGATGGATCGAAGAATTTACTCATGTTCCGGTTAATGATGTGGACTTGGATAAAAACTACAAGTATACGATGGAAAATGTTTGTATTTGTACTAAAAGTCCAGAACATGAAAAAGATAGACATTGCGCTTTAAAAAACGCCTATAAACTCGCATCTTACCTTCAAAGTGGGGAAGTGGGGAGTGGTGGGGGTGACGGGGGTTATATAAGTGAGGAACAGACCGGGACCTGGCATGAGTATTACTCGAGATTCCGAGACGACAACATCTCCCAGCAAGAAGACGAAGAAGAAGACAATCTTTAACTCAACCATGGCATCTCACCAGTTCCTGCAAACTTTGGTTGAGCAGTTCAATGCTCACTCCAAATCTACCATACTACCCGTCAAGAAGTGTTCCGAACTTAAAGACGAGAAGCACTACATTATCCACGCCATGAAGAAGATGGAGACTTCAATTGGAGAGGCCATTTGCTGCAGTCTTAGCGAGGCACCGTTCACTCCGGGGGATGAGCCCAAGTTCCAAGTCTACCTGCCGAAACGGTTCGTCCATCTCCTCCAGAACGAGGATCTGCGCTCCATCCAACCCGGCTGTCTCTACCTGGTTTCCCACGGTTGCACGGGTAGCAATTCCACCGAGTTGACCATCCACATCGCCGACAAGCAGCAGTGTTAGATTTTAATTTTACTGTTGTACATATGTTATTGTAATGTTTTATAAATAAATAAACCATAAAAGACAAAAAATGCAACATATCAATATGTGAAGTTTGTCACATATTGATATGTTGCATTTTTTTTTTAAACTTCGCGGGTGACCTTGACCTTTGACCTTTGCATTTCACAGTTACCCCCACCACCAAGCTAAAGGTTAAACCTGCTTCGATGCAAACACCCCCACCACTTTTTATAGTACCCCCAAGCGCTGTGCCTCAGCTTCATTTCAACTCCGACGGTCAACCGTACAACATCAAGATGTCTCTCAATGTAAGTTGTGCTAGTTATGAGGAGGTAACCATTAAGACTCAGCAGGAGCTGAACGACTTGTACAAGGAGTTGCAGCTGATGGTGGCGCGAGGCTACCGTATAAATGTGCAAGTCTACGCTTGCAATATACGCAATCTCCGACACCCAAAAGAAGAGTCTGAACATTACTCTTCTCCAGCGACTTCATCACCAGCGTCCATGAAGACTGAAGCGAGCCAGACTTTGGATTATTTCAGCTGACTAGCAGTTGTCTTCCTTCTTCTTACCATTGTAGAATATGTTTATTTATTTGTTATATTAAAGATGTAAAAAAGAAAAAAACACCTATCTTGTTACTGACATATGTGCTCAATAATAGGATAGGATTTTTTAAAACACAATTTGGATGACCTTGAAACTTCCCCCACCACTTTTTCATAGTACCCCCAAGCGCTGTGCCTCAGCCTCATTTCAACTCCAACGGTCAACCGTACAACATCAAGATGTCTCTCAATGTAAGTTGTGCTAGTTACGAGGAGGTAACCATTAAGACTCAGCAGGAGCTGAACAATTTGTACAAGGAGTCTGAAAAGGAGGTTGTCAACAAAACCGATGATCAACAATTGTGGGACTCCTCTATTACAGAAAAGGAATTACATGCAGCCGTCGAAGCTGTCGAGGAAAAGGAAAAGAACCTCAGGCAGCTCTGGTTGGCTCAGATGGATATTTGCGGATCTGTGCCGCGTGATGATTTTGAACTTCAATGTCAGATGGCGATTACCCAGCAACTAGAAGAAGCCGAAAAGGAGCTAAAGAGTGGAGGTACTATCCGGGCGGAGGTGAAAACTGAGAAACAGGAAGAATATAACGAATATGGTGATTAAACGTACTGTTGATCCCAATCCTTTTAGTTTTAAGTGGTTATGTTATAAGTAAATAGAAAAAGTTTCCTTTTTTTAAAAAACTCCATTTGGATGACCTTGAAATTTCCTCCACTACTCTGTAATACCACCATTGCTCGCTGCACCAAGCATCATTCCTCCTCCAACAACCATGGCGGACACACCTGCTTGCAATGCCATGTCTTCCACCGAAGATGTACCCAATACGAATTGGAAATTGACAATCGACAACGTGCATTATTTAGAAACCATCTGCGATTGGATGAAGTCTATTCTCCTCGACAACCCGGGAATAAAGCTCAAGGTCACTTTAGATTATGATTGGTCTGAAGTTATACTGCAGCAAGACGATCAACAATCACTGGAGTATTTGTCAAATTTACCATCGTCAACCATATATACTACAAATGAGGTGGAAAGGGAAGAAGAGGAGCATGAGGTTTAGAGTTTCTTATTTTTTTAAAACCCAATTTGGATGACCTTGAGATTTCCCCCACCACTTCCCATATACCTAGAGTGCGCAGGGCTGGACAGTCAGTCGCTCGGTGTCCGTCGTAGGGTGCACATCGCGGTTGCTACTCCAATTCCTGACAATTTGGGGTAGTTCAAAGTCACCACACTTCTACAACTTCAAGGTCATCACACTTTAACTCTGGGACTGCATCAACTTGTATTATTTCTGTGTTTTGACTCAAGGTCATCTCACTTAAACTCTGGGATGGTATCAACTTGTAGTATTTCTATGTTTTGACTCAAGGTCATCACACTTTAACTCTGGGGCAATATCGACTTGTAGTACTTCAGTATTTTAGCTCAAGGTCGCCACACTTTAACTCTGAGACTGCATCAACTTGTATTATTTCTGTGTTTTGACTCAAGGTCATCACACTTTAACTCTGGGAAGGTATCAACTTGTAGTGTTTCTATGTTTTAACTCAAGGTCATCACACTTTAGCATGTAACTTTAAGGTAGCACCGAAACGGTGCTACCCGGCTTGACATTTTCAAGTTTCCCAAGGTTATCACAATTTCCCCCACCACTTCCCATATACCTAGAGTGCGCGGGGCCGGACAGTCAGTCGCTCGGTGTCTGTCGTAGGGTGCACATCGCGGTTGTAGTACTGGTCTAAAGTAAGGCAGCTGGGCTAGTTCAAGGTCACCCGAGCGGTGTCACATGACGGTTTAGGCAGAGTCACGTTGCAAACTTCAAGTTTCCTCGGCACTTTTGCTGTTTCTCATCGCAAATTCGCTCCAAGTCGTCAAGGTCATGGGAACCGGACTAAAACTCGGAGCGTAGTGCGAGAAACCGCAAAAGTGCCGAAAAATTTTAGGTTTCAGCGTGACCTTGACCTTTGTGACATCGATGACGTCATTTTGGTGACGTAAGGGGTGATGACGTCATCCGCACGTCATTTCTGTGACGTCATGGGTGTGACGTCATGGATGTGACGTCATTAGTGATGACGTCATCGATTGCGTCATCGATGACGTCATCGATGACGTCATCGGTGGGGTCATTGACCTCGATGACGTCATCGCTCAGGTGACCTTGAAGTGAGCCAGCAGCCTTACTTTTGCACTACTAATGTGTGTTTTCAGGCCTTTTAGAATCAAACATTTATATTTTCCTTATGATGGGTTTCTACACAGGGTATTAATTTCCTTCCTTAGGAAGACAGAGACATTAGAAGACACTGTATATTGTGCAGTGTCCAGGTTTCGAACGTTTTGCCTGAGTCTTCGAAGCTGCACCTCATGCAGTCACTTGTCCTGTTCGTGTTCACTTACAGCCTCCTGGAATGTGGAAACAGCGTTTATAAAGAGGGCATGCAACGAATTCACAAGTCCCCATTCGAATGATTTTGACAATTTGAGCATGGCTCTCCATTTAGAAAACTTCCGGCATGTTGAAGTTAATATTATTTATATTTGCTGGATAATGACGGGATGCATGATACATAAGCCTCTTGTTCAACAGGAGTGGCAGTAGGTCTACTTTCTTGAGACACACATCGAGCTTCTCCACTTTAGAAAAGTGAGGCTTGAAACGGGAAGAAATAGCTTTCGGCATGAAATTCCCAGCAACCAAAGGTTCTGTAGTGAAAGCTTGTGTTGTAATGATTAATTCAATGACAAACTTAAAGATTGGATCAGCTCGGAAATCAATTTTTTGTTTATAATATTAGTTTATTTTTAAACAGTTATTTTTAATGCTGTGGCAAAATTTTTTGAAAATAAAAACAATTGTACTGAGGGACGCTCGATGACAAATGACACTTTTACTTGTTTAAGATGTTGAGGCGTTATGCAACATGGGATCGGATATCTACATCGTAATTTTGGTGGATAGGTTGAGTAAAGTCAAATTTGGACAACACCTTACAGCTATAGGTTGTAGAGTAAAATTTACTTTTCATCATACCATTGCGATAAAGGTTATTTTCGGAACGGTCAGCTGTGATCGAAACTAGTTGATTCCCGGTGGGTTGGATAAACGTGTTGGTAAACAAAGTTTTCGGGACTAGACCTCGAAACAGTGGTTTTCGGGACTAGGCCGGAAAAAAACTTCCAATGTTGGACACCACTAGCGCTGCTATTCTGCTTACAGTAACTTAAACCTCGTTGACTCCAATATATAAAGGTCAAACAGCTGATTGTTTAGTTGTAAATAGTTCAAATACAAGATAAACAAATAACAATGTAATAGGGGGTTTATAGGTTAAAATTTATTAATTTTTATCCAAACTGTATATTTATTAAAGGTGGTATGATGAAAAGTACTGTTCGTAACTCGTCCGAAAGTGGTATATCGGTGCTCGATCGAAACTCGATCTTGCACCGATAACGACCACTTTCCGGACTAGTGACGAAATATACTATTGCAATTTACTTTTACTGTCATCAAGTTCCTTCACGCAGTGCTTACTAATGATTGCAGATTGGAACATGCAAGTTAGTTCCCACAGCTCCCGTGCATATTGCGCTTCAGTCACGCTTTAATCTTCTGTTGTGGAAAATTCCATGCAATATTGTTTACACAATTAGAAATTACCAACTTTCCATTGTTTCACGAGGAAATGTCGCGCCGAAACGGCCATCCTTATATTCACATCGATGTTTACAAGACATTAATAGACAATTATTGTAATATATTTTTAATGTTGTTACAAAGAACACTAATATTAAAACAAAACATAAATTCCATTTTTTTTATTTATATCCATACTTATAAAGCGTACATAAACAAAGGGAATCATCGTAATTATTAAATTACAAATAAATTTTGATCTTCAGTCACGTTCGTTGAACTAAAAACGAAAACTTGAAAACTCAAATCAGTTAAACGTCCAAAAAGGTACATGAGAACAATAGCTATTTGTGTAATAAGAGCGTAAAGTACGTCATTGCCACTCGAGAATTGTAGATGGCCGCACGAAGCGTCAGCTGAGTGCGGCCAAACAATTCAAGAGCGGCAATGACTATTTGCGCTCATATTACACACAAGATTTTTCCTACCAACATAATTGTTACATATTACATGTTTTATTGTATACAAAATTTCATTTAGATTATTTTTGATTTGTTTCTGTTGGAACATAATGTTAACTATCAAACATAACCTCAAACTAAAAAAAGAAGCAACTATACTCAACGACAACAATGAATAACAGCTGTAGCATTGTTTGTAATAACAGCTGATTTAACATTGCTGTTTGATCTAGCGTGCGGTAAAGAACCATTGCCGCTCTAGAGCGGGAAAATGACGGAAACCGGAAATGAACTGCTTTGCATAGGGGTTACAGGTGTGGCAATGCAATTATTTCCATGCAGTGGTAGGAAAAAGTAATTTAAACATATTGTTTTACTGAAATGCTGTGGTAGGTTTTGTAGTAGGCTTCCGCGACTTCGCTCTCGGTACCCGCCGTTACGCTCACCTACCGTCAGGTTTAGCTCGTTTTCTACGCCCACTCGCTTTACGCTCCACTCTGTATATAGTAAATCTCTGGAATTCCTGAAGTTAGTATTTTTCATTGCATTTGTTTCCTAGTAACAAATAAATAAATAATAAAATAGATTTTAAGAGTTTCTGATAAACATTTTTTTCATCTTTCGTACAAAAACAATTTTTAAAAAAACAGACGAAAAGAATCCTATGTCTCATACCTCCAAGAATATGTGTACAAAGTTTCATGATGATCGGTTGAGTGGGTAATAGCATACAAACTAACGGACATTCATATTTATAATATTAGTAGGGATATGCAATATTCACAAGACGTGTATCAGTTACAATGATGGTTCCCAGTGGTTATAGCCACACCAAAGGACGTTGACATGAGCACGGCGCGGAGGGAGAACAACCCGCATCGCGTTGACCTATCCCGCCGCCGTCGTAACGACTGCTAAGTACTGATGTAGTTTTAATTGCATTTCTGTTAGATGATTCTCACTCAAGCAATGTTACTGACGCATGCCCCGGGGAAAGCATTAGCAGGTGTGGGAAACTTTTCTCCGGCTAATGACAGTTGCGAAAACTACATCAGACTAATAAAGATAATACGTTTGTATATGGTTGTTAATGATATATTGTCTTTATTAAAATTGTTATAGCAACCGCTTTTTTTCGTTACATGAATGGAATCATCTTAATTTATATTTAAATGTTTTGGCCTTAATATCTAATAGCTTTCAAATATAAAATACAAATATTTTACCATAAAATAACTCCAGTACTAAAGTCAATAGCCGTGAATCAACACCAAAGTCCCTACTCAACTTTCTTCTTAGGAATGAGTCACAAGAGTTTGCAGTGAAGTGTGACGTTATCGTGTTCACCTAAATTCTCTCTTTACCGTTTCACTGTTTTTCTGACTGTATGTAACACAACAGTTTAATTTTATGTGGTGAAATCCCACCTCTGAAGCATCAGCAGTTATTGAAAAGCTTGGGCTAACTCGACACTGTAAATTACCGACCATAAGACTAAACGGCGCTACCGCTTAAGCTACGTGGGTGTACATTTGGGAATTAATTCTCAATGAAGGCGCCAAGAACATGCGATTTCTTCGTGGAAACTCATCATGCACTCTCACTTAACGGAATATTGGAGTCGACCTATACCGTGTGAACCCGGGCGGCCCGGTGACGGAGAATAATTCAACTCTCTAGAGAGATTATTCTAACAGCTGATTGTTCACGACATCCCGACGCAAGTCACCCTGCGCTGTCGCCGTCATCAGTGATAATAATAGCGAGTGCAGCGGCGGCGGCAGGGCCCGAAACAGCCAGGGAAAGATCACGGGCACAGTAGTTAGTGGAAAGTCCGCAGGCAGAAACTATAGATTGGAGAAACGTCCGAGGTGTGCGTGAAACGTTTGCATCATCTGTATTAATAACACGCGACCGTCAGCTTAGCAGCTGCCCGGCGGAATCCTATCAGGGGCAATCTTGTAAAGGCGAGTTTCGAGGATATAAATCTTTCCGATTTCTTCCACCTTGCTCCTATCATATTGATTTAATTGCGGAGTGGTAAACGCTTGCGGTGATCCAAAATCCAATCTGTTCGTTCATCTGTCACCTCACAGTCAACACAGTTAACACCTCAAGTCTCGTGTTATGATATTGAATTGTTAGACGTATTCTGATTGATTATGATGTGGGATGTAACTGCTTACAGTGAAACATGTTTGACTGATTATAATCTCGCGTATTTTGGGGAATGAAGCTTATC
Organism: Neoaliturus tenellus; assembly: GCA_030545055.2. Lineage (NCBI taxonomy): Eukaryota > Metazoa > Arthropoda > Insecta > Hemiptera > Cicadellidae > Neoaliturus > Neoaliturus tenellus. The sequence goes on along the minus strand of CM061532.1, from coordinate 199,250,484 downwards.
GTAAGGTCTTAGAAGGAAGGTAATCGATAGGGCCTATTGCATAAACAAATTGTAGGCCATGGGAGGTCGTTCATTGAAAGACCGGCAAGGGTCGGAGTCCGATATCAGTTTCAAAGAGGATAGGTTTTAGTGACTTAGTTATAATAACAACTTTTCTGGGTGGCATGGTATTTTCTCCACGTTCGTATAAATAAGGCGTGCATTTTTTAAAGCTTAGCGGACAGAAAGTTCGCTTTACACGTAAAGTGTTTGTTTAACAGGAAAAATAAGAACTCGGCCGAGGCATGTATTGGCTCATAATCGATATAATTATATTGATCCGAAAGATAACTCATAGGTAGTTATTATTTTATTGTACCCTAGCATCTAGCCAGGGGTGTATTTACATATGGGCTAAATGGGCTATAGCCCAGGGCGGCAGAATTCGGGGGGCGGCAAATTTTGAAAAAACTTCATTTTTTAGAGTTCAAATTAAAAAACTCAAATTATTGGAGGCGGAAATTTTTTGGAAGAATTGTACAGAAAAATTTGAGAACCGAGAGTGACTATTTTCTAAGCGAGACCATAATATCTTAGCGCAAGTGGTCATTAAAGAGCTTTGAAGAGGAGCTAGGAGATCTCAGCGGTGTCTTCCCAATTGCGGTCAGTCCCAATTCCGGTCAGTCCAAATTGCGGTCAAGTCTAGTTTTATGGGGGCTGGTCGAGGTTCAGGTGGTGGAAGGGTGTCCAGATTGCGGTCACATTTTGAGAGACTCCTTCGTCGCGTTCTTAGAGTACCTTGCCACTTATAACAGAATGATTTGACCTAAAATGAATATTTACGAATTTACTTTAGAAACAACTTCACGAAGAACTCTATCCAATGACACAAAAATCATAAAAATCGGTTTAAAAATGTAGGAGGAGTTCCTTGTTCAAAAACCCATGTCCGCGTATTAATAGATTTATACATGTACAGATTAATTTGTCCATTACATTGATTACATTGTATGTAACATTACATTGTATGTACATTGATTTACTGTATTTGCAAAAACTCTGTTTTAAAGAAAAATTCGTTATTTTTATTGATTACCCAAACAATATGTTAACGGTGCTTTCGAATGCACATTTCGAATGGATGAAATAATAAAAATGCTTCAAAATATGCATCTTGCAATTGCACATTTACCATAGCCCTCTTGTTTTGCGGGACATGGTTCCTGGTTAGCATCCCCTACAGGTGACATACCTGCTGTATGGGTCCGTCGTTGTGCATAGCCTACCTGGCTCGCTCGTTGTGCTACTCATTATATATGGAGTTCAAAAATGTGACCGCAATCTGGACAAATGCCATTTCATTAGCCCAAGACATTTTTGGGGTGACCGCAATCTGGACAGTTTTACCCCTGACCGGAATTGGGACTGACCGCAATCGGGACACAACCATCTCAGCACTACGTTGATTTGCCACGGTACCGATCCCCGCGTCGGCGCAAAGGAACCATCCGCCACCTCGCCGCCCCCTCCATCACCCCCCGTATATACATACGCCACCGCCGAGCTGCACCAGTGCATTCGGGGTGGGTGAGTTGAGGTTATGTGGCAGTGAAAATTGATACTGCTATTGGCAATATTGTTACTTCAAACTTTAACGGGAAAACACATAAATAGCCGTAATTTAGCTATTACACTTTATCTTCATTTTTAATGCTATAGTAGGCCTATATGGTTTTGTATCTAGAATAAAATTAAAATAACTATGCCAATTTATTATTACTACACTCAGACGTGTCTAACAAACCTCAAAAAATCTACTGGGACTGCGAACGAAGATCACAGTATTCCGCCCTAATTCCACCGGCCGCGAACTACGCACGCGCACAAAGGCTAGTTTTCGACTGTTCGCAACGGCACTTGTTATTGTCTCGGATTGGTCAAAGAACCGGTCAAACACTAATAGCCATGCCTTGAGCCACACTTTGGTAGTTCTTGTATCGCAACGCAAAATCTTTGATTTCAAGTTTTTAAATTTTAAGTTCCGTATAATCACTATTTTCAGCTTTTCATGTCCCCTCTCATCGAAATAGCATAGAAGTTGGGGCAATAATTGTGGGTATAAATTAGGAAATTATGGCGGGGGGAGGGGGTGGCACTTTTTGAATAGTCCAGGGGCGGCAAATTTCCAAATCCGCCTCTGCATCTAGCATCCAACAGCGCTGTGGTTCACGATCCTGCTGCCACATTATAAATCAATGAAGGAACACCCAACACTGATGACACCGAACATTAACTAGGACCTTCACACACAGTGTAAGCGGCGGTTCTCGTGATCTACCAAATAACTGTCATCCCAGCCGAGATGCCTCGGACGGGCTTTCACCGGCGAACGGCGCGGCGCGGCGGCCAACAAAACAGCGCATAAACTAGGGTTTTTCGTCCCGTGCTCTCTCGGCGCGCCGAGCGCCGGCGCAATTAAGCCCAATAACTGTGGGACAGGCGACTGTGTGGGTACACGCCGTTGGTTTACGGCCCCGGGTTCCGTGCTAATGGCTTTATAGCGAGCGATACCGGCGGAAATGGCTGCCATCCCGGCAACGGCGCTCGTCGGTCCTCATGTGTGTGCTTTGCGAACGTACGAGATTGGCACCAGGCACCATGAGTGTTGTTTTAGTTGAAAAAGTAGTGTTTACTTTGCAATATAATCACACAGGATAATATATTTTCATCACACTACATCGATATCACCTGTTTTCGACCCTCGTTTCTACCGTCGAAACACCTGTTTTGCCGGCCTAGGCCGGCAAAATTCTCCGGCCTAGGCCTGCAAAATCAGCTGGCCTAGACCTTACATAAAAACATTCACAACACGTTGTATCACAAAAACATGTGACTGCAACAATGAAATGAATTGGTTGCCTAGCAACCGGAAACTCAAGCAGTACATCTCGCTAGGTTAGTTGATGTTATGTTTTGTTTGTTATGAACGAAAAAGTAATGTTTTCACTTGTTTAGAATTTATTGAATTGTGTAGTGTGATGAAAAATATCGTTCGTAACTCGGGCCGAAAGCGTTTTGCCACCCCTCGATCGTTTCAAGTTCGAGACGAGATCTCGGGGCCGGCAAAACGCCACTTTCGGCCCTTGTGACGAAATATACTATTACCTTTGAAGGTTTGTAAGGGGATAATCTTACACTTTGTTATTTTCTCTGTTGTTGGAAGCAAGAACGAAAGATACAAAATTGAGTTTAATCTGTATTACTGGTCAGCAAGTTCATGACTCATGGGTGAGGCAAAAAATAACTCTTTTACCTGAGAAAGGGTAAAAAATTATCAACACAACTTTTTTCTTAGATAGTCAAATCAATAACAGTATAATTCATATTGATCAAAACACACATATTATATACTAATACTACTGGGTGGTCTGGAGGGATGACGCATTACGGAGCATACGCTGACTGCTTTTGTGCATCGTTACTTGTTTAAATGAGTAAAATAATGTATAGGCCTACTGTATTTTGAGAAGGGTTCCATCGAAATTAGATAAGTGGCGGGAATCCTGGGAACAAAAACCTTCCAAAAACCTGATAGTATAACTTATTTAACTTATAGTTTGCTCAAAATATTACACGTAGACCTTGTAACACAAATGCACTCAATATGTGAAATTTGACTGGTCTTCTTGTCATTTACAGTGTTGTTGAACTTCTGTGTTTTCTACAGTAAAAACCTCAACATTGCTGTAGTTCCTGACGCAATATCTGCAACCGATGGTGTCCTCCGTGGTGTCATTTGGAGCACTTTCTTCAATGAAGCATTAAACTCGATTAGTTCGCACGCGGCCGGCTGCCAAATTGCATTATGAAATGTCGAATTTCTCCATTGTTAGTTTGATGGATTTAGCCTTTCACTCGCTTTGTCGCTCGGTGTACACCGTGCAGTGAACACTCTCGCCGGCAATTAGCGCAGTGCCGCGTGATGGTGATACACTCGTACAACACGCCGGGGAGGTTATGCGTGTTACGTGTCGAGGAAGTGGTCGGATAAAGGCGGAGTCGGATGAACGGGATGAAAGGAACATTGTCGCTGCACTGTAGCAATTAGATTTGGATAACGCTTAGTTACGGACAGTGATGAAAATCTAAGTAATAAAATATAAAGAAAGCCATGGGAATATTTAAACAAGAACTTATTTTGAACGTGTAAATTCAGACTGCGCGTTGGAAATTATTTTATTTACATATGCAAATTTTATTGACTTACCCCCATAAATGTTAACATATTTAACTCTTTATTTACAGCAACAAGGGGTTACCCCTGTGATCGATACTTAGCTCAGAGTTTCATTATGTAAAATTATGTAATAATAAACACAATTCTTACCATCAGAGATTGTTTTCGCTTTTATGGTGGCAACGCTGTGGAGACTTACTTTGTTTGCTTATTTATCATATATTCCCGGCATTTTTTATTGTAAACTCTGATTCTGTAATCAAATTAATTATTTCACAACCATACGTCATGTTCAGTGTCACTCTTCTCTTTCTTATTTTGTATACAGTAAAAATATGTTTTTGACTGTACAAAAATGCATACAGTCTTCCTACTTTTCGATAATTTTATTTAAATTTGTATATTTAAAACATGGAGCAAGGTATCCTGTTACCATGGAAAACTTTGCTTTAAATTATAAATATTATAATGAACATGCTATACCAAGGAAATTAATTAAAACCCGTAGAGAAAACAGTTATATATACATAAAATCAATATTTAATTCAATCAGGACGATACAACAATTTATCAACGACATTAAATAAGTAACTTAAAACACCAAAAAAGTGAATGTAAGTAACCACACATTTTACGTTTGCATATGTTTAAGAAACTGTCAGAAGTATTCAAGTCATTGGAATTAGGTAGGGTAGACCGGGGTACTTTGTCACAAGGGTACTTTGTCACAATATCTACTGGGAGAAAACGGTAAACAGGAGTGAAATTCTAGTGGCACCGCTAGACTCCTTAGGTTGCCACTACTTCATACAGACAGTATCAGATTTGTCCAGCGAAAATTGTGGTTGTTATCAATTAAAATGTGTTTTGCTTAACTAAAAGTAATTTTTTTTACAAGAAGTTGGCAATTTTTCAAGAAAGCTACATTCCACAAAGGTATGTAAATGTTAGGCTATATCTTTGTATTCCTTAGTTCATTGGGAATAGATCAACGTTAGACTGATTAAATGTATTAGATTATTACTTGGCCAAAATGTAAACATAACCTAAATCGGTCGCGTGGGGTACTTTGTCACAAACTCGACGGGTCACTTTGTCACAATAGTTAAATGGGCGAATTTGCAAGTTTTATTAAAACTCGCGAATTTTTGCAGATGGTGCATAACTATAAAAAGAAAACAGCAATTATTTGTTTTCTTTATTATATTAAACATATTTAAGTGGCCAAGAGTTATGGTAAATATTTACTTTTTAATATGAACTTTTTTACTCTAAAACAGCAATTATTTGTTTTATTTATTATATTATACATAATTAAATGGCCAAGAATTATGGTAAATTTATTCTAAGTAAAAACATGATGTACTAATTAAACTTAATAATTATTTATAAATTGTTTATCTATTTTTATATTCCGCCAATATCTTATTAAAAATACATGTGACAAAGTGCCCCATACCCTGTGACAAAGTGCCCCATATATGGGGCACTTTGTCACAGTTGTAAGGGTTACAAAAAAAATTAAAATTATTTACTTTGTAAATATGTAGGATTTAGAAAAAAATACCTAATACTCATGAAAGTATAAAGTTAGTAATCATGCATTGGTATTGGGTCATAGCCTTAAATGAAGTGAGTAAAAAAATAAAAAGTAAAAATTGTGACAAAGTACCCCGGTCTACCCTACACTTCCTCATAGCTTTGTAGGTACTGTATCTATTCAACACTTTTCGCCTTATAGGCCTATGTTACCTAATTTATTGACCATTTGTTCTTTTTGCTTTTATCACCGATAAAATTACAAACGAGATATTAAATTGATTTAACTTCACATTACATTGCCACACCACGAAGATATAAAGAAAGAAGAGAAAGAGAGAACTAATATTACAATTTAGAAATAAAGCTCATCAAGTTCAAGTGGACGAGAACTTCGGGGTTCCTAAATTGACATGTAGATAATTCTGTAATGCACGTGGAGTTGCATTGCTTCACCACATTAAAAGAAAGTGCCAGAACATTACAATCAGAATGTCGCAACACTAGAAATCGAGCGTATCGCTGACAAATGGACGAGAAGCCTGCGGATCGTAGACTGACATGTGAACTAATCTGTAGTGTGTGTACACGGACACGGAGGTGGACCCCACGCGGCACCCTGCCATCACAGCGGCTAATGAACGATCACAACAGCCACAGCCATCACAGGTGCTGGAGTGGATACCGTGGGCTCATTAGTCCCCGTCAAGCCATCGTGATGGCGGTGACCTTTGGACCGCTCGTCTAGCCGTGTCCAATCAAACAGTTCATCTAGGTGAAAATCGCCTACATCCACCGATCAATGGCCCTAATTTTGAAAAGCACCGCTCCCCGATCTGTCAGAAGCGTTTTGGGAGTGAAACCGAAATTGCAGGGTTAGGTGATTAGAGGTGAAGTTTTTCGGGCGGTAATTTAATGGGATGTTAATTAAATTGGGTTCCCAACGTAGTCTGTCAATTTTGTGTTTACGACGCGTCGTTTGCACTAAAGCACCGTGGCTAACAACCATCAGTAACCTGGTAGTTATGATTCGATATGGATGCAGTATATTGAATTTGACATTTAGAGTCTGCGTGGGTGCGTCTTGTTGCCTTTTTGAGCTATCTTACTCATTGTAATTACCTTCTTTTCGTGTCAAATGAGAATGAAATTAATGTTGTTTTAATTTAAAGATAGGCGCAAATAAATAAATGGTAAAACAATCTTAATTAGTGATTTAGTGATTAGTGAATGATAATGCCAATAGTATTACTATTTTAATACTATATACACAAACTTATTAAAGACCTTCCAGTTGAGTTAATTTACAGTATACAGTAATCAGTTTTAGAGCGTATTAATAAATAGTATTTCCCATCACACAATTCCTCTTACACTACACTAAGACTGCACTTGGACGAGGCTCAAGCTATTGAGCCGTTGATCATGGCACTACTTGGCCAAAGGTTCAAGTTAAATTTCCACAAGAAACGGTGAAAAACAGTTTTGATCTTGTATAGTATCTCAAGGAAAACGTTAACGGCAAGTAAATTACCTTGTCTCGACCCGAAGAGAACGTCAAAAGCGGAGAAGCCCGCCGGTAAGTGGATGGAAGGCGGACTCGGCCACGATCACATTTGGTCGAGTTTCGGCTACTTTGACGGCTCTTATTTTATACCATTTGATCATAATTGGAGTGGGTCTGGTAGATCGTGCAGCCGGCCGCTCGCGCCGTTAGTGGGCTGTGCTGTGATGTGAACCTGTCGGGGGCTGGGTGACCTGCGACACTTGACCACCACGGCCTACTTGACCGCGGAGGATCCGGTGGTGCGACTATCGAGAGTGTATCGAAATCGAACAACAGCATCGATAGTCTTGTCGTTATTCGCATAGCACGTACACTATCGATGTTCGATGAGGAAACACAAATGATTAAAAGTAAGGATATAAGATGTAAGAAGTAAAATTGGGCGCTGTTAAAATTTTAAGTCAAAGTTGGGAATTGTTTGAACGTAAAGTTCTTGAAATTGAATTTTGTTGCAAATTTAAGATTGATGGACTCGGCAAAATAGGTCTGTGTTTATACATCAAATGAAACAATTGCATTGCCTTTGGGTCAAATTTCACAACCTCTTAGTCAAATTTAATTTCCTAATCCCGGTATAACGTCATTTTGTAAAGTTTTGTAATGTCTAATCTTCGTAATTTTTACTAAAATCTGGACAAAAGAAAATATTTTTCAGAAGGTTTTTTTTTTGTTAGTTGTTTCAGCTAATATGCCCTAATATTTTTAATCTTAGACAACCACAATCATTCGATTGTTTAACAGCTGGAAAAATCACTCATATATATGAGTTTGTTACTACATAAGCCTACAAAAGCCTACAAGTCGATTAAATAATCGAAGTGTCTTTGATTTGAAAAAAAAAATGGAATAATCTTGACATGTACAACTGATAAATATAAATAACATTCTCATAGTTAAAACACGCCTCCCTGGTACTTTTATGACCTAGTGAGCGTAACGCATCGACGGTAAAATTAGTCCCGGTATTCGATATATTAGCTACAATCGATGTATTGACATCGAAAAGTCGTCTCTCGATACTCGAATAATCCCACTATACTCCCCAGCTTCGAAAGCCGCTCGCAGTGCCAGGGTTCTCTTTACTTATATACAAAGAAGGTTATCGCCAGCATCAGTTTCTAGTCAACTTCGTTTGGAACACTTGAATAGGTTTTCAAGCATATCCTAGTAGTATGTAAAACTGTAACACTTATTGCGAGTTGTGGACAAGAGAATGGAATGGATTTCTATTCATCACGGCCGGTGACATTATGGATTTTGAAAATACTTAGATCTATGGTATATTGAAGCTACTATTTCATTGTCAAACGTTAGTTTGTTGTTTTGTTCGAGGTTGACGCAAAAGCCAATCTCCCAGCCATATTTTTTGCATATAATCACGCGCTTCCTTTACAAACTCGTTAAATTTGACAAAGTACATTTTAGGGCAGTTTTTAAATCTTTTCATATTCTGTACGAATTCGCATGAAATAATAATAAGACATGAGACATAAGACATAAGACGTTTATTGATCTTTGAACACATTACATGCAATTGATCTCGTCAACAAAAAAAAAAAAAAAAAAAAAAAAAAAGCATTCATAATAAATACAGGAATGACAAAAAATATATAGATCATTTAATATTTGCAAGACTCAGCCTAAATGCAATCAAATGTCAATTTAATCTATAATTACATGCCTATGTGAAATTAATGTATTCATGCCAAGGTGCAAAGCTTGATATAATGCAAAGCTTGAGAATGGTGCAATGATCATTCTTAAACTACTAGACATGCTGTCATTCAATAAGCAAAATGTATCATGTCAAAATCTGCAAGGAAATACTCATCCATGTTATAAAAAGGTCTATCATTCAACCAGGCATGCATCAATTTCTTAAAACGACTTGAGGCTATCATGCTGTGCACTCATAGGTAATTTGTTTAACAACTTTATACCTTTGGCTTCAAATGATGATTGCACTCTGGTGAGCCTAGTAAAAGGCTTAGAGATCATATAAAAACAACTCTATTAAAATTCAATATATTTTTACGTACGATTTACTATATCTGTCTGCAATTGTTTTCCTCCGGGTCGCATGGTTTGCATCCGATACGATGCTGAATCATCTACAATTATTTTTTACGACGGATTATGGTTTTAAACGTAGTAAAATTAAATTTCAAAGTAGAGCTGTACTTAATCTGAAATGTAAATCTCTTAAAAGTGTTTTAAACTGCAAAGAGATATTTTAAGAAAGAAAATCATAAATCCATAACTTCACCATTGTCGCAAAACACTGCACTTGAAAATACCCCCGTCGCAGCAGACCTGCGTACTCAGCGAATTTCCAATGGAATTTAAGATTATTTACTTTCCCCATAAAAACACCATAGGATCGAGTATGTAGGTTTGCTGCCATTGGGTGTTGTTAGAAAATCTAAGGTAATCAATAATTGGTGAATGTAAACACAAAATTGTATCAAACTCTGGCAGTTTTTTATTTTCCCCATAAACCCCATGGGGGTGAGTATGTAGGTTTGCCGCCATATGGGTTTTGTAAGCAAGTATAAGTTAAACCTTATATAGATAATGTACATACCAAATTTGATTAGGTTATGTTAATAAATAAGCAAGATATAGGGTTTTCTTGATTTCCCATAAGAATAACATGGAAAACACATTTTTTGATTTGCCCCGTAACCAGTTATGCTATGATAAAAATTCAAAATACCAAATTGTTTGTTTTTTTAAGCTCTTTTAAATGGTTTCAGTTAAAATTAATGAATTTTAAAAATTAAGGTCCAAAAATGCCAAAATCCCATTTTTGACCCCTTTGAAACCCCATAAACCCCCGTTCCCATAACCCGAGAATGCTGGTTCGCGAACTCATGAAAATAGATCTGGTCTTACACCTCCATACCAAATTTCATCAAAATCGGAGGTCACCTTCAAAAGTTATCAGTACCACGGACACATAGATAGATAGATATATAGATATATAGATATATATATATATACATATATATGAAAATGAACGAATGGTGTTTTTAGCTTCTGGGGACCTCAAAATGAAAAAGTAAAGTGGTCCCGGGCTTAGGTCTTACCATGGCTACTACCGTAATAGCGTATTCCCTATAGGGAAATTCGCTAAAATCAAACATACGATGACCATCAGAATGGTATTATTGACAAGTGAATGTAGTCAGTGGCGGCGGCGGCATACCGTATCAGATGTTTGACGGACCGGTTGCCGCTGCCGCTGCGGCGATAGCCAGTTGATTATCCCAACATTCTCAACTCTAAATAATAGTGGCTAGTGTATTATTAGCGTAATGGTCGCGGATGAATGGCTTTCACACACCAGTGTTGACAGACCACCGAGCATATTGTCGTACTCAAGCAGTGAATTATCGTGGTGCTAACCTAATGGTCCTGGATGAATGGCTTTCACACACCAGTGTTGCCAGACCACCGAGCATGTTCTCGTACTCAAGCAGTGAATTATCGTGGTGCTAACCTAATGGTCCTGGATGAATGGCTTTCACACACCAGTGTTGCCAGACCACCGAGCATATTGTCGTACTCAAGCAGTGAATTATCGTGGCGCTAACCTAATGGTCCTGGATGAATGGCTTTCACACACCAGTGTTGCCAGACCACCGAGCATATTGTCGTAGGTACTTAAGCAGTGAATTATCGTGGTGCTAACCTAATAGTCCTGGATGAATGGCTTTCACACACCAGTGTTGCCAGACCACCGAGCATATTGTCGTACTCAAGCAGTGAATTATCGTGGTGCTAACCTAATGGTCCTGGATGAATGGCTTTCACACACCAGTGTTGCCAGACCACCGAGCATATTGTCATACTCAAGCAGTGAATTATCGTGGTGCTAACCTAATGGTCCTGGATGAATGGCTTTCACACACCAGTGTTGCCAGACCACCGAGCATATTGTCGTACTCAAGCAGTGAATTATCGTGGTGCTAACCTAATGGTCCTGGATAATTGGCTTTCACACACCAGTGTTGCCAGACCACCGAGCATATTGTCGTACTCAAGCAGTGAATTATCGTGGTGCTACCTAATGGTCCTGGATGATTGGCTTTCACACACCAGGCGTACCAGTGTTACCAGATCACCGAGCATATTATCGTATTTAAGTACAGAATTATTGTGATGTTATTCTAATAGTTGCGGACGAATAGCTTTCAAATACCAGTGATTACAGAGAACCGAGCATATTTTCGTACTCAATCGGGGACTCGTTGTGATGTTATGATAATAGTTGCAGATGAATGTCTTTTACATTTCTGTGTTGCCAGACCACCAAGCATAACGTCGTTATCAAGTAGCGAATTATTGTGATGAATTTCTTTCACACACCAGTGTTGCCAGACAACCTATCGTCATTCTGAAAAAAGCATTGCATTATTGTGAAGCTATATCTTAAGTGGTTGCATATGAATGTACTATACACAAAAGTGTTGCCAGACAACCAAGCATATTACTTTATCGCCAAATTATCTTCCTTCGAGATGATGTTTTTTCTTCCCTAATATTTTAGAACGAGAAACTATTCCACACCCCAAGTTTTGTAATTGATCGTTAGCTCGATGTTGGTAAAACATGTTCTATTTTCTGTCCACTTTATAGATCAACTAAACACCAACAATACTATATCCCATACATACCGTTGGTACATTATGAAACTTCTTGCAAGCAGCTGATGTCAATCTACTTCAAAGGGAACGTGCGAAGTAGTTGATCACGTTTCGGGACTCATTTAGGATAGAGGTTCATAGAAGTCCTACATCTATTAGATTATGACCAACAATTATTTGTATCTTCTAAGATAGTGCTAATAAGTGATTATCAGTTGGTTACTACTATTCTCTGCTTTCGAATTTGTTGATGAGGTCCGATCTTGAGTTCTTTCTCAGTTTCAAAAGAGAGAAACGCGAAGACTTGTGTGAACGCTGGACAAGCTTGTGAGAGCTGGACCTCGATAGCTTCCAGGTTGTACAGTAGTAGGTAATTAGCAGCAGGAGAATGTTGGGTAAACGTCGGATCCGGAGCCCCGTAATCTCGGACGTCCGATTGTTGCGGATAGGCATGTATAATGATGTAGACAATGCGCTCAGGGACCGCGCGGCGATCGGCGAATTTCGCCAACCTGTAATTTCACAGTCGAATCACTTGGGAGGTATCTCACTCAACCGAGTACAGTAAATAGTACTTATCCTCCTCAGGTCTTCATTCAAGCTGGGGGACGCCGTAGGAATGTAGTAGATGGTGGCGTGACGGTTTAGAAACTTTCCAAGTGTTCGGCGTCCAATTTGATCTGTCCTTCTGTTACCAAAATTTCTTTTTGTGAAACTCTCCTAAAACTTGTCTTCTAAAACGCTGATTACCACTGAAGCTGTAAAATGTGCTTTGGAAATGGCACTTCCTAGAGTGATGAAAATAATATTAAATAGATACATTTCAATTTTTCTAGAAATAAACTCACCGTCTATAAAGCGATCCTTTACCAAAATCCTATCCTTTTGGCACAAATTAAATTTGAATAGCTCAAAAATCGTAGAAAATTTTTAGAATAGACTGTGGATAACTGAAGATTTCCTTTTGTAAAAGTCATCATGAAACTTCCCCACATATTTAGTTAACAAACATGATGTAAGTCAAAGTAGTAAAAATTATTTAACCAACAGTCTTTACTCTTAGTTTACAGGCGCATTTAACCTTTTGATAGGGATCTTAGTTTTTTTTTTACCCTTTTCAGTCAACGTTTGATAGAAAAGCAATCTGAAATATGCATTCAACTAGAATTCTTACGAATCTTATTAGTTTTTTAGACCAGACCTTGTATTAAAATGCATACAGTTTACATAGGAAGATAAAAACCAGTCTCCGCAACACAAAAGCTATCCGTCACTTGTGCAAAAAGTGCAAAATTATTTCCATTCGAATTTTAAACGAAACCGTTTCTTTCTGTTGACATGTGACATCTGAGAAAGTTAAAATATACGGTCCCGCGGAGAATTCGAGTTATTTGTCCGGGACGGGGCATGCGGGTTTATTTGCAACTGACCTCGCCGTGGTCACCGTCGACCGACCGCCTATCTCAGACATCCCGCACGTTCGTGATGGGCATTAATGTGATAGGGTTCTGACATATTGCCCCGCACAACCATGAAAAACATCAATATCTGATGTAGACTCGTCTGTGTGTCAAATAAGTTTCACTAGGATTTACCGGAAACTATATGCTTCTCTTTATGTGTAGTATATAAAAATTATATTTCAAACAACTTCCACTTCGACTTTACGACTTTCCGTAAACTCGTAAAATAATTACACCTGTCAACTTTCCTACACTGACCTTTCCTTTAACGCATCCAAAGTTCACGTAGAACAATGGGGCTACCTCGTAAATGTCGTCTGGCATGAACCTTTACAATTTTATCATCCTCCTGCCAGCACGGCGGTGGTGTATCGGGTGATCATATGCGTGACGCGTATGATTCGCGTGTAACACGTCGCTTCACGGTCGTCGTCACGTCGTCACGTCGCGTCGCGTCGATCGCTCCGATCCGCCGATGTCACGCCGCGATTCACTCTTTTGGCGGCCATTATTCGACGAATAAGTGAAAATTAGGGTCGGCGGAGGGCACGCTTTCGAGCCCCCGGCCGCTTCCAGGTATCGTGATTACGCGGGTTAATACCGTGTTGACTTTCGTCTCGTGCACGCGCGCCTAAACACCGGGGGAAGAATATGTAATTTGATACCGGCATTAGCGGTGTTCAATGGGGCGTTGGATCAGTGAATGTAGACGGCTAGTTGGACAATTCAGCACCTTAATGTAGATAATGCGCTGTTATCAGGGGTAATAATAGTAGAGATTAGTTTTATTGATTGCTGGATAGAACTATGCAATTATGATGTGGGCTCCAGGGCTTCCTGGGAAGGGTAATGCAAATTTACATAAATATGCAGTGCATTTGCATTTGATCTAATTTAAGAATTTCTAATGAGTAAACAAAGTGTAATTAAATTATGCTTTTGAAGCATACTGTTTATACGCTTCAGCTGGAGGGTATGCGTGTTGTTTGGGAACCGCGACAAAACAAATCGTTCCAAGTGCGGGAGGAAAACAGAAAAAATCTGTAGATAGTCTACTACCCATCTTCGCATGACACACATCAGTGGTATTGATTGCACGAAAATCAATCCGTTCGTTTTCAGGTTCTCCTATACTTCATATGCTTTCTGAGCTATATTTGAGCTACATTATATTGTTGTGTTTCAGGTGAAGCCGCTATACGAGAGTTACCAAGCGGTGTTGAGCGGCCATCTGACCGAAGCCATGAACACCTTCTGGGCCGAGTGCTACGAGGGCTCCAAGCTGTGCATACACAAGCGGAACAGGGAGATCGGCGAGAGCAAGATGCGATTCCAGGTTGGTCCTCGATACGAAAATCACTTGCTCAAAGTTTGGAGTATCTCTGGTGGATGCAAGTGATATTACGATGGTCTCCCTTTTCAGAATTACTGAACAAATCCTGCTTCTTAACATTTTCTCTGGAAGGGCTCTTGAATAAAAGGTTGAGCTGCTAGAAAATGATAACTATCTTCACCGTCTGTCTACATTGATAATATTTATGGTAAAATTAGAAAGTCCATCCAAGTATTTTCAGATAGATATCGTTCACTTATGAATTAAGACAAATGAAGAGATTAAGAGAAAAAAGAGAAGGTTAAGAAGAGGTGTGCGGGGTTAAAAAATATTACCTCCGTGATAACTTTCATGCTGTCACCAAAAGTAAAACCAAAAGTGTGAAAATGTGACATAATAAATGTTTTTCCATACCAATTTTTATTTTATGTGCTGTAGTTACACATAATTACATAAAAATAGCAGTATAGTTACAAAAAATAAAAGCATTCATAATGAAGGAGACATTGGTGGGGTGATTAAAATAATGAATATATTTGATCCCTCTTTCTTAACTGGTACGAATGTCTATAAGTTTAAGGCCCTTGTGACTACCACTTGCACCGTTTTAACTGAGAGTTTCTTTTATAGATCGACCAACAAGTTTTCAGATTGAAAAATATTTAATGTTTCTAATCGCACTGATGTTTGGTTGGTGTAGTTTTGTAGTTTAAATGAGTAATTCGTTTAAAAATATTTCATCAAAGCAAATCAGTGTGGTTGTTGCTTCCTACGGGTTGGTGTGATAAGTTTATTCACACGCTGACAGTGCAGGTTAGGTATGCATTAGTCGACGATGAGAGTGTGCCCGCGTCATGAGAGTGGCGGCCACGGTGGCTGTAGCGGCGGCCGAGGCTGAAGGCCGATCACCATCGCGGCGTTGTGGGCCCGACCCCGCCGCCCCGGGCCTCCGCGACTGACTTATAACTTGATTCGATATTTGGTAGTGCCTCATATACAGATCAAGATTGCATTATTTCTCTCTAATACATTGATTTATACGACCAATAAATCGCGCGGAGATATGGGCCCGGCTGACCGTCGGCAATCCACATCATCCCTGCTTTATTGTATTTTCTCCTGTGTTACCACGCTTTCACATGCACGCCATTCCCCGTCAATATGCGATCCGAGAATCGATTGTGGCACCAATTAGGGCCGGCCGAGATGGATGTGTGAAAAATTAAGTGGCAGAGCCGGGACATGATTGATGACAAGAATATGTAGATCTAAAATTGGTCTCCTAGTCCTAGGTGACTATGGGGTTCTCGTCCACAGTAACGCGTATGATGTGGCGGTGCTGTAGAGCGCCCGCGGGTTGGAATTAAATAGGTCCTACTCAACATCAATATCTTATTTTCCCCTTGAACTGTTAAATCCAAAGCAGTACGACCCACAGCGTTATTAAATAATACTCATCAGTAAAGCCTATGGGAATTAATTTGACTCAAATCAACTGTTGTATTAGCATTCATTACTTGATGTAAGAGCTATACAAAACTCTACTGAATGTTACACAAAAACTTGAAATTCTCTCTGCCATTACATTCAAATGTAATGATTAGTTTCCCAATGGAATTGTCGACAAAAATTATTTAGGATAGCCCCGTTACAGCTTTTTGCAAGTGCCACAATATTGTTTGCAACCTCTACATTGTCTATACATTACAGTATTTGTCTGACTTCCTGAGACTCCCTTGGTCGACCCTCCTGACGCATGTCTCTGTGTGTGCAGTCGCAGATCGTGGCTGGGTACCGCGCCCGCCAGACGGAGGAGACGGTCCGCTACAACAACCTCTGCAACCAGAACAAGAACCAGGAGCTGCTGGTGCGCCGCCGTTGGAAGCTGCTCCGGAGGTTCTTCTTCGGCCCGCGAGGCGCCTGGACTACAAGGTAGGCGATGGGATGTTCTTATTTTTTCTTGATCAACGTCGCAGACGCTCGAGCTTCAAGAGACTTTCGAAGAAAAACTCCATTAATATTCTCTGTTGGAAATGTTACGTCACACCGCTCTCCAAGTGCACCGTCCGTTGCTGGTTTTGATCTCTTTTATATAAAAAAAAAACTTTCAGTGCCCGTCATAATGGACCAATAAGCCTGTGCGTTGTTATAAAGGCAGTAACCGTGATCTAAGTAACATTTACTGTTACGGCATGTCATATAGAGTAACCGGAGGTGACCGTTCATGTTTTTGCACATAGTAGGCTTACTTCGCCTGAATTTTATTTTTATTTTGAGACAACGCGATATGACTCTACTCCGACCATGTGTTATAGGCCTACAATAACTTGTAATATCGAAGGCCACTGTATGAGTTTCAGTCCTCCTTCGGGGATTAAATCAAATGGGGTTACTACAGTACACCGGGGCACCAACTAACAGTCATGTATGACGATTTCATTACTCTTCGATTTGTTCTTCCAATAATTTTTTCCAAACTACTTCACAACTACAGAAACGACGTTCGTCTACATAAAGCTCCACATTATTCTGCAGATTCTATATTTCACTAAGTAAGAAATGGTTTTAGTTTAGGCTAATGCTTAAATCTCCGAATATTCGTCCTAGTAAAAAAATACTGACAGATTAAGGTTTAGTGTGGTTGTGTGGTATGTCTCAGAAGTAATGTACGTAAAATGATTTATACGTTCCAAAGGTCATTTGTAGCCTAATAATTATTACGGCTAATATGTGCGGCACATATTTTAGTGTTCTTGTAATAAACCATCATATAAATACTGTATTTGATTTTGACTTAGGCTATGAGAGTTTTGACTGTTTTTACGCTGGATGGAATAGAACAGAATCGGTATCGAACCCAAGAGCGCAAATAATCAAGAATCGACTATTCCTTGCTAACGGCGGGCGGGTCGAGAATCGTAAGCGGCTCATCTACACTTAAAGGTAAACCGCTATTCCTCCACTGTTAATACTTCACAATCTTTGGTGTGCTCTTTATTAAAATAAATTTAAAATCAATAATATTTTCCATATTTGAACTCTGGTAACTTCTGCAACACTCTGGTCGCTCATTTGGAAACGGCAAATAATTAAAAATTGTAACTTTTGTTATAACTCTGGGGGAAGGAGGGGGGAGGATTATACTGTAATAAGTACAGTTATAGATTTCAAGGTTATTGAAAACTTTAAATGCGAGAGTTCTTAATTCAGAGTTTGACGCAGTATCTTGGACCATCTAAACTGTGACTTCGGATAAGCAATTTTAGATAATATAATTCTATTATTATTATTATGGTTCTTATTGCTTGTTTGTTATTAGAATGCCACAAGAAGTTTCTTGTAATTGAACCTTGCCATGTACAATCATTATAGGTAACCTAATAAGGAATTTCTGATTTCTAATACGGTAACTAGGCCTAAATCAAAATTTTTTATGATATCACGAGTTCAGTTAAAAATTTATAGAGACGATTGGAAAAGTTTGCTGTTGATGGAAAAATGAGTAAAATTACCTGAAAGTAGCACGGGAAAGTTACGGGCATTGGAAGCCAGATGTTTTCCCTTCCAAGCAAACTCCCTTGGTGTTGTGTAGTTTATGGTATCTCTATAATTTCGTTCGGTTATGTCGACATAATACATGTCGTTTAGTTATCAAATTAGATTAAAGAAATTTATACTACAGTACCAATTAAATTTTTACCATGGAAACCAGATTTATACTTTTTTTTTTAAATTTGATTTAATAGGCTTACTTGAATTTGGTATATTTTAGTTTTGAAGATGACGGATTACAACAAGGTACAGATTATTTGTATTGGTGAGTTTCGCCTGTCCAGTAAAATAATGATTTTGTTCTAAAAATTATAGATGTGCTGTGAAATTTTAAAGTGAACACTGTGAGACTAGTAGGATTTACTTAAATACAAAAATAGCCTAAATACGACTTTTCTAAAATACCACACCATTGAAATAATGCCATTTTTGCAGTCTAATTAAAGCTAAACAATCAAAAAATCAAATGACACATTAAAAAAGAATCTGCAGCGCATTGGCGTCTCTTTTGCTTCTCGTGGTGTAATGCAACCAGTGCTTCACATGTGCATTGCGAGAAGTCTTCGCCTATACAGGCGTTATAAAATTCTTGTAAACCGTACTCCGATGGGTTGGACAACCAATTATCTTACAGGAAATTGCTTTGCAAACCAAATAAAATTTTTTTACATACATTAAACTTACTAAGTGAGATTTTGAAGTGCTAAACATTTTTTTGGAATTTTTTTAAATGTGATATATCAGGTAATATTTGAGAATAATAATTAATTGCAATTGACGCACACAAATATTTATAAGAAGTAAAATAAAAGAGCCCAATAAAAACACGTTTTCAAACATAAAAAAGTATATCTATGTCATTAATATTTTAAAGTTCATTTTTCAACTATTTTAATAAGACCTATAAGTTGTAGGCATATATTTCACATTTTCAAGTGTGCTTAAGCAAAGAGATGAAAATGTCATTATTTTTGTGTTTTCAAAATATTTTTTAAAACATGTTTTACGCAATTCCTCATCAGTCTGACTTCATACATTTTCCTATTTTTGTTATCTTTGGTGATTTATAGAAACGTTTTTTGGCCTCCTCATTAAAGTTGATTCTCGAACCTCATAGATTACAAGTTTTTGTTTCGACAGTTACACTGCCAACAAACTGACCCCGCACCTTAACCATCAGAACTGATTTTTTATTTCGATATAATTTTTGGCAATATTATTCTTTTTTAATATTATTTTGAATCTTTTTTTATAAAAACATATTTTTAGTAACCATAAGTAATACAGTAAATTTTGTAACCAAATTTGAGTGTTGATTTACTTTACTTAGAATAACATTGACGTGTTGAGTCTTTTGAATGTCTTAAATATTTCTTTGCATGTCCATACTACGCCTTCCAGTTTACTTTGGCAAAATGAGAATCGATATGCTTTGTGTGTAGTATTGAGTCTCAGCAGGCGACGCGAAAATCGTAGAATTCCATTTGTTGTTACTTCAAGGCTCTTGAAGACAGTTTACAAATATATACAATACATCGTCTAAATATTTGTCTTTTGTATCAATGTATACAGAAACAAATAAGTCGGGACTCCTAAGTAGGAGGTGTTAGTATGACGAAAATAGTAGATGTTAAAAAATTTTAGTTTTGCCCTCGAAAACTAGAGTAAAATAAAGGGCTGATGCTTTTATTACTCTTTTTATTGTCACGTTAAGCGCTCTCTTTACCTCTAAAATGTCAATATGAGCATATTTGCTTACAAAAAATCAAAACAATAACAAACTTCTGCCAAATTATTCAAGTAATCTGTTTCCATTCAACCAATCATCATAATCCTTAAATAAAAATTACATCTTTGTGGTGCTACCTGTGTTTCAAGGGCGTCGTTCTCACTTACCCAAGGACAAAGCATACAGAACCAAAAGTTTGTTATTGTTTCGATTTGTTAAACAAATGTGCTCATTTTCACACATAAGAGTTAGAAAGAGTGCTTCCCGTGACATTAAGGAGAAGTAACTTAATCCTTGCATTAGCGCTTAATTTTTCTCTGTTTTCGAGGGAAAAACTAAAATACTTGTACATGGGAAGTCCTTACTTATTTGGTTCTATATACATTGATAAGGATGTCCCTACTTATTCGGTTTTTAAACATTGATTGTATCCAACAGGATGGCCACATTTTCGAAAACTTTGAACTTACATCCACAGGTGCAAAACCTTTCAATCTTTTTATAGCAACATTTAATAAATATTAAAAAAAAAAACAAAAAAAACTTTGTTGTCATTACAGTGAGGTAGCTACACTCATGTTTGAGGATTCTCTATACTTTGTGTCGTTCATCCAATTAAGTGCTATGTATAATCGGCAAAAAGACCGTGTTAGTAACCAATAATGAACAAATTATTTTGTTTCCATGCTGCTTAATAATTTGAATTCCTCAATCGATTGTACTTATACCAACGAGGTTAAATAGATGTAGAGGGCTCATCACATGTCAATTTTGTGTCCCTTTATGATTTGCGCCATTTTACCCACGATTCCCGCCGTTTCCTTGGCAACCATCCCACACTTTCCTCTCGTTTCCTTGGTTACTAGTTTTAGCTATTCTGATTGGTCGCTACAAGCTTAAAAAATTACTGATGATATTTTTAAAACATATATTTATTTGTTGTTTGTTTTTAAATTAATTTGATTTGATGGTCTGTGAGCAGGCTATTGAAGTTGGTTACTATAGAAACGTCAGATAGGTCTGGGTAAAATGGTAAATTACTGTTGGAAAAGTGTAAACAAAGCACTGGTTACCAAGGAAACTACGGAAATCGTGGGTAACAGGTCGCCAGTTAAAAAGAAACACTTTTCCTTATCTGGTGAGCACTCTATATCTATTTAACCTCGTTGACTAATACCAACCTAGTACAATAGGGTACCTCATACTTTGTCTAATAAGTTATCAGGAAAAATTGGACAGTAATTTAATAAAAAACTATATTTTACTTGCGGTTTCCGTACCTTGTTGGAATTAAGTTAGCCAATCAAGCTCATGTCACCATGCATTAGTGAGCTAGCAATTCCACAACACTACCGCAGGATAAATGGTATTGCATCGGTTGAAGGCGTTCAGAAAGTCCTTTCATTGATAGCTTCTAGGGGAATGTAATACCTTAGGGGAATGTTTTGTTTCAGATGTTGTTATTTTTACATTTTTGCTATACATTTGCGCAATAGTTCCCACAGTGATTCTAATACCCCAGTTTTCCAAAAGAATTGCGAAAAGTTCGCTGTTCTTTAACTTTCTTAATTGGGCCTAAATATTTAGAATTCATATCCAAAGGCCAATTGCAATACATACAACCAAGTTCCAAAAATGACATGAGCTTATTTTCTACATATTTTTGGTTATGTGGCATGCGACAAAATGCACGCAGATGACATTCATATCTCACTCAAGATCATCAGACACGACAAAACAGTATGTACAGGATGTAACGCGCCTTATGGCTCCTCGACCTGTTCACGTCTGTCTCTTTTTTAATTTCTGAGGGTAATGCATTAAAGAGTTTAACAATACTGCAAAAATACTTTTTATGTGGTGTTGAGATGAGGTATGGATAAAGTGTAATTTGGATGTCTAAGGTTGTACTGATCATTACTAGGAAATTGAAATGAATTACTATTTTTGTGTAAATGGAAAAACTTTCATAAATTTGCAGATGATCTCTATGAAAAAATTTAATCTAAGTGCTTTCTTTTGAAGGCGAAATATCGGATTGAGTTGTTTCAGCTCCCCAAATTACAATGCCATAGCTTACGTGAGGATAAAAATGATAAAACACTGACATCAGCAAACATTGATAATCGACGGAAAATAAAAATTACACTATTAACTCTGCGACAAAACTCGATATATGTTCAGACAAATTTAGACTTATCTACAACTAGACCCAAGAAGTTTGTGCTTGGACAGGAATCTATCTGGTTCTCACCAATGAATATGTGCAGTCAAATGTGTTGTGTAGCTTAAAATCAATGAAGTTTTTGTATCTTGAAATTAATGAAGTGAGTTTTTTCAGCCTTTACACAAAGATTGTTGTCAACCAGCCATTGAAAAAGTAAACTGCATTTGATGAAGGGTTCCATTTCAAGATCATTACGGGTGGAATTACTCACGTTCAAAGACGTGTCATCTGCAAAAAGACAAAGGTCAACATTTGATACACTTGCGTGTATATCGTTTAAAACAGTTAAAAGAGGATCGGCCCTAGCACAGAGCCCTGTGAAACTCCACAAGTGACGGCAATTTAACAGAACCATTCAGAAGAAATGCTTTTTAGCGAATTTCCCTATAGGGAATACGCTATTACGGTAGTAGCCATGGTAAGACCTAAGACCAAGACCACTTTACTTTTTCATTTTGAGGTCCCCAGAAGCCAAAAACACCATTCGTTCATTTTCATATATATGTATATATATATATATATATATATATATATATATATATATATATACATATATATATATATATATGTGTGTGTGTATGTATATATGTATATGTATCTATGTGTCCGTGGTACTGATAACTTTTGAAGGGGACCTCCGCTTTTGATGAAATTTGGTATGAAGGTGCAAGACCAGGTCTATTTTCATGAGTTCGCGAACCAGCGTGATCGGGTCATGAGAACGGGGTGTTATGGGGTTTCAAAGGTGTCAAAAATGGGTTTTTGTCACATTTTGACCTCTCTTTTCAAAATGTATCAATTTTAACTGAAACCATTTAAAATAGCTCAAAAAACAAACAATTTGGTATTTTGAATTTTCATCTTAGCATAAGTGGTTACGGGGAAAATCCAAAAATATGTTTTCCATGTTATTCTTATGGGAAATCAAGAAAACCCTATATCTTGCTTATTTATCGACATAACTTAATCAAATTTGGTATGTACATTATCTAGATAGGGTTGAACTTATACTTGCTTACAAAACCCATATGGCGGCAAACCTACATACTCACCCCCATGGGGTTTATGGGGAAAATAAAAAATTGCCATAGCTCGATAGAATCTTGTGTTTATATTCACCAATTATTGATTAACTTAGATTTTCTAACAACATCCCATGGCAGCAAACCTACATACTCGATCCTATGGTATAAATAATCTGAAATTCCATTGGAAATTCGCTGAGTACGCAGGTCTGCTGCGACGGGGGTATTTTCTAAATACGGTATCCGTACGGTTTGGGTTCTACCCTCTAAGAACGAAGATATCCAACTCAATGTTGAGCCTTTAAATACCAAAGTGGTAGAACTTTCTCAAAACCAATCAATGACTCACCATAACAAAGGCCTTACTCATATCAAGAAATATCCCAAAGATATGCTTATGCTCATCAAGTGCCTTAGAGACACTTGATACAAAACTAAACATTTCATTGACAGTGGAAGTGTTATTTATTTATTTTTAAACCAAACTGCTTCTCAAACAGCAAGTTATTACACACTAGGAAGGGATAAAGACAGTTCAAAAACAACTTTTCCAAAACCTTAGAGAATGTAGCTGTAATTGAAATTGGCCCGTAATTGTTTTTGTCGGTGGTTATACCTTTTTTGAAGAGAGGTTTCACCACTGCCAATTTGAGAGTTTGGGAAATTTTCCTTCAACGAAAGAAACACTGATCAGATAAGAAAAAGGTCTCTCTAAAAATTCAGAAAGCCTACCTTCTTGAGTACCATCTTCACCAGCAGAATTACTAGGTTTTAGGGACTTATTCACTTGCAACACTTTTTCCTCGCTAACAGGGTGTAGGAAAAGACTCTAACATGAAGAAGGTATACTAATAAAACGGTTTAGTGCAGTTGGATTACTGACAAAGGTTCAAGTAATACAAGGTGGCCCGTGCGCAAATTGCGCATTGATTCTGTATGAATGAAACTCACCTACAATACGTGAATGTTGATTATGAAGTGACAGAGATCTATTTTTGTTTACTATCTGGCTTTTAAATTTCATCTGAAGGTAATCAGCTGTTGAATTAAATTCTAATTGAAGAACTTACAATAAAAGTTGGTCAACATTTTAAAGCGCCCTCTAGAAATAAATCAAAGGCGAGGGGGGCGAAGCCCGAAACAATATGACCTTTTTAATAACGATTCGTCACTGCGCTATATCCTAAGCTTTAAAATGACATATCAATCTTAAAAATCGGTTCAGTAGGTCGAGAGAAAAAGGGACGTAACAGACGAAACCCTTATAGAAATAAGAAGATAGATTAGTGAAGAACGTATTGAAATCATTAGCAAAGTCCTCAAGCCTTGCTAGAGGTCCTGGAGTAGAGGTCTCCCACTATCAGACTCAATCACAAACGAGTTAAAAGCAACTCTGATGGGCTTCATTATTGTCCAAGCCGCAGTTAATTTGTCAAATATTAACTCTAATTCACCATTTTTAGAGGGTTTTATGAGCCGATACATTTGTTAATATCCCATCCAAACTTGTGTTCTCATAAATATTCTTGAGATCGTAAAAGAAAATGATTCTGCTCTTAAGTGTACTGTCATCATAGAACATTACTTTTAATTTAACTATTGTTGGAGAAATCCATTGCCGGCGTGCCAGGCTCCAACTAGGATCGATCCGACTGTAGCGGCATGCAGATGAGGGAGCGGCACCTGATCCCCTCTGGGAGGTGCATCTTCATCGTTACGTCACCTCCACCATCGCCTCCTCTCGCCACCGTTCGGTGCATCATCAGACACTCTAAACACCCGGTGGCTGTCTGGTAAACCATCACATGTGTTCGGCGCTTTTAGAAATTCGGGTAGTTTTAGTATGTGAACGTTACAAAGCTAGCGGTTATCTCAGTTTTTTATAGAATTTTATTTTACTACGAATTCTGTGCCTGTGTGTTTAAAAAAAACAGATTTATTAGTTTTTTTGTGTCTTGAAGAACAGTGTCTTGTTAAGAAGTGTGAACACAGCTAAAATTGCATTGGGATTAACAGATGCTCCAAAGTTTAGCCATCCAAGTTCCAGGGTGAGTGAATTAATTTAGTATATGCTAACCAAGATTTTGTTAGTCGTGGGGATTAGTTAATTAATCCAAATACTTTCTGTTCATACGTTTTCTGTAACATTTGCTTCGTTCACTATATTTTCATTCGATTCACTTAATCACAATTGTCTTCTTTTGGTGATACTTTCACGGTTTTCCTTTCACACACATACATCCTTAAGAAGTCGATAAACAAATGAAGTTATTATAAATCTAATTAAGTCATGTTAAAAATCAGAATTGTGAACATAAGTTACTTATACGGTTAAGTATCTCATATTTTTATTTAAATTAACCATACAGTATACCCTTATTTACCTTAGTGTGAACAATTACATTTAAAGTCTAATATTTCTCGTTTACATTTTCTCACATCGACATCAATTGAATGGTTGCCTTGCTAAAACACGTTAGTTAATAAAGTATAGTCAAATAAACCATCTAATTTGACCACAATCGTCTTATGTCGCAAATCACAACGCATCATCAAATTATGTCAGATGATCTGTGCTGCAATCACTTCTAGTTTAACAAAAAATCCTACGATCTGTTTAACAATGGCGTCGGAATGGTATCGCCGATAGCAGTAATACTAACAATGTGTGACCTTGACCCGAGAACCAAGGCCCTAGGGGAGTCATCTCCGTGGATTACTTGACCCTAGAAGGACACAGGGATTACTTTGCCGCATTTGAATATGAAATAAATACTGAAATAACTTTACAGTTTTATCTTAACAGTAAACTATACATTGATTTAATTTGTTCTGCATGTTATGACTCTGTTGATACCATGTCCTTGAGCAATGACCAAGAAGCATTCTTTCCGACAGTTGACGGTGGCGGAACCTATCATAGTTTCATAAAAAAATCTGTAATACTCAAGTGAAAGCTAATGAATAATTATCTTTTTAAGATTAACATAAATGTGCATGATCAACGGTAATTTATATCACATATTAGGCCTACATATACGCAACAACATGTAACGAGCAAGCGGGGTTCTATTATTTACTATACAAAACGGTAATTTCCAATAATGGTATATTTACAGTGTTTTTAACATTAGTGACTATGTAAAATTTCTACAGTGAAAAGTACAACAACTGGGTTTTAAATGATGCATTTTATAGCTTTATTCGATTTTTTTTGTTATTTATTTATTTTTCATAGTTTTTATGAACTCTGACATGAGAACCAAATCCTACGAGTTTCTCACTCTTGCAGTGTTTTATTTAATTACATTTAGTGCAAAATAATTTTTACATTTACAGTAAAAGTTGAGATTACTATTTTAAATCACGAATTTTTAAGAAATTTGGAGTGCACTGCGAAGAAAAAAGAGCATAAATTGCATAGTAATAGTGATTTTAACGTAGCAGAAAAAAGTATCAGCCTATTACGAATCTAAATCAACCACAAAGTAAACTCAAATTAATTTATCTACCTTGGCCTTGTGTTTTATTTTCATAATTCCTGTTGTGTGAAGGAGAACAAATAAAGTATATTTTGAGAAAAATATTTTATGTCTTTCAGCCCGAAAACGACATTTTTATTTTCTTGAAAAGTGAAATTTGTCATTAATAAAAAAGTCACGATATCCCCTTTTTTATAAATGAATTTTTTTGAAATTTGAAACCCTTTATTGGGTAATTTTGCAGATTGGTTATTTTTAGGGTTAGGAGAATAAAACACTTCCCTGTTGAAATTTTCTGTAAAAATCATGGTTAATTTTAGAAAATGAAACTGGAGCAAAAAAAATAATATACTTTATATCATTTTGCACGAGATCAGGCTGTTTTTTGTTCTCTCAATACTACCAAAACCGTTTCTTTTTTTTCCTTGGACTGAAAAATCGGCTGGAATATTTTTTAGGTCCTAGGACTAAAATTTCAGCTGTTTGCAAAGTATATTATTTATTTATTTATTTTGAGATGCAGTAATTTTGAAATTCAGACGTTATAAAAAGCATTGCTTGTTAAGGGGATTCGCTACTGAAAAGGGTCATTTATTTTAAATCATAAGGAAAGTGGACTAACTATTTTTTTCATGCAGAGTATGAGGTAAAAAAAATTGAAAAATATTGGTTTACTTTTAAATATAAATTATATGTGGAAAAAAAATAAAATAGAGGTTTTTCGGTCAATTTGTAAGGGTTTTTAAAAATCGATATTCTGAAGAGAGTTCTTTATGGATTTTCATAACTTTGGTGTTTTTTTAAAGACAATTGCCTAAACTTCATATTTAGGTAGATTCATAATAATATCTCCGATACTTTTTTTTGCGATGACATATTAACATAAATTTTTATTAGTACAAAAAAAATAATTTTTAAAAATATTATTTTTTAGTACCTGATAAACTTAGATACCTAATTCTACCTAAATATTTGCCAAATGTTGTCTAGAATAAGTAGTAAAAATTTCAACAATGTACCTCTAATGGTTCTCAAGATATATCAAATTTTGTCTTGAAAAACGTGAAATTTCAAAGTTGCTGAAAACAGCGTTTGAATAAAAAGCTGTAGGCATACTGAAATCAATGATATAAATGAACAGTTTTTTTGGCTAAAAACTTTTTTTATTGTTACATTATCTTATTAACTCAAAAAATAAGTAAATTACCATCAGGCCTACTTCAAAAAAATATTTAAAAATATATAAGTTTGTTTTTTTTGTGTAATTTTCAAAAAGAATAAAAGTAAGTAAAATTGTCAAAGAGTGATTTATTTGAGGCTTTTATTGTTCAGACTATTTGTAAATACGGGAATATATTTATATATAAAACCTAAGCTAACGTAATAATTGCGATGACATGAAATCGTGAAATTTCGCAAGCGTGCAGTAACGCATAATTTTTATTATTTTTTTTTTCATGGAAATAACATTCAGACATGACTTATATTATATTTTTTTATGTAATAAGGTCCAAACTACAAAAAAATGAAAAAATAAAATTTTGAATTTTTCATGATTTTTACCCATTTTCAGTAGCGAATCCCCTTAATTACAGAAATGTAAACACTGCATATTACTGACTTTTTAAATATAACCTCGAAAATACAACTTTATAATTATTATTTTTAATGATTAAAAGTCGAATTCCGCATTATGATAAAAACTTTAGTTCATCACTCGGAGCAAAAGTGTCTTTTTATGCTCAATCGTTATTTTTTCTATTTTTTTAACTCGGCTACGCTTTGTTTTTAAAACACGATTGACCCACTTTTTCTCCTAGTAATGAAAACTACTGCACCGGACTGATCATTTTTTGGATCTGTGCAAAAGTTTTGACTTTCATTCTTCTTTGTTGCAGATTTGCAACAATGCTTGTATATATTTTAAATTATTTTTATTTGTGACGGAAAGTTCTAGGGCAATTTAGTTAGCCTATACTAAGGCATTCGCATGCTCTAAACTACGTAATTTAACAATAATATTATGGTGTTTTGTAAATAATATAAATAAATAATTACTATAACAATTAATCTTAAACGCTATAAAAAGTAAAGGCAGACGAGGTTTTGCGTGAGCAAAATAAACATAGTGACAATGATAGTTGTTGCATTTTAACACACTTTCACTGATTTATAACTCAATGTGCAGATGTTGTTGATGTTACTTCATCAATTCGAAGTACAGTTTAATAAATGTACATAGTAGTGTAAAGGACATTGGAAAAGTGTATTTTTTAAGAATAATAATAATAATCAATATTACTTGAGATTATTATTTAATTTACAACTGAAATCACTCTAAAGAAACAATATCGAAAACGAATTTGACCTATTGATTGGTAGTACTTGAAATTATTATTATTTTTGAATAGCCATTCTGTACTTGTGTCAAACCCACACCTTTAAATTAGACTGTAAGATAATATATGAAGCAATCACTTTCCTTTACTAAAAGATATTATAATTACTCATCGTACGATTTTTATATATATATATATATATAAATATTAACGGGTAATTGCAACTCATGATGTTTACCAACAACTCTGCTTGGCAAGAATTTAAAGAACAAGAATATTTAACGCTGACATCGGTAAAGTCAAAATATTTTTTCACCTTGTCTCAAGATTACTTTACAGGAAACACTTACCCAATTTCGTTTCCGTCCTAAATAAGAATAATTTTGAACATAGTTGTTTAAAAGTAGTGATTTCAAGGGGGGAGACTTGAAATAATAAATATTATTTTTAATTTGGTTTCCTAGTAACGGTATAAAAGTATTTTTCATTATTTTTATTTAGTCAGTTAAAACCAAGAATCGAACCCACTCAGGTCAATTAACTTACAAAACAAGTTGCTTTCCATATAAAGCTTGGTAATACAGTACATCCATGACTCTTGAACCAAACAGATTGTTAGAATAGTTTTTTTTTTTTTTTTTTTTTTTTTTTTTTTTTTTTTTTTTAGGCTAAATGATCCACTATTTTGTTAATGTAAACTTTTGTGCACTAAGAAATGTTACTTATGAAAAGGTCAAATTTTTACACAATTATACAGCTTATAGTGTCCCCGGGTGGTCAACTGCCCCCCCCCCCCCCCACATCATCAGCAGTACCGTTCGCTCGGACACAACTCATCTCCGGACAGGGCGGACTCATATAAAATGTATACAAAAGCCGAATAGTTGGCCGGGCGTTGCGCAAGAGGGTCGTGATCGGTCAGTGTAAGTGGGCCAGAGCAGGGCGGGGCGCAGGGAAAGTTACCTGCATGCCCCGGTATCAGGGTCACGGCCGCCGCCGCCGACCACCGCTGACGCAACCTGCCCAATATTGCCGATAAAACAATTAAAAACGCGATATAATGTTGTATAATGTGCAATTGTATTAAAACTCTCCCCGGCAGGCCTCCAGTCTATACCTTAATACCTTAAAATGAATAATTCTTAAAATTACCCATAATCAAACAGTTCGTTTAAGACAAGTTAGAATGAGAGATGAGTGTAGGATGATTGTGGCGCGATCTTGTAGTCTTGTTACTGACTAAGGCCGACATTCTCCTTAGACAGCACTGTTAATTAATAGCCCAACACCCAATGGTATCTAGAGAACTACAGTTTGACGTAACGTGGGATCCAAACCACAAATTTCGACCTCATATATACGAAAATTGGTTTAATTATGAGGGTGGTCTCTATGGATGAACTAGTATTCACTAGTGCAACGTTAATCCTCACTAGGGAATAACTGTCATCCGGAAGTAGTTAACAATTACTTCATACATAGTTGTGCATGTGCTGCTAATAGGTGTTCAGCTTGATTTATTTTTCGCTATTATTTTTTCTGAAGTAAGAACTGACTAAAATCATTGTAAAAATCATTGTTGACAAAAAATCATTAGATTTTATAAAAATTCATTTAATAAAGACAACTCATTTACAACAATACACGGCGTGGTTTTAAATTATCAACCAAAAGGAAAACAATAAGGGGGTTCATTTATTACAGTAGAAGCGATTGGCTTACACTCTGTTATGTAACTTCTAATTTACAATACAGTTTTTTTCTTAAATATCAATTAGGGCGCACATGTATCTATGACTCTGAATGCTTTTCGTATAAAACAACAACATTTAAGAGTTAAATTCCTCTACGGTTTGATAAAGCCATATATAGTTGTTTCATTTTGTTTGTATAGATGAATTTGAATTCTGGTTTGATTACAAGTGTAAAAAGCTTTGAATGTTATTTTCATATAATAATATTATACATCATTATGTGCTCTTTATCACTTTCTAAAACGCCAACGCTACCAGGGCATATTTTTTCATCAAGCAATTATGGCGTGTGACCTTAAACTGGTAAGTTTATTTCTACGTGTGTAGGTGAATGTAAATGGCTGTTAATAATTAATTTAATGAATTTGTGGGATGAAAGAGGAATGCCACAAATTAACTTTGATTTGATGAAGCATAACTAAACCAAGACGCAAACCTCTTAATTTGTCCACAAATTTCTCAGTTGTATTAATTTGCGGTGTAGTTAAGGATATATAACCTATTTAACAGATACAAGGTACTCATTAGTGAGCACAAAACTTTAAAAACAAATATAATTAAAGCAATAGGCACTAAAGTAAAACATAACTGCAAGTAAAACACTCCACATAATTTTTATATTTTTTACGCGCTGCAGTTTGTAATACATTGTGTGTATTACTCAAGATTTTATTCTACTTGTCATAATAATATATCTATAACAAATTTCAACCTAATTAAAGACACAGTTCTGTCATTTTTTGCTTTCTGGAACCATAAAAAATGTCGTTTACACCCACCGAACACGCTGGGCCGCGGTATTTAGTTATGACCCAAATTAAAGTAGCCTGCAGAAAAACAAGCGGTTCTCCTTGGACGCGAAGGTGGATGGATGGATAATGGTGTAGGTCGTGTAACCCTAGCGCCGCCGCCCAGGGCTGCGGTGTCCGGTGTCCTGCGCCTAGTGGTGGGTGACAGACAAGGTGCATCCACGGGCTTCACCGGTGCACTCGGCAATCCGGGCCACTGCACCCGGTTGTGCGCCGGCCTTGAGACTTACACCTTACACGATCGTTTAGCTGAAATTTGATCCGGCAGTTACTTGCTGCAGAACAATGTTTCGTGATTTTTTGTGAAGGGGTTAGTTTATTGTTTTTAACTGTGATATTGAATTTTAAAAATTCAATTCATAGTGTTTGTTATGCTCTAAGACAATCTTTTATAAAACAATATTACTCGTTTTATAAGACCTTATGTAGCAAACATGTTTGTTGTTGTAATTATATCTAACCTTTGTAAGGAGTTTTCTGTGTGCAATCGGAAATTATGATTAAGCACCGAAAAAAACAAAAGCGACATTAAAAGTTCTAAGGTTGTATCATATCTTATCTTATACTCTAAAACAAGCTCCGTTTGTACGGGCAAAGTTTTTTTCGCTCCAAGGATTTTTGATTGTTTATTGAATATGGGGGTTTTGGCCACCAGGAATCGATTGGAGCTGGTCCCATAGCTGGGAAAAATCTGGGTTTCGCGCTAGAGCCCTTCAAAGATCCCATGTTATCCTTATGGAGACTTTTAATATGAACAAAGATCAGCTGATAACTGTAGATAAAATAAACCAATGTGTTACATCTTTAACCTGTGGTTTTAGGAAAATCATACCAATGTGCAGCAAACCTTCCGCCTGGCGAGTGAGCGGAGCGAACGAGCTTTGTGTGAGAAACGAAAGTAATAATTTTACCAAGCTTAAGCTCGGTCCCCCTGGTACTATAAATAAATTTAAAAGATTATTACGTCAACAATTTTGAATATGAACACCATCCAAAACTAACCAGGTTTAAACTACATACAGGAATAAACACATGTTGATTTGCACCATTTTAAAGAAATTTACCTTGGCAACCATCCCACATTTTATCCTTGTTTCCTTAGTTACCAGTTTTAGCTATCCTGATTGGTCTCAACAAGCTTCAAAAGTTTAAGATCATTCTTTAAACACTTAAACTATTTGTTTGTTAAAAAAAAAAAAAAAAAAAAACTTTGATTTTATGGTCTGTGAGCAGGCTATTAAAGTTGGTTACCATAGGTACAACGGACAGGTATGGGTAAAATGGCAGATACTAGATGGGAATTGTAAATAAAGGACTGCTTACCAAGGAAACCAGCGGGAATCGAGGGTAAAATGGCGCCAATCAACAGGGGGGGGGGGGGAATTTCCCTTTCTTTGTAACACTCTTTATGTATAGCCAACAAGGTTAAACTATACATAGATTGATAAACACATTAATTTTAGATCCCACACTGTACCTCCGTTTCCTTGCTTAGGCCTACCAGTTTTAGCTATTCTGATTGGTCGCAATAAGCTTAAAAAATCACAGATTACACTTTTAAAACATTTGATTATTTGATTTATGTTGTTTGCTTTTAGAAACTCTTTGATTTGATGATCTGTGAACAGGCTATTGATATTGGTTAATATTGGAACGTAGGAATGATGTGAGTAAATGGAAAATAACACATGAGAAAGTGTAAACAAAGGACTGGTTACGAAGGAAATAGCGGGAGTCGTGGGTAAAATGGCGCCAATCAACAAGAGACAAATTTCCCTATCTTTGTAGTCCTCTTTATCTAGTTTACCCTCGTTGGTATAGCCCGTTAATTAAAACTTGATCCTTCTTGGGAGATGCCAGAAAGTGGTGGGAAGTGTTTGTTTATTCTTGCTAACATTCCATTGTCTGAAGCCATTTGGTTTTTGTTGGTTTTGTTTTATTTTACTGTTGCATACCAGCTGGTAATTTCCCTTGTCAACATATTGTATATAAGTTTTACCATATTACTGGTAACCGTTGCTTTAGAACTGTTAGTTTAGAACTGTTACTTTTTACTGTACCAGGGCATAGGTTTGGCTTAAAAATACAACAGCTGACTATTAGTCACTGAAGGACATTATAAGTTATTCAAAACGTTTTATAGGGAAATCTGGTATTCGAACATTTTTGTCACAAGTTTAAATTTGTTGTTTACAGTTCAAATGTCTCCCCCACCTTATCTCGAGAAGGATCAAGTTATAAAAATGTGTTGAATGTCGTAGATACGCGACCGTTTCATCGCAGGAATAAAGATTAGGCCATTGCGCATGCGCCAATAATGAACGAATCTTCATTCCTTGATTCTACTCTTACTCACGAGTAGGCCAACTGAACTGATTCAAAACAAGTCAACTTAGTTAAAAGTTAGTGTTCTGTTCGTTCGTCCAGGCCGAGCCTAGCAGATTGAATGATTGATTAAATTTATCTGTCTATGTTCGAATCCATCCATCCTTTTAGTTTCAGAGTTCGACTGTAGTACTGTGTGTTACATTATGCTGATTTAAAATTAATTGATACTGTATTATGGCAAACTCGGGTTTAACTTGAGGTAGTTTTTCAAGCTCACTAAGGTAGATCACTTTGCGGATAATCTCCCCAAGATTTTATGGGAATTCTATTATGGTAATAAGGCCACCCTCTCACTCATCCTTATTTGGATATGAACCATTCATGTGTAGAGCGGCGTCAATGTGTCGTATTAAGTCTGTAAATTTATCCAATATATTGCTTCTGTTCTTTGATTTAAGGTTGAGAAATTAACACTGCCTTACAAGGATAATTATTTAGGCTACTTATTAGGCCTACATTAAGTCTCCTAAACAAAAACAAATGCCACTTGGTTAAGATGAGGTCATGTCTTTCAATTTGGTATATATCAGAATGGTTAAAGCCTTGTTTTCAATTGGTCTTGGAGATTTTTAATTTTATAATAGAATCTTTGCATTTCTTGTACCGGTAATATTAATTATTTTGTATGATAATTGTAAATAAAATATTCCGTGTATAAAAAATAAATAAAAAATTCAAAATAAAATCTAAATTAAAGTTTGGTTGATAGCAGAAAAATAATATTGTAATAACTCTTAAGCAAAAATAGTTCGTTCAATTACCAAAGTGTTTGATTTAAACCAGTTCTGTATTGAATCAGATCAGTACATGTGCGTGGGAGTAGAATCAAAGAATAAAGAGTCGTTCATTATTGGCGCATGCGCAATGACCTAATCTATTCCTGCGATGAAACGGTCGAGTAGATACCAATTAATTTATCTAGAATAAACCGAGGTAGGTGACACCAACAGCTGATTGAAGCGGGCCCTGCACCTTTGACGTCATGTTGTTTCTCTTGACACATGAGTGGTTTGCTTTGAATACTTTAAGTGCTGCCCCTTTGACGTCATTGATTTTGTTATTGTTTATGCCACCTACCTCCTTCTCATTCAAGATTTCTTGGTCGATCCAAACTACTGTTAGTTTGAGGTTATGTTTGCCCGGTTAGTTCCTTCGACCGTCGGTAGAGCGCAGAGGCGCAGGTGTGAAACTGGTTCACATGTTACGTCAGCGGTTGCCTCACCGCCATTGTCCCCAACCGGGTCATCCCCTCCATCCCCTCCACCCCCCACCATCACCATCCAACGGACATTATAATATTATCCATATTCGACTGAATCAGACGGCTCATAGTGGCAGATTAATTATCGAGTGTGCTCGACATAAACTGGACTGGAGC
Organism: Neoaliturus tenellus; assembly: GCA_030545055.2. Lineage (NCBI taxonomy): Eukaryota > Metazoa > Arthropoda > Insecta > Hemiptera > Cicadellidae > Neoaliturus > Neoaliturus tenellus. Next base: position 199,215,034 of record CM061532.1, on the reverse strand, counting down.
CGGTGACTCGGCGAGGCGGAGGCAGCGACGGTGGCGCAACAGACGGGGAAATGTTACTCGGCGACCTGGAGGCTACCGGTGGCTACTGGTAGCGGCTCGGCGTGATAATGGCTGCAACTGCGGCGATATGGGATTGAAAACGTAAACCCAACATGGGAGTTAAGATACAATCTGTCAGTTGCCTACTGTGCAACGCAATTTTAAACTACTTGAGAAGCTGGTGTGTGTCGAGCATTAATGTGTTCAAGAATATATCTTTAGAAACAACTTGCCAAAGAAACTGATCAAAATTTATCCTGTTTGTCTGACATTAGTCTAGTCTAAGGCCGTTTGCCAGTCTCCTAACTCGACAGAATCAGTTTCTTCAATTAAAAAAAAAAAAACAATTGAATACCCGAGTACATGTTCGCACATGTGGCATGTTTGATGACTACATTTGTGATGTATTGGACCGGCTAGGTTCATAAAAATGAAGAACAGCTCAAACAATATTAGAGTTTTATTTTGCAAAACATTACAAATACCAGAAAACATCTAAAATTAAAAAGTGTATCGCGCTCTCTATACTTTAGTCTGAACCTTTAAACTTCTTAAATGTACTTTACATTGACAGGCGAAGTGTTTTATTTTGCATAATTTCCTCTTCGTCTAATTTAGAATCTTTGAGTTATCGTTCTAGCAATTTTAGTAGATGTTTCTTAAATTAACAATGCAATCTTTCCATCTTAAATTAATCATGCAAATTTTACATTCCTTAAACGTACTTAACAAACATTAATAATATTGTTAGAAAAGTGAACAATAAGTTATTGAAGTAGAAGGTAAACGACATCTGTGTATTGGATATCGCTCTAGAGTCCTCTCCGTTTCCCCATCCCATTCACCCGTATCTTTCCACGGTATACAGCGGCCAAACAGAGTAGAGTGTGCAGGAATGGACACATGAATGGAGCCAAGGCCGAGCTGGAGGCGGAAGAGCGAGCCTTGGTGCGGAGGTCCCCCAGCACCGCGCCGGGCCCGGGCATGAGGAAATGAAAGGACCACGGCTCTTATCGGTACACCGATCGCCAATCATTTAGGCACCTAATTAACTTCGGCGTTAACGCGTCCTTGGTCCGTGTGTTTAAACGGGCTGCTCATGATTTGTGCCCGATTTTGGTTATCCAGAGACTTTTTGTAGTAAATTATGCCCAATATGCGAAAGGGGGTAGAGGGAGATTCTCGTTGAAACTTACTTAATGTGGAAAATGATAATTTGTGTTTAATATAATCAAATATGGTTTTTAGAGAGCCGAATGATACAGTTTTTATATAAAGTGAATAGAAAAGGTATTCAGTGAGGATATTTCTGTGAATCGATAGCCACATCATTTCCCAAACTACTCCTCTCTAATGACTTTATAATTCCCTTTCTAAACATGTCGTGGAATAGACGAGTTTATTATGCAAACCCCGAAGAGCGTTAAACTGATTGTTTAATCATTTTCCACTTGTAATTCAGGTACAGTACCGTGCCGCATGCTGTTCAGAGAGGTGTGATGTGAGGTCAGAGGATTCGCGTTTTTAATTACAAGGCTACTATCGCGAAGATACATAGATATAATCATGGCAAGCTTAGGTCTTATTCATATATATTTTATTTTTATTTTATTTTGAAATTTAATTGCGTTATATACAGCTGGAACTGTTTTGTCTTTTTATGAACGAATACTAGACGTATTTGAAGGCATTATGCTTATGGAATATTATAAAAAAGATGTGACGAGAAAATGTGGCTAAAGTTGGCTTGAAGTTTCATTTGATAGTAAACAGCATAAATGGGGGAGTAAAAGTTTGAAGAATAAGTTATTAAGGTTTAAGTAAGAACTAATTTCTCGTTTGGATTCATTTCACATCTATATATTCAATTCATCAATAGCGTGTGTTTTTAGGGTACTTAGTATGGTTTTGGTTTTTGTTGATAGCCCGTGAGATAATATTTTTATCAAGTTTAATAACCGCGTCAGTGTGAAATAGTCAGTGTGAAATAGAACACATACTATCTTTAGCATAATACCCACTATCGAGAGAAGGATATTAAATTCTTCATAAAACCAAGGCTGGGGTAGCTGCGTGGTTATGGTGTTGGCGTTTGAATCGAAGAGTTGCCGGCTCGATCCTGAGAAAAGTTAGTAGCTTTTTAAAGGTTCGATTCCAAACCGAATTGTCATTTATTGGGCTATTAATTAGTGATGCTTTCTAACGAATGGTCGATGTTAAATGGTAACAAGACCAGGGTTTGGACTGTTCCCCGTCAAAACGTGCAAGAATGCCCCTTGCGTAGATACACAAAATAAAAGTTTTGAGGTGTTACGGCATTTTTATATATATTTATATATATATATATATATATATATATATATATATATATATATATATATATATATATATATATATATAAAAATCCAAAATAATCTCTGCACTTCCCCTTTTATATTTTATTGGTAAGTAAAATTTTCCATGCACTGTTTTTAATAAAGTAATTTTAACGCTGTTTTTATATCTAAATGACTTTGTTGGCAGTTTTTGGCTTCGTAATTGTAAGAGGAACAGATTATTTCTCTGTGGAGGAACCAAGCAATAACTGTAGACCTATGAGTGGCGTATAAAGTAGTGATTTCAGTCCACACATTTCATAAATAGTTCTTTTTATGGGTTTTAATATTTTCAATAAATTATTTTATGTTTGCTTAAGATGAGTTGTAAAACTCTATCCTTCTTAATTAGTTTAATAAAATTATTGTTTTTATAACTCTTCCTTATTTAAATTTTTAGTGCACCTTTTTGTTTTTAAATGCATAAACACGTTCATGCATAAATATTATTTTATTTAAAAAATAATAACTTCAGACACACTTTAATGCCAACAATAAAGTTACATTTCATACCAATAAAACAATCGTGTTATGTAGCATTTAAAGTTACACCAAGCGCCTGCATTTCGTTCAATGTGATTGTCCTACACAGTTGTACATCTGGGTTTGCCGTTCACTAGCAGGCGTAACATAATTCCACAAAATATCGTGTTGTCAGAAGGAACGTCCTTGCCTTACCGTTAAATATTTTTAAGTTTTTTTTCCTCCACCTACTATCCAAAGCCGTATTTTACTCCTTGGAATAGAGTACTGAAGTTCTAGTTTTTATCCCATGTGACTTGATTACTTATAATTTTTCTAGGGAAAACTCAACTTTTTTGTACCTCGGGGCTAAAGTTAGTTACATGAGAATAACATTAAAAGAGAGATTAAAAAGAACATGAGCAACAGTCAGCTGTTACTTGTATTTGTTTCGTTACTCTTTTTTTTTTAATAGCATAGCTGTAGCTGCTGCTCACTGCTGACCATTCTGTCAGCAGTGAGCAGCATCTCTAGTACTAGAGATGGCCGTGGCAGTGTACGTGTTTGTTTACATTTCGCTTGGGTAGGCTATTAACCTAAGAAGTCAAAAACATAAGTGTAAAAAGTAGTGTAAAAGTAGGGCTGCTGGGACGTGACGTCATCACGATGACGTCAGCAGTGATGACGTCATCAATGACGTCACTAATGACGTCATATGACGTCACATGACGTCACATAAATGACGTCATGGTGACGTCATTATCGCTGACGTCATCATGATGACGTCACTGACGTTAATTAGGTCAAGGTCATGCAAGAATACAAAAAAATTTTTTTTGCACTTTTGCGAATCCTCAAATTTTGCTGAGAAATTGAAATTTCTCGAGGAACCACAAAAGTGCAAAAAAATATTTTTTTTATTCCCTAGCGATCAGACTCTCGACCTAATGTATCCGTCAGGGGTCATTGACCCGTCCCAGCAGCCCCACTTGAAAAAAAAAAAATTTTTTATATTTTACTTACCCACCGAGAGACTTAGAGCCGAAGAATAATTTCTTCAAACACCCGACATTGCGACAAACGACACGCGATCCGAACAGCACCGCGTCCGAAGACGTACTGACTTGGGTGCAGGCGGTTCCCCAGGTACCCGGCCCAGTGGTGGGGATAAGGAGGTGGTGGGGGTAAAGTGGTGAGAAGGAAGAAAAATTTATTTTTTTACAAACAACTCGTCCCAGCCGGTCTTTTACCGGACCTCCGTAACTCGGATTGGAAATATTTCCTGAGAAATATTTATTTTTTATTCTTTCTCAGGTGATGTTGGAACTTGGTCGGGAATTGGAGTCACCAACGTAACCTTACTGGCAAAAGTTAGCTCGTCTAAAAGTTTCTGAAACATTTTATCATCCATAGTGATATTTGTGTCCCTTGAGTAAAATTTTGGATTATTTTTGAAGCAACGTTTCATTTTTGTTAAAGTGGAAGTCTTGGACACCTTAACAGAATTATTTTGCTTGGCCAGCAAAAATTTTACTCTTAATAATTTTTCTCGCAAAGTTTCAGCCATATATGTGTCTCACAGTAAGGTTTGGATAAAACTGAAACACTTAGTCCAGTGTTGTACCTTAGCTGGAAGTAGTGGGGGAACAGGGCTATAGTGGGGGAATGAGTAGTGGAGGGGGTAATGCAGACTGTTGTTGACAAGTGTAGAAACAGTTTGCTGGGAACTGTCCAAGGAGTAACACGTACTGTGCAGAAAAATTAACCGAGAGACTTGTGTAAAATTTAACTCCAAGAAATATTTAATGTAAGACTAAAAGAGGTAGAGCCAAATGAAAAATAATTTTGTAGGAGACGGGTATGGATCAGTTTTGTAGTAAAGTTCAAAATCCACTTGTGTGGAATAAAATTAAATTGTGAGCGAAAAATATTTAGCCACACCTGCAAAATACAAGTGTATGAAAATATTAGGAGACCTGTATAGCTAAATAAAAATTAATTTTGTATCAAACAGTCTTCCAACATTTCAGTTTCTAAGTCTTAACAAGTAAGGAATAAAATATTAAATAATGAGTGGAAAATAATTTGTTAAGTAAACGTAATTGTAGCAGTGTAACAAAAATTAATTTTGTGCAAAACAGGCTAGGTTCTGTTTTGCTAAGTTTAATAAGAAGGAAAAATAAAAATTTACTCACAGAAAAGTTGAGCGGTGGCGAGGTGTGGCGTGTTTGTTGGCTTGCAATAAACTGACTTACCTTCTGTTGAGCTACATTCGACCAGTTGGCAAAGAAACCAGTCTGTTATATAAGCATTAGGTAACCGTCTCTGCCGGCTGTGCTGAATCCGGCAAGCTAAAATATTATTCTATAGTACACCTGACTTGGACTGAAAATATTCTAAGTCCCAAGACCCCTCCCCCTCCCCCCCCCCTCGGCTCCGGATGAGAAGTGAGCCCCCCCCCCCGGGGGAGGAGGAGGAGGTGGCATAGCCCGAGGCGTTGCCATACCTTGACACGTGTTGTATAATGAGATCCGGTTAGTAATGTATTCAGGTGTGGCTCTTGGAGATTGTCCAATGCCGCAAACAAGTACGTGTCGAGGTCTGGCTGTTTACGTAACCAGGTCCGGTTCCACCACTCCTGACCGGCCCAGCTTCGATTCTCTGAGGCTTAGCTTCTTCGCAGTTGCTTTCAAACATTTCAGCTGAGTGGTTGAAGCTCTGCCCTACAGGATTCGCAATGTAATGTTGGCGCCGCATTATATTGGGAATTCTTTTAGTCTAAGGCATGGCATGTGTAGTCTTAAGAAATATTTTATTTTGCGCTTGCTGCTTCTGCTAGGCCTTGGTGTTGGATTTATTTAGTCTAAGTGTTGTGTGTTGAAAAATATTATTTTGTACTAATCTTCACAGGTTGTCCCCAAGTTGAAATTTTTCTAAATTCGTATCTTGGAGGTACTCCTCCGTAAATTGGCAGTTAAAGTGTTAGGCTTTTTGAGACTTTACAGTCTCTGTAAAATAAAATTTTTTCGAGGTTTAGAACCTCAAGAATTATTTGTTACCAACAATAGCATGGCGCCTAACGAGCCCGGGGGTAGGCCCCTGGGGATCCACCCTTAGGCCTCTTTCGGTCAGGGGCGCTACTGGACCTCATCACTCTAGATGGGTGGTTGGCATCCTTTAGCACGAGGCGTCGGATCCTGACACTGACCGGTGTGCTAGGCAAAAGTCAGTACCTACGGGTTAAGACGGGATCCTCGGTCATGGTTAGCATGGCCTTTTCCAAATTATTGTAGCATGTTTCCCTTAAGGAAACTCAAAATTAAATAAATAATTTTTTATTTAATCACCTCCCCTTAAATGTTGAGATCCCCCCGATGCCTCTGGCCGCCGGCGGTCTTAGGCATCGGGGGGATTTCTTTTTTAATTCTTGAACGACCTTGACCCATATTCATGTGTGAATAAAATAAAATATTTTTGTTCCACATGTTATGTAGGTCAGTCATGACTTAGGCGGATTTTTGCCTGAGTTCTGGGACTGCTCAGGACTTAGAGCGAGATGCGGCTAAGTGTTGGCTGTCCAAACTGTGGTTCAACCAAATTTTATTTTATGTTCACACATGAGTAAGGGTAGCAGGTATCCAAGAGTTAAAGTCCTAAGGGTAGGTGAAGCCCCCCCCCCTCGGCGCCAGACGAGAAGTGAGCCCCCCCCCCCGAATTTTTTTTAAAAATTTTTTGACCTTGACCAAAAATTTTTTGCTCCGGACTAAAACTGCCCCCCCCCGAAATTTTTTTTTTGAAAAATTTTTTGACCTTGACCAAAAATTTTTTGCTCCGGACGAAAACTGCGCCCCCCCCCCCGAAATTTTTTTTTGAAAAATTTTTTGACCTTGACCAAAAATTTTTTGCTCCGGACGAAAACTGCGCCCCCCCCCAAAATTTTTTTTTTCGAAAATTTTTTGACCTTGACCAAAAATTTTTTGCTCCGGACGAAAACTGCACCCGGGGGGGGGAGGTGCCAAGCTAGTAGTGTGAAATTGTTACTTCCAGTACAAGTTAAAATAGTAGTGGTAAATTGTTACCACAAACACAAATTTGTGTCTTTAAACTTCTAATGTAACTTAACCCATTTAAATGTAGGTGCCAAGCCAGTAGTGTGAAATTGTTACTCCCAGTACAAGTTAAAATAGTAATGGTAAATTGCTACCACAAACACAAATTTGTGTCTTCAAACTTCTAATTTAACTTAACCCATTTAAATGTAGGTGCTAAGCTAGTAGTGTGAAATTGTTACTCCCAGTACAAGTTAAAATAGTAGTGGTAAATTGTTACCACAAATTTGTGTATTCAAACTTCTAATTTAAATTAACCCATTTAAATGTAGGTGCCAAGCCAGTAGTGTGAAATTGTTACTCCCAGTACAAGTTAAAATAGTAGTGGTAAATTGTTACCACAAATTTGTGTATTCAAACTTCTAATTTAAATTAACCCATTTAAATGTAGGTGCCCAGCCAGTAGTGTGAAATTGTTACTCCCAGTACAAGTTAAAATAGTAGTGGTAAATTGTTACCACAAATTTGTGTCTTCAAACTTCTAATTTAACTTAACCCATTTAAATGTTGCTACTTAAAGGTAGCACCGTTTTGGTGCTACCTTTCATGTACTATTTTCTACATGTCCAATTTTGCTTTATGTTTTTTAAACAACACTTTTAATTACCGGTTTAATGTAAAACTATAAAATATGTTTATATATATGAATTATTAACAAAACCTTAGTTTTAACATTAAATGTTATTAGGAAACTTCTAATTGAGATAAGCCATTTAAATGTTGCTACTTTTAGGTAGCACCGTTTTGGTGCTACCTATGGTGTACTATTTCACATGTCCAATTTTTGCTTTAGGCTTTTAAACAACACTTTTAACTACTGCTACCAGTCTACCACTGAGGTACCTATGAAGCGAGTTTGGTTCATCTTTTTTTTCTCTAGTTGCTAAGGTGTTTAGGAATTAAAGGTTAGAATTACTTTTAAGGTTAAAAAAAAGCACATGGTGCGAACAGAAAGTTCACTATTGTTTTAACATTAATGGTCATTAGAAAACTTCTAATTGAGCTTAACCCATTTAAATGTTGCTACTTTAAGGTAGCACCGTTTCGGTGCTACCTTTGGTGTACTATTTTTACATGTCACAAAATATATGGGCCTCTGCTTGACGCAGAGACAGGTACTTGGCCCCGTTTCTACCCATTATTAAGTGTACTGAGACTTTAGGTTTTAAACAACACTTTTAACTACTGGTTTAATGTAAAACTACGAAATATGTTTATATACATGAAATCTTAACAAAACCTTAGTTTTAATATTAAAGGTAATTTGGAAACTTCTAATTGAGCTTAAACCATTTAAATGTTGCGAATTAAAGGTAGCACCGTTTTGGTGCTACCTTTGGTGTACTATTTTTACATATCCAATTTTGCTTTAGGTTTTTAAACATCACTTTTAACTACCGGTTTAATGTAAAACTATGAAATATGTTTATATATATGAATTCTTAACCAAACCTTAGTTTTAACATTAAACCGTATTTGGAAACTTCTAATTGCTCACTCAGAGACAAGTACTTGGCCCCGTTACTCTCCATCATTAAGTGTACTTAGGCTTTATGTTTTTAAACAAGACTTTTAACTACTGGTTTAATGTAAAACTACAAAATATGTTTATATACATGATAACTTAACAAAACCTTAGTTTTTAACATTAAAGGTAATTTGGAAACTTCCAATTGGGCTTAACCTATTTAAATGTTGCTTAACCTATTTAAATGTTGCTAATTAAAGGTAGCACCGTTTTGGTGCTACCTTTGGTGTACTATTTATTCCTTGTCAATTTTGCTTAAAGTTTTTAAACAACACTTTTAACTAAGTGTTTAATGTTAAAATACGAAATATGTTTATATATGAGCCTCTGCTGACTTGGAGACAAGTACTTGGCCCCCGTTCCTGTCCATCATTAAGTGTACTGAGGCTTTACGTTTTTAAACAAGACTTTTAACTACTAGTTTAATGTAAAACTACAAAATATGTTTATATATACATGATAACTTAACAAAACCTTAGTTTTTACATTGAAGGTAATTTGGGAACTTTTAATTGAGCTTAAAACATTTAAATGTTGCTAATTAAAGGTAGCACCGTTTTGGTGCTACCTTTGGTGTACTATTTCTTCCTTGTCAAATTTTGCTTAAAGTTTTTAAACAACACTTTTAACTACGGGTTTAATGTTAAAGTACAAAACAACACTTTTAACTACAGGTTTAATGTTAAAGTACAAAATATGTTTACATATGAGCCTCTGCTGACTGAGAGACAAGTACTTGGCACCGTTCCTGTCCATCATTAAGTGTATTTAGGCTTTACGTTTTTAAACAAGACTTTTAACTACTGGTTTAATGTAAAACTATGAAATATGTTTATATATGAGCCTACGCCTGACGCAGAGACAGGTATTTGGTCTTGTTCCTGTCCCTAATTAAGTGTACTGAGGCTGTAGGTTTTTAAAAAACACTTTTAACTTCTGGTTTAATGTAAAAACTATGAAATATGTTTATATATAAATGATAACTTAACAAAACCTTAGTTTTAACATTAAATTTAATTTTGAAACCTCCAATTGAGCTTAACCCATTTAAATGTTGCTACTTTTTAATGTAGCAACCGGTAGCACCGTTTTGATGCTATCTTTGGTGTACTATTTTTTTTTACATGTAAAATTTTGCTTTAGGTTTTTAAACAAAAATTTAAGTATTACGTTAAGGTCAAACTACCAAACATGTTTGTTATCTACATGAATTATTAACAAACTTTTAGTTTTATCTTTAATGATGATATAGGAATTTCTATTTATGTGTAAAGTTTAACATAATTAGTTTTGTATTTGATTTTATTATTGTTTGGAACACTTGTTATGTGTTGTAGTCAAGCAAGTCTTATTTTGGTATAAAAAATAATAATCTTTAGCACATGTATGTAAAGCTAATTTTTTAATTTCAATTTATTAAATGAAAATGAATGTGGTATTAATGTAAAATATATTAAAAATCAGTTTTAAAAAATCTACAGGAAATTGTCAACAAATTTAAAATGTATCATATTACTGTTAAATGTGCAGTATATCCCTTCATTTTGCATGCCCAGTTGCGCTTCATCATTTATGAAAGTGGTTTGTTGAGTGTGCCCTTATTATTGACATCCGTAAAAAAATTGTTTAAATTTAACATACAATTGTGTATGCGCAGTAGTACTTGTCTACTGCGCATGCGCAGAAGGTTTCCACCACTCTTTGTCGGGTATATAAGCAGGTGGGTTAACCATGCATTTCATTGTTTGGCGAACTTTTGCCAAGTGAACATCTTATTGACAACTTCGGTTAATCCGGATATTTAAAAGGTGTATGCTATTTTTCTTACATTTGACTTCAATATGTCTGAACTGCAGTGTTACATGTTTGATAGTAAACCTGTAGCTGTATTATTTGATCGTGAAAACAATCCATGGTTTAAGGCTAATGATGTATCAGAAATTCTAGAATATAAAAGACCGCGAAAAGCAATAAATGATCTAGTTAAGGAAAAATATAAAAAGTTATGTAAAGATATTGATGGAAACAGTTTAGTGCTACCCTCTAACTTTCAAAAAAGTACCGTATTCATCAATGAACCAGGTTTATATTCCTTAATTTTATCGTCCAAGATGAAATTAGCTAAGCGCTTTCAAGATTGGGTGTTTGAAGAAATACTACCATCAATTCGCAAGTATGGAGAGTATAAACTAAAAAGAGAAAACCTTAAGTTGACTCACTCCTTACGTAAAGCGTTGTCAAATAATCAAAAACTAATTGAAACGTTAATTGATCAAATACCTAAAGTTGCTGTTATACCTGATGATATGGATTTAAAACATATCTTTTGTGTATTGGAAAAGGACACATACTATGAAAAGTATGGAGTAATGGAGTACAAGTGCATTCGTACAGAGAGGAGACGATATAAAAGAGCACTGAAAAGAGCAAAGGAAGATGGTTTTGTACCAAGTTTTACAAGATATCCTGTACCAAACAGTATAAATATCTTTAATAAAGCTAAGGAGGTTATGAATACTTATGGTATGCATTACGAATGTTCTTTGAATAACATACTGACCCCCCATAATTTTGTAAATATTGTAAAAATTATTCTTAATGAATAAACTGTATGAATGTATGTATGAATGTGGGACTTATTAGATTGAGAAGTTAAGGTATTAACTTTAGCTACTTATTTGAAAAGTCTGGTGTGAATGAAGGTCACTGGCGCGGTTGACTAAAAGACCCGTAAACCGTGTGTGTGTGTGTGTGAATGTGTGTGAATGTGTGTGAATGTGTGTGTGTGTGTGTGTGTGTGTGTGTGTGTGTGTGTGTGTGTGTGTGTGTGTGTGTGTGTGTGTGTGTGTGTGAATGTGTGTGTGAATGTGTGGAAAACGACGTACACCCACCTCCTCGCGGTGTTTTCTGTGTAACGCTAAGAGGTGTACAACAAATGTCTTGTAAACCACATGAATTAATCTATTTTTTTTTTTAATATACATTCATAGGTATATACAATAATAACATTTATTTAAATTAAACAAATTTAAAAGCATTTTAAATGCATACAATTTATAATTGTTGTCACAAAAACACCTCGTGCTTTACTAATAATAGATGAAAACGATATAATGTATGTATAAAATATGAGTTTTTTAATTAATGGAGCTAGAAAAAATAAAGATAGCATTAAATTAGTGTTACCATAAAATTTGTTTATAGAACAATAAGTTTTTCTTCATAATTATAGGTTAATATTTAAAAAAATGTCGAACCTGATTCCCTTATACAAATAATGAAAAACAATCGCAATAAACACTTATCTTTAAGATACAAATGTGGTTAGCACTGAATCAGTGGTACCTTTAAATAATGTGAAAAGCCTTATATTTGGAAAAAAAATTATACATTTGCCTAAATAATACAATTTACATGTTTTCCTTCAAACTAACTTTTTAACACACCGATTTTGAACCATAAAAATGTTTTATATACTGGTTTTAAGATCTATATTTAGGTAGCACTAAATTAGAGCTACCATTAAGTTAATAAAATAGCTACATACATTTATAATTATATTTTATTATTTAATTATTAAATATATTTAATTTATTCAATATTTATTTCACTGACTCTTTACAGCACAAATAAGTATAAAAACACAAAATCTGAAACAAGTCAGTCATTTTAATTTTAATGTAAAATAATAAAAGCTCAAAACTTAATACTTTTTTCAAAATTAAACAAAAGTAGCAACAAAATATCGGTGTTATCTTGAAATATTTATAGAAATTATAATATAGTATGGTTTTATTAATTTAAACTAAATTGAATTCATCCTTATTCTACACATAACGGTAAAACCATTCATTCTGAACCTTAATGCTTAGAACTCTGACATGTTGTTTTTCTAACTCTGACATATTGTATTTATTTCAAGATACAGCTCAACCTTTCATTATAAATCTTGTTAATTTTTTAAATCTATCTTCTTATTTCTATAAGGGTTTTGTCTGTTACGTCCCTTTTTCTCTCGACCTGCTGAACCGATTTTTAAGATTGAGGCGTCATTTTAAAGCTTAGGATATACCGCAGTGACGAATTGTAATTAAAAAGGTCATATTGTTTCGGGCTTCGACCCTCCTGGCCTTTGATTTATGTCTAGAGGGCACTTTAAATGTTGACCAACTTTTATTGCAAGTTCTTTAATGTGAATTGTAATTTAACAGCTGATTACCTTCAGATGAATTTTAAAAGCCGGATAGTAAACAAAAATAGATCTCCGTCACTTCATAATCAACATTTACGTACTGTAGGTGAGATTCACTCATACAGAATCATAAAACGCGCAATTTGCGCACGGGCCACCTCGTAATATAATAAAAATATAAAACACATGAACTTTTAACTAATTTACCAATAGGGAATACGCTATTACGGTGTTATTCATGATAAGACCTAAGCCCGGGACCATGATACTTTTTCATTTTGAGATCTCTAAAAGCCAAAAACACCGTTTGTTCAATTTCATATATATATGTATGTGTCCATAAACACGATAACTTTTGAATGGAACCTCTGATTTTGATGAAATTTAGTACAGGGGTGTAAGCCAGTATCTACTTAATTGAATTTGTGAAACATAATGATTGGATTATGGGAACGAGGTTTATAGGGTTTCTAAAGGGTTAAAATTGGGTTTTTGGCATTTTTTGAACCTCAATTTTTTTTAAAATTCATGACTTTTAACTAAAACCATTCAAAAGAGCTTAAAACAACGAACAATTTAGTATTTTGAATTTTTACCTAACTTAAATGGTTATTCAGAAAATCCAAACACTATGTTTTACATGTTATTCTTATGGGAAATGAACAAAACCTTCTATCTTGCTTATTTATTGAAATATCTTGATAAACTTGGTATGTACATTAATTAGAAAGCGTTTAACTTATATCTGCTTATAAAATGCATATGGCGGCAAACCTACATACTCACCTCTATGGGTTTTATGGAAAAATTAAAAAACACCATAACCTGATAAAATTTGGTATGTACATTCACTAGGTAGGGTTTAACTTATATTTATCAATGAAACCCATATGGCGGCAAACCTACATACTTTAAACCCCCATGGATTTTATGAGAAAATAGAAAATATACCAAAATTCCATTGGAAACTTGCTGAGTAAGCAGGTCTGCTGCGATGGGGGTATTATATTTATAGTTACATTAAGGTAGCATTATTTTGATGCCACCTTTACATAAAATATATTAATTCAATTATCTTATTGTTTTATTGTGTATTTACATTAAATTTAGTCTACATGTGGGAATTGAGACACCAATTTTTGGAAAATGAATGCATATAATCATGGAATATAGTCTTTATTCTGTAAACCCGGCTTACCCCTTAATTGTTTCCCCTTTAAATTTTCATTTTAAATTTAAAGTGGAAACACTTCTTTTTACAAACAAATTTGTGCTATTATCATTCACTTTTCTTTGTTTAAATTAAATGTAGTCCTTTTTTTACTCTACTTATAAAGCAGAAAAGATACTGGAACTTAAATCATATAGTTTTGGAACTTGAATCATTATTCCAAACTTACAATTTAACTCTCCAATTGTAAATATAAGATGAGAAAAGCTAAAATTTCTATATTTATAGTTATAATTATAGGCATTTAGTCAAATGCCTATAACTCAATAATGGATTGACGGATTAGGACAAGCAATACATCATTGAAAAGGTCTATGTAAGACTAACATTTTAGTAAAAGAAGAATTTGGTTATCTTATTTTAGTCAAAAGTTATACGAATTATTTCAAATAAATACCCCCTCTCCTTTCTTTCCCCCACCTCCCAGGTCAATAATCGATAACGGCTAGCTGTTACCCCTCTCATTAGTATACCATTATAAAAGTGGAGCGAGCGTTGTTCACTCCTTCATTCCGCTTCTACAAGCCACTCTTGTTGTTTTGTCTCTGCTGTTTACAATATTACTTGCTTCAAAATGCCTCCTCGTCTCAATGAAAATTTCAATTCCTCCGAAATTTCTAATGTTTTTGAACAACCTGAAGACACTTTAAATAACGACAGTGACAGTGAAGATGATGATGAAGATGATGATTATACCGTTGAAATTAATGAAGAACTCAAAGTTATAGCAATTGATCCAGAATCCCCATTTGATACAATAGATAAATTCATGTCTGAAGCTCATAAATGGTTGGACTCAGGATCTTACGTACGAATCGGCTCCTTTATATTGTATGATGATTGTAATTCTTTTCTTGTAACACCAAATGATAGAGACCGCATGCGGCAGTGGGCACAAACAATAAAGGAGTGCTACGAACAAGGTGTGGATGTTGGCGGCTATTTTACAGCACAAGTTGTTTAATAACCAAACTACCCTTCCCCCACCCTACCCCTTCCCAATCCTTATTCCTTCCCCCTCCCCATTTTTAGAACTCATAAATGGCAGCTATGGACCTCCAGGTTTCTAGTCTGTACTTGCACCTTGCGCCGTCAAGATGCTTACCAACTTTGTCTTTTATTTAAACAGGTCTTATAAGTTGTGAATTTGTCATTAATAAGCTTGCATTTGTAGGAGCTACATATACGGTTAAGAATGTCTCCTAGAGATACTTCTTTTGCGCAATTAATTAAAATTGTGAGACAACAAAACGTTACGTTAGTGCAAAAAGAAGTTGAAATAACTGATAAATTTCATGTTAAGACTAACGCAGCTCAAGAGAAAGTGAAATCAACCAAAAACTTGCTTCGTAGGTACCTCAGTGGTAGACTGATATATATATATATATATATATATATATATATATATATATATATATATAAATGAAATTGAACAAACGGTGTTTTTTTGGTATTTATTTGAAATAATTCGCATAACTTTTGACTAAAATAAGATAACCAAATTCTTCTTTTACTAAAATGTTAGTCTTACATAGACCTTTTCAATGATGTATCGCTTGTCCTAATCCGTCAATCCATTATTGAGTTATAGGCATTTGACTAAATGCCTATAATTATAACTATAAATATAGAAATTTTAGCTTTTCTCATCTTATATTTACAATTGGAGAGTTAAATTGTATGTTTGGAATAATGATTCAAGTTCCAAAACTATATGATTTAAGTTCCAGTATCTTTTCTGCTTTATAAGTAGAGTAAAAAAAAGGACTACATTTAATTTAAACAAAGAAAAGTGAATGATAATAGCACAAATTTGTTTGTAAAAAGAAGTGTTTCCACTTTAAATTTAAAATGAAAATTTAAAGGGGAAACAATTAAGGGGTAAGCCGGGTTTACAGAATAAAGACTATATCCCATGATTATATGCATTCATTTTCCAAAAATTGGTGTCTCAATTCCCACATGTAGACTAAATTTAATGTAAATACACAATAAAACAATAAGATAATTGAATTAATATATTTTATGTAAAGGTGGCATCAAAATAATGCTACCTTAATGTAACTATAAATATAATACCCCCATCGCAGCAGACCTGCTTACTCAGCAAGTTTCCAATGGAATTTTGGTATATTTTCTATTTTCTCATAAAATCCATGGGGGTTTGAAGTATGTAGGTTTGCCGCCATATGGGTTTCATTGATAAATATAAGTTAAACCCTACCTAGTGAATGTACATACCAAATTTTATCAGGTTATGGTGTTTTTTAATTTTTCCATAAAACCCATAGAGGTGAGTATGTAGGTTTGCCGCCATATGCATTTTATAAGCAGATATAAGTTAAACGCTTTCTAATTAATGTACATACCAAGTTTATCAAGATATTTCAATAAATAAGCAAGATAGAAGGTTTTGTTCATTTCCCATAAGAATAACATGTAAAACATAGTGTTTGGATTTTCTGAATAACCATTTAAGTTAGGTAAAAATTCAAAATACTAAATTGTTCGTTGTTTTAAGCTCTTTTGAATGGTTTTAGTTAAAAGTCATGAATTTAAAAAAAAAATTGAGGTTCAAAAAATGCCAAAAACCCAATTTTAACCCTTTAGAAACCCTATAAACCTCGTTCCCATAATCCAATCATTATGTTTCACAAATTCAATTAAGTAGATACTGGCTTACACCCCTGTACTAAATTTCATCAAAATCAGAGGTTCCATTCAAAAGTTATCGTGTTTATGGACACATACATATATATATGAAATTGAACAAACGGTGTTTTTGGCTTTTAGAGATCTCAAAATGAAAAAGTATCATGGTCCCGGGCTTAGGTCTTATCATGAATAACACCGTAATAGCGTATTCCCTATTGGTAAATTAGTTAAAAGTTCATGTGTTTTATATTTTTATTATATTACGAGGTGGCCCGTGCGCAAATTGCGCGTTTTATGATTCTGTATGAGTGAATCTCACCTACAGTACGTAAATGTTGATTATGAAGTGACGGAGATCTATTTTTGTTTACTATCCGGCTTTTAAAATTCATCTGAAGGTAATCAGCTGTTAAATTACAATTCACATTAAAGAACTTGCAATAAAAGTTGGTCAACATTTAAAGTGCCCTCTAGACATAAATCAAAGGCCAGGAGGGTCGAAGCCCGAAACAATATGACCTTTTTAATTACAATTCGTCACTGCGGTATATCCTAAGCTTTAAAATGACGCCTCAATCTTAAAAATCGGTTCAGCAGGTCGAGAGAAAAAGGGACGTAACAGACAAAACCCTTATAGAAATAAGAAGATAGATTTAAAAAATTAACAAGATTTATAATGAAAGGTTGAGCTGTATCTTGAAATAAATACAATATGTCAGAGTTAGAAAAACAACATGTCAGAGTTCTAAGCATTAAGGTTCAGAATGAATGGTTTTACCGTTATGTGTAGAATAAGGATGAATTCAATTTAGTTTAAATTAATAAAACCATACTATATTATAATTTCTATAAATATTTCAAGATAACACCGATATTTTGTTGCTACTTTTGTTTAATTTTGAAAAAAGTATTAAGTTTTGAGCTTTTATTATTTTACATTAAAATTAAAATGACTGACTTGTTTCAGATTTTGTGTTTTTATACTTATTTGTGCTGTAAAGAGTCAGTGAAATAAATATTGAATAAATTAAATATATTTAATAATTAAATAATAAAATATAATTATAAATGTATGTAGCTATTTTATTAACTTAATGGTAGCTCTAATTTAGTGCTACCTAAATATAGATCTTAAAACCAGTATATAAAACATTTTTATGGTTCAAAATCGGTGTGTTAAAAAGTTAGTTTGAAGGAAAACATGTAAATTGTATTATTTAGGCAAATGTATAATTTTTTTTCCAAATATAAGGCTTTTCACATTATTTAAAGGTACCACTGATTCAGTGCTAACCACATTTGTATCTTAAAGATAAGTGTTTATTGCGATTGTTATTCATTATTTGTATAAGGGAATCAGGTTCGACATTTTTTTAAATATTAACCTATAATTATGAAGAAAAACTTATTGTTCTATAAACAAATTTTATGGTAACACTAATTTAATGCTATCTTTATTTTTCTAGCTCCATTAATTAAAAAACTCATATTTTATACATACAATATATCGTTTTCATCTATTATTAGTAAAGCACGAGGTGTTTTTGTGACAACAATTATAAATTGTATGCATTTAAAATGCTTTTAAATTTGTTTAATTTAAATAAATGTTATTATTGTATATACCTATGAATGTATATTAAAAAAAAAATAGATTAATTCATGTGGTTTACAAGACATTTGTTGTACACCTCTTAGCGTTACCCAGAAAACACCGCGAGGAGGTGGGTGTACGTCGTTTTCCACACATTCACACACACATTCACACACACACACACACACACACACACACACACACACACACACACACACACACACACACACACACACACACACACACACACACACACACACACACACACATTCACACACATTCACACACATTCACACACACACACACACGGTTTACGGGTCTTTTAGTCAACCGCGCCAGTGACCTTCATTCACACCAGACTTTTCAAATAAGTAGCTAAAGTTAATACCTTAACTTCTCAATCTAATAAGTCCCACATTCATACATACATTCATACAGTTTATTCATTAAGAATAATTTTTACAATATTTACAAAATTATGGGGGGTCAGTATGTTATTCAAAGAACATTCGTAATGCATACCATAAGTATTCATAACCTCCTTAGCTTTATTAAAGATATTTATACTGTTTGGTACAGGATATCTTGTAAAACTTGGTACAAAACCATCTTCCTTTGCTCTTTTCAGTGCTCTTTTATATCGTCTCCTCTCTGTACGAATGCACTTGTACTCCATTACTCCATACTTTTCATAGTATGTGTCCTTTTCCAATACACAAAAGATATGTTTTAAATCCATATCATCAGGTATAACAGCAACTTTAGGTATTTGATCAATTAACGTTTCAATTAGTTTTTGATTATTTGACAACGCTTTACGTAAGGAGTGAGTCAACTTAAGGTTTTCTCTTTTTAGTTTATACTCTCCATACTTGCGAATTGATGGTAGTATTTCTTCAAACACCCAATCTTGAAAGCGCTTAGCTAATTTCATCTTGGACGATAAAATTAAGGAATATAAACCTGGTTCATTGATGAATACGGTACTTTTTTGAAAGTTAGAGGGTAGCACTAAACTGTTTCCATCAATATCTTTACATAACTTTTTATATTTTTCCTTAACTAGATCATTTATTGCTTTTCGCGGTCTTTTATATTCTAGAATTTCTGATACATCATTAGCCTTAAACCATGGATTGTTTTCACGATCAAATAATACAGCTACAGGTTTACTATCAAACATGTAACACTGCAGTTCAGACATATTGAAGTCAAATGTAAGAAAAATAGCATACACCTTTTAAATATCCGGAATAACCGAAGTTGTCAATAAGATGTTCACTTGGCAAAAGTTCGCCAAACAATGAAATGCATGGTTAACCCACCTGCTTATATACCCGACAAAGAGTGGTGGAAACCTTCTGCGCATGCGCAGTAGACAAGTACTACTGCGCATACACAATTGTATGTTAAATTTAAACAATTTTTTTACGGATGTCAATAATAAGGGCACACTCAACAAACCACTTTCATAAATGATGAAGCGCAACTGGGCATGCAAAATGAAGGGATATACTGCACATTTAACAGTAATATGATACATTTTAAATTTGTTGACAATTTCCTGTAGATTTTTTAAAACTGATTTTTAATATATTTTACATTAATACCACATTCATTTTCATTTAATAAATTGAAATTAAAAAATTAGCTTTACATACATGTGCTAAAGATTATTATTTGTTATACCAAAATAAGACTTGCTTGACTACAACACATAACAAGTGTTCCAAACAATAATAAAATCAAATACAAAACTAATTATCTTAAACTTTACACATAAATAGAAATTCCTATATCATCATTAAAGATAAAACTAAAAGTTTGTTAATAATTCATGTAGATAACAAACATGTTTGGTAGTTTGACCTTAACGTAATACTTAAATTTTTGTTTAAAAACCTAAAGCAAAATTTTACATGTAAAAAAAAATAGTACACCAAAGATAGCATCAAAACGGTGCTACCGGTTGCTACATTAAAAAGTAGCAACATTTAAATGGGTTAAGCTCAATTGGAGGTTTCCAAATTACCTTTAATGTTAAAACTAAGGTTTTGTTAAGTTATCATTTATATATAAACATATTTCATAGTTTTTACATTAAACCAGAAGTTAAAAGTGTTTTTTAAAAACCTACAGCCTCAGTACACTTAATTAGGGACAGGAACAAGACCAAATACCTGTCTCTGCGTCAGGCGTAGGCTCATATATAAACATATTTCATAGTTTTACATTAAACCAGTAGTTAAAAGTCTTGTTTAAAAACGTAAAGCCTAAATACACTTAATGATGGACAGGAACGGTGCCAAGTACTTGTCTCTCAGTCAGCAGAGGCTCATATGTAAACATATTTTGTACTTTAACATTAAACCTGTAGTTAAAAGTGTTGTTTTGTACTTTAACATTAAACCCGTAGTTAAAAGTGTTGTTTAAAAACTTTAAGCAAAATTTGACAAGGAAGAAATAGTACACCAAAGGTAGCACCAAAACGGTGCTACCTTTAATTAGCAACATTTAAATGTTTTAAGCTCAATTAAAAGTTCCCAAATTACCTTCAATGTAAAAACTAAGGTTTTGTTAAGTTATCATGTATATATAAACATATTTTGTAGTTTTACATTAAACTAGTAGTTAAAAGTCTTGTTTAAAAACGTAAAGCCTCAGTACACTTAATGATGGACAGGAACGGGGGCCAAGTACTTGTCTCCAAGTCAGCAGAGGCTCATATATAAACATATTTCGTACTTTAACATTAAACACTTAGTTAAAAGTGTTGTTTAAAAACTTTAAGCAAAATTGACAAGGAATAAATAGTACTCCAAAGGTAGCACCAAAACGGTGCTACCTTTAATTAGCAACATTTAAATAGGTTAAGCAACATTTAAATAGGTTAAGCCCAATTGGAAGTTTCCAAATTACCTTTAATGTTAAAAACTAAGGTTTTGTTAAGTTATCATGTATATAAACATATTTTGTAGTTTTACATTAAACCAGTAGTTAAAAGTCTTGTTTAAAAACATAAAGCCTAAGTACACTTAATGATGGAGAGTAACGGGGCCAAGTACTTGTCTCTGAGTGAGCAATTAGAAGTTTCCAAATACGGTTTAATGTTAAAACTAAGGTTTGGTTAAGAATTCATATATATAAACATATTTCATAGTTTTACATTAAACCGGTAGTTAAAAGTGATGTTTAAAAACCTAAAGCAAAATTGGATATGTAAAAATAGTACACCAAAGGTAGCACCAAAACGGTGCTACCTTTAATTCGCAACATTTAAATGGTTTAAGCTCAATTAGAAGTTTCCAAATTACCTTTAATATTAAAACTAAGGTTTTGTTAAGATTTCATGTATATAAACATATTTCGTAGTTTTACATTAAACCAGTAGTTAAAAGTGTTGTTTAAAACCTAAAGTCTCAGTACACTTAATAATGGGTAGAAACGGGGCCAAGTACCTGTCTCTGCGTCAAGCAGAGGCCCATATATTTTGTGACATGTAAAAATAGTACACCAAAGGTAGCACCGAAACGGTGCTACCTTAAAGTAGCAACATTTAAATGGGTTAAGCTCAATTAGAAGTTTTCTAATGACCATTAATGTTAAAACAATAGTGAACTTTCTGTTCGCACCATGTGCTTTTTTTTAACCTTAAAAGTAATTCTAACCTTTAATTCCTAAACACCTTAGCAACTAGAGAAAAAAAAGATGAACCAAACTCGCTTCATAGGTACCTCAGTGGTAGACTGGTAGCAGTAGTTAAAAGTGTTGTTTAAAAGCCTAAAGCAAAAATTGGACATGTGAAATAGTACACCATAGGTAGCACCAAAACGGTGCTACCTAAAAGTAGCAACATTTAAATGGCTTATCTCAATTAGAAGTTTCCTAATAACATTTAATGTTAAAACTAAGGTTTTGTTAATAATTCATATATATAAACATATTTTATAGTTTTACATTAAACCGGTAATTAAAAGTGTTGTTTAAAAAACATAAAGCAAAATTGGACATGTAGAAAATAGTACATGAAAGGTAGCACCAAAACGGTGCTACCTTTAAGTAGCAACATTTAAATGGGTTAAGTTAAATTAGAAGTTTGAAGACACAAATTTGTGGTAACAATTTACCACTACTATTTTAACTTGTACTGGGAGTAACAATTTCACACTACTGGCTGGGCACCTACATTTAAATGGGTTAATTTAAATTAGAAGTTTGAATACACAAATTTGTGGTAACAATTTACCACTACTATTTTAACTTGTACTGGGAGTAACAATTTCACACTACTGGCTTGGCACCTACATTTAAATGGGTAAAGTAAAATTAGAAGTTTGAATACACAAATTTGTGGTAACAATTTACCACTACTATTTTAACTTGTACTGGGAGTAACAATTTCACACTACTAGCTTAGCACCTACATTTAAATGGGTTAAGTTAAATTAGAAGTTTGAAGACACAAATTTGTGTTTGTGGTAACAATTTACCACTACTATTTTAACTTGTACTGGGAGTAACAATTTCACACTACTGGCTTGGCACCTACATTTAAATGGGTTAAGTTACATTAGAAGTTTAAAGACACAAATTTGTGTTTGTGGTAACAATTTACCACTACTATTTTAACTTGTACTGGAAGTAACAATTTCACACTACTAGCTTGGCACCTCCCCCCCCCCGGGTGCAGTTTTCGTCCGGAGCAAAAAATTTTTGGTCAAGGTCAAAAAATTTTCGAAAAAAAAAATTTTTGGGGGGGGGGCGCAGTTTTCGTCCGGAGCAAAAAATTTTTGGTCAAGGTCAAAAAATTTTTCAAAAAAAATTTCGGGGGGGGGCGCAGTTTTCGTCCGGAGCAAAAAATTTTTGGTCAAGGTCAAAAAATTTTTCAAAAAAAAATTTCGGGGGGGGGGCAGTTTTCGTCCGGAGCAAAAAATTTTTGGTCAAGGTCAAAAAATTTTAAAAAAAAATTCGGGGGGGGGGCTCACTTCTCGTCTGGCGCCGAGGGGGGGGGGCTTCACCTACCCTTAGGACTTTAACTCTTGGATACCTGCTACCCTTACTCATGTGTGAACATAAAATAAAATTTGGTTGAACCACAGTTTGGACAGCCAACACTTAGCCGCATCTCGCTCTAAGTCCTGAGCAGTCCCAGAACTCAGGCAAAAATCCGCCTAAGTCATGACTGACCTACATAACATGTGGAACAAAAATATTTTATTTTATTCACACATGAATATGGGTCAAGGTCGTTCAAGAATTAAAAAAGAAATCCCCCCGATGCCTAAGACCGCCGGCGGCCAGAGGCATCGGGGGGATCTCAACATTTAAGGGGAGGTGATTAAATAAAAAATTATTTATTTAATTTTGAGTTTCCTTAAGGGAAACATGCTACAATAATTTGGAAAAGGCCATGCTAACCATGACCGAGGATCCCGTCTTAACCCGTAGGTACTGACTTTTGCCTAGCACACCGGTCAGTGTCAGGATCCGACGCCTCGTGCTAAAGGATGCCAACCACCCATCTAGAGTGATGAGGTCCAGTAGCGCCCCTGACCGAAAGAGGCCTAAGGGTGGATCCCCAGGGGCCTACCCCCGGGCTCGTTAGGCGCCATGCTATTGTTGGTAACAAATAATTCTTGAGGTTCTAAACCTCGAAAAATTTTTATTTTACAGAGACTGTAAAGTCTCAAAAAGCCTAACACTTTAACTGCCAATTTACGGAGGAGTACCTCCAAGATACGAATTTAGAAAAATTTCAACTTGGGGACAACCTGTGAAGATTAGTACAAAATAATATTTTTCAACACACAACACTTAGACTAAATAAATCCAACACCAAGACCTAGCAGAAGCAGCAAGCGCAAAATAAAATATTTCTTAAAACTACACATGCCATGCCTTAGACTAAAAGAATTCCCAATATAATGCGGCGCCAACATTACATTGCGAATCCTGTAGGGCAGAGCTTCAACCACTCAGCTGAAATGTTTGAAAGCAACTGCGAAGAAGCTAAGCCTCAGAGAATCGAAGCTGGGCCGGTCAGGAGTGGTGGAACCGGACCTGGTTACGTAAACAGCCAGACCTCGACACGTACTTGTTTGCGGCATTGGACAATCTCCAAGAGCCACACCTGAATACATTACTAACCGGATCTCATTATACAACACGTGTCAAGGTATGGCAACGCCTCGGGCTATGCCACCTCCTCCTCCTCCCCCGGGGGGGGGGGGCTCACTTCTCATCCGGAGCCGAGGGGGGGGGGGGAGGGGGAGGGGTCTTGGGACTTAGAATATTTTCAGTCCAAGTCAGGTGTACTATAGAATAATATTTTAGCTTGCCGGATTCAGCACAGCCGGCAGAGACGGTTACATAATGCTTATATAACAGACTGGTTTCTTTGCCAACTGGTCGAATGTAGCTCAACAGAAGGTAAGTCAGTTTATTGCAAGCCAACAAACACGCCACACCTCGCCACCGCTCAACTTTTCTGTGAGTAAATTTTTATTTTTCCTTCTTATTAAACTTAGCAAAACAGAACCTAGCCTGTTTTGCACAAAATTAATTTTTGTTACACTGCTACAATTACGTTTACTTAACAAATTATTTTCCACTCATTATTTAATATTTTATTCCTTACTTGTTAAGACTTAGAAACTGAAATGTTGGAAGACTGTTTGATACAAAATTAATTTTTATTTAGCTATACAGGTCTCCTAATATTTTCATACACTTGTATTTTGCAGGTGTGGCTAAATATTTTTCGCTCACAATTTAATTTTATTCCACACAAGTGGATTTTGAACTTTACTACAAAACTGATCCATACCCGTCTCCTACAAAATTATTTTTCATTTGGCTCTACCTCTTTTAGTCTTACATTAAATATTTCTTGGAGTTAAATTTTACACAAGTCTCTCGGTTAATTTTTCTGCACAGTACGTGTTACTCCTTGGACAGTTCCCAGCAAACTGTTTCTACACTTGTCAACAACAGTCTGCATTACCCCCTCCACTACTCATTCCCCCACTATAGCCCTGTTCCCCCACTACTTCCAGCTAAGGTACAACACTGGACTAAGTGTTTCAGTTTTATCCAAACCTTACTGTGAGACACATATATGGCTGAAACTTTGCGAGAAAAATTATTAAGAGTAAAATTTTTGCTGGCCAAGCAAAATAATTCTGTTAAGGTGTCCAAGACTTCCACTTTAACAAAAATGAAACGTTGCTTCAAAAATAATCCAAAATTTTACTCAAGGGACACAAATATCACTATGGATGATAAAATGTTTCAGAAACTTTTAGACGAGCTAACTTTTGCCAGTAAGGTTACGTTGGTGACTCCAATTCCCGACCAAGTTCCAACATCACCTGAGAAAGAATAAAAAATAAATATTTCTCAGGAAATATTTCCAATCCGAGTTACGGAGGTCCGGTAAAAGACCGGCTGGGACGAGTTGTTTGTAAAAAAATAAATTTTTCTTCCTTCTCACCACTTTACCCCCACCACCTCCTTATCCCCACCACTGGGCCGGGTACCTGGGGAACCGCCTGCACCCAAGTCAGTACGTCTTCGGACGCGGTGCTGTTCGGATCGCGTGTCGTTTGTCGCAATGTCGGGTGTTTGAAGAAATTATTCTTCGGCTCTAAGTCTCTCGGTGGGTAAGTAAAATATAAAAATTTTTTTTTTTCAAGTGGGGCTGCTGGGACGGGTCAATGACCCCTGACGGATACATTAGGTCGAGAGTCTGATCGCTAGGGAATAAAAAAATATTTTTTTGCACTTTTGTGGTTCCTCGAGAAATTTCAATTTCTCAGCAAAATTTGAGGATTCGCAAAAGTGCAAAAAAAATTTTTTTGTATTCTTGCATGACCTTGACCTAATTAACGTCAGTGACGTCATCATGATGACGTCAGCGGTAATGACGTCACCATGACGTCATTTATGTGACGTCATGTGACGTCATATGACATCATTAGTGACGTAATTCGTGACGTCATTGATGACGTCATCACTGCTGACGTCATCGTGATGACGTCACGTCCCAGCAGCCCTACTTTTACACTACTGTAAAACTTTTGACTAGGCTTATATTCTATTTTGTTTTTTCGTGTTCTTTAAAAATGATATAGCCTACCTTGTGTGTTTTTTATGTTATGTTTTTTATGTTATGGTGTGACTGATCCAGCTTGACGGAGCAAGGGATCATATGAGGGTAAAGAATTATATACGATAGGCCTATTAGGCCTAAGTGTTATTCGTGTAGGTGGAGGAAAAATGTTGTGTGCATCAAGGGACTAGAGTACTTTTCTCCCTCAGTGAAATAGTCGCCCTCGGCTTCGCCCTTGGCTTCGCCTCAGGGCGACAACAGTTTCCCTTCAGGAAGAAAAAATTGTACTTTAGTCTCTAGAAGCACAAATAACTATTTACATAGACTAAATGTGAAAAATATTTCATACTTACTAACCAATTAAGTGTAAAAACAATTTTTGTAACATATAATTAAGTCATTGTAATACATAATTCATCTGAAGTGGACATTTCTACTAAACAAACTCAACTTAACATTAATACGTAATTATTTTAATGTTGGTATTAAACCGGAACACTTTAAATCAATCAAACTAATATATCAAATTATATAATAATTTGAAATGACAAAGAAAAGTATAAAAAGAGAAAAAAATCTATACTTATTTAATACGCTAAGGGTTTTTTTGTCTTGAGAACTCCTCCTACAATTTTCAACCGATTTTCAAGTTTTTGGTGTCATTGGATAGGGCTTGGTCTGTAGTTGTTTCCGCCAAAAATTGATGAGAATCGGACTGAAAATAAAGGCGCTATCCACCATTGAAATTTCAAAGTTTCTCATTTAAATAACATTGGGATTGAATAAAGTATTTTCAACATATGTTAATAATCAGCTGTAAGTATGTGTAGTTTTGGTGATTAAAGAGATTCACAATATTGGATTGGTCGGATGTCATTGATTTAGAGCTAAAAGTAACTTTTGTATTGCATTACAATAACTTGCTCGATTTCGAGTAACACGTATACTAGTATGATTTAATCATGGAATTACACATTTATTGTACATACTAAGCATTGTACACTTTATAATTTTTTCACAATACTTTTTTTCTTTGAATGAGTCATAAATTTACGGCAAATATTGTTCAGAATTTAAACTTGGACGGAATAGTTTAAATAAGTTTAAATAATTTTAAATAAAAAATTGCAAATTTTTTAAGTTTATACCGGGTGTCCACAAAGTATTGCCCTGATTTCCTAGCTTCGCCGTCCGAACACTGTTATAGCCACAAGCATCTTACATTCCTTGTTTTCAAGGAAATTAAATATAGTTTTTTTTTTCATTAACTTGTTAATGTTAACACCTAAACTCAGCTGCTCGACGACAATGCAGTTTACTTATATTGCACTACTAAAATCAAATCGTGATGGCCCGACTAAATTGCTTCCTTTTTCACCACGCATGAGCTCTCTGAATTTCCTTAAGGTCTCTAATTTGTCAAAGATTTGGTTTGTGCTTCCCCAGTACCTAATTTTAAAACTCTAAATGAGAAAATAATAAATGCAGTGACTCCCATCACTCAGAAAACGTTAACTGAAACCGAAATATGGTTGTTAGTAAAAAAAACTAACTAAAAATTCGTCTAGAAGATTTACAGGTAACCCAAGAAGCACACATAGAAGTGTATTGAGTATGTGCATAGCTGTAAAAAATTGAAGTAGTCTCTTGTTAAAACTGGAAATAAGACTTAATCTTACCATCAATTGTTTTCATACTATTAGTTTTCTTTATCAGTGCAAGAATGTGTGGACACCCCGTGTATTGTCTGCAGCCATTAACAGTGATAGTTTTTATGTTTATGACAAGGTTAATGTCATTCAAGTTATGAGTATTTTTCTAATATTTATGCAGAATGTCGTCTAATTTTTGGTCTTCCCCTGTTGAGGGAGGAGATTCTTTAAAATATTCGAACATCAACTGTAATAAACCCGTTTGAAATTTTCCTTGAAAAGGGGATAGAATGGAATTGCAACCCGTTGATGTGAAAATACCGTGGAGTTTGTTACCGCTCGGAGTCCGTGAATCGCCGTATGTGTCGGGATCTATATAATGCCAAAGGTCTTGGCTGCGGCAATTAAATTATCAATTGAATGTAACGACGCACGCAGTTGCTTCACACGACATTAAGGCCGCGCCGCGCCAAGCTCCGCGCACCTGTTGGTCCGTGAGCCACATATGCGCAGCTATTGTGCATAGGTCGGGTGGCAAACGCAGATCCCCGGTTGAAATTATGTTGTCCGGACAAAATGCTGAAAACAACTCGTTGCAGTTGAAAAGTGAAGATGTAAGCAACGAGACACAGCCAATTTAGAGGGCTCTAAGATATTATTAATAGAGTAACTTTACAGTGATGCGTGTTAATAATGAAAGTCTGAAAGTTGAGTATGTAAAGACGTAAATGATGGAATAAAATACGTAACGTTTTACCGAAATTGATAACGTAACGTTTCTAATATAAATATAAATGAAACTGAAATGACATATGTATCAAAGTAAAACAATATAATAAAATAGGTTATGTTATAGTAATAGTAATGTTGCAACCTAACATCAGTTTCTTTTTTAACCTTTTATTTTTTACAACCAAGTAATATGATGAGATATTTTTTAAATACTACATTATAATGATAAGTATAAGTACGATTGGATTCTATCCACGAATTTGTATACCCTAACATTTATATGGGATGGAATCGAGAAGTATAAATGGTATATTGAAGTTTATCGATTTAACTTTGACATCGGAGAGAATAGTTGCGTGTGTCATGACAAAAAAGTTAGTTTTTCTAAATTAGTACTCAAGTCGAATATGCTCATAAAGCGTCAAATTAGTCCCTTAGTCGAATATGCGCATAAAGCGTCAAATATAATCAGTTCATTACAGCAACATTTTATAGCAAAGTGTAAGGGAGTTATAAATGGAAGTACAGTAATGTAGTGAAAGTATTTTGTTAAACGTACATACTTGACTAGTGGAATAATTAAGAAAAATTTTGTTTATTGACATGAAGACTTAAACTATGCTTTGACCATGCCTGCAAAACTCATTTGACCTTTCAAGACTTCCAGAGAAGAGGTCATAGGAAGAATGGTGGCATTAAGAATTTTATATGTTTCGAGCAATTTTACGTAATTTCATCCTCAAAAGGTTGCATAATTAAGTCTGGAACTTTATTAAAATTATTTAAATGAAATGTTTCATCGCCTACCAATTTAAATTCTATAAAAGGTCTGGTTTGTGGCATTGTTCTCTACAAAAGCAGACATTTAATATAGTTTCTATCTAGCCTTTTATTTAGGATTTACTTACGACTTAATGTGAATCGTCCAACTGTTGATATATATGCATGATCTTATTTATGATTGAAAATTTATATTTTTATCATAAATAATCAAGTAATAAGTTAAATTACTTATTACATAACAATAAAATAATTAACAATCCTTTCCGAATCTGTGTATCACACTGTGTGTAAAAAAACTTGACACATACGTTTGTTAAATTTTTTGTTTTAAAGGTTACATAATTACTGTCTTTATATGAATGGAAAAACTTACAGATGTTCAAGATTAAGTATTATTTTATTTTGATAACATAACATTCAAAAGAACAACCATAATATAACAAGATTTTCATTTCTTAAAAAAAAAAGTTATATCAAATAAGCTTTCAATTTTAAACTTATTTGAACTTGAGCTTATGTATAAAACATCTCTTTAGGATAAAACTTATTATATTTAGAAGTTTTTCGTTCAATTCATTTAAATCAAAGTAAATTGTATAGTTTAGTCCTCTCTCTCCTATATCACTGACCTGTGGCTTTAGTGGTTTTAATATTTGTTTAAATATTTAGGCTACATAGAAAAACTTAGTTGTAAGCAATAAGGAATGGCAAGAATGGTTGATTTTCTCTACCTTTATTCCTGGCTTAAAACGGCAATACAACCGCTCATAAATTAATTAATTAGCTGATTTATTAGCGGCCATAATTAACCATGTTTTTATACACAAAGGTTTTTGGAAAACATATTAAACGATTTCTTTTAAATAGTTAGTACGGTAGACTATTTAATTATCTGTGGGGTGGGGGAAAGGTAATGTATTGGATCAGCAGACCTGCTGCCACTGCTGGGAACTCCGCCAGAGGTGAAGGTTACTTTCACGTTATGTAACTACTTCAGATTCCCGAGTGTCTGTCTAGAACTTGGCACTGCCGGCATACTGACCCATAAGCCAGCTCCCCACTACGCAGAAAATGTACAACCCCGAGTGAACAATAACGAAGCGTCGCAGATTTAAGTGCGCAATATACATCTTGGTTGTACGGTTGCATAAAATTATATACATCCCGGTCAAAAGGATATTCATAGCAAGTTTTATAAAAAAATATACTGTACTGGCCTATATAAACAATTTCAATATTTTCCTAACCCAGGAGTGCACTAAAAACGTAAAAATAAAATTTTTTATCCATGGTCGTGGCTTCAAACTAAAAAGGCAAAAACTGTAATTTGGATCTAAAAAACCACAAATAAAAACGTAATTTTTCAATGCACATAAGTTTTAGGACGGAGTGGCGGAATATGAGCCCAATATCAGTGAATTCATTAAGTGATGGTTAAAACTCCCTTTTAAGAATGAAGATAAATTATAATTTTTCCTATTTGTTGCGTTGTTGGCAACGGAATATTGTCTCCTTATAAAGTAAAGTCCAGTAAGGCCGGCCGCACACGGGTTGGGAGCAAAGACGCAGGAGCAATGAAAAATTTTGATTGGAACACTTTGCTCCTTTAGTGTGCGGTACAGCGACGCAAGACGTGATCATGAGCGGCAATGAATAATATCAGTTTGCAATTTATGTAGCGATGAATATGAAGCTTAAACTGATGTTCGCCCAAATGCTGCGGTGATGAATTCTCATCACCATTTATCGTTGTGCCTGGTTTGTCAATATCACGTCATACGGATTTGATACAATTCGTGACTATTTTGTAAACATTAATGAATGAATGTGTTTATTTATTCACCATTTACAAATACATTTATACACTTTATACATACATACATATATACATAGTTAAATATATCCATACATTATAATAATTTGCATGTCATATTTTAAATATACAATCAGAATTTTTTCTCTTTCTATTACACAAACAGGTGAATAAATATAGGGGCCTCCTAGGCAATGCAAGTATTGAGGCTTCCATCAAAATATTTAACAGTTTTTTTATGGCTGAAGATAATGTAGTTGGATTAGAATATAAAACTTATATAAAAATAAAATAAATTCAGGAAATTTACTTGTTTTCTGCATAATTGAGACTGTTTCGTAACATAAAAATAAAATATTACTCAATTTGATTAGTACGTCTAGAATTATTTATTACAATATAAATGATTACTAACATGAAACAACATAAACCAAAAAGCCCAGTCCTACAAGTGGACAGTTAAAAAAATGAAAGTAAATCTAACAAACAATTTGTAAGAGAAATTCCACACTTTCAAGAGTTCTTAGCCATGATTTTAAACCCTTAGAATATTGAACATTGGTAATAACTTGGATTTGTGAATTTAAAAAAATGATTTTATTCATTTATTTATAAATAACGGACAGCTTTTGTGGTAAAGAGTCTGCAGCACCTGCGCTATCTTGACCTTTTAGTCCCATAAGAACAATGTTAAATTCAAAACATTTGTTGTCTTTGAAACACTATATCTTGATAATCTTGCATCAGAATTGCATGAATGTGTTCTGCTTGAATATGTTCACCACAAAGGAATGGTGGAGTGCATGACGTTGATAGATTTTCAATAAACCTACTAAAAATTGTTTAAAAGCGGTTTAAAAATGGTGTTAAATATATTTATATTTTATTTGTTATTCGAGTGTATATTTTTTTCTTAATTCATTTTCTACCACGTCAAGCACGAAATACTATGGTAACATTTAAAATGACATCAAGTTTGAAATTTTCCGACAAAAAACAAACTGCCAGTAATGTTTCAAATTTAACATTGCTCTTAAGGGACAAACTACCAAGGTGGCGCAGGTACTGCAGACTCTAAAAGTCTATTAAAAAAGTTTAATTTACAAAATAGTAACCTGTTTTCTTTACTACATTTTAGTGAATATACATACAAACAACCTGGTGTATAAAGAACAACGTATTTAGTTGTGTAAATATTTAAATACATAAATGTTAAAAGGTAAAATTGAAATAACGTCATCGTTAGATTAACAAACCTTTTGAATAGGAACAAAAGCTTTAATTCACAGACTATTTGAGTACATTTTGTTTTGGTACAAATTGGTATTACTTAGAGTAAGACCAATGAGTTATTTAAACAAATCTTCTAGCAATCAGTATAAATGTCTTAAAACGGACTGTTAATCTTATACCATAATACGAGGAGTGTCTCTGACAATGTTTTTTCCATGATCTCGGAATCCATCTGGTATATTTAGCTTAAACTTTGCATTTAGAAGTGTTTTGGTCCAAAAGGATGTTTAAAAATAGCCTCAAGCCCAGGAAAAATCAATTTTTGATTAAAATTAATTTTAAAAATTCAAATTTTTAAGATCGGTCTTATGATTTGCCATTTTTGTAACGAAATAAACACGGAAGGTAAACAAAGTAAAATAACACTACTTTTAAGCATTCTTTATGAAACAGCCGTTTACTACTGAAGAAGTGTATCGTTAGTTGTTGGTGTAAACTCAGTAGCCTGATGAGCTCAGTTACTTTGTCCCATGATACTATAAGAAAAGTGAATTAAAACCAACGAGAAAGACTCGGTCAACCCGGTAGGAATTAGTAAAACGTCTTTGAAGGGAAGAATATTCGCAAAGTCGGGTTGATTGTTTTCTTACATTTTCAAACGATTAAAATATTTTGAGATTTTAGTCTACTATGTCTAATTTATTTACAAATATATAAAAAAAAAACATATTAAATACCTATGTTAAAGACCTACCGACCCTGTTTTATGTTCACATTAGACATGTTATGTCTTGCTTGACCTATTCTACACTTTTAATATGTATTTAGGGTTTAAAGTTAAATCAACTAATTAACCAAATATTCAGTTCAAGGTTTATTTTTTCATTATCAGCGAGGAGCTGTTTGAAGGCGGAGCCACCAACGAGCAGTAGGCAAGTCTAAATTATATACTCCCGAATGTGTAACTCACTCACTCATCGGGGTATCATAAATTCGTTAATTGTCGGTAAAGTAGATCTCCTATATATCACTTACTACAGTGTGATTCCCAAGCGAGAACTAAACTTACCGACCTGTATTACTGAGAAAATTGCCAACATACTGGGAGTCGCGGATTACCGAATCACCCTTTTTAAGAAATTTTATAACATTAACCAATTGTGCCTTTATAGGTAAAGCGGTCTATTCACCGAGAGTAATTTCGATGTACAGGGTGTATCTGAAATTACCTCTCCAGACCGAAAGTCACTGATGACAAATACAAACTCTCACTTTAAATAATTTTTTTTTTAGTTTTACACGATTTTTAAGAAAACTTTACAATTTGATCTTGTACGCGTAATTTTAGCAGTTTATTGAATATTTGAGGTTTAAATTTTCCTCATTCTTCTCTGAGCATTTTAGGTTAAGCAAAAATGTCTCGGCACAAAAATGTCATAGACTCTTTTAAATACGTTTCCAACAAAAATTGTCAGTTTGGTCCAAAATGTTTTTTTATTAAATTTACAACATGACGGAGATTAATGAACATGTATTTAAATGTTTAGTGATAATTGATGTTTTATGATGGTATATTATTTTAAATGAGGTTCTTAGACATTTACATGTTTGGTACGTTCTGTTATATGTAAAATGTTCAGACATAATTTTTTTATTAAATTTACAACATGACGGAGATTAATGAACATGTATTTAAATGTTTAGTAAAACTAATCACGTGATAATTGATGTTTTATGATGGTATATTATTTTAAATGAGGTTCTTAGACATTTACATGTTTGGTAAGTTCTGTTATATGTAAAATGTTCAGACATAATATATGTTAAATTTTCCCCAGTTAAAAAAATGTCATGTTATTTATTATTCTAAATCAGTATGATTAGGGTTTTTAAATATTAAATTTTAAAGTTGCTTCAAAATTACGTCTGGTCCCCTCTGTATTGAAATCAGTGTCAATCAACAGAGCAAAATATGTTTACCTACAACGGAACTATTTTTTTTG
The DNA here is from genome assembly GCA_030545055.2 of Neoaliturus tenellus. Classification (NCBI taxonomy): domain Eukaryota; kingdom Metazoa; phylum Arthropoda; class Insecta; order Hemiptera; family Cicadellidae; genus Neoaliturus; species Neoaliturus tenellus. The sequence goes on along the minus strand of CM061532.1, from coordinate 199,180,523 downwards.
TACAATTTTAAAAGAGGTGCAAGGTTGGTATGGGACACCCGGAAAGACAGTATCATATTTGCACGATAGTACTCCGAAAAATTGGTTCTTTATTTGGGATGGCACTTAATTTCTAACGAACTCATTAGGAAGTACATCATTGACTTTACCTGATAGCATGCTAATTTAATTTTACAATTCAACAAAAATTTTAACTAAAATAGCAGATTACACAATTGATTTATCTTTTAGTGCGTACTAAGTTAATGTTTAATTTAAAAAGGTGGCAGTACAGTATTTTCATTTAAAATTAAAAAGCTTTTTTATTTCCTGCCCCAGAAAACTACCTGATTTCAAAATTTTGCGACCAAACATTTTTACCCAAATTGAATATGACATTATTTTTTTCTACTCTAGCGGCCAAACTATAACATCTGAGGCAATCCTCGCGAACATCTTTCAAGTTACTACAAGTTTGGTTCTATGAATTTTTGCCCCCCAGTCCACACAATTAAACATAATTAAATGTTTATTTATTTTTGCGGGTAATTTTACCCCATGTAGACGTAATTTTACAACTACTATAATATTTTACTCAGAACCTTCACTTTGCACATAGACATATCTTGCACAGTACCAATATCAATTAAATTATCAAACTTAAAAATTATCATGATGATTTTCAATATCACGTATTCTTCTTTTGACTGTGAGTCGGAACGAATTGCTATATCAAGCAACTGATTGTTTTACTTTGATTGTTATTTACTGACCTGGTCCCATGGCTAAAACATACGTCCTTTGATGTGTATGGTAATTTTAATATTTTAAAAATTATTTAACATACTTTTGTTAGTAACTACTGTGTTATTGTATTTAGAAGCTTGAAGTTTTTTTATTTGCCTTGACAGTAATTTTTTAGGAAATTAGGTAAATTTAAAAGTTTTACACCATTAAAAACTGAAATGAAGGAATTGTAATGAATGCCAATATTACATTATGTATTTATCATTGTATGTTCAATATTACTGGATCGTTATGTTATTCCCTGGAATTTCAACACAACTAATTGAAGGATAGTAACTGAATAGTATTTTTGTAAATAAAAGGGGTTTTTGGCAAGTTTTATCCACTTAGTTAAGATTTCCAATTATTTTGTTTTAATGGAATTTTTCATTGTTTTCGATGATCTACCGCACATTTTTATGCAGTTTATCCATTTAATTTTTTCATACATTTATTTATATGTATTTTATAATTTTAAGTAAATACTTATACAATACCTACATAATAAATTTATTCACAACTCCATTAACCTTTATAGAATTCGGGGGAATTAGGAAGGGGGTTTGGGGAAAGAGTCTCTGAAAACGAGCCGTAGGCGAATATATTTTCATTCCTTAGATTGAGTTAGTTGCATAAGTTTAAATTTAGGTTATTTCTGCAGTCGTGGGAGTTAATTTATGTTATAAATAAATGACAAACTCATTTATTTTGCTATTTTGCTCATTTACAAACTCTTATATTTATATGTATTCTGTTCATTATATGCGACTTAAACAACAATTAACGAATTTCTGGGCAACCCCTGAGGGGGCATGGGGGCGGAGCCCCCATCGAGCCGTAGGCGAGTCTACTTATACACGGATAAGTTTAAAGATCTGCATTTCCTTGAGAAAACATACTATTAGCTATAAAATTTCATAAGATTCTACTTACGCCTTATGATAGATCCACAGACCCCGCGTAGAGCGTGGACTACCCAGACCTGGGGGAAGCCTGGGGATGTCGCAACCGCGGACATGGGAGGAGTCCCTGGCTGCAGCGGCCCAGCCCCGCACATGACCTAGATCAACTGGCCGATGTTGGGCCACCTATTTATTTGTTTCAAGGGTAACCGAACATAAGTCAACATTGCGAAGCGAACTCCACCGCGCCATCGGACCCTGTGGTTACCGCGATTTATGACTTATGCTGGTTGATTGTGGGTTTCAGTGCTGTACTTCAGTGGAGTGAGAATCTGTGGCGAGAAGGGAGTTCTCCTTTCTTGTCTCCTTAAATGTCTCATGGTTTGTAATTTGTGGTGGAATTCATACTTAAAATTTGTTGGATAATTGTTTGAGCAACGTCTATGTGTATTACATGACATACATTTAAATTGTTACCACACGCATGGAGAAATTGTAACACTCACATTGTTAACATATTTAAATAGTTAAAATAACCAATTTGAACCTATGATTTATTCCTGTTAATGAAGTCTCATCTCGTTTTGTTGAGATGATTGTTACTTTGAATTAAATGAATCGTACATTTACGTATCAGGTTTGTTTACTTTGAATTTTAGTGAAATGTTGGGATTAAATTGTGTTATAACTGTTAATTTACTGTTTTAATGTATCCTTAAAGGCTTCTAAATGTGTACATCTATATATTAATACGCAAGCATGTTTCGTTTCCTCCTTTTTTCTCAGCTCGTGTGCATCATAGAAGAAATCCGCGCATACCGATGGAAAGGTATAGTCCTGAAGATGAGCAGAACCACATTCTAATTCTCATCGGACTCCAGGGCTACGCCCCACAGGCTTTCAAAGTTCTAATGTTAATCTTATGGACGAGGAGACTTGAATAAATCATTAGCCAGCTAGCTGTTGAAAAAACAACTGCTAGAAAAAAAGGAAGAACGGATGTTTTAGTTCTTAAATATTTTTAAGCTTCTTGGATTTAAATAAACTGAAATTTTGATCGAATTTCGATCAGGAAGCGATCTCTAGTTATACTTAACAGTCAACTAGATTAACTCGTTAGTTTAAAGACAAGATCATCTGTTGAATGAAACAGTGGGTTATTGTGTTTTCGGAATATAGCACTACAGAGTATCTAGTTTGGATATCAATTAACCCAATAGACCAATTAGCCAATTATGACCTTGGTTGGTTTGCTACTCCGGTTATTATGAAAGCAGTTGATCTAGTGTGGGCGAGTCGACATTGAGCCAGATAGGAGCAGGTGTCCTGCCTGGCCCAAACAAGGAGGATCGCTGGACAGCCAATGTCATCCATCACTACTATAGCTAAGGTTACTGGGTTACCAGATTGAATACGCAGTGATTCAGTGGTGTTTTGCTATTTTTATTGAGGAAGTTTCAATAAATTAAATTTTGAAGGAGACTAGACACTCTGCGTAGATGTTCCGCAGATCATGGCATTCTCGAGGAAGGAAGTTAACCGTAGTAGGCAGGGGCAACAGCCTTAGCGACGACGGGGGCGTGGTAGGCGGGGGCGGCGTAGGCGGGGGCGTAGGCGGAGGCGTGGTAGGCGGGGGCGGCGTAGGCGACGGGGGCGGCTACCTTAGCGACGACGGGGGCGGCGTAGGCCTTAGCGACGGGGGCGGCGACGACTCCAGCGGTCTTGTGGACGACGGCGTTGAATCCGTTGACGGGGTCAGCGGTGTAGTCGACGGTGCGGACGGAACCGTCGGGCTCGACAAGGCTGTAGGATCCCTGGACGACGTCTCCGTCTCGGCTCTCGTGCTGGCTCTTGGAGTCTCCGGTCAGAGAATCCTTGATGTCGTAGGCGTAGCTGTAAGATGGGTGGGGGTCGTACTCGTCGACGACGGCGGCCTTAGCGGCGTAAGCAGCGGGGGCGGCGACGACGGGAGCGACGGCCTTAGCGACGACGGGGGCGTGGTAGGCGGGGGCGGCGTATGCAGCGGGAGCGTATGCGGGGGCGGCGTACGCAGCGGGAGCGTAGGCGGGAGCGTGGTAGGCGGGGGCGGCGTAGGCGACGGGGGCGACAGGGACGACGCCGGCGCTAGCGGCGGCCACGAAGGTGGCGAAGAGGAAAAGCTGCGAAGAAGAATCAAGGGTTAATATTTTGCATTTAACTAAAGCCTAAAACACAAAAAAATATGTGTTGGGTAAATAAAGGAACCATTGTTAAAATATCTCAAAAGTTTAGATCAACAAATTTCGAAATTTATGTCCGATGTTCGTGTCGTAATAGTTTTTAAACATTTCCAACAGTTCCTTGTACTTCATTTCAGGATTTCATAGAAATAATATTGATCACAAGAACCAAATCGATTAAGTAAAGTCAATGTTTTTTTATCAATGAATTAATTTTTATGGGTGACTTCAATCTTATAATTTGCAACCATTGGTAATATATAACTTACAATATTTTAGTTCATATTTTAGTAAGATTATATACTTATTTTTAGTACCATTAAATTACTTAAAACTTTTTAAAATTGTTTGCCTTCATCGTCGGTAAAAAATCAATGAACACCAAAAGAATTACGTTAATATTTAATCTAAATGTATAGGACCTTTCTTACATATTGCTTACTTAATATGTAATTTATTATGTAAATTTTTATAAGAAATGTTATATTTAATTTTTTTGCAATTTTCCTGTCCATCAAATTGAAGTGATATTTATTCACTTTTAACTATAAACCTGTGTTATTCAAATATCAGTAATCAATTTGAGTTGGATAGTAATCGATCATTCCAGCAACTTGCTTTTGTGTAAATTTTAATATTGTTAATTACGATTGCAGTCAAAGCCAAGGTAGTATACGTTCTTGTTCTTCACCAGTCTAATCAGAAACCTGACACAGTACTCGATGTAAATGATACCAATGATAAATTGTACATCTAAGTATATAGAATTTATCTTTGACCTATTTCTTTTAGTCGATCAAAATGCTAGTCTACAAATTTTATTCCCCGTTAAATTTGTTATAGATAAAAGTATCTTATTGTTAATTTATTTTCTGTTCCCTTCCCTGATAATTTTTACTCTAAACAAACTTATGCTTTGAGAGGCCATTTCACCCCAAACCCGCCCTCAAAAAATTAGTTTGTTGAAGGTTTTTGATTAAAATTGTATGTTAAAATACCATAATCTTTAGTTGAAATTTCTTTTTGGATGGTGCAAAGCTAATTAATACGGGTTAAAGTGCGTGTCAGTTTTGTAGCTTCATTTGTTACTAATGAATTATGTAACTGTAATATTTACATTAAAGTGTACCGTACTTAATGTATGTTTACAATCTCGGATCTAAGCTCAGTTTATAAAGACAAAGCAAATCAACTTTAAGTTAAAAACTAGAATAAATAAGAATTAAAAAGTTAAAAATTTGAAAATTTCAAAATTTGTTGAGTTAACGAAGTGATGTATGGGATGGTGGGTTTACCTTGAATGCCATGTTGATCGGTGAGGTAGTGGTGACCAAAGTGTGAAGAGTCCCGGGCGGTGGCAGGTATATAAGGTGGACGCGGACCTTGCCACACCCGGCCTGGACCTTGGTCCTCCCGGCCTCGCCTCGCGCGGAGCAGCCGTGGCCACCGCACCGGAAGTGGTCCTCTCATCTGATGGGAGAATCGGTGCAATAGAATTTATCATTTTCTTTGATACGTGAATCTTCAAATCGTCCAGAACTGTCGTGTAAATCGTTCGCATGTCTCCATGTGTTATATCCATCCTGCATTCTTCCGATGTTAGTCCGGTGGCGTCGTCCTGTAATCCAGCTACTTGGAGGTCACGAATTAAGGATAGTTATAAGTGATGGCTTGTGTATGCGATGTTCCCTGGTGTGGATTAACGTCCGCACTAGTGAACATTAGTTTATCCATAAAGACCATCCTCATAATTAGACCAATAATTCGAACTAGAGATCGCCTCCTGATCGAAATTCGATCAAATTTTCAGTTGATTTGGACCCAAGAAGTTTAAAAACATTTTATAACTGAAACATCTGTTCTTCCCGTTTTACTAGCAGTTGCTTTTACAACAGCTGTCTAATGATTCAATCAATTCTCCGTTCTCCATAAGATTAACATTGGAACTTTGAAAGCCTGTGGGGCGTAGCCTTGGTGTCCGATGTAAATTATACTGGGATTCTGCTCATCTACAGCACTTTACCTTTCTAACGGTATGCGCGTATTTATCCTACGATGCACACGAGCTGAGAAAAAAGGAGGAAATGAAACATGCTTGGGTATTAATATATAGATATAGGAGGTTGAAATTGTGGTTCGGATCCCACGTTAAATTGTAGGTCCCTAGATACCATTGGCTGTTGGGCTATTAATTAACAGTCCTGTCTAAGGAGAATGTCGCCTTTAGTCAGTAACAAGACTACAAGATCACGCCACGATCATTCTACACTCATCTCTCATTCATATTCAGGTTAAAATGCGCACTATGTGAGGTCCCTGTCTCAAATTAGTGGTTTAGTGTAAAATAACAAGACGGGCTTATACCGTATTCTGTCGAATCGTAAAAAAACCCCATGGCCATTGAAAAGGGCCCATAAAACAATCGGTCTCAAAACTTCAATGGATATTTCATCCAAACAAAGGTCTCTCTCTCAATTTTTTATTCCATGTTGAGAAGATAACAAATTTATTTTGAATCGACATATTTTTTAATTTACAGTGCCCAAACACTAGGTGATATTTAGATTTTTAATAATTGAAATATCTTTTAAAATTAGATTTTTTTTAACTGCTATACATAGGCTATTTCTACTTCTTCAAGCAGATAAGAATTGATCCATAATGATGATTTTTATAGAGTAAAATAATCTAACAGAGAGTATGATTTTGAAATTACATCTCTTCCTGAAATTTGATACTCTAAGTAAAACCACGAATTAGCCACGTTATCAACTACACTTGTCATTTTTGGTCATGTATTCTATCAATACCAACTGGTTATTTGTTTAGAAGCTATAAAAGTTTATTACCTCATTAGACACAAAAAAGCTACTATAGCACAAATTTTAAAATAGTAATAAATTGCTTACCAAAACTGAATATTTGTTAGGTACATCGCATGTTTTATCACATAGTGTTTTCATCAGATGTACATACTAATTTTATCACGTTTATGCGTGGAGAGTGAGAAGTTAATTGAAATTTTCATGAGTATTAAAATTGTATAGTTAGTTGTAAACTCATTACATTCACCTTTAACATTTCCGATGATAATTATTTGGTAACATAAATCACCATACACCACTCTACATCGTACACATTCCGGACTGTTAATCTCATCGTTTGCTAAAAATACTAAGATCGCTTATGCTTAGGCCTATCTCACAATTCAAGATTCAAACTAGTTACTGTAATTGATCAGTTTACATAATGAGATGATCCGCTGACAGATGAAGCAGCCACTGCAGGGTATAATCAATCAGCAAGCCCGATGAGCGAGCGAGTGCATCAGCGGGTGCAAGGTGCAGCGGCTAACGAGGGGTCGCCGTCGTTGCAGCGGAGGATGAACCAACCACACGGTCGGGGGGCCAAGGCCGCCGCTTGCCTCACGGTGGCGAAAGTTGGCTTACCATTGTGACGTAGCCACTTGTACTTACGCTGATACCACTCGTGTCTGCTGGTCACCTTGTATCTCGTGCAATAACTCTCTGTTTATTTAAAATTTATTTTACATCACTACTGAAAATTGTTGGGAAGTTTTATAAAAACGTGATCTTCAGATTGCTATTACAGCACCGGATGAACCAAGCCTTGCTCGTTGGTTTTATTCACTTTTGTTATAGTATTATGGTAATCAGGGTTTGAAGTTTACGCCAACTAAACATTTTCACGGGTGACATCTGTTTCAAACCAATGCTTGAGAGTAGCAATATTTTATTTTTGTTTAAATTTCGTTGTTATTTCGTTCCCTTGATGGCAACCCATAAGACCAAAGTAAAAATTTCAATTTTTAAACTTAATTGGATAAAATTAGATTTTTTCTGGGTTGTAGACTGTATGCAAACTTTTATTTGGGTCAAGAAAACTCTTAAATGCAAAGTTTAAGAAAATTTTACGCGCTTGATTTAGAGTTCACGGAAAATACATCGCTTCAGACAATGCTTGTATTAAAGTGTAGGATTATTGTAATCATCCATACTAGAGATCGCCTCCTGATCGAAATTCTACCAAAATTTCAGTTGATCTGGACCCAATAAGTTTAAAAACATTAACTAAAACTTCTGCTCTTGCTTTTTTGCTAGCAGTTGTTTTTAAACAGCTGTCTAATGATTAAATCAATTATCCTTCCTCCATAAGATTAACATTGGAACTTTGAAAGCCTGTGGGGAGTAGCTCTGGAGTCCGATGCGAATTAGAATGGGATTCTGCTCATCTAAAGGACCATATCTTTTTAACGATATGCGCCAATTTCTCCTACGATGCATACAAGCTGAGAAAAAAAGTAGGAAACGAAACATGCTTGCCCATTAATCATCCACATGATCCTTTCTGTATTATATTATCTCTTTTTGTGCGTTATCTATAATTTAGATTTGAAAATGCTAATGTAAATCTACTATCGCTAAGCTATTGCAACTTTTCAAGTGCTAATTAGTTCCGCGGCTTTTTGACTTACGCGTTGACTTGGATACCGGTAATGAGTTTCTTTAAATATTTGGTGCATATTTAGGTCTTTGCTAGGTTTCAATAAAGTATAAGAAATTTCAAAATAGGTACCGCATATTTTTTTAATAATTGCAATCCTTTTTGTTATTCTCAATCTCCCCAAATTTGGGGAGAACACAAACAAAATACATCTCGTTGCATGTTAACCGAGTGGAAGACTAAAAATAATTTATTAATGCCAATCCTGTTTGTTGTTCAAATAAATTGTAAATCTCGGTCCTGGTATATTGGATTTTGAGACGGGCGGGAAGTCGAGATTCGGTAGCAAAAACACGGCTAGTTTTATAGCTAGCTATAAAAAGAGAATTGGGGCGTTAAGATAGTGGCCCAGATTTGGGCGTCCCACACCGATTAAATGACCGTATGACAAGCCGTCGACCACAGGCAGCTTTTCGCAACTGCCGGGGTCGGGTGTCCCCAATCGTGCAAGTCGTTCATAAAAAAACAGGCTTGAAGGAAGGCTCGGGGGACGAAAACAAGTCCTGGAAAGTTAAACTATACATAAAAAAATTCATGTTGAGGAAAAATGATTCTGCACTTCATCTCCGTTCCCTAAAACATTAGAAATTCAAACGCGTGAAATAAACTTTTTGAGTTGAAATTTAACATCCGAGTTAAATTTAATTCGAGTTTTCGGCTCATATTTTTAGTGCTCAATGTCTTCGGATGTCTAACAAATTTAATTTTTTTTCCCGAGTTTTTTAACCCTTGCAATAAGAAACTGCACTCGAAAATAGAACGATTACATTTGTGCAGCTTTGTTTCTTACGAGTTATTTTTACTACGAAATAAATAACCCTAATATCAATAATATAGCAAATTTGTTTGTAATTCCTCATGGCTAGGGTTAATAAATCACAATGTTCAAGTGTAAAGTTAGCCATATATTATTCTGTAAGTATTAAAGTCTAGGTATAAAACGTCTCATAAAGCGGTTCAAATGGAATGACCTTCGTGTATTTCCTTTAAATCAGTAGTACATTTTAGAGGGGATCCAGCCAAAACTTAATTTTTTTATTTTGTGTCTGTCTACGCCAGTGGCATTTTTAACGTTTTGACGGGGAACGGTCCAAACCCCAGTCTTGTTACTATCTAACATCGACCAGTTGTTAGAAAGCATCATTAATTGATAGCCCAATGACAAATGGCAACTTAACACCATGAATGATATACCTCCACAATACCATCATTGGCGTACAGTGTCATAAGTATGTAATCATACTATAAGTTTTCCTATCGCAGAGTGATCGTTAGTCCAGCGTAGACCAGGAAGTCCCCCCGGATATCCGAACTAGGCGATTATCAGATCGGTTTTAGGCGCGGCGTGGCGCCGGGGGTTACTGTGGCAATGTCAGCGCCCAGCCTTGCGGTGGCCTGGCCGCGGGCGCCCCAGCCAATGTCGCCGCGCTACCGGGAAACATGCAGATTTAATTGCCCCTAAACGGCTTGTTTTAGGGTGAAAGCTGTTCGGTAGGCTTTTTTTTGTAAAATTGCGGATTTCAACTTGTTCGTTTTCACAAATAAAAGTGTATTTGAACGAAACTAAAATTGTGTTAACACGTTCACTATGATTTGTTCACTATGATGAACGTTAGCACGTTCACGTGCTCTTAGTAATCCTCTCTATCATTGATTGCTTAGGATTTTGATTGATTTAGTTTGCCAACAAAGCATTATATAGCTTTGTACAATTTTATGTATTTTGGCTTGAACTTAGTTCAAGGTAATAAAATTCTTATGCTCATTTATTTGGGAAATTTATAAACATAAAAACGCTGATACAGTTTGATAAATTTAGGATACGATTGTAATAATCATTTAGCCATTTTCAAAGAATTCCTAATTGCACGCAAAAAATTCTTTAAAGAAATTCTTTTAGTCACTTCATATGTGATCAATATGAGAGTTTTTTTTCTCTCACGAATGACTTTGAAGTATCCGTCATTCGGCAGATTTTTGTTTTAGCTATATTGATTGATAGGTATTAGATTTACAGTGTACCTTCACTGTCCCCCCCACATAAAATGAAGGAATTTCAAACATAATTTTAATCATTATTCGATATTGATTTTTAAATGCAATTATCATCACTAACAAATTGCCATCTTGTATTCGATAAATAAATGCTACTAGTAATGCTCTATTAATGCTACATTTATTAATCTAAATTTGAACAATTATAAATTATTGAAATTAAATTTTTGCAATTGCATGGAGTAAAAATAGTTGAACAGAAACATGCATAACATTTATAATTGGTCTTTATCTTCTAATCCGTGCATGATTTAATGTAAATGTTAGGTCTTATAATTTGAAATATTTAAAGCATGTTCATGGTTGTAGTAATGTACTGTATTGCGGATTGTCATTTTATCAAAATTAATTCCACCATCATATAAATGTATCATGCTAAAGATTTGATGTTTTATGTCAGACGGTGAATTACATTTTCTTAAATGAATCAGTAAAACCAAAACTATTAAAATTTTTCGGTTTAGCGTTAAAACTAGGAGAAAAGTACCAGGGGGACCGAGCTTAAGCTCGGTAAAATTATTACTTTCGTTCTCACACAAAGCTCGTTCGCTTCACTCATCCTAGCCCAGTAAATAAACGACAAAAATTGCCCTTTGTCGCAACTAATTGGTGGAAAGCTGGATTTTATATATGTGATATAACCACATTAGACGTGTCTTTTCCCAAAAGTCCCCGCTTCTCCCCCTTGAGCTTTCCCCCCCAACCCCCTCCAAAGCTTTCCCCCCCTGGGAATTACAGTGGTTCACTTTATTGGCCATAGGCCGAGTATTACATGCACTATCGTGTTGGATTTTTTTTTAGATTATTTGTTATTAGTTTTTCTACAACTTTTGTACCTAAGTATTTTTTCTGAAACCAAAATTTAAAAAGATATGAAACCAAAACTTCGGTAAAAGTTAAATTTTAGAGTACACAATTTTGTTTTCCCCTATATAAATTTTTTATCAACGATAATATGCAAATATGTTTCAAATAAAAGTTTTAGTATATTTCTTAAGGTTTAAGAATATTTTATTGGTTTGACATCTGAGTGTACTGATGTAGAGTGAGATTACGGCAAAGCGAGCGCGTGCGGGATGCACCCGGCGCGGGCAGGCAGCGCGACGCACGCAGCGCCAGACCTACTTAAAAACAAATTCTGAAAAAGTCCTGAAATAAGTAAACAATCATACTCCTCCTTCAACATTTTATTTATTTTTTATATTATTATTATTATTATTATTATTATTATTTTTGAGAGGCAGGAAAAATGCATTACGCACACATGGGGCCAGCCTGTAGTGTGGGACCCCGTAAAAAAACGGGTTTACCCACTACAAAAACTCCTCTACTCTTTAGGATTCTAACCTGGAATTGTTTATCACATTACGTCAGACTAGGCCTAAATTTTGCTTACGCCCGTGGGGCTCGCTCCTTATCCAGCCGCTCGATCAAGGGATCTGGGCCACTTTGCGGTCCAGATCGATTTTCTTTTCCAGGAGGATGCCCCGGACGAACTGTGATAAACAATCCCAGTTGCCCTCATCCTCCGAGATCTTTTGGCAGGCCAAGTCCACCGAAAATGCACAACAAATTTGAGTGGCCTCCAGTAAGGGCACTTCCCAATGGGGGCAGCGGAAGAAGGTGTGCTCCGCATCGTCGGGAACGCCCAAGCAATAAATGCAGTCCGGTGAACCGGTGTTGCCCAACCGGTTCAGGTACGACTGAGAATAGCCGTGACCTGTCAGGAATTGGGCACCAAAGCAGGGTCAGGACCTGCTTGTTAAGTCGCGCAGTCCATTGTCCTCGGGTGTCGTGCTCCCAGCTGTGTTGCCACTGCTGGAATGTTCGGAGCGCTCTTCTGTTCTTGCCGATCTCACCTTGTCTCTGATAAATCGCCTTTCTCTCTCTTGCCAAGAGCTTGACAGGGATGACTCCGGCAATCACCAGGACGGCAGGCTCGGACACTGTCCAGTAGGCGGAACACACCCGGAGCGCCGCTTGTCGCTGAACCCGGGCGAGTCGCTTTATCGAGAGCGTCTGGCCACACCTCTAGACTGGAGCGCGGACATCAACAGACGTTTTCTGCTTTGATCTTGTGGGGGTCCAATCCGCCTTAATATGATTTGGAGCACTTGTTCCATCACTCTCCTTGTCGCAAAACAGGACCGGTATGGCTAACGCTAGGTACGGGCCTGTGAGGGTAGTGGAAGCCACCATTAACACCTTTTAATCCTTATGGGAGAAGTCAAACTAAATGGAATAGATCTTGGACCCTCGAAATCGGCCATCAGCCTACTAAGGTAAGTGACTACCTTAGCAGCCTTGTCCACCAGTCCATTGTACGGAAGATCTGTTCCCTCCAACTTAACTTTGTGTCCACCATAACTCCGAGGTATTTGGCAGCACGAGTTGATAGGACCACATCCCTTCCCACTCGGAACGCGTGTCGATCCTCTTCTTCGTGAGGATCACGATCTCCGTCTTACTGAGAGCAAGCGAGAGACCGTAATCGGACATCCAGGTGTTGCCCACATGCATGACTCAGTTCAACTTAAGTTAGGCCAGCTCAACGTTGCGTGCAGCAATGAGAGCTGCGACGTCATCGGCGTACACAACCAAAGTGGTTTCCTCATGCATCTCGGACCTCAGGAGGCTGTCATAGGCAAAGTTCCACAGTTCCGGGCCGAGTATTGAACCTTGCGCGGCACCAGAAGTGACTTCCATCGTCCGCGTTCTGTCCCTTGTGTCATAAATCACAGCTCTCTTATATGCTACATAAGCCAAGCAAAGAGTAGGGAATATCCTAAGGAACCAAAACTGGCAATAAATATTAACAATGTTACGTAGTTGAAAATTAAGTCCCTTTTACATAAATAATTATTGCAGGCTACTGTTAAATTTGTACACACGTAATTTTAGCAGCAAGGTCTTAACATGTGTCAAACCGTTGAGAACTGAGTGATGCTTACGACTGAGAGGCGTCGCACCAAACGATACAACACGGCGCGCGCGGCGGGGAGATGTTCAAGTTGCCCGCACGCGCTCGCTTTGCCGTAATCTCAGTCTACATCAGTATACTCAGATGTCAAACCAATAACATATTTTTAAACCTTAAGAAATATACTAAAACTTTTACTTGTAACATATTTGCGTATTATGATTAATGAAAAATGTATAGGGGAAAATAAAATTGTGCTCCGGGTGTGTTCCGCCTACCGGACAGTGTCTGAGCCTGCCGTCCTGGTGATCGCCGGAGTCATCCCTGTCAAGCTCTTGGCAGGTGAGAGGAAGGCGATTTATCAGAGACAAGGTGAGATCGGCAAGAACAGAAGAGCGCTCCCGAACCTTCCAGCAGTGGCAACACAGCTGGGAGCACGACACCCGAGGACAATGGACTGCGCGACTTAACAAGCAGGTCCTGACCCTGCTTTGGTGCCCAATTCCTGACAGGTCACGGCTATTCTCAGTCGTACCTGAACCGGTTGGGCAACACCGGTTCACCGGACTGCATTTATTGCTTGGGCGTTCCCGACGATGCGGAGCACACCTTCTTCCGCTGCCCCCATTGGGAAGTGCCCTTACTGGAGGTCACTCAATTTTTGTGTGCATTTTCGGTGGACTTGGCCTGCCAAAAGATCTCGGAGGATGAGGGCAACTGGGATTGTTTATCACAGTTCGTCCGGGGCATCCTCCTGGAAAAGAAAACCGATCTGGACCGCAAAGTGGCCCAGATCCCTTGAGCGAGCGGCTGGATAAGGAGCGAGACCCATGGGCGTAAGCAAAATTTAGGCCTAGTCTGACGTAATGTGATAAACAATTCCAGGTTAGAATCCTAAAGAGTAGAGGAGTTTTTGTAGTGGGTAAACCCGTTTTTTTACGGGGTCCCACACTACAGGCTGGCCCCTTGTGTGCGTAATGCATTTTTCCTACCTCTCAAAAATAATAATAATAATAATAATAATAATATTAATGATAATAAAAAAATATAAAAAATTAATAAAATGTTGAAGGGGGAGTATGATTGTTTACTTATTTCAGGACTTTTTCAGAATTTGTTCATAAGTCGGTCTGGCGCTGCGTGCGTCGCGCCGGGTGCCGGCGCCGGGTGCATCCCGCACGCGCTCGCTTTGCCGTAATCTCACTCTACATCAGTACACTCAAATGTCAAACCAATAACATATTTTTAAACCTTAAGAAATATACTAAAACTTTTATTTGAAACATATTTGCATATTATCGTTGATAAAAAACTTATATAGGGGAAAACAAAATTGTGTACTCTAAAATTTAACTTTTACCGAAGTTTTGATTTCATATCTTTTTAAATTTTGGTTTCAGAAAAAATACTTAGGTACAAAAGTTGTAGAAAAACTAATAACAAATAATCTAAAAAAAATCCCAACACGATAGTGTATGTAATACTCGGCCTATGGCCAATAAAGTGAACCACTGTAATTCCCAGGGGGGGAAAGCTTTGGAGGGGGTTGGGGGGGAAAGCTCAAGGGGGAGAAGCGGGGACTTTTGGGAAAAGACACGTCTAATGTGGTTCTATCACATATATAAAATCCAGCTTTCCACCATTTAGTTGCGATAAACAACCTTTATTCACTGGGCTATCCGCCAAGCCGAAGGGTGCTGCACTTTTGTATAACCATTGACTTTGTACACTAATAGTCAATGGTATAACTTTCTTAAACTACAGGTTAAAGATGTAACACATTGGTGTATTTTATCTACAGTTATCAGCTGATTTTTGTTCAATTAAAAAAATCTCCACAAGGATAACATGGAAACTTTGAAGGGCTCTAGCGCGAAAACCGGATTTTTCCCAAACATGGGACCATCTCCAATCGATTTTTCGTGGCCAAAAGCCCCTTATTCAACAAAAAATCAAAAATCCTTGGAGCAAAAAAACTTTTTGCCCGTACAAACGGAGCTTGTTTTAGAGTATAAGATAAGATTTGATGATAAATTTATGGTTATACTACAGAATTAATTTATGGTTAAAATCCAATTCCCTGTGTGCTTCTTTATCCCCGCGGGCCGCGCCGCTGCGCTATCACCGCCGTATCAGCTGCAGTAGCGGCGGCGGCGGCGGCAGGAATTCCGCCGGCGACCTCGGCAAGGTCGGCAAGGCCGCGGCGCCGCCTTGTACAGTAGGCCAACCACCTCGGCCGCTCCAGATACACGGTGGTGGGTGGCGCTCAGGCGCTGCCGTTGCGCAACAAGCGGCGGATAACTGACCAATCACTCGGTAGGACGAATCCAACCCTGCTATGTAACGGGCTACGATGTAATCGATGCACGTAAGCGGAGACTGCAAGCGTTTCCTTTATTTGGCGCATCTTTCTTTGTGACAAAAATTTGAATTTCAATGTACATTAGAGCTCTGCGAAATTTGAAAGGTGTATAAGTTGTACTTGATCGATATACCTATAGCTCTTTTGTAGTCAAATGAAAAGCAATAAATACAAATTTCAACAAATGTGTTTTTGCAGTAGAAAACATTCAGCTTACTCCAAAGGCATACATTCTTCTCAGTGTGATTCTCCAATGTGGTATGATATGAGATGATTTATTTGTTAAATATTATCCGCACACGTCATCACACAATGCTCGTGCATCAGAGGAGTTATATGAAATTCTAAACACAACTTCGTTTACCTGACTAACCAGACTTTTAGGTTTGTTATTGAAAAAAATGCCCTAATACCATTTCAAAGAATGACATAATTATTCAATCTTGCCTAGCGATATTATTTTTCCACTCAACAGTCTGCAAAGATTGTTTAGCGAATAACGATTGTTCTGTAATTATTGAGCAGTGGGTTGGGCATTGGATTAGTTGGATGAGATACTAACGGTGGCGTCGTCCTGTAATCCAGCTACTTGGAGGTCACGAAATGTAAGTAGATATACGCGATTGCTTGTAGATGCGATATTCCCTGGTGGGGATTAACTTCCGCATTAGTGAATACTAGTTCATCCGTAAAGACCATCCTCTTAATCAGAGCAATTCGCATATATGAGGTCGAAATTGTGGTTTGGATCCCACGTTAAACTGTAGGTCCCTAGATACCATTGGCTGTTGGGATATTAATTAACAGTCCTGTCTAAGCAGAATGTCGGCCTTAGTTAGTAACAAGACTACAAGATCGCGCCACAATCATCCTACACTCATCTCTTATTCATACTTGGCTTAAACCAAAGAATCTAAAATAAATAAAGACATCTCTTTATTTTATTTTAAATTCCTTGGCTTAAATTACCTATTAGTTATGTTGCCATTTCAATAAAGGTATTACGGTATTAACGGTTTTACTTATAAGAATTTAGGGATGGGGTACATCTTGGCACTTACTCCTGAAGTGACTAGTACATGTGTAATGTGAATAATTATATATGCTACCTTTTGAAGTAGTACTTATAAGTAAAAACATATTGTTACCAGGCAGACAAATCTATAGAAATTCCTCCAAGTAATCATTTCCGCCTCGCTATTGAAACAAAAAGAAAGTTTCTGTAGACCTATAATGTATCAAAGACGATGTTAAGAATTGGGTTTTAATAATATACACTCCACTATGTAAGTTTAGTTAAGTTTATTATGATACAAATGAGCGAATTTCTTGTGAAATTAATTGTTTTTGTAACTACAAGATATTATTTTGTTGCAGGTATGTGCCTTGAACCCTGAGTTCAACAAATTTTCTCTCAATCGTGAGTATGAAATTGTACCTTTGATATCAATTTTATATCATCCCCTACCCCTTTGGATATACAGGGTGATTCAGACGAAGTGCAGAAATTTCGGGAGGTGATTCTACACATGAAAATAAACAAGAAAAGTCATATAAACATATGTTCTAAAATCCTTCGTTTAGCCGCTAGCCGCCATTTTGTTTTTTATACGTAATAATTTTTATCTCCGTAACGATTTGATGGATTTACTTCATATTTGGCATGAACCTTTATCACAACAATGTTAACTTTTAGAAAAAATATTATTATTTTCCTATGTGTATTTTCAAAATGGCGGCTTTTTTAAAATTTCAAACTCAAATTTCTCAAAATCCGCAATTTTTTTCAAAATTTTATTTGAGACAAAAAAGTTGACAAATTTAATTATCTAAACAATGATACCAAGTTTGTAAAGATCTGATAACAAATAACGGATTTATTGAGATTTTTCTGTTAAAATAACCTAAATTTACATGATTTATAATGCAAAATCGATGGTTTTTTTTTTGCTGAAAAAACTCAATAACTCCGTTATTTGTTGTCAGATCTTTACAAACTTGGTATCATTGTTTAGATAATTAAATTTGTCAACTTTTTGTCTGAAATAAAATTTTGAGAAAAATTGCGGTTTTTGAGAAATTTGAGTTTGAAATTTTAAAATGACCGCCATTTTGAAAATACACATCGGAAAATAATAATATTTTTTCTAAAAGTTAACATTGTTGTGATAAAGGTTCATGCCAAATACGAAGTAAATCCATCAAATCGTTACGGAGATAAAAATTATTACGTATAAAAAACAAAATGGCGGCTAGCGGCTAAACGAAGATTTTAGGACATATGTTTATATCACTTTTCTTGTTTATTTTCATGTGTAGAATCACCTCCGGAAATTTCTGCACTTCGTCGTGAATCACCCTGTATATCTCGTTTCCACTTTGAATTGCAAAGTGCAAAATGTACAATGAACCTTTTGTTTTGATCAAATTTTGCTGTAGCTGTAAATATGAATCGTTTGATCCTTTTTGGTTTACTTAATTGCATTGACGGGGATTTCCAGTTGAAGTCTTGTTATGACAAAATCAGCTGTTCTGAAACTTCTATTAATTCATTATTACTGTTTGTTTATGTTTTTACTGTTGTTGTTTCAAATATACAAAATGAATGTATTTTCCCTAATGTATTACTTTATTTAAATATTATTAAAGTCACTGAAGGCCATGACAAAAGAGAATGGTTCTATGAGTGAAAAGATCAGGTGGATGCTCCTTCGTTACAGAGCTACGCCACTCGCGTGCGGGAAGAGTCCTGCAGAACTCTATCTTCACACAAAGATCAGAAAAGAGCTGGACTCAATTTTCCCTATTCCTAAGAAGGAAAGAAAACCTACTCGTTCAAACCCTGTAAGATTTGAACAATACTCCGAAAAATGGGAATTCGGAAGAGTTACGTCTCGGTTAGGATCACCCCACTACATGATCCGACTGGACTCTGGGCGTGAAATAAAAAGACATATCAACCAATTGATTTCAACTAGTTGCCCCAAAAAAACCACAAATCAACCTGAACGTATAAATCAGTCTGTTCAAAGAGACCGTTCAGTCCAATTTAACATAACCGGAATTCCAAGACTACATACGACTCCAGCGACCCCAGAACCTGATGTCTAGCCTCCTGAAAATTCTCCTGAAAATGATGTCACAGGTCCGATCCATCACTCTCCACAATTTCGCCGGTCAAGGTGGAATCGAAGGATACCGAATTATCTGCAAGACTATGTGCAGAATCAGTAGCACAAGACCATTGACTTCTATAAATCATTATGTATTTTGTTTTGTTCTCATATACGTTCAGAAAATTATTTAGGGGGGAAGAGTGACAAAATCAGCTGTTCTGAAACTTCTATTAATTAATTATTACTGTTTGTTTATGTTTTTACTGTTGTTGTTTCAAATATACAAAATGAATGTTTTTTCTCTAATGTATTACTTTATTTAAATATTATTAAAGTCACAACAAGTCTCCAGGGTGCAAAGGGGAGGGGGGTTTAAGTTTCTAATTTTGGGGAGTCGACCAACTAAATAGTTAATGCCTTTATTTCACCTGACAATGCAGTTTGATGGGACCGTGAAGGATTTCCATGTATCATACTGGTCATCAATAAGTTATTCCATTGTTTTCCCCATATATGTTTGCTTGAATACCCATTGAGTGTCATTCAAACACTACCCCAATTTAAACTTCTAGTGTCCGTCACATTGCCCAACAAATCAAATCTTGCCAAATTGATAAACGGATATCATTGACGGCGCACCAACGGAGAACGCATCGAAGTAGGGGGCTGATAGTTGTAGGGGATATTTTTTTATAATCCCACTCAACTCTATCACTGGTCATCACCATAACATCTGCTAACATCATAAAAGACTTACAAAATTATGTTAACATATAACCGAAAAATAATTTGTAACTTTTATTTCATTCTGGTCTTTTCAATTCCCACAAAGGTAGGAATATTTGTGAAATAAATGTTTTTGATACTGATTATATGTGATCATGAGCTTCCTTGCCGATTTGTATACTTGATATTATACAATACTATGAACCGTTTATCATCCGAAGACAACAATTTCGGGGGGCGTGGTCACGGATGACCGGGCCGGGGGTCACGGCTGCCAGTCCACGGACGGAGGCCAGGGGCACGTGATCTGACCATCGGATCATCAGACATGATCACGGCGCCTTGTCCTTGCGCGGGGGAGAGCGGCGGCGTCCCGGGAGCCTGGGACCCGCGTCGGTTATACAATGGATGATGGGTGTCATTACAGGAGAATCGGAGTACGTGTCCAAGGCCGGTCCAAGCCAACTCTGGGTCGGACGTGGAAAGAAAGTAATATCGACATTACGTTGCCTTAAAATTAAATTCCTTCGTAACAGAATTCAGTACATTTGTGATAACGTACTTCCATTATGTAAAATATGTTTTGACAATTGATTTCTTCAGCTTGCAGTTTGTCATTCTATCATATAATATATCCTATTTTTTACTTTCAATAGTAGCCTATATAACTAAAATTATATTTAAACTCTTTTATACAGTATAAATACGTTAATGTATGAAATTAAGTTTCAATTAAGAAACTAATTGAATTGTAATATTTTTACTTAGGTGGTGTTTTCCTACCCATAAATTGTAAAACTGTGGCAAATATTAGGGAATATACAGATTTTGTTGTCATTGAACTGAATGTGGAAATTATGTCTCTTCCAACTAAACTTAGTGTTGGTAAACCTCTTAATTTACATTATAACTTTTATTTAATTTTTTATTTATAATCATTACTTGATTTTTAAAGTTTTCAATTCTTGATCTTATCATAATATAAGTACAGTGAGTCTGTATGTCTGCACACCTCAAAAATAGCTATAGCGATTGTCTTCTAACTGTTTTAGCTCACTCCGTTCTAGAAAAATAATGTGCAGATTTCTATGTAAGGTAAAATTTAATTTCGTTAAAATCTTGAATTGAAAGATAAAATCCAATTTTTTTAAGAGTTATCAAGTATCACCCACATGTACAGTACAAATTTATTCATACTTGATCAATCATTGATAAAAAACCAAACCTTGATTAGGATAGTTTTATCAACGGATACGATGATAAAATCGAAACCGTCAGTTTCACCCCCAGTTGACGAGTTGGTCCAGTACTGACGCCGGATCGGTGTTGCTAATCGCCCGCGCTGCGCCGCCGCCGCGCCGCGGCGCCTTGACCTTGTGGTGGGGTAGGGGTAGGGGTGGTAGCCGCGGTATATAGGCACCGGCACGGGGAGACCCCTCAGTACACCTCTACTCGCACACACCGACCATGTACAAGGTGAGTACCGCTACTGTACACCCATGTGCCGCTCTAACTCTACCGCTAAGTATTTCAGATGTTTCAGAAAAAATTGTCAATTAATCTACTTATCCGTCTTAAATACTATTTTTATCAATAAAAAGATTTTCCATAATAAAATAAACTTAACAAAATAAATTGATCAATACTATTTTCTTCTTTTGGTTTTTTCTAATTAAAAAAAAAGTCAAAAGTAGAAATGCATAAATTTTGAAAATTTAATTCTATATAACGTTTGTACAAGCATTGCATTATCAAATTTAATTTTCTGAAATAAAGATTGGAGACTTGAAATTTTTTTTACTATTGAAAAATTTACAATATATGGAAGAACCTTTGTGCTGACAAACAATAAAATTGTGACTGAAGTGTAAAAACTACTTTATTGGTAGGGGTTTACTAAAATGCAAATTATATTTAAAAAATATTTTTGGTACTAAAATTTCTCTTATCTGTTTGTAAGTTATAATATTCACAGTTTACTTTGATATTTAGTTATTTAAATTCTATTGACTTTACAGAAATTACTTGCACTTCTTAGAATGTTACCTTTAGTTGAAACTAACTAAAATATAACTTAGGTTCTCATTTCTTGAAAACGTGTTGTAACTTTATTTTGTGATTTATTCACCTCAATGAGATTCCATGGAAGAATAAGCCAATGAAGTTAAATGTTAAATTTACACTAAAAATTGATTCCTAATTGATACAATTAAAGTAACAAAATACATTTTAAATTTAACATTTAATTAGACAACATAATATTCCACCAATACCATATTTACAGTATAATCTTCCTGCAAAGTTACTTAAAAGCTAGATTTATCGGCAGTAGTTTGAAGAAAAAATAGCTTACTCCATATTAGATTTATAAATTAATAAATAATTTTAGAGGTTGATAAAAACACAAGTCTAGTTATTCACTTTAACATAACAGTTGACAATCTAGTTTAAGATAAATCAATCTGTTTCAAAAGGAAACTCAAATTAAAAGAAAATTTAAACAAAACACTATTTCCAATTTGATTTTGTTACAAATTCATGTGAATTATGGAAATCAGTCCCAATGTGAGCTAAACGTATGTGGGGACGAAAAGTATCATACACCTTATAGCTAATCATTATAAAAATAAGTTTAAAATTCATCGCCAATCGAAAAGGAGTGGTGTAGTTTGTTACATGTATGCAACAATATTTAAAGGTAAATTATAAATTTCCTAATATTGTTTACCATCAAGCTTATTATATGGCAAACACAATATCATTGTTCTACCTACAAAGAGACTTTAATGCACGGGTTAACGGGTGTAGTTGAAATTAATTTCGGTGTTATAAATTGCCAGTACAAATATTAAGAAATTGAAATGTCCCATTTTACTCAAAAGCCATTCTTGTCTTAAATATGTTGTAGCTTTTGACCCAAATTGGAAAATAATTACTTTCCTTTCCTTTTGAAAATTTAATTTTAACGGTCCCTGATAACATTGCTAAACATAAAATTCTATAGAGACAATAAGTTACTTTTGATATAAAAAAGTTACCCCTCTATTCACGTTCACGATACGTACTCAAGGTGTTGTTCACCGATCAATTAGCCTCCGGGGACGTTAGGGGGCCAAGGTCAACCGGGGACGTTAGGGCTAGGGGCCGCCGGGCGGGGGTGGGGGCTCTGTACAGCTGAGATGCAACAAAGGGTGATACAGCGGCCGTTGGCGATGCTGGGCCAAGGCCCCTTGCCCAAGCGGCCCCGCCCCCCCCCCCCCCCACGGACACATCGCTCCCAATCATCGTTTCATAACGCCGCGACCAGTTGACATCCGCCCTGATTAGGAGGTCCTAATGAATCAGCGGTTACAGGGTGTCCCAGATAATTGATGTCTATATCGGGCCGGGTTGGTGGTCGATTCTGTTTACATTTTATTAAAGGAGTTCTACTATAAAAGAGTTTCAAGGGGAAATTTGTCACTACGGTTTGTTTAAATGTATGACGACAGGATCGTTTAAATTGTTTGACACTTTTATGAGTAAATTATTGACATTTTCAGTGTTATCATCAATAGTTCAACCGTCCCTATCTTATATATATTTTAAATTTATAAACAAGAATGTCTAGTTACATATTTGCTATTTTTCAAGTAAAAGCTACTTATGAGCGCTCCCTTTTTGTATATAATTAAAACAACAGGATTCTTTGTGTACAGTCCCTTAACATAAAATTTTAGTACATGTGAAGGTGTACACATTCGTCTCTAGTAAATCATTCACGTTTCGGCAACTAAAATACCCAACCGGCCGTTAAAGTCTCTAGCAAAACATAAAGCTAAACTTAATATAAAAAATCTTCAGTTCTTTATTTAATCTTTACACTTAGAAATTATACACAAAAAGAACACTATGTTACCTTAGAAAAAATTAATAATTAAGCTAAAATAGAAAAATTTATTCCTGAAAGTAAATAACAATAGTTTGTGTTAAATGGCCTATGTACTAATAATATTCTGTTTCCTTCAGCTCGCAGCTCTCTTCGCCCTCGTGGCCGCCGCTAGCGCCGGCGTTGTCCCCAGCTACCCCGCCCCCGCTGTGGTGGCTCCCGGCGCCCCCCTCAAGGCGTACGCCGCCCCCGCCTACGCTGCACCTGCCTACGCTGCCCACGCCTACGCCCCCGCTGCCTACGCCGCCCCCGCCTACCACGCCCCCGTCGTCGCTAAGCCCGTCGCTTACGCCGCCCCCGTCGCTAAGGTGGTTGCTCCCGCTTACGCCGCCGCCCCCGCCTACGCTCCCGCTTACGCCAAGGCCGTCGACGCTGACTACGACCCCAACCCTTCATACAGCTACGCCTACGACATCAAGGACGCTCTGACCGGAGACTCCAAGAGCCAGCACGAGAGCCGTAACGGAGACGTTGTCCAGGGATCCTACAGCCTGGTTGAGCCCGACGGTTCCGTCCGCACCGTGGAGTACACCGCCGACCCCCACAACGGATTCAACGCCGTCGTCCACAAGGATGCCCCTGCCGTCGCCGTCAAGGCCTACGCCCCCGCCCCCGCCTACGCCGCCGCCCCCGTCGTTGCTAAGGTCGCCGCCCCCGTCGCCTACGCACCCAAGGTTGTCGCCCCTGCTGCCCCCTACTACGGTTAGATTTAATATTTAACCAAATATGTATTTAGCGGGTATCCTGCTGTTTTACCATCATGCGCTCACTGTAAATTATTTATTGTTCCTCATGCCATGTAAATAAACATCAGAACTTGTTTTTATGCAAACTTATTTCGGAGTAAGTCCTTTACTTAAGTTTTAAATACCTCCATAATTTTTAGTCTGTACAATGGAAAACAGGTATCTTGTGTCACTCTTTGGGACAGTGTTTTTAGAAGCCTTAGAACCCACATTACAGTCTTGACGCATCACAAATCTCTCGATTGTCATCTGTAGAAAAGGTGCCTTAAATCCTGTTAAGTCCTTGACAATTGTCGAGCAACATATCAAAAGAAGTGTCTCGTGTATAGCTAAGAGGTACAATAAAATTGTATTGAATGGTACAATAAAAAAATCAGCTCACATTTAGGCCTATAATTTTGTTTGTAGTGAATGATACCGTATTTATTTAAAGATGTTTTCCAAGATCATTATTTAATGAGACAACTTGTGCTCTAAGGAAGTTATAAAACTATTTACCGAACCGCCTTTATAGTGGTATGAACACTCGGGGTATATTATTTTAGGTATTTCTTTCAGCTCGTTAGCTCCAAATTAAAGAGGCTATTATGGTTTTCTGGCTTAATTTAATAATCTATCAAAAAATGATAGAATCTCTTAATCAGTGACTAATTAAATTAATGTTTTGCTTCTCAAAACATTAATATAAAAGTTTTAGTGTTATTTTACCTTAATTTAATATCTTAATTTGCATCAAGGGATTCAGTATTTAACAAATAAAATTGTAAAGTAGTGCATTACTACTAAATGTTTACAGCTTTTAAATGTGTAATATTTGGTTATGTATATTCTAACTTTGTCGTCGTGTCATATGAAGTAGTTTTTCAAATCTAGATACAGTATTCTAATCATAGTAATCTATGTTTGCATTATAGCTACCTTTAATACCTTTATTGAAATGGCGACCAAACTAAATAGGTAGTATAAGCCTATTATGAATTAGAGATGAGTGTAAGATGATTGTGACGCGATCTTGTAGTCTTGTTACTTAGGTCGACATTCTCTTTTTACAGGACTGTTAATTAGCCAAACAGCCAATGGTAAATAAGGACCTACAGTTTAACATGGGATCTGAACCACAATTTCGACCTTATAAGTACGAATTGGTTTAACTTAATTATAAGGATGGTCTTTATGGATATACTAGTTATTATTCACTAGTGCGGACGTTAAGCCCCACCAGGAAATATCCCATCCATAAGACAAGAGGACGCCACCGTGAACAAGGACATTAGCTACATAAACAAGCAATTAAACATACCTATTTGACAGGAGTTGTATGTTGTATGTAAGCAAAAATGGGGACAATGCGTTAAAATCATTTGTACACATCATCTGATGGTGCATATATTCTCAAAGTTAAAATGTGGCATATGGAAAGTATACATCCCCGTAATCTTATAAGATGAATAAAAATATTCCGATGAGAGTTGATGCTTTGTTACCAAATCGCTACCCAATAACCAAAGTCGTATTATATTGTGTAGGATAATAACATTGCAGGATGAGAGGGGGCGTGGCGTACACAGCTGTTACAATTAATTTCCATCGGACTATTTAGTCCACTTTTAGAGCTTACCGACATTTCCCGTTAAACGTCTACCAGAAAAAAATCCGAGAAAAGGTCCGAGCTTTCGCTTCTTAACCTTTGGTTTGCAGATGGATATTGAGGGAAATAGAAAGGTAACTGAAATTTAAAAAAGAGCAGTGTGCCATCAATGGCCCAGCTGTTCATTATTTGCTGGACTTGCTTCTCAGTAACAAAGGTACCCAAGGTATATCACACATATTACGATTTTACACCTATCCGCGTCCAAATTGCCTTTTATTATATTCATAACTTCATCATAGTAAATAATAATGTAGACCCTAGAACCACATATGTATATTAAAAAAAAAAAAAACAAAAAAAACAAAAAAAAACAATACCAATTATAGTTTGTGTAGTTTAAATTAATATGTTAAAACCACTGTTTCTCTTTTAATTTTTACATATAAGGAACCTTTTTAGTTAGTTTTTTCTTTGGACACAAAATTGATTTTTAAGACTGGTTCTTCTCTTAAAATGTTTCAATTTACAGTAAATGCCAAAATTTGGATAGAAATAGATTCCCAAAAGTTGGTCTCTATGTAAGCAAAAAAAAGCTGCAATGCATTACATCCATTCCACTAATCCTCCATTCCAAATTTTCTTAAAATCACTTTGAAAGCGCCGCCATTTCGAGAAAAAATCAAAAGAATCGTACACCGTGGGTGTGTGGTGTGTAATTCGACTCAACAATAGCTACTTGACCCCACATCATCAGCTGCTGCTGTAGTCTTGATTGATCGTCTGCTGCACTTGTGAGTGATTATGCAACGCGCTCATTGTTATCTCTCGTGTCAACTCTTGTGGGCTGATCGCTGATCAGTATCTGTTCGAGCTTTCGTCATCACTTCTTCTCCTGAATTTGTCATTTTGACAGCCACAGCTGTGGCGTAGTTTCGCTTGACACAGTTTGAATATATTAAACAATCCAGTGTTGACGACAGCGTCCACTAACGAGCCGGTTATACCCAATTGGTTGTTCGGACATGTTTTTTGGCGTTCAAATTTGTAAATTCTTGAAACTTAAATGTAACGCTTTGTTGATCCAACAACTCACGCGTATGATTGGAAATTAATTATTCTTACAATGTATTGTGAAATGAGCACAAAGATAAAACTCAACAAAGACTACGAAAAACAGGAAAAAACCTAAAAATTCCAAGAGAAAAAGCAACCAAAACAGTCGATAAAAGACAAAAAGGAATGTTTTCAAGTTAATAATGTTTTAATAATCGTAATATTTCTTCAAGGAAATGTGGCCCTTTACCTCCTACTATACAGTTAATTGAAAATTTTGAAATATTTTTAAAATAAATTTAACACTCTTACCTTGGGGCGTAACATGGGAGGCGCTAGAGGTTGCAATTAATTATGAACCATAGTTTAAACCTAATAATAGCCTTATTAGGTTATATTTCCAGTTATTTGATGAAAAAGTATTTTGCATTGAAATGTTAATCTTCAAAGAATAATTTAAATTCGTTTAACATTATACATATAATTGTTAAATTTTGTTACAATCCAAAAGTATTACTAAACTTACTTGATATAGTGACAAATGAAAGATATTTGATTTGTTACATTCAGAACGCTGTTAACAAATGAACTCAAATGTAGATACTGGTGACAAAACTGCGACGAATAAGGGCTTTATTTTTACAGAACAACGTTCAAACAAAATGTGCTACAAGTTTCTTAACAAATTAAGATAATGTTAAGAATTATAAAAAATCAATGGCAACGATTGGGTAATATTTTTTAATCAGTGTTTTGAAATTTTAACTTTTACTGTACTAAAACTTTTCAAAAATGTTTATTATTTGTTCTTAAAACCACGAAAAATTGTCCGATTTTTTATCGTGGACAATTTATGTATTTTCATAACCATATGTCATGCATAATAATAATATCAGTATAGGTATAAAATAGAGAAATATGGAATATGAAAAAGTATAGTACATAGAATAAAAGGCAAAGTGTTAATAATGTACAAACAACTTTATTAAATAAATACGGTATTTACAAAATGAACGATAATGGAGATCGTCACACGGCGCCAAAGCAGGATACCGGCTCTAGCATCCCGTGGACGTGAGCAATGGAGGTATCAGAGATGTTTGGTAGCTTAACCGTAGTAGGGGGCGGCGGGGGCCACGACCTTGGGGGCGTAGGCGGGAGCGACGACCTTGGGAGCGTAGGCGACCTTAGGGGCGTATGCGGGGGCGGCGTAGGCGGGGGCGGCGTAGGTGGGGGCGGTCTTGTGGACAACGGCGTTGAATCCGTTGTGGGGGTCGGCGGTGTACTCCACGGTGCGGACTGAACCGTCAGGCTCGACCAGGCTGTAGGATCCCTGGACAGAGTCACCCTGGCGGGACTCCTGCTGGCTCTTGGAGTCTCCGGTCAGAGCGTCCTTGATGTCGTAGGCGTAGCTGTATGAAGGGTTGGGGTCGTAGTCAGCGTCGACGGCCTTGGCGTAGGCGGGAGCGTAGGCGGGAGCGGCGGCGTAGGCGGGAGCGGCCACGACGGGGGCGTGGTAGGCGGGGGCGGCGTAGGCAGCGGGGGCGTACACCGGGCCGACGGGGGAGGCGGTGGCGGCGGCCACGAAGGCTGCAAAAGCGACGATCTGCAACAATAACAACATGTGTTTCTTAAGACCAACTCAGGAGCATGAATTTAAATGAACATGCCATCTCTAGTGTCGTACTATTTTGTATAGCATCTAACATTATTTACATTAACTCCTCTATAAAAAAAATCATAAGCTTTCTTCTTCTTTTAACCATATTGGGGCTATATATAAACGAAAAGTTTATTGATAAATAGAGGGAATGGGGCCCTACTAGAGGGAATAGAGGGAATTCACCTAAGCCCTATTTTGTAAAATTATGTATACTAGAATTCGCCCCCCGGTCGAAATTCGATTAATAGTACAATTATTGATTTGGACCGTCTAAACCCAATTAGTAAAAAATATATTGTAAAACTGAAACATCATTTTTTATCCGCTTACATTACAAGTTGTAGAATTTATCAGTCAATTACTCTTCTTCCATAATATTATTATTAAAACTTTAAGAGCCGGTAAGAAGTAGCCGTGCATGGGGGCTAACTCTCATAATGTTTCCTTGGGATCAACAACAAACCCTTTCCAATTAAACAAAAAACTAGTATATGCTAACTATTTTGGTTAACACTTGAAAATCGATTTGAAATTATAACGGAAATTAGTAATAATAATAAAAAACTTAGCTCATTAAATAAGTATCGATTATAAATATTTATATATTTTAATGTTTGTTTAAAATATTGAGAGTTTCAACAATTTTGCAATATTATTGTGTTTAGTAAACAGTTGTTATACGATTCATTCAATTTTTTATGATAATGTATGTTTCCCTTAAATTATTGTATAGGCCTAATAAATATTATGTTTACCTCAAAAAATATTTTTACTGAATTTTTTCCAAGAAGTGGATTTGTTGTTATATTAAAACATTCCAGTTTTTATTTTTTCCATTTATGTTCGTACTTGTGATGTGCACTATATATATCCCTGCTGTACTGTTTAGACTACCTTATCAACAAAAATATTCGTTAAAAATTATTTTGGAAACACGCATTTATATATGTACTTATATAAACGCTATTACGTATTTATATCTCTTATACTTTAGTTTTAGCCAACCGTTACCATTCTATCCACCATAAGTCACTAGGGTAGTGAATTGGGTTTAAAATAATACACCTCTCTCAATAATATACTGATTATGATAACAATTACAATTACTTATTTTGCTCTATCATGATGAAATGGGCACAGTATAAGATACTATAGTCAGTAAAATCAAAAGGAAAATATGAATAATAGTCTACGGCGATTCATTAAAATAGTTTACTATGTATTATATTTGTCTGACCTTGCTTGTAATCTGGTCGAATATTTATTCTAAGTTTTAGAATTGATTTATTTTTGTTTTGTACATAAACAACTAGTTGTACGTTTTGGATGTATTCAGACTTACTCGTTTATGCTATCTTAAAATAAATTTATTTATATGTAATTGTGAATTATTAGGATTTTTGTGGTTTAGAATAATTGGTTAGATTTACGTTTCCTTGTTTTTAACATTACTTTTTATGTTATTAAAAGTAGATATGTTAAAATCTATCATGAATTATTATGCTTAAGCAAAACAAAAATTCAAAATTAATTTGTTTTCAGTTAAAACTAAGTTTTAATTTTTAAAAATTAAATTTGATAACAATCTAACTTGTAAAACCAAACATATCCCTGACGTTTAACTACACTAAACGACAACACAAGAGGCACACAGAACGCAACACGAGGACACGGGCACGGACACGGACACGCACCTGGAGAGCCATGGCGATCGAGTGGTGAGACACGGTTGGTGGTGGCGAGCGCCGGCCGGCCGTTATATACGTGGTGGTGGGCTGCTGCAGCCGTCCACATGTCCACCGGCCACCCCGCGTCCTCCCGCCCGTAACTTTCACCGCCCACCACCACCCAGCACCACCACCAGCACCAGCAGCCGGTGGTAGTAACTCATCCGGCGATTATACGGCCGGGGCCAGCAGGTGTCACGCACTGGAGGAAAGGTGCTGCTATACATCGACGTCACGTCACGTCACGTCGCGTCACGTCCACGTTCGCATGGTATGCTCCCTGTGTATTCAAATGGAACCGGCTATACATCGACGTCACGTCACGTCGCGTCACGTCTTCATTCGCATCCATTCGCACTCGAATGCTCTGAGGAGCATTCGGGTGCGAATCGGTGCGAATGGGTGCGAATGAGGACGCGACGTGACGTGACGCGACGTCGCTGTATAGCCGCTACCAACGTCCATTCGGCCGTTCGACTTTCGCCTCGGGTATCTTCGTACGCAATCGGGAAACTTCGGAACCAATGAGAGCAAGGGTGGATTTTGTCCGAATGTTTGTTTTGTTTACTTCCGTCTAGGCCTAGTTCTTATCAGTTGATGAGAGTGAGTGGTCCGCTAGGGTTTTTGGCAATTGTTACTACCATGGATGATGAGTTACTAATTAGTTTAGTGGAAGAAAAGAAAGAAATTTACGACCCTTCCCACAAACTGTACATGAGCAATGTAAGAAGAAGTGCTGTTTGGGAAGAAATTGCGACACAGATGAACAGTACTTCCATTTAGAACCCTACTCAAATATTGCACAAAAATTCTATGTGTTGAGTTGTTTATATAATTTATCGAAACACAAAAGGTAACCTCTATATTGCCAGTAGTGATTATGTCGCTACATGTATGTTTATTTATGCACTTTAAAAATTATTTCAATACTTTATTAAATATGTTATTAGTTTATGCTAAAATGCTGGAATGTACGTACAATGACAGTAAAATGTTGTATTCCTGAAAAAGTTACACAGGAAAACCTAATTCATTTGGAGTAATCACCAATTTGTCTTTGGATACAGTAAAACCCTCTTTATAATATAGAAAACCTTACACTTCAATTATATGTTTACAGCCCTTACATATTTAAATACATCTATAGAAAACCCTTAACTTATTAACTACATGTAATCCATATCTCAACCTTTTTTCAACGCTTTTCCATATCTCCCATATCTTTTCCATATCTCAACGCTTTTTTCGCGCGCAGAATCCGCGCGCGCGCGCGGAATCCGTGAGAATTGGCGGAATGGACGTGACGTCCAGTGCGAATGCGAATGCTTGACGTCGATGTATAGCACCCCCTCCGGAATCGCCGGATCCATCGTTGCGAATGGATGCGAATGAAGACGTGACGTGACGTGACGTGACGTCGATGTATAGCAGCACCTTAATTGGTTAATGTTCCAGCTGATTTGACATTAAGCATTGCGTTGAAATTGTAACTCATTTGGCGTGCCATAACTGAAAATGCCACCATATGGGTTTTGTTAGTAAATATAAGTTAAACCCTACCTAGTGACTGTACATACCAAATTTTATAAGGCTATGGTGTTCTTTTTATTTTCTCCATAAACCCTATAGGGGCGAGTACATAGGTTTGCCGCCATATGGGTTTTCTAAGCAAATATAAATTAACGCTTCCTAATGAATGTACATACCAAATTTTATCGAGATATGTCAATAAATAAGCAAGATAGAAGGTTTTGTTGATTTCCCATAAGAATAACATGGAAAACATACTTTTTGGATTTTCTCCATAACCATTGAAGCTACTTGAAAAATTCAAAATACTAGATTATTTGTTTTTTAAGCTATTTTAAATGGTTTTAGTTAAAACTGTTGAATTTTCTAAATAAAAGTAAAAAAGGCCAAAAACCCATTTTTAACAGTTTTGAAACCCCATAAAACCCCGTTCCCATGGTCCGATCATTCTGGTTCGCGAACTCAACCTATTAGACACTGACTTACACCCCTGTACCAAATTTCATCGAAATCGGATGTTCCGTTCAAAAGTTATCGTGTTCACGGACACACACACACACACACACACACACACACACATATATATATATATATATATATATATATATATATATATATATATACATATATATCAATTTGAACGAACGGTGTTTTTGGCTTCTAGGGACCTCAAAACGAAAAAGTATCATGGTCCCGGGCTTAGGTCTTACCGTGACTACTACCGTAATAGCGTATTCCCTATAGTGAAATTCGCTAAAACCCGGTAAGAGCGATTTTCTGTTAGTTAAGGAGGATCCTTACATGGTTAAAGGTGTAAGGAAGGGCCTAAATCTAGCTAAGGTTTATCAGTTAAAAGAGAAGCTATCTTATCAGTTAAAGGATGATTCTGGTACATTCAGCAATTCGGGCCATATCAATGTTTTACTAATTCAAAATAATAGTTGCTGTCTTTTGCTATCGATTTTGGTTTTCTCCTTAGTGATAACGAATATAAAAATTAACTTGCTGACATATTTTCTTCGAAAAAATTATTTCCAAATCTGAATTTTTTTTGGGTTTGATTGCTCATAAACGGTTAATCCCAAACATCGTGCATGTTGTTAATTTTTTTACACCTAGTATCCAATTCGAATCGCCTTCATTTTAACGATGGGGTTTTGTAACTGAGTAAATCCGTTGATCTGTGTTGCCAAATGGTCAATTAGCGTGGGTATTTTTTGTAACCCAGCCATATGAATATTGATCGGCAGGACATAAGCCATAACAGGGCGTGGCCGGGTCCTTGACCGGGGCGCCGACATCCAGGGCGGTGGGCGGGCGTCCGCCAGTCATCAGGGGCTGGGGCAGTGTCTGGAAACGTGTCATGAGGTCCCAAGTCGATATATCTGTCCTAACAGGGATGAACCTTGCCGAAAGACATGTCAAAACCACACGTACAAAAACACTAAAGGAGAAAAACACGTTTTTATTCGTGTTATGGCATCGATCACCCTTGTCGCTTTTGTACTGGAGTAGGAGGATGTATTGGATGTCATAATCGGAAATGACGCACGATCAGCTATGCGGCTGCTTGCGTTAATTTCCGCAATGTCTATTACAACATTTAAGAACTTTTTATGATCCCTGATTAGGCACTATCTTTGAGACACATTTTTCGATAAAATCATCCAATTATTGGAAAATAGCCTTTTCTCCAGGGTTGTGGATCTATGCGTTTGGTCATTTGTCGCTAGAATCTATTTAACATGTTGTCAGTGTAGCGTTACCCTCGTGCAACCACAATACCAGTGATTCAAGTCGGTATATGAATGATGTAAAGCGTCGAGTGACGGCGCGGCGTCTCGGAGTGGACGAATATGGCGGGAAAGTTCCTTATACACAGTATGTCTTACGTCCTCTAATTCAAAATGGAAGTCGTCCGATGTCTGAAGAATGGATTGACCAGCGAGAAAACGGTCCTTCTGCTTTGGTTACATAAGTTGAACACTATTTCTTTGTTATTGATGTTTGATGAATTAATTAATCTAGTCATTTTTTAGAATCATGGTACATTTAAATATAAAGCAAAATAAAATAACTATAGGTATGTGAATGAATGCTGTCGTTTTTGTAAACTTACATATTGTACATGCATCGGTGTCCTAAACTAGTTATTTAGATCGAATGATCGTATTTCGGATTGTTGTGTTCAACACACGTATAAATGTGAAATCCCTTTCTCACTAGAATGCTATTTGATAAAATGTAAATAACTGTCAACTTAAGGTCAGGGATCTCTTTATAAATATGTCACAAAAAACTAGTTAAACAGTTGTTGGTTTTCATTGTTTTAGTATTCTTATATTCACTCCTTATTTTGACCCTTTTTATTTGGAGAAAACTAATAAAAGATAAATGCAGGACATAAAATAGATGACACTTTTAATAGTGGTCAACCGGATTTATTGCAACAAATTAAATGCTATAAATAGACTAGGATACAGCAGGATACCCGCCAAGTGTGTCTTGTCATCAGCATTCATGATGAAGGTAGCGAGGTAGTAGCGTCTAGCCGTACAGGGGGGCGGCAACCCTGGCAACGGGGGGAGCGTACGCTACGGGGGCAGCGTAGGCAGCGGGGGCGGCGTAGGCAGCGGGGGCGGCGTAGGCAGCGGGGGCGGCGTAGGCAGCGGGGGCAGCGTAGGCAGCGGGGGCGGCGTAGGCAGCGGGGGCGGCGTAGGCAGCGGGGGCGGCGGCTACCGCTGCTCCCTTGTGTACGACGGCGTTGAATCCGTTGACGGGGTCGGCGGTGTACTCAACAGTCCTGGTGGAACCGTCAGGCTCGACCAGGCTGTAGGATCCCTGGACAACATCTCCTTGGCGGGACTCCTGCTGGCTCTTGGAGTCTCCAGTTAGAGCGTCCTTGATGTCGTAAGCGTAGCTGTAGGATGGGTTGGGGTCGTAGTCGGCGTCGACGGCTTTGGCAACGGGGGCGGCGTAAGCGACAGGGGCGGGAGCAGCGTAGGCGACTGGGGTGGGGGCGGCGTAAGCGACAGGGGCGGGGGCGGCGTAGGTGACGGGGGCGGGAGCGACTACCCTAGCCACGGGGGCGGCGGCATAAGCTGCTGGAGCGTAGGCAGGGACAACTCCCGCAGAGGCATACACCACGCAGGCGGCAAGGATAACAATCTGCAACATTGATTGTGTTAGTGATATATCCGGATCAATATGTAATTGGTTCTACTGTATATGTCACATAGGTGACAATTTCGACAGACTAGTTGAATTGTTACTTACACTTTTATGTGCCATTCAATCAACTTTTTTGTTAAAATATTTCTCAAAAATTTTAAACCGAGCCAGTAGTAAAAGCAAATGCATAACAGAAAGTATAAAAAAATAAATGCTAGTACTTCACAAGTACGAGTATAAAATGATCTTGTTTGGAATAACGTTACACTTTTATTAAACCTTTTTACACTTATCTGCAGATGTTTTCGAAAATAGTGTGAAACATTATACTAAAAAAGAGTTAAAGGGAAATGAAATTGCCTCAATCCATCATTACTTATGAAAAAGGCCTACGAAAAACGAATTAAATTTTCCCTTTTTGCCCATCAATTTACTCCTTGAAGTATTCCCCCTTTGCTGTGAAATTCTTTTTTGTATCTACGTTATATATATTTAAAAAAATAAAATTTAAAATTATATATATATATAATTTTCATTTTTTTAATATATATATATATATATATATATATATATATATATATATATATATATATATATATATATACATATATAGGCCTATATAGTTTTTAAAGATACGTAGATACAAAAATACGTAGTTACATAAATACGTAGTTAATCCAAGCATTGTAATGCTGAATATTTAAAGAACAATTACTAGTAACATGTTGAATTTTACTTTGTAATATAATTTCACTGTAAAATTTAGTTTTACTCCTAAACACTTTAATTTTTTTACAGATATCACACTTTAGGAAGTTGATGTGTGTAATTTATTGTAAATAAAAAAAGCTTGTAATAGGCCTACTTACATGAAAAATCTTAAACGGTACCGTAACAAAATCTTTAGTATAGTCCGTTTTTTAAACCTGATCCTTCTCGAGAAAATTGGGGTAGGGGAGGGGTTTAAACTGTAAACAAAAAATTTAAACTTTAAACAACACATTTAAACTCGTGACAAACGTGTGTCAAGTATCAGATTTCCTCAAATAATGTTTTAAATAAGTTATAATATCTTTCAGTAACTCCTAGTCAGCTGTTACATTTTTAAGCCAAACCTATTCCTTTTTAAAAAGTAACAGTTCTAAAATAAACTGATTAAAAACAACTGCTACCAATAATATTGTAAAACTGATACACATTATGTTGTGATGTAAAATAACCAGCTGGTATGCAACAGTGAAATAAAACAAAAACAACAAAAAAACCAAAAGGCTTCATTCAGCCAATGGGATAGTAGCAAGTATAAACAAACCCCCTCCACCATCTCTCCCTCGAAGGATCAGGTTTAAAAAAACGGACTATAATATAGTTTTATCCTAAATCATCTTATCTTATTGTATACTCTAAAGCAAGCACTGTTTGCCCAGACAGAATTTCTTTATATAGTGTCTTCGGCCACGAGGAATCCCATGAACTGAAAAAATCGGGATTCACGCTATACAGCCTTTGAAAGGGCCCCGGTTATCCTTATGGACATTTTTCTTGAAACTAAATTGAACAAAAATTAGTTAATATCCATATTACAGTAACATGTTATATTTTCAACCTGTGGTACATAAAAAAAATTAAACCGGCATGGCTAGTGAGCGAAGCGAACGAGATCATCTCATGAGTTTTTATATTTCCCCAGAAAATGCTAGGCCCTCCACCTCTCTCCGATACTCTAATTATTAAAACTTTCACCCTTATTTTCAGAGTCTTAGATGTTTTACATAAAACAACAAATTTTTGTATAATTTAGTTCAATTGGATTTTTCAACAGATATTAAAATTTTTTTTATTTAAATCGGACCAGCACATAACTGACCAACAAGTTTATCAACTTGTTAGCGATTATCAAACACGGTTGTTATTATTTTATCAATTTCACCAATACACAATTGGAAAAAAAATCATTGGAAAAAACACTGTACACGCAGTTGCAACACACATTCCACCGCGACACGGTTCACACAGGTACGGGCCACACCGGACACACCGACACACAACACAGAACACACACCTGGGCGGCGGCCATGGCGAGTGATGAGCAGCGACGACACAGTGAGCATCGGTGGCGTGGTCGGTAGTCCATATATACCAGTGGTCACCCTCACCTTGGACCACATACACGGGGATACGCCCGTGTCATCGGGGAATCGCTGCCATCGCTGTCCACCGCGTCCCCTGGTTACGCCACCAAGCGTCGCGTCGTCTGTGACATTCAGACCGCAAGCCAGGAAATGTATCGTCAATACACATAAACATTCATTGGGTCATGTTTTGTTAGCAATTTAAGTAATGATGTGCTTTAATTTAAATTTTGGACGCAATGCAAGGGAAACACTCAATTAAAGACGTCTCTTGTCAAACTCATGTAATTTTTTATGTATGTAGTATTTATAAATACATTTGTAAGACGCTTAAATGTGAATTTGTGTTTTATATCAAACTAAACGGGTCACATGATTACGATGCCCAGTAAAGTTGGTCTATAAAAATATTGTACTGAGAAATTAAATTTACAGTTTAAATAGTCATTATGAGATCGTGTTACAGTCTTCAAACTTGATAACCTGCGTGCAATTTATTTTTAATTTTACTTTTTTAGTTTTTCATTATCGTACAACCTTTCATAAATAAATTATAGAACGCTAACTGAATGCTTGAGCGTGTTAATATCTTCTATCAAAAGAAAGTTGTTAATAGAGTGACGAAACAAACACTGTAGTGAATTGAAGCAGCATAAACCTTCCCAAAACGTATTACCTTTGAATAACGCTTTGATCCCTCTTGAATATTGTACCCCTATCCGGGGCATTGCATATGATTATTAGCTGTAAAATACATTCAATATAAGTTTATAATTATGTTTAATAACACACCAAAGACTATATTTTGGTATAATTTTTTTATTATACTTTATGTATAATTTATCGTCTGATTGTGAGGCAAAAAAACATACTTGCCTTTGACGTTATGCTAACAAGACCATATGATATTTCTGTTGGTGTTTGGTAGTTATAATTTTACAAATAAAAATTGGACTTTTTTTTAGAATGAATATGTTGGGTTTAGTTTTGGAATATATGTCTGGAATTATTTAATAGAAAACAGTTTTTAATAGGCGTGAGCTCGATAGTCAAAAGTTCCAATTCCAGAGAGAGGAATTTCACGATACATTTTCTCAAGACAAGATCGTACGACAAGAACGTCCTGATAAAATGTGCAATCTTTTGGAGAAAACCTAACTTTTAATAGACAGGCAACCTTTGGTTTCAATATACCAGAAGTTACATCTATTTCAAATATTTCGCCTTTGCCGCTTTTAATAAATGCCTCAAACGATTCTTCGCTTAAAGGCGCTGTAATGTTAACTATCATAGTTTTTGTGTCTTTAATGTAAACCGTTCCGAAGTTGAGAGACGTTTCTGATAGTTGGAGCAGAGGTGGGAACAGCCACAAATCTAATTTAACATCTTGCTTGAAATCCTTTTGTTCAAAGCAGAGCAAGCCATGTTCAACAGAGCCGAGCTCTATGGTTTCGTCGTCGTCTACTCCTTCCAAGTCGGGATCGAAGCAGTCTATCAAGTTGAGTTCTGTAACCTCACACACTAATGTTATTTCACAAGTCTCCCCAGGTCGTAGAACAATCACATCCGTGGACCTTTGTTTAGTCTCCACTTGACAGGGATATTCTAATTTTTTAACATAGAAATAACCAACGGTGTAAATCTTAGCTTTCAAATCTGTTCGGTTGTTGTTTTTAACTGTAATAAGCCTTTCTGACTTCCATATTTTGTTTTTCGTTGACATGACGTCATAAGCTGTACATCTAAATGAAAGGTTATAATTAAAGACGTTAAGCAATGATAATAAAGGAACTTCTATCTGAGCCTCTAAGCTCACTCGCAACGGGGTAAGTTTTGCCCCATCGACACGAATGCAATTTTCATCCTTTGATTTGAGCTTGGCTTCGTCCGTCAAATAAATGTGACCAATAATAACTGCTTTTACCTCCTTGAAAAAATTACTTTCATCAGCTTTTAGTTTGACATGTCGAGGGTAAAAACTTACTTCGAAAGTCTTAGAAGAATTTGGTTCTATTAGAGTATATTTTTCCTTTGTACGAAAACATGGCGAAGAGTAAGATCCGTAGTATTCTGTTAATTGTAGGTCAAACGGGTTACCGTCAAAGAGTACCACACTGAATGGGAGGACATCGGACGATGGAGTAAAAATTTGCCAACATATAAAAACAGGGACCGTGGTAGTATTTTCAAGCTTAAAACGACGAAATTCTGGTTGACCTTTAGGAGATACAGGTCCAAATCTGAGCAGTTGTGGGGCGAGTATTGGAGGTTGTATAACTGTGACGATCAGTGGGATGCAGAAGTGGTCAAGCTCTCCTATTTGTAGCACTATTGTATCCAAGTAACGACCCCAGCTGAAGGCAACCACTGTTACGGAGAGGATGACGTAGTCATGGGGTAGCAGCTGACCTGTGCGTGGCGTGACGAAAACTGTAAGCCCACGGTGGCGGTTGGCTCGCTCTTCATACTCATTGTCGTAATCCTTGAGTTTGATTTTTCTTAAAACTTGTTCGGGATCTGGAATTTTTGTTTGAGGTTTTTCTCTTTCAAAATTATAAACAACTAGAGCATCATAAAATGAATTAATACCTGTATCATTACGAATGTAAATTGTTTGAGTAATGGCTTTTCCCACTGGAATATCAATGAAACTCAACGAATTTTGGTCTATGGGCGAATCACCCTGCCTGCTATCAATTTCATTTTTGAGTTCCTCAAGTATAAATAGGTTATTAAAATGGTCTTCCCATTCTTCATCCATTGGATCTCTTGTATAACGACCTCCTACTATTGGCCAATTTAGATACGGAATGCTGGTGGCTATAGACATTTTATCATCATCTTCTTCAGTAACATCTTGACTACCATTGTCTTCTGTAAAATCCTTCTTAATCAAACGATTGTCTTTCATAGAATCACTCGTAAAATTGTGATAAGAATTGATGGTATGGATAGTACAGCTATCAATTAAAGAAGTTTCTGATGTTGCAATCGAATTAGGAGGGCAAGGGCATACATTAGCTTCTGAAGATTTACTACATTCGTCCTTGATTGAAAGTTCATAATGCGGCCATACCACACAACAGTGTTGGTTTTCTGCCTCCCATTCTATTCTTACTCTTAAGCCTTTTACGTTCCCTTCTACCTTCAAGAGCAGTGGTTGGAGATTGCCCTCGACAAAACAGGGTATGTAAAGATTTTCGAGAGGCCCCACTACATGAGGAGTAATCAATATCTCTGCTGATACCTGACCTCCAGGATCTAAGACGCTGCCCCTCGGAACCACTTCTACCACAACAGAAGTCTCGTCTCTCTGATCCGGAGGGCATCCCCAGAACACACCGGCGCTAACGAGGCTATGGTTGCTCACTGTGACCCTTACACAACTCTGAACTCCGAGGTAGAGCGGTTCGATGGAAAGCGAATAGGTGCTAAGACTGACGTCGGGCGCTTGAATATCAGCCGTCACTGGAATAAAATTTCCGTCCCAGTCAAGTACAGAGCACCAAAGAGTGTCTTCCTCACATTCCAGCTTATACTTTACCAAAACCTCACTATTCATGTGGCAGAACTCTCCAACATTTGTCGATAAGGATGTAGAAGGATCAGTGGTTTTCTCTAATCCTTCTTCAGATGATCTAAAGTGTAATTCATCCAACGTCCATTGAAAACTATCATAAAATGAAACATTTTTAGCCACAAGCGCTGCCTTTTGACACGACCCAACTTTAACTAGCCCAAAGTCAATGGAATCTGTTAGAGGCTTTAAGTGAGGATTGCAGCAGTATCCTTGCACCATAAGTTCGACTTTGACGTTTCCTTTGTCAGATATACACCAAAATGGTATTTCAAATACGCCCTCCTGTATTGACTCAACTGAAAGAGTGCAGATGTATGTCGAATACTTGTTACACTGAAAGTGTGAAGGTTCCATGACTAACCTAACCGAGGGACTGTCCTCAAAACATTTCCACTTAAGAAGTAAGTCTCCAGGACTCTCATTTTTTAACACCACCTCTCTCTTTTCAATTGGTGACCCAGGTGTAAGAGGAAAGTCTGAAAAATCAATGATGTAGGGATTAAGAGAAATTGACGGAATTACACATTCCACCCACACTTCGATATACTTGGCTTCTATTGACCTGAGCTCATTATCGTTTTCTCCGTTTAAAGGTAAGAGTTTTTCACAATATTGAAGGGGAATGCACTTTTTTGGCAAGTCATCAACCACGAGGACTAACATTGTCCTGTAAACACCGCACGGGAGCGAGTTAGTATCCAGTCGTATACAAAACACATTGGATGAATGCGGGGCGAGGCGGCCGGTCATGGGGATAGGACCTTCTGTTTCGCTCAACTGGATGACGCTAAGGGCGGCAGTAGGCATGGGCTCACCCCGAGGGGTCTTAATCTCTCGGATCTCCCAGTGGCAACTCATACTCACCTCTGCTGTATTAAACAACACGAAACAAGTATATTTTACGTCTGATGTTAACATCTTGCCGAAGTCTATGTAACATTCAGCTTCGTCAATATCCGGAATGTCTACATCAAACGTTTTCAGCATGTCCATGTGATCAATTATAGATGGATGAAACAAACATCCGTCACAAACTAAATCGACGTAATTAATTGATCCGTTTTCACACAATAGCAACACGCGAGCTGTGTGTAGCCCATTGGACGGAGGTCTGGCAACGACGTATATTGAGATCTCTTGGTCTTTTTTCAAGCTGAAATACTTAGGTTTTATTGTGAATTGCTCGGCTTGAAAAGTATTTGAGGAATCTATACTAAATTCCAAGTTTACCCATTCTGACTCTGATAGAAAACAAAACCTTGCCCCACTCCCGATGTTTTTGAGGGTGAGAGTGGTTCTACCCTTCTCTCCTACAAAATGTGAACCACAATCGACAAGCGAGTCCACGATCTCGTCCACGTTGCAGCGACCGTCGTTGGCTTCTATCAGGTAGGGTGGAATACTTTCTGCTTTAATTAAAACTACAAGATCTTCTCCTTTTTCTGATTTTACAACTAAGCTTTCATTTGTATCTGCCAGATACCGGCATAAAAATTCTACTGTAATGTAAAAACCTAATCCAGGTGCTAATACGTCGATGGACTTATTATATACAACTCTAAATTGAGAGTTTTTATCTAAAGGCAAAATCTGAAATCTACATTTCCCACACGAAATGTTAGTGATCTTGAACTTTTTCTTGTAGTATCCCCCGACCACGAAATCGTCGAAAACTACTTCCTCGGGATCTGCAATGAGCAGCTTTTGAGGTATAAAGCTCTGTGGTGAAGAGTAACTATACCGTTGTACTCTTTCCCAGTTTTGAGATTGCATGCTTGGCAATTTTCTAGCCTTGGTCCGGACATATCGTGTTTGTCCGGACACATCTTCTCTGTATTGAGGTACACGATTTAAGATTTGACAACGAGACTGCCTCTTTAATATCTTATTCTTTAGGTCTTCCCAGTTATATCCATCCGACTGATGAGCGTGTAACTGAGATTTTGTTATAAGTGGGAAACCAAATGCGTAAATCTGAATTGTTTCTTTTGAAATGTTGCTGATTTGAAATGGTCTATTACAACAATCAAATGATCTAGGCAATGTATTAATATCCTTAAATGACGTCTCTTCTTGATAAAGCAGTCTTTGCATGTATCGTATTTGGGCGTGTTTCTCTTCATATTCTCGGAGAATCGTAGGGTCAATTTGTCGATCTGAAATTGCTAACTCTCGAGAGCAGTTATTGCAAAAGAAAGATGATAAGTGATTGTCCATGTTTCCACTGGATTTTACATTCCTGGAAAAATTCTGGCCACCTCTTTCTAAAATATGTGGTAAGCTAACCATAGCTAACCATTCTGTATTTCCTAACCTTAATAACGTTAAAATATTTACATTTAAATGCTTTAATAATATTTGAACATATATCAGCTGTCGTTTAAAGCAATGAGCTGATTTACGTGAAGTCGATACATCTCTCTATAAAAGAGGATGTTCGTGTACATACACATATAATATTTGTGGTTGATGGACCCGGAAACCACAGGACCGTTTGCAATGATACTTACCAAGGAAAATTTCATAGAGAAGGTGTGCAAGCTATTAGTTTTTATAGCCCATAGGGCTTAGCCCCAGGACAGTCATAAAAGTACCCATTTCATGTTTTTTGAAGTTTTTGTTTCGAGTTGTTTAAGAACATAACATATGGAAAAACATGTTTCTTTGTAATTAATTCTATAAACAGCTGTTTTCATTTAAAGTATAAGGAGAAGTTCTCATTTTAAGTATTTTGGGATTAAAAACTAGAGAATATAACAGCCTTGCGGAGAGCGAGCGTAGCGAACGAAATTACCTAACGGCTAGTGAACGCAGCGAATGAGCTAAACCTGACAG
This sequence comes from Neoaliturus tenellus, assembly GCA_030545055.2. Classification (NCBI taxonomy): domain Eukaryota; kingdom Metazoa; phylum Arthropoda; class Insecta; order Hemiptera; family Cicadellidae; genus Neoaliturus; species Neoaliturus tenellus. The sequence continues at coordinate 199,136,978 of CM061532.1, read as the reverse complement.
AGCGAGTGAGCGTAACGAACGAGCTCACCTGAAGGGCAAAATATTCCCCACGTTGGCATTGCAAACCATGCTGGGTAGCAGCTAGTCATCTATAAAATATCTTGAGCCCTAGCAATATACAGAACCAAATAAGTATGGACATCACATGTTAAAAATTTTAGTTTTGCCCTCGAAACCCAGAGGAAAATAAAGCGCTTATGCTAGGATTACTTCTAATTGTCAAGGAAAGTTTGACTCTTAAATCTCAAAATAATCATATTTTTTACAAAAAATCAAAACATTAACCAACTTCTTCAAAATTATTATAGCCATCTGTTGGCATTCAACCAATCAGAATTATACATAAATAAAAATTACATCTTGGTAATGCTATGTGTGTTCCATGGGCGGCGTTCTCCCTTCCCCATGAGAATGCCCCTACTTATTTTGGTATACATTTGCTCTAAGGGGATCCGTTTCGTGACGTAGAGCAACTTAGCTTGTGGTATACTGTATTTCGACATGTTCGATAGTGTGTGTGTGGGGGGGGGGGGGATTTACCCAAATTTACCCAAATGGAGAACAAATCTTAAAAGATATCATCACGTCGAAAAAATCTGTATTCATTGACAACAAAATAAAATAGACCTCAAAATTTATATTGGACCAAACATTCAGTCGATATGGGCGCAATTACAAAAAAATATGTTATAACTGAAACACCTGTTCTTTCTGATTTTTATGCTAACATTTGTTTTTACAGTAGCTGTCTAATGATTCAATACCTTTCTTCCATTACATTAACATTGAAATTTGAAAGCCTGTAGAGCGCAGCCGATGTGAATTATAATGGGTTTCTGCTCATCTGTAGGATTATACCTTTGTAACGGTATGCAAATTTTAATTTAGCAACGCCAGGATATAATTAATAGAACGTCTTCACCCATTGTCGTCATCTGGCTTTCTTTTAAAAATATAACCAAAACACATGTTCTACGAAAACCAAGTAGACATAAAAAAATCAACAGTGCTATTCTTATGTGGGGCGTTTTAAGTTATTTCTCATTTCCTTGTAAAATTTTTGGAAACGCATACAGATATTTTTTTCAAGTTTCTGGAGCCAAGACCTTTGATCTGACACCACTCCCACATTCAAAAATGTGTGAGACACTCATAAGTTTGCTATAGTATGTTTGCTTAAATGCTAATGCAGTTCGTTAGTAGATAACCGTGGTTTAACACAACCTAATTTGTATGAATAGATAAATGCTTTCATGGGTGTGCTGTGTATATTCTGCACAGTTGTTTAACTAGACAATCAATTAATTTCATTATCTAGAATGAGAAGGAGGTAGGTGACATAAACAAAAACAAAACCGATGACGTCAAAGGTGCAGCACAAATATTCCAAGCAAACCACTCATGTGTCGATATAAATAACATGACGTCAAATGTGCAGGACCGCTTCAATCAGCTGTTGGTCTCATCTGACTTGCTTTGTTCTAGATGCATTGGGTGTTATTTACGATTCATGTTTGAAATCTGTAGAGCACATAACCTTCTTAAAAAGTGAAATTCGAAAGAACATTTCTTTTATACAATTAAGTGAATTCCTTAGAGTAAAAGAAATCAAAAGTTGCTTATTTTGCTTATGTATAATCTGTTCTTCCATATGGCGTTATAGCTTACAGAGGGGCATACAAATCACATCTTTCGGGTTTAAATGTAGTACAAAACTCTATTCCAAAAGCTGGGTTCAAAAAGTGTAAAAGATTCCCATCCTATCTTCTATTTCAAGAAACAAAATTGTTTTCTATCTAAAAGATATTTGTTAAGGAGATTCTCTGTCTTAGTACCAATAATCTTGGTGAATAAATCTCAATTAACGTTTTCAAATTTAGACTAAAGGATTGGTTACTGGTTATCATCGATGAACAGGCCGAATCTTGTGCTGATTACAGGGGACCCATAACACGCCAACTTTTGAATTGACTGCCAAACTCACACCTCTTGCCCTCCAAGCTACTCTTTACTACTCATATCAATTTTACAAATTACAGTATTATTATTACTTACAAATTGTTATTACTTTTATCACAGTAGCCCTTATCAGTAAATTACATCTGTTACATATTTTAAAATTTTCTCACAGTGCATCACCTCCATTAATAATCGAAACTAGTATTTTTGTTAATACACTTATAGCCAAATTTATGATTTTGTGTTAATGTTGGAAGATATTTGTTTGATTGATTGATTAAAGCTTTAATGATTTTTTATTTTCATTTTATAAATTTATTACATTATCAGATTTTTCTAAATGTTTTTCTTATATTTACTAATTCATATATTTTTCTGGTTATAACAACTCGGACCCGCGCACAGACCATCAGTGTTCCATGTAGGCGCTTTTCCTCAATGTTTGTATATTTTTTTAACAATCTTGTTCTATTTAATTTTTTTTTAATTTGTACCGTGTATTTGTTAAGGAAATGCATCTATTTTAACTTTAACTTTAATCGTTTTATCGGAATACAATATGTTTATGATACATTTTGAATTATGAAGAACTGTTTGATACAACTAATGTCCTTTAAAAAGTAAATCTAGGAATTTCTTTTTAAACCTTCACCGTCCGTCACTATGGGCCAATAAGCCTGTGCGATGATATAAGTACACCATGACACCCTTACGGCATTTAGTCACCTAGGCTAGCTGCCGTGTTTGTGCCTGTTACCCAGGATCGGACAAGTCACCGCTGCCTGACACGAGACCCCTAAGCTATAAGGTAACGCTCTGGTACTCTTGTTCAGTCACTGATATAGTATATTTCAACAACGGGGCAAAAACAATACAAATTAGAGTTTCATTTAGCTTTATTGAAATAAATAAATGCAAATGATTCAATAAATTAGGATGACTGGGTGGGGGATGGTGGTTTTTGGTTTGAGATCACGGTTTAACCGTAGTAAGGGGCAGCGGGAGCTACAACCTTGGGAGCGTATGCCGGAGCGACGACCTTGGCGACGGGGGCGGCGTAAGCGACGGGGGCGGCGACCTTAGCGACGGGGGCGTAGGCGGGGGCGGCGTGGGCGGCGGGCTCCTTGTGGACAACGGCGTTAAATCCGTTGACGGGGTCGGCGGTGTAGTCGACGACGCGGAGGGTGCCGTCAGGCTCGACAAGGCTGTAGGATCCCTGGACGACGTCTCCCTGGCGGGACTCCTGCTGGGTCTTGGAGTCTCCGGTCAGAGCGTCCTTGATGTCGTAGGCGTAGCTGTATGAAGGGTTGGGGTCGTAGTCAGCGTCGACGGCCTTGGCGTAGGCAGGAGCGTAGGCGGGGGCGGCGGCGTAAGCGGGAGCTACGACCTTGGCGACGGGGGCGGCGTAAGCGACGGGCTTAGCAACGACGGGGGCGTGGTAGGCGGGGGCGGCGTAGGCAGCGGGGGCGTAGGCGGGGGCAGCGTAGGCGGGGGCGGCGTACGCCTTGAGGGGGGCGCCGGGAGCCACCACAGCGGGGGCGGGGTAGCTGGGGACAACGCCGGCGCTAGCGGCGGCCACGAGGGCGAAGATGACTACAAACTGCAACAACACACAACATGTATTACAGTATTTGAATAATTTAATGAGTTTCTGGTATCTACTTTTCGAGTAGGCCTATGTTAATATGGAGTGGTGTAATTAAAAAACATGTTAATATGTTCACTATTTATTCAAATTTTTATCATAAATTTGAGTATTGTCGCTGACTTTATATCTGAAAAAATATTCTACTGTGTAATCTTTTTTATTATTTTCTTTACTCCATTGCAATACTGCTTTTTTTTATTACAGCCTAAAAAGCCTTATAGACCTGTATGTTTGAAAAGATCATTATATGATTGAAAACTAAGTATTATGTGTGCATGTTCTCTAGTTCCTATTTCTTTTATGATTTGCCACTTATGTAATTAATTGATTATCCTCTCCCAAGAGAATATTTACCAATCGCCTTCTCTTACTCGCCTTTGTTACGAAGAGGCCCGTATATTAGGTCAAGGTTCAGTTTGGAGTAATTCGATCTACTTAGTGTAGTCGGGTGGCCTCAGTTGCATAAGCTTCGTGCAAATTTTATTTTATTTTTAACTTATGACAAAATAATAGTCTTATCTCATGAATTTTATCCATCCAATCAGTTTTAATAGAAATATGGCAATGATTTGACTTTTTATTGAACGTTTTCTTTCCTCATCAAAGAGAAAATGACTAAACCGAAATAATCTCAAATGAGTTAATTCATTACAAAATCTAGTTAATTTGTAGCAATTAACTTGTTATGGAGGTGTTTCAATATTTATTGTACACCAATTTAATTTATTTTTAGAGGTTAGAAAATGTAACGTTTACCAAAATGAAATCCAACTGGGGCTGCGCCATAAATGCTATTAATTATTTAAACTTAAGTTTTAAACTGTTTGTTTTATTTTTTTTTAACTATGGACTAAGGTCTTAAACTCGTTGATTAAGATCTTAAGGTCTTAATTTTTACTGATTAACCGCTGCTAATTCTTGCATTAATAATTTATATCCGAAATTGAATAATGAATTGGAAACAAGTATAATAATAACGTGAAGGTTAAATGTATAACAAATAAATTCAATGTTGAAAGCTATTACAAACGACTTATCATTTATGTAACTAACTGATTAACTGGTACCAACAGATCGGATTACATGTTTATTAAAACATTAAAGTAATCATGCTTACAAGTACATTGTATTGCATGGTAAAGAACTCAATAAGAACAAAATAAAAATTGTAAATGCTTTTTATGAAGCTTCGATTACGGAAAAATTCTAAACAAACTTGAACAGGCATTTGTGAAATCATGTGAAAGTTTGAAGATTGTAAAATAGCGCCTGCAATTGTAAGATTTTTGCATTCCTGATACTAGTATTTTAAAATATGTTTGTAGGATTATATTTGTATTATTTTGTTTTCAAATTACGTTGGCTTGTATTTTTTTACTTAGACATACGGACAACCAGTCCTAAACAGCATTAAGCTGACAAAATTCAGACTCAAAGTTAATAAGTGTTATATTTATTAAATCATCAATTTAAAATAATCCTAAACGAAGATTAATTTTTCTTATTTTTTGCCCTCCACACATTGAATAAACTCTTGAATGATAGAATAGCACATAACATCCGCAGGGTAATCTAAACGTAGCACTGGGCCTGTAGACCTAATAAACACAATGGCATCAAGACACAGAGTAATCCCAGACACTGAAAGCACAGTCCACGGAACTACAACACTGATCACTCCAGCGACTCCGTATCTCACTGCGGACACTACGCTAGGACGCACCTGGTAGGCCATGATGTGGTGTGTGTGTGCACTTGACAGTGGGAGTGTGCCGCCCCGCGTTTATATACCGTGCAAACCTCCCTCAGTGCGCACCCCACCCAGGACCCGAGGCCGTGCAAGTAGGGCACGGGGGGCCTCCAGGGAGGCCGCGTATTGTCGTAGCACTGGCCGCCGGTCGCGGGGCTTCTGATCGGTGGACTCTGCGGTGTGGGGGGGGGGGGGGGGAGGAACGTCAAGTGGACTTCTGAGGTGGAGATATATTGTCATCTAAAAAAGTTGTGCTTTTACCGGATAAAAAAATTGATCAGTTTTTATAAAAACTGATCAGTGATAAATAATCTTTTTCGAAAAATCTTCAATACTGTCATAGTAATTGACTTTGATCAGAAAAAACAGTTTATGTTCTTCTTAGATCAGGGTTTAATTTGATCAACTAACAACTTAAAATATTTCCCATTATCAGCTCTGATCAAATGCCTATCAAACTTTGTCACAATCCAATAAATTTCATTTGAAAATAACTTTCTAGACCTATACAATACTTTTCGACACTTTTTTTTATTTATTAGAATGGATTTCCAAAGGCTCATTTACGTATATTTTTTACACTTTTTACTACATTTTTACCGTAGTTGTATATAAAAATATTTATTGTTGAAATAAAAATATGAAAGAGCCATTAAACAGAGATATATGTTTGTGCAACTCAGTATTGTGAACCATGTTACACTCATGTGTGGTTAACAATAAACAACCACTAATAATTAATTACAATGAAATCTAGCAGTCCGATAAAGGTGGGAGGGATTTTTAATGAAAGATAAAGACTAGGGCTATTTGACTCGCTTTTGATATTCTTAATTTAGAATCTTTATTAAGCTATATTGAATTGGTCAAAGCTGATCATCTTTCGATAAACTTTACACCATCATGGATTCAAAATATATAAAAAAAATCAAAAAGCGAATTATAGTCCAAGTCTTTGTCTTTCATTTACAACTCCCCCACTTCAATCGGACTTAAAATAAAAGAGCAAAATCGGAGTATTCGAAGCACTGCACATTGAATTTTTTATCTGCTAGACCCTTGATACTGACAGCCTCTAGCTGAAACAGCTGAAACTGATGAGCGCGCAGGCTATGAAAGTAGTCAATGAATAGCATGTAAATATCAATAGATCCCCTCCCATCCTGAATTTTTGGGGCTCACCCGTGCTGAAGTGCATCGGCGTTTCTTTAGCCACAGTAGGCCTATTTCACAGCGAGTACTGGAAATTGTTTCTCGCCATAAGTATGACTGTGTAACAATGCGAAACGTGTTTAAGTAGTTTCCGCAACGGCCACTCGACTGATCAGGCAAAATAATCGGTTTATCCCTTTAGACCCCTCTTAACAAGACTATTTGGACAATAACAACGCAACGCTTGAGTAGGCAAATTCATAAGTGAACTTCGTGTACAGGTGGTTTGATAGAATATAGAATACTTGATCAGCCTGTCTGCTGATGATTAGAAGTTCGAATTCCTAAATTATTTTAATAAACTTTGTATATAAAAAATGAATGTTCCTTTTTTGAAACTTTTTGTATTTTGTGTCACCTCCTAATCGGTCCAGATGGATGCTACATTTCTTACAAGGCTTCCCGTTAGATAGATAGTCTACATGATGGTGAGGTAGTTAAAGCAGGCTGCGTTGTCAGGATCAGTTCGTCGCCGTGTATGACGCAAGCCCGACCTGGTGTTACTGTAACATGGAGCAAATGTCGGGCCGGGGAGTGACCCAATTGTCGATGATTGGGGGAGTGTGAGGCGTGGACCCGGCAGGTGATAGACTAGTAGCTTGGAGATGGTACAGTGTTGTTACTTTAGTTGGTACCTGTTGGTCCAGCCGAGCATAACTGTTTAGTTGTTACATTTCATTGCTTAGTGATAGAAACAAAAGTTGTAGCCTTGTCTTTCATTATTAAGTAGCATCAAGCATGTACTGAACATTCAATTAATTGATTCCAATTATATCACTTAAGACTTAAAAGTTGTTTTTTTTTTGGAGGGGAACACAATCAATTATAAAAGTTTATTGTATATCAAGTAAGTGATATCTAGTTAATTTAGGCTTATTTTAATAACGCGTATTTATTTATTAAGTTGCAGCCTTAAGTAAAATGTTGTTAGGCTGACTTATACTATTAAGTTATGTACTATTAAGAAATAAGTTGGAGTCAATCCAAATTCCGCCTTTCTCCCATAAGAGCAATGTTAAACGGGATGTCAAATAACTCTTTTATTTATAATAAGAAAATAATGCTTTATAGCTCTAAATAAAGGGTTCATCAAGGCGGATTTTGTTTGCGAGAGGAAATTTTTTTAAAAATTAGTGTTTTTACTAACTTGAAATAAGAAAGCAAGTTTTTGACTACTTTTAAAACATTTTCTACAGAATTTTATAAATTACTTACAAAGAATCGATCTCGCAAAAGGAACAGGGAATTTAATTGTGATTCAAACGCTATTTATTCTGAACCAATCGGATAAAAAATAAAGAAATTATATGACAAATGCCGGGGACAAGTTTAGCATTGCTCTTATGGGAAATAAATCCAACATGGCGGCACTCCAACGCCCTCTTAAGTAATTATGATTACACTGGGCTAAATATGCAAAGGCAGATATGGGGATGAGAAGTCTTCATTTCTCTTGGAGGTAAATGTAAAGAGGCAAAATAGCTGTATAAGTTTGAGTCGTGAGATGAAGTTTGTAATTACAAACTAAAAGATTTATCGTAGTTCATGCTCGTTAGTCAATGGCGAATTGTTTACTTAACTAATTTGTTCTGAAAACGCATGAAACAAGCAAGGTAATAATCAGGGCGATTACTCAGGCCCTGATTATAATGTGTAACTTCCTGTTTCCGCAGCGTGTACCCGAGCCCGATGCGATAGCCGGTAGCTGCTGCTATACGGCGGAGGCGACACCCCTTGGGGCGGCGACCCAGTTGTCCAAGGCCCTCGGTGGCGCTGCAGTCAAGTACAAGGCAGGCCCCGGGCCCCGCCCGACATTCGGTTCTGGGCCGCCCGCCGACCTTTCCCACCAGGGCCGCCCAAATGTCACCCGCCCCTGGTCGCCACCGCCGCGGTGGAATCTTGGTCTCCTGATAGTCGACGTCAACCAATACGGGTGGTTTGACACACAAAATATTGGATGTTTCTAAAATAGGGTTACTGCATATTTCTTCACTTATATTTCTAAGTGTTTTCCAAGTAGAAAAAGGAAACCTTTCTTGTTAGAAAATTTTATATAAAGTCATAACGGAGAATTACTATCCATTATTTCAGACAATCGTGTTACTGACAATGCCAGTATACTCGGATCACCGCACCAATATACAGTAGGATTCGGGCCAAGACAAAAGAACATTTTGGAGGACTTCAGGACCTGAATAACATTTATTTATCTTTCGGTACTACTATAATTAAAATTACAGTATACATTAGGTTATTAACCACCTAACAAAACGAAAATCGTAAGATTACTGCTCATTATTTTCGCGTAAGCATTTTATCAGAAGATTAGATTGGCAGAAAAGCAGAAAAGTGTAATTTTTTTGTATTTCTTTACATTCAAGAGTTATGAAATGACTGAGATCACACAGTTCATTGTAATATTTTGTGCTTCATATTATACTATTCATATCCATGTTTATAATTTGTTGGCACATAAGTTAGTGCTTACCTAGTAGGTACTTACAAATCCGTTCAAATATTTTTATTCAGTTGCTTGATGAAAGTCCTTGACATTATTTCCGTCTTTTAAGTTTTACAACTTTACTGATTCCCTCCTTGGCGTGTTGTGTACAAAATTTAGTTATTCAACACAGTTTTATTACACACAACTTGAATTCTTCTGATATAATTGAGATCGTGTAACTAATGTAATTAGTACTTCCCAACTAGAAGAGAAATCTTATTCAAGTCACTAATTGAATAAGATTATTCAATTAAACTATATTTAGTCACTATTATATTTATATTTAACTTTGTAATTAATTTGAATCAAGTACAGGGGGGTACACGAGAGACGGACGATTTTTGATAAACTATTACTTAGCCAATTTTAAAATTAATGCAGGCTTATTTATACAAAATCAAAGCTCATTATATGTCATTTTAGTTAACCTGCCATATCAGTTCTTTGTGTAATATGTCTTCAATGTGATATTCATCATTTCAAATTCAGGACTCGAGTCTCTTCCCAATACCTCATTAAAATGAAATAACATCTCTAAGGATAACAACAACTTTAATATGAATATTTATTTATTGTTTAATCAAAGCTCATTATTTTCCATATTAGTTAACAGTGCTTATTACCTGCTAATTTAGTTATATGTGAAAAATAATATCGTCAATGTGATGTCCATAATTTTGAATGCATGACTCAAATTCAACACCTCTATTAACATATCTTCAGGGATGACAATAATTTATCGAATGATTACATTAATCAACTCACTAAAACTTCGTGGCTTATGATTAAAGACACAGCCATGTGGCTCTAAAGCAAACACAGCTCCACAGAAAAACGTCACACTAAAAAGTCATAAGAATGAATTGGCAGGCCATCAAGAACATCACCCAAACAAGAGATAATCCGTCCAAGGAACATGTAATTTTTTTATCAAAAGCTAAATTAAGGGGCAATTAAAAGCTAATGTTTAGAGCCCTCCGCGAAACTTGGACGGGACGAAGAATGCTATACCATTCAAGAAATTGTCGCCATCCCATAGGAGATGTTAGTCCATAATGAGGTGTTGGGAAGAGACTCTTCCTGCATTTGAAATTACATATACCACATTGACGACGTTATTTTACACAAATAACTGATATAGGAGGTAAAGAGATTTGTTAACTAAAATGGCATGTAATGAACTTTGATGAATATTGTATAATTTACCCTGCACTAATATTAAAATTGGCTGAGTATTATGTAATTAAAAGCCGTCCGTCTCCTGTGTACTATATATAGTCTTTAAGCTTGAGTATGGTATTTAAAGCTAGGTTTCAGGATCACTTTAATATGGGAAAATTAATAATCAGAACTGTACATTAAAAATTAATAACGCATAGGCCTACAATTTTTAAATTTGAGTGTTGTTCTCAAAAGGTTATTTTATGTAACAATTTGTCACTACTTTTTCGCAGTAACCTTTGTACTTATAAAATAAATTTTAGAGTTTTCATAAAGGCTTTATACCTACGCTTGTAAAAAGCTTAAACTATAATTTTAATCAGTTTGCAAGCTGATTCTAACAACTTGCTTTTTTAAACAAACATAAAACCAGGTCGCGTAAAATTTTCATATGGAAATAGCCTATGCATTAAAGTTATGTATTACGGAAAAATTCGCATTCTACGATATTGTACACTGTGCGTAATTTTTTTAACACAAATATAGACCAATTAAAATCACAGTTTTTCTTAAAATTATTTAAGAACCTTATATTTGGTAATATCCGAAAGGGTTGAACAAGGAGTAATTATGACGCAGGTTTTTAAATAACAATATCACATGTTATTGGTAAGCATACAAAATATAGTACAAAAGTCATTACTAAACAACCGGTCTAAAAACAGACCTAATTAAATAACATTTGGTAACAAGAATATATGGCAACAGCTATCGGTACGATGAACTCCGGTTAACCGTAGTGGGGGGCGGGGGCGACTTTAGCGACGGGGGCGTATGCGGGGGCGGCAGGGTGGGCAGCGGCGTTCTTGTGGACGACGGCGTTGAATCCGTTGTGGGGGTCGGCGGTGTACTCCACGGTGCGGACGGAACCGTCAGGCTCGACCAGGCTGTAGGATCCCTGGACAACGTCTCCCTGGCGGGACTCCTGCTGGCTCTTAGAGTCTCCGGTCAGACCGTCCTTGATGTCGTAGGCGTAGCTGTATGAGGGGTTGGGGTCGTAGTCGTCGACGGGGACGGCGGCTTTGGCGGCGTAGGCGGGGGCGGCGGCGTACGCTACAGGGGCGGCGACTTTGGCGACTGGAGCGTAGGCGACGGGGGCGGGGGCGTAGGCTGGGGCGTGGTACTGGGGCATCGCAACAGCCCCTGCGGCCAGGAAGCACACCAGGACAATCTGTAACATTTAATGATGCTCTAATAACGATGTACAATATATGGTTGATATCATAGCAAAAATTGCTATAACTTGACTCCCCGTAAATGAAGAGTAAGACTCCCAAGCTCGCGCTGTCACAATGTTTTGACGAATTCTACTGTGTCCGCTTTCCATGGTCGATAATGATCGTCAACACTCTTGGGACGTTGCAGTACTTCATTGTATATACTGTACGCCTAGGTCAGAGCACACCACACAACTATAATTCAGTATTTAGATATCATAGGCCTACATAAATAGCTTATGGATAATAGTATAGATGGAGTAAAGAAATCTTTCCGAAATTTCAGCATACATAATCGAATCTGCAACGCCAGAAGCCTTCGAGACATGACTTAAACAGCCTTAAAATTATACAATGAACTACTACCCTGGGAAACCTATGTCAGTGGTAAACAGCGGTTGATTGCCGGCGGCGGCGGCGCGGCGGCGGTCAGTCTAGTCTAGTCCGGCGCGGAAGTGAGTGGCTGTGCTATGTAGCCCTGACATTGACAGTGACACCAGCCAGGGTCTCGGCCACCGGACACTCTCCACCACGCGGTAGCCCGTAAATCCTAGTTCAACGACTCCACTGCACCTATCCGCAACTATGCGCGATTCATACCCGTCCTACTGTCAATAGATCTAGCTTTAAGTTCTTCTAGTGAAGTAGAAATACTTCAACCGCTGATTTATTTAGTTATAACTGTTTAAGAGCGAAACAGTTAGATAATACGCATTGTACGCAAAGAATTTCGGTGTCGTAATTATTACATGCAAAGACAGTCTAGAAAGTATTGCCTATTGATTAATCAACTTTAAATATTGTTATTTAAGTTTACCCCTGTATTGTTTCTTTTTCATTTAGCGGTAGAGTGTGGATGTGTTCTGACTAATAAGTTTTTTTTTGTAAATAAAAAAAATTAACTAGAATAAATATTTATAAAAACTTACTTTAAGCAACTTGAAACCCCAAGCAACAGAAGAATAAAATCGAATAAAATTATACCTAGCCTTTATTTTATCTTTAGTTTTAAACATTTCGGCATAGTATTTCAGCCAGAACAAATTCATTGTACAAAATTAACCTAATAAAACTTTAAACAGCTAATGTAGGCATACAGTAAAACATTAAAACACATAAACGCAGATGAAAAAACTGTAACTTATCTGACTGAAGCTCTTTAACATGTTAAAATAAGTTTTGAGCCGTGGTGAGTGTCTATTCCTCTTGGCCAAATAAATGTGTAAAAAATAAAAAAATATATCCATACAAAATGAAAAATAAATCAAATTAACAAATTGAAAAAATCTAAAACACTAATATCCCACAGTTATGCAGCCATTCTTAAATTTTATCTTGTTTTTATAAAAGTTGAACAAAATATCTTGATATTTAAAAATTACATTTTGGGTTAAATTGTTTCTATAGGTATAAATATAATACATATTCAATTGGTCTACTCTACTGGTATATTTTACTGGACTCTGTTGTGTAGAAATGAGTGAACAATCCACAAAATCTAAGAACATTTCGTAGGATAGTTAGTTATCCAAAGATTTATGTATTGAAATTAGTGTCAAACGATTATTGTCTTAAACTCTATATTTTATGTTGTTCTCAACTAACCACATTTTACAATTTTACTACTAATTTGATTTGCTTATTCATATTCTTTAAATATGTACTATGTTTTTATATTTTGTTTATAATTTTGGAAACGTTAAAATTTATTTGTGTTTATTGGTACGTAATAGTTCGCAAAATTTATAGATAAGGTAGATTAAAATTGAATTACAGTACAGTGTTAAAGTTTAAAAATGAGCTCGTAATATAGCCTACAAATCATCATATTATAAATGACCTCTTAACAATGTTAAAATAAAACTCATTAAAGTACATTTTTCTGTTTATTTCTCATCCTTTTACCATGATAATATTGACATCTTTGTCTACTCATACAATGTTTTTACATTATATATTTACCGCGTTGGTGGACAGTAACTCTTTCTATTAAAAAAATTATTATTAATTTAAAGTAAACGAATCTTGGTTATTATTTGCCAATACGGTATTGTAATAAGTATTCTGTTACTTTATTATATTATGACCTAGGCTGCTCTGGTCTAATTAGTATTAATTTTTGATACAACATTAATACTATGCTACAATCAATAAGGAATGACAGTACTCACCTTGCCAGCCATTATGATGATGGTGAATATGCGAGTACCAGGAGAGGCGCGGGTTTATAAGGGAGAGACTTTCTCCCAGGGGCGCAAGTAGACCCCGCCCCCCCTCGACCACGCCCCCTCCCCCCCACCCACAGGGGGGTCATCCGCCGAGCATTGTTGTCATCCGCGCATGTTTCTGGGTGTAACTGGTTATGACAGGTTACTTGACTTGGGAGTACAGTATTACCACAAAGAATATCTTTTTGCAATCGGAATCAGAAAAAAAATTTATTCCAAATTTAAAATGTTTACTGGCTTATCTTGAGCAGACGATAGGTAAAACAAACATATTCTTGAGGTTAATTTTAGAAATCAGAAAGCATATTGGTGAATATTTTTCAAACCCACTAAGAAACATTTAGATAAAATGTCAATATGCTGGAATAAATATGATGCATTTTATTTTGGAGCTTAAGTAGGTACTGTATAACAAAATTGGAACGTTAATTATTGGCTATTCTCTTGGAATACATTGTAATTTTTCCATTATCATTAACTGAAGACCATTCTACCAGATGTTACTTTGGTTTAAATGTAGTTTATTTGATCTGCTTAAAAAGTGCTGGGTCTTTTACTATAATCTTACTTTGCTGTTATTTAGCATGTTTTGTATACATACAGTACCAGGTTAAACGAGCCTTGCTCGTTGGTTTTAATCCACTTTTGGTATAGTGTCATGGTAATCAAGCTATTAAATCTACACTCTTCACGGATAACAGCTGTTAAAACTGTTTAAAACTAATGTTCCTTTTGTGTTTACTTTTAGTTGTTAATTCGTTACCAAAATAGCAACCCATAAGACCAATGTTAAAAATTACGAATTTTAAACTTAAATTTAGACCAAATTCGATTTTTCATGTGATTGAGGCTGTTTCTAAACTTAGTTTTTAGCCAAAACACTCTTAAATGCAAAGTTTAAGCAAAATCTACCCGCTAGATTTCGAGATCTTGGAACACACATCCCTTCAGAAATGGCTCGTATTATAGTATAGGATATTCCCTACATGCATTAACTGAAATTAACTTATTTTTATAAACGTGTATAGATGTGTTTAATATGCGAACGTTTCTAATGGGAAAACACGGTGAAGGCATGGCTTGTCGGTGTAGCCATATTGCCTAGCTGCGCCTTATTTTATCTTGGAAGGGTAAATAATCTCCTCTGTTCATAAATTAATTAATTCTTATTGGTCAACCCCCCCCCCAAAAAAAAATTAATCCATGCCAAACTATTGTAGATTACGCTAGTTAATATTAAAATTATTATGATTGCCTTTAAAAAGTTTGAAAGCACCAATTGTTTTATGAAAATAGGCGTTGTCTTCAAATTACATGTGTACATCTAAGAGACGGATATCGATTATTTATAAATTTGTAATATGCGGTTACCTTTTGCCTTTTATTGTTAAGTACCAGGTCAACCGAGCATTGCACTTTGGTTTTATTTCACTTTTGTTATAGTGTCATGTTAATCAAGCAAGTAAATGTACATAAGACTCTTCACAGTTAACAGCTGTTTATTTAGTTTTGTTTTACTTTTATTTTTGTTCACTTTTAGTTGTTATTTCGTTACCAAAATAACAACCCATAAGAACAATGTTAAAATTACGATTTTAAAACTAATATTTAGACTAAATTCTATTTTACCTTGGGTGGAGGCTGTTTCTGAACTCATTTTTTTTTTTTTTTTGGCAAAAACATTCTTAAATGCAATGTTTAAGCAAAATCTGCCCGTTGGATTTCGAGATCGTGGAACACACACATCCCTTAAGAAACTCCTCGTATTATAGTTTAGGATAATTTCTTTTTGTGTTGAGATGACAAATTTGTGATTTGGTTTTAAAGCGCACGTATTTTCATCTATGTTAGATAGAACTTTATCTGAATTTTTATAAAAATTATTATAAAATTTTGAAAATAGCCTTCATAGTTTAATTAATAGATCAAGGCAAATATCTTGAACTCTAAAACAATATTTGTATGGGCAATTTTTTTCTCCCCAAGGATTTTTTATTTTTTTGTTGAATATAGGGCTTTTGGCCCCGAAGAATCGATTGGAGCTGGCCCCATGTATGGGAAGAATCCGGGTTTTGTACAAGAGCCCTTCAAAGTTTCCATGCACTCTTAATATGACCTTATAAAGATTTTTAAATTGAACAAAAATCAGCTGATATCTGTAGATATAAACCAATTTTTTCATCTTAACCTGTAATTTAGGAAAATTATACTAGGAATACGCTCCGATGTCCGTCCCGTACAAGAATTTTTTACTCACTTTTTGAGTTATTATGTGACGCTTTTTATGTTTTTTTTTTCTTTTTTTTGAGGGAGAGGTAAGAAAAATGCATTATGCACACAGGTGGCAAGCCTGTAGTGTGGGACTCCCCTAAAACGGGTTTACCCACTATAAAACCTCGCCTCTACTCTTTAGGATTCTAACCTGGAGTTGTTTATCACATTACGTAGGGCTAGGCCTAAATTTGGCTTATGCCCGTGGGGATCAATCCTTATCCAGCCACTCGATCAAGGGATCTGGGCCACTTCGCGGTCCAGATCATGTTTCTTTTCCAGGAGGATGCCCCGCACGAACTGTGATAAACAATCCCAGTTGCCCTCATCCTCCAAGATCTTTTGGCAGACCGAGTCCACCGAAAATTCACCAAAAATTTGTGTGGCCTTCAGGCGGGACCCTTCCCAACGGGGGCAGCGGAAGAATGTGTGTTCCGCATCGTCGGGAACGCCCGAGCAATAAATAAAGAATTGGCCGCCGTTCCACCCATGGTTGGACGTGCTTGATAAGTCGAGCAGTCCATCGTCCTCGGGTGTCGTGCTCCCAGCTGTGTTGCCACTGCTGGAAGGTTCGGGAGCGCTCTGCTGTTCTTGCCGTGTCCTTGCCAATTTCGACTTGTCTCTGATAAATTGCCTTCCTCTCTCCTGCCAAGAGCTTGACAGTGATAACTCCGGCGACCACCAGGACGGCAGGCTCGGACACTGTCCGGTAGGCGGAACACACCCCGAACGCCGCTCAACGTTGAACCCGGGCGAGTCGCAACCTGTACTACTCTTTATCGAGAGCCTCTGCCCACACCTCTGCTCCATAAAGAAGCACGAACTGAACCGCGGACATCAACAGACGTCTTCTGCTGTATCGTGGAACCCCGACATTGGCCATCAGCCTACTAAGGTAAGTGACTACCTTAGCGGCCTTGTCCGCCGTACGGAATATCTGATCGCTCCAGCTTAACTTGGTGTCCACCATAATCCCGAAGTACTTAGCAGCACGAATTGATTGGACCACCTCCCTTCCCACTCGGAACAGAATGACGGTGTCTATCCTCTTCTTCGTAAGGATCACAATCTCCGTCTTACGGAGAGCAAGCGAGAGACCGTGATCGGACATCCATGTGTTGACCACACGCATGACTCGGTTCAACTTTAGTTGGGCCAGCTCAACGTTGCATGCGACAATGAGAGCTGCGACATCATTGGCGTACCTAACCAAAGTGGTTTGCTCAGGCATCTCCGACCTCAGGAGGCTGTCATAGGCAACATTCCAGAGATCCTGGCCGAGTATTGAATCTTGCACGGCACCAGAAGTGACATCCATCGTCCACGTTCCGTCCCTTGTGTCGTAAATAAGGCTTTGAGAGCGGAGATAATCCTCAATGAGTCGCAACAGATATGCAGGAACGCGAAAGGTGTTGCGAAGGGCATCCAACATATCGACCCACCTCGCCGAGTTAAAGGCATTCTTGACATAAGCGTAACAAGAAGCACTACTCAGCGAGAGAAATTGTTGTGGCTCTCGACTCTCTTCACAGCTCTCCATGGACTTCGGTGATAGCGTCAATCGTTGACCGTCCCTTTCTGAAGCCATACTGACGGGGGCATGAGTCCCCGGCAGCTTCCACGGCAGAGGTCAGGCGGGAACGGATCAGCTTCTCGAACAGCTTCCCAGCCGTGTCCAACGTGTAGAAAGACCTGTGGGACGACGACAGCTCGGGATCACCTTTGCTCTTGCTGATCAGTACAAGTCTTGCGGTTTTCCATAGGGAGCCGGAAACACCCCTTCTACCAAACAGGCTTTGTACATTCTCAACAACAAGTCAGCATTAATTGAAAATACTTTCTTTAAAGCCTCGCTGGGAATCCCGTCCGGGTCAGGAGCCTTGTTGCTCTTTAGGGAGAGAACGGAGGTTTCCATCTCCTCGAATGTGAAGAGTGAAACGTTATCTAACCGTCCGAAGTCAACCGGCGTACATCCTAGGCCTAGCCTACAAATAAATACATACAAAGAATGATTTTAGCTAAGACCTCAAAACAAGCAAGTAACTTAATAATAATTATGCTTACAATATTAAAGGCAAATAGATTGTAGAGCGAAAAAAAACAATACAATTTAAAATCCATGATTAATTAATCAAAATTAATAAAAAATCAAGTAATGTAAGTATTGTAGAATTACGCTTACTTAACACTTAATGCATATTTTGTTACCTGAGACATAGGCTACAATGGCACAACACATTCTAATTAGTTGTTCAATTTAAATCTTTCTCCCAAATAGATATTAGTTGTATCCCATAAATTAGTTAATCGCATAATTCCGTACGACACCAATTCATTCCACATCAACATGCCTATAATTTAGTAGACTATAATTTATAACTTCAACAAGTAAACATCAGTGTTGATCTATTTAATTTAACAAACAGGTCTGTCAAAATATCAATTAAATTTTATTTAAAAACGTAACATAACGGCGAGCAAATATGAACAAGAAAAGGTTATGTCATGTTGTTTTCAGCATACAGCGACAACTCAGCTGCGATGGGGGAAAATGAACTGATCATAGCAACTACATTAGTCAAACCATGTAGCCTAAACAACTAAAGTTCTGTCAAAAATTCCGGAAAATAAGCTTTTTTAATACTTGAAAATAATTGCTCGATTATAGTTTATTACCTAGTTTAGAATACTTAAAATCTAACCTGAGAATTTCATTGAAATCAAATTAATAATAAAAAAGCCTTTTGGGGGTCAAAAATTCGCCTAAGAGAAATTTAAAGTCGCTCTAAAAGAATTTTATTCTCTATGTTCCATAGAGTAAAAAATTCAATCACTATATCACTATCTTGAGACAAGGACCTCACATAGTGGGTATTTTAACCTGAATATGAATGAGAGATTATAACAAAGTTCACCAAAGTTCCCAAGTTTGGCATATAGCGAGTGAGCGTAGCGAACGAGTTTGCCTTGAAAAGGAAGTGGGCGAGTGAGCGGAGAAAACGAGCTTTGTGTGAGAAACGAAAGTAATAATTTTACCGAGCTTAAGCTCGGTCCTCCCGGTACGGCCAATAAAACGTTTAATTCAAAATAACTTCTCTCATTACAACAATTTTTTAATAATGATTATTTTTCTGTTACAGGTTTGTTGTTTTCATTGACTGTAATAGTCACCTCGGGGTGAGTAGATTGAATAGTTTCACTTATCGCCAACGGTGTTTTTCTTTTTGTACGTTCGTTGTAATTGATGTTTTTGAAAAAAACTGCTTTTTACAAAATAAAGCTGCCTATAAAATTGCCTTTTCCTATTTTTTATTTTAAGCTGGGATTTAGACAATTTTTTTAGAGATTTATTTAATAGTGTGTATGTTAGATGTGAAATATACCTTTACCAACCTGTTGTCACTTATAAGACTGTATACGTTTTCGCACTCTTTTGAAGTGCTCGTAGAATCGTCCTCGGCTCTATATAAATATATTTTACTTATAATTAGAGATTTTCTATATTCACTTGCTTCTGATCAGTCTGGGTATTACCCAGGGGTATTGTGGAATTTTAAAAACTTTTCTATTTTGTTTCGGTAATCAAATGTCTAACCACCTATTGCTCGCTACACAAATACTTTAGCAACATTCTATGAAGTATAAACAACGAATGTTGTGAAACTAATAACGACTCATAACATGTAATTCAATCTGCTTATAGACATATTAGCTTTTACTGCAAGTATTAAGAGATCATCCATGAATAATCAACATTGTTTAAAGTGTCTCTTTATTTGAACGAATAATAAATATGTTTCTTATGGCACTCCAGGACTGGACAACCATTGCCTCAAGAGCACATGTTACATGAGAGACCCGCTATTGAATTGGAGTTGTAATATTATATCATCGACTGATCCTAAACAAACACCCGGGGTGCCAGGTTGTGGTGTGGTGGGCCGGGGGGGGGGGGGGGTACAGGGGCCCACGCCGGCATTGTTGGTTATGCAATGCGGTCTGGGTCTCGCCATCAGCACGCTCACACACTGACACACTTACTGCTGGGCTCACACTCACGCCACCGATACGGCGTCAGAAGCTCCTCCGTAGGTTATTTCAAACTCCTTTAGTGTGTACAAACATAAAAAAAATACATTGTCAAACAAAAACTCCTAATACACTAACCCCGGTAAATTTGTTTCCGAGCATGACAGTAAAAGTGTTGCTCTCATAATGTGTTGAGCGCAATATTAACCTGGGTGCCATTTGTTTTTAAAAGAAGGTTTCAATTAGAAATATAAATAATAAAAAGACAGTTACTGTAAGAATTTGGGAGTGTCGATCTAAAGTTCCCCAAGGGCAGTAGCGTATAGTATTTATTATTAGGTCTATTGTTTTTTTTGTTTTTTTTTTTACAAATGAATGTGTGAGATATTGTGCGAATGTGCGAACGAGCTTCAAAGTGTCAGCTTTGGCTATTTCAACCTCCAGCTCTATAGTTCGCATTGTTTCCATGCAACTAAGCTGCTGAGGAAAATAGTATGTTGGAATGAGTCTACCCGTTAGGTCGATTTCGACGAGTTTATCGATAGTACATAGAACTTGCAACCCTTAATTAGCATAATGCGTTTACAAGTGATGAAAGCCAACGAACCAGTTCATTTTAAGTGGATTTTCCTGGTAAGCTCTTTTACTACTGCTTTGGTTATCACGAACCATTCCCAGCAAAAATGTAGGTCCTATTCTGTGACTAAGTACGAACTATTCTTACCGAATGTCTTAATTCTTCAATCAGGCCTACTTTTAAAGTTTCGTGACTGGGCCACATCAGTTTCAAGAACAAAGAAAACCGTAATAGAAAATAAAATAATGTTTACTTCTGTTAAATCTAATCCATGTTATAACTTTAAAAAAATATTAAATTTATTAAATGTTTAATAAAATTAATTGTAAAAATTATTGATTTAGTATTTCTTTTTTTTAAGCAATTATCATTCTGGAATTTCATGAAAAATATGTAACTCTCCATTAAAGAGGAGCCCTTTTATTTTTCAAAGAACGTGTAAACTATATCCGAAACTCATTTATGATTCTGTATCAAGTTGTGTACTTTCACACATATCTCATGAATCTCACTAAAGTTGGTAGGCTTTATAAATAGTTGGCCGTTGGTATAAAAAAAACATGACGATAAAAAATATGTGTTGTTATTACATAACAAATCTTACAATAAGGGGAATCACATTTGTACATGAGCTTATAACCTAAAATTATTGTACGACTATTCAGGCACTAGTAGTGGTGGGCGTAGGCGGGGGCGGCGGCGTACTTGGCAACGGGGGCGGCGTAGGCAGGAGCGTAGGCGGGGGCAGCAGCGAACTTGGCGACCGGCGCTGCGTAGGCGGGGGCAGCGGCGTATTTAGGTGCGGGGGCGTAGCCGGGCTCCTTGTGGACGACGGCGTTGAACCCGTTGTGGGGGTCGGCGGTGTACTCCACGGTCCTCTTGGAGCCGTCGGGCTCGACCAGGCTGTAGGACCCGTGGACAACGTCTCCTTCGCGGCTCTCGTGTTGACTCTTGGAGTCGCCGGTCAGCGAGTCCTGGATGTCATAAGCGTAGCTGTACTGCGGGTTCGGATCATAGTCATCGACCGGGGCCTTGGCGTAGGCAGGAGCGTAGGCGGGGGCGGCCTTAGCGTACGCGGGGGCGTAAGCGGGGGCTGCTGCGTAGGCGACAGGGGCTGCTGCGTACTTGGGGGCGGCGTAAGCTGGGGCGGCGGCGTAGGCTACTGGTGCCGCGGCGTATTTAGGGGCAGCATATGCGGGGGCGGCGTACGCAGGGGCGGCGTAGGCCACAGGGGCAGCAGCGTACTTTGCGACCGGGGCGGCGTACGGGACGACGCCCGCGCTGGCCAGGGCCACGCATGCTGACAGAAGGACGAGCTGTGGGCAATTAAAACAAATCATTACAGAAGTATACCTACTGTCTTGAAAACAAATTAAACGTTTGAACGGATAATTATTATTAAATCGTTATGCAAAAAAGATAACTACATTAGTCGACTACACAATCAAGATAAAATAGATCTAATCATAAGAATTAAAGAATTAATTAGTAAGTGATTGTGCTATGTAACATATACAGGTTATGTAAATAGTTATTATTTTAATTCAGACTGATCAGTTGGTAATTATGTAGTTCATTTAACGTTTTCAATGGTATGAGAGTTAAAATATCATTCATTGCATTCTTTTTAATTACAATATGGCTAGTTTTATGCAGTATGATTCAACTGACATGAGATGTGTTATGTGAAACGGAGTAATCAGCTACACTCTATTATTTCATCTAAATTGTATAGAATACCTAGCTCATTAACCTTATTTAACCCGATGACACCATGATCGGCGCGGCGCGGCAGCCGGCGTGGCGCGCCATGTGACGCAACGCGCGATCACTGACCTTCCCCGCGCATGCGCCGATACCGCGACTGCGCGGCGCGGCGCGGTGAACTTTGCGCCGGTCACGACGCCTCGTCACGCCGCGGCCGTTATGACGCCTTCTGTCTCCTTTGCGCCTTTGTTCCTCGCGTCTGTTCATTATTTTATGCGACACGTCATAGCCTACCTCCTCAACGCCTTTATAGCACTTTCAATCACCCCTGTGGGTTCCGTTGTTTTGAATGTTCAATTGCCTCAGCACTTCCCTTTGGATTTGGCAATTTACTATTTCACCTCAAAACGATAATTTCTCAACGATAGTTACCTCAAAAAATTATGTATAAGGATATTAATTTGTAATTGAGCTATGATTAAAAGTGATATGTGTTGCTATTCGCGTTAAAATTGTTATACATTATAACGCGTGTACCGGCGTTTATTCAATACTGTCAAGTATACTTCACAAATGTTAAGTTAGGAGAACAACTATTTCAGTGAGTAATTTATGCAATGCCTTAATGTACAAAATAATTAAATTAAACCGTGATAGCCATTCTCATTTATTTATATTTATATTTTTCTGTTAATTTTCATTATATATTAACAAAAAACATTTTGATAACCACTGGAGTGATTCAGTTTTATAGTAAAGTTGACTCTCTCGTTCGAACTCCTATTGTTTGGACGCCAAATGGTCCGGAAGAGGTCTTGGAAACGAGTCATCGCGCTATGTTTCTCCTGGCCGAAATCGACAGTATTGACCGTTTAAGTTTTATTTCTGGCCTATATGTAAACAAGGAACCTCAATTCGGCTTACAAATACGTTCGTTCCGGATAGCCGTACAGCAGTGTAGCTACTTTTTGATTGTACTAGTGATTTTACTTGTTGCCGTACCGTATATTGTTTGTGTTTATGTAATTTTGAGTTACATTATTAAGAATTTATTTTGAGTTGAAATTGTAGTTACAGTACCTGCATAATGTTTTAAATTTAAGTTGTAGCCCGTTTCTTAAGCAATAAATTTATGAATATTTAATATTTGGTTATTTATACTTTTATATAATTTCCCGTTGTCTGATGTCATGTTTGTTTTTATAAATGTCAAGAAAATGAGATTCCAACGATTTGTTAGCAAAACAACTTAAAGTTTTGAGTTATAAAATTGTCTTCAAATGCGGTCTTAGATTAAATAAACACTATTAAAGTTTGTAATTTACATAAGTAAAAAACCCAAGGATGGTCCGGAAATTTTTCATCCGGACAATGGTCCGGTCCCGAGGTGTCCGGTATAGGGAGTCAAGAATTTAAACCCATAAAAGCACTAAACCAAGCACTAAATGCTCAACCTGTATTTTGACAAGTTATAGTTACGGTCATAATAAATAAATATTTTTTAATTGACTGATAAACTAATGTAATTAAAATAATGATAAACTGTTTATGTTACAGTATTGCCTAATGTTTTAAGTTGTAAACGAAACTTATTTGCGAAAAAAGAAAATAAGAACATGATAAGTAGTTAGGCAGTTGAAAAACGATTGGAATTTTACAAAAGTCTAAGAGGTCACTAATTTTATATTAGGTACAAATTTCACTAAATAATTAGATAAATTACAAGTAATTTTAAACTATTTCAAATTTAAGTTAAATAGCTTCCTCTGTAAATAAGTTTAAATAATTTACTAAATATTAATGGTTTCTAAAAAAAAATCTTTAAAAATTCATAGCAGAAAACGTTATTAAAACTGTAACGGCTACTCACGAATAATTATTAAATTTCATCGTATTTAATGACACAATCTATTGCTACAATACTGTAACTAATTAATCAAAGGACACCGGACTGTGCATTAAATAAACACCATAACTGGCGTTTTAACAAACCTGCACAACATACAACACCAATACACAACATTGTTACCACCAGTTTACTCGACCAAAACTTTAGTCCAATACCATTGCCCGCGCCGGCTGTGGTGTCATGTAACAGCGGCGGGCCATGTCCAGGCCATGTACCCATATTGCCTATCCGCGCCCGCCCATCGCCGGCCACTCGGGGCAGCGGTCACCGGCCGTGTACCAATATTGCCTACCCTCTGCGCCTTGCAGCACTGTAAGCCTACCGTTGTTAATTGCCCACTGGTTTTACATAAATCTCTATTATAACTTGAAGAGTCGACGACTTACACGATTTGAGTTTATAATCACGTTTATTATGTTTGAAGGGCTACCGATTACTACATTTGCATCAATTTAAGTTGTTAACTACTTTTGTATTATTTGTTAGAAGATCTACAGTGGTTTCGATAAAGTAACCGCTTCCCAATTGTATTAACAATGTTGCCTTACTATGTTTGTGTATTGTTTTAATGTTAGATACATGAGAATATTTTGAATGGATATAAGAAGAGTATAGGTTTTCGATGCTTACTTGGGGTTCTACACATTTATTTGTTTATATGTATGCAGACTAACTTATATCCATAATATAACATACACAACTTTATTCTGGTATACAATTCAAAGTTCAAAAATCTTTATTTACCAAACAATACAAAAATTTATACATTTCATGTGCCAATTTTAGTTTGTATACAGTTATATACAATAAATTATAGTTTGTATTGGAGAATTATTTGTAAAATAAAAAGCAACGCTATTACAAATCAATTTATCAATAATTTATGCTTTAAAATCCCATTTGAAAAAATGTTCTAATAAAAAAATCTGAATTATAATACTATTGACTGTAGGAGAGGGAGGGTACTGACCTGTGTAACCATGACTGCTGTGTAACTGTGACGGTCTCCGGCGGTGGAGGATCACGCTTATATACCGCGGCAGAAGACATGATGAAACAACCTTTCACCCGCCCTTGAACCTCACACACAGCCGCCGATACTGGCAGCCCCGCAGACACGCTGCCATACATACACGTATACAGGACACTGACCGGCAAACCGGGAAATGGTGAACTTGGAAAGTCTGGGACTGGCTTTATTAGTCGGTGGCTCTCTTGATATTTACATCTTCAATCTTCATCACCGTAAGAGTAACGTAAGTTTTTTGCTTTTCTTCTTTATTTTGCCCCGGCAGGGGTTTTCAAGTCGCTTAATTTGCTTTATGTTTTATCTATATCAGGATTTTTTAAAAGTTTTGAAAGCAAAACCAACCAAAACATAATCTATTGTCTAACGTTGACGGTTGCTGGACAGCATCATTCATTAATTGTCCAGTGACAAATGAAAAATGGTTTTCATCTGCTCAATAATAGTCTACAGTTAATAAATGCAGGAGTGTTTCTATAAAGTAAATCTTGCTATCAAGTAAAAAATATTATAATTAAGTAAAGCCTCCTATAAAGATACAAAATTTTATGACTTTTTACGGCTCAAATTAAGGAGTTAATTCCATCGCAAGCAGCAGAATTATAGTTTTTATAATATAAAGACATGTGTAACAAAAGAAAAATCCAGTTTAAAAAAGAATTTTCCGTAGGAGGAAAGAAAAAAATTAAATGTTGTCGTTTTAAAATGTTTTGCAAGGAATAATTTTTACACGCGCATAAAATTGTTACACGCACGAAACCTCTATTTACCGTTTTAGAAGGAATTTTAACAAATTTTCTGCCACTGACTGTCATATTATTTTGACTAAAATATTTGTACGTAATATTTATCAAAATATTTCCTTGAATATAATGAAAACTAAGAACTCAGTTAACTGACACAATATAATGTAGGCTCTACAGCATACAAATCAATATAGTAGTAGTTTTATATTGAACAAACTGTACAACATTTGTCTGTTTGTGAGCTATTTATGTCTGTCGATTTACATCGAAAACGTGATATCTTGAGCAAACTCATTTCTAGATATCAGACGGCTATCTATATCAGTTAACATTTCTTCATATCTATACTTCCCGCTTTTAATACTGTATGAGTTTTATTGTCATCGTAGGGGTTTTACCGCCACAACTTGCCATCTCCCTTGCTCGAAGTCATGTTTATTCCAACGAAATACCTTATTTAGAGACACTAGCCGTGCCTTACCCAACAGAGAGGACAAGCAGGCTAAATGGGCCTGGCACTCCGTGACCTATGCCTATCTGCTCCGTCGACGTCTGCACTGTTTACGAAGTTTCCCCGCCAGGGGCGCCCTCTACCGCGTATCGCCGGTATTCTGGAAGTATTTATGACCCCTGTTTTGGCTTTGTGTTCCCCTAACAAACTGCGCCATTACTTTGACACACTATCACGGGAGACCTGATCCTCGGCGCGGGAAGGCCGTGCGTTACGTCATATACGAACGTTCGGTATCGGATGTTGCTCAGCCGGTGGTTAGGAGGTTGACTGCGAGCGTATTGAGACTAGGATTCGTATGGCACAAACAGTTGGGATTCATATGGCATAAAAGTGTAACGGTAAACAAACACTCATTACTTAAGTTTTAGATGAGTATCATTAATATAAAATTCTATGTGATCGTGGTAATAGAAGTTTTATTGTCTTTACGAAAAATACCTAACGACCTTATGTTGTTGTTATTAATGGATTAGTGGACCCAAAAAAGGAAATGCTCAGCACGTCTGTTTGTAATGGGCATTTTGCATAAGCTCCTTGAAGGACGCCGCCTATTGAACACTTACTGACCAACTCCCATGCTCCTGTGACGACAACTGATTTTCACGCTCATAGAGGCTCTGCCCTCTAACTGGCCAAGAAACCGACTGTCCAATCCGGTTTTCAGCTAGTAGTTTCCGTGCTCCCTGGATGGCATCAATCCCCTGCTGTGTAGGTATAACATGAATGGATCAAGGGGGAAGAATAAACTGTCATTGTGGACAGCCACATGTTATGACTTGACAAATGTTATGAAAATTTTTTTTGCGACTGACTTTTGTGAACCAGTTTTAAGTTTCGCTGGGACTCTGCGAGTATATGACTGATTATTAATCACCCTACATGGTTGTATGGAAACCACTCTCGAGCATGTCCATAGCGATTAGTTTGCAAGTATTAAGACCGGTCAATAAGAGTTGGGGATATTGAAACAAAAGTTAAATGACTTTTGAATTTTAAAACTTATCCACAAAATAGATATAAAATTAAAGATTATTCAATGTACTGTAAAAAAAATTGTGGGTGGACTTAAACTTTTTGTATCTTTTTTTTATTTCATGGACCTATAACTGATGCAACTTATACATTTTAACATGACCCAAAAACACACTGTTAAGTGCGTTCGCCCATCAACATTTCTAACATCCAAGATAAATTAGGTTCCGAATGTATTCCGGAGCTTCGTCATCGGTTGGCCAACAGTCCCAGTTTCGGATTCACATTAAAGAGCACAACTATGTGAACGAGGCTGGCCTCTGACCGCGCGTAACGAATGTGCCTAATTATTGTGATCCGGCAAAGGCCAACGGGTTCCGAAGCGGCCGGCTGGGACTCTGGCTCCCGGGTGGCGAAACTGACGTGGACTAGTGAACATCGCACCAGTACCGAGTTGTAGTGTGTAGTGGGGCACGACAATTAGTCCACAACTCTGAAGTATAAGAACGAAAAGCACAACTTCGACCATTTTCATTGTCAGATTCAAATTACTGTAACAAACATGAACGTTGGCAAACGTTCTGTTGGATGTTTCGGCTTCTTGTGTCTTGCTGGAGTTACAATTTTAGTCAAGAAGTAACAAAGTAATAGGTCTAAAAACTTTTGATTGACCACAAGTAATTTTGGTTCCAGAACCTGGTTGTTGTGATGTTCAAATGACAGGACCCTCCTAATGTTCAGCTCGAGCTCTCTGAAAAACTCTTTTGCCTCTTTGGTTACTCATCGACGGCTTCTGATAAGAGTTGTATGATGACTTGTTGGTGACGCCTTTTGATACAATATTGACGTATGGATCTCATATTTGTAAACTGAAATAATAATGTATGATATTTTTACTTCCTTCATTTGTAGAGATTTGTTTATGAAACAGAACGACTTTTACAAGTATTTTACAGTATAGTCGTTTTTTCATGTAGGCCTGTATGTTTAATAGAATTGCTATGACAATGAATATCAAATTATTTTGGTGTAATTTTATTTTTATTAGTATTTTAATTTTACTAACGAGAAAAAAATATTTTGACCACATTGTGGATGCCTAATATTTTGTACTGTTTAAAATAATGCACATGCAGTTCAATTTTAAGCACGATCAACGTGAAGAACCATATTTTTTTTCTTATTTCAAAAATATATTAACTTCAAACCGTGTATAAAATATCGTGCCAGGGCCACAGTTACTAGCATTATTGAAAATGCCATAGGCTACAACCTACAATTAGGTAAGGTCAGTTGGGAGTATTTAAACAAATCATTCGGTCGTTCCATTAGCAGGGGGCAAACACCTGACTGGTGGAAGTGTGTCAAGACCACGAGACCACTCCTAAACGAGTCAATCAATCACGCCAATCAAGTCCCGAGTCACCAGCAGTCAGCAGCAGTCTGCGGTGGCGGTGGCAGACTTCGCGGAACCGAAGCATTGCGTGGCGCAACGCATTGACGGGGCTGGCAGACGGCCACGTCAGTTGTGTAGCCATGCTCGTAAACTTGACAGGCGTATTATGGTAATAATTTATTGTTGAAATGGATTTTCCGGGAATTATGGCTGTTGAATTGTCGTGTTGTTTTCGCGTTTCGTTTGAAAATAGTCACATCCGATTTTCGCATGTGCACGTCATTTTGAATTTACATTTATTGCCATTGTCAATCGTTATAAAATAAAAAAAGTTAGTTTCTGGTGTCTGCTTGAGGTGAGTTTTGTTTATGTGCAGATCCGCTAATCGACCATTTCAGCCACGATTATAAATCGTGGTAGCAGCTTTAGAAAATATTTTCTATTATTTACAATAGACATAGTTTTGACAATTTTCTTAATAGAATTATTATTAATTATATTGCACCTTCGAGGCTCCTAATTATAAATTAAAGAATAAGTAAAATGTTCATATATAAAGGGGAAACAATCAATTCAAGCGGCTTTCGTAAAAAACCCTTACAGACATGTTAAATAAAACTAAATACATGTTCTCCGCTAAATTATTTTCAATAATCAAGAAAATTTTCGGAAAAACTTGGCAAGTGATTGAATCTCGATGGTATTTATTATTTGTTGGGATGATTAAATTTCCCGTGTCCAATCTTAGCTATACATCACAGTTAAATTATAATTGTTATTTAATTACATTCACATTAAATAACAATTGCCAATAATTCAGTTCACAATAATTCAGTTGCTGGTCAGACGTCGATGAGTGCGGACCTCTTATCAGTGACCGCCGTGCTTATCTAGTCTCAGGCCGCTACCTGTCTGCTGTTTTATGTTCGAGTGCCTTAATTTGTTTTAATTAATTATTATAATATTTTTGTTAACTACACGAGTGAACGATGGCATCTAAATGTGGCAAGTGTTTTTCGGAATTGAAGCAAGGTGATTTAAATATTAAGTGTATTGACTGTACCACGGAATTCCATCCTGCGTGCACCCAACTAGGAACCCAAAATTTCACCAAGGCCAAGAGTAAAAATTGGAAGTGTGAGAGCTGCGTAGTGGAGACTGGTTCGACTTCATCTCAACGGAGTCACGATTCATCAACGGCCGCCGTCGATAAGAAGACGTTAATAGAAGCGCTAAATAGTTTTAAAACAGACCTGAAATCACACACCGACTCGGCAGTTGGTAACGTTATTACCAAACTGGACTCGTTGACAGAGGAAGTACAAGCTTTGAACGATAAATTAAATTCATTGGATCAGAATCAGACGGCGCTGCAGAACCGCTGCGACACGCTGGAGCAGGCCAACACCGCGCTCACCACGGAGGTCCGGTCGCTGCGTGCACGCTTGAACGACGCCGAGCAACACTCGCGCTGTGCGAACATCGAAGTGTTGGGCATACCCGTAACAACAGGAGAAAATGTTTATGTCATTCTGGAGAAGCTCGCCGCCACCCTCGGAACCAATTTCAAGCGCGAGGACGTGTCCATCGCCCACCGCCTGCGCCTGTTCTCGGAGAAACAACCTCATCCGCCGATTATCTGCCAATTTGTGTCGAGGACTGTTAAGGAGAAGTGGTTGGCAGCTGCAAGGACCAAGAGAAACCTAAAATCTACTGACATATCTGCCAATCTGCAGCCGTGTAACATTTACGTCAACGATCACCTCACGGGCAACAGCAAAGGACTTCTAGGACGGGCTCGGAGGCTGCAGCGCGAGGGGAAGATACACTTCGCAGGCTACTTCAATGGCAAGATCCTGGTCAAGCCGCGGGAGAGGGATGCTGCCATAAGAATTGTGCATCAGGAGGATCTGGACAAATTTGACAGTAACTAATTTACTTAGGTACCTATTTGCTTGATTAGCCTTTTCTTTTATTTTAATTTTTTTTTATTCTAATAATTTTTTGTACGTAAAATTAAACATGTTTTTAATTTTATATTTTTCCATTTATTTTGAATGAGAATTAGTTAAATAAAGATTTATAAAAGAAATAAAAAAAATCATATAAATTGCTTTTTATATTCATAAACTGCTCTGTATGGAGACATATATTATTTAGTTTTTTATCTTTCTAACAGTGAGCAATTAACACAAAATTAATAATTTTTATTGATGATGGACCGATATTTGTGTTAAATGTAAATCTCGTTACTTTGTAGATTAGTAGTTTTTATTGTGTTTTTAGTCTAAAATATGAGCAGTTTCTGGGTTTCAGTAGACTAATGATTTGATTCATTAATTAATTAACGAATTTAAACGCGTATTAATCTTAATTTTAATTATAGTTAAGTAATTATGAGTAAAATTTTATATGTACAGTAGTTCTTTTATTGAGTGTAGCTTAAATATGAATTTTTCTGCTAAATATGTAGGCCTAACTTGAAAGAAATTTGAATTTGTTTTCATTTATAAATTCATAGGTAATGTTTTGTCGTTGAAGTTGAATAATCTTAGTTAACGTTAATATCAATTGTAGTTACTCATTTAATAGTTTTATTTCTTTTTTCAATGATTTTGTTGGCATTTATATTAGAAGGCATGGTTTTGAGCAGACAGGAGGCGGGGTCATTGACCTATGCTGTGCGACGACGATGACGGCTCTCTTTTAGAAATAATTCATTGCCAGGAGTTGGACGACGTTGCTCAATTTACTGAGTTTTATCATAATAATGGTCGTGACGGTTTGAGTATCTTCAATTCTAATATTCGCAGTTATAATAAAAACTTCGATGAACTTTTAATTTATTTAAATAATTTTATTCAATATTTGGATATTATTGTTTTGACGGAATGTTGGCTGGGCGAGGGAGGGGCGGGAACCGGTTTGGAGGGGTTCGACTGCTTTCATACTGAGACACAACGAAATCAGAACGACGGAGTCATTGTGTACACTAACAAAAAATTATCTGCGACTGCATCACAAATTACTCTAGGTGACGTTTACGGATTAGGACTTAACTTCACAATCTTTAAACAGAAATTTCAATTACTTGCACTTTACAGAACTTTTGACAGCAATCCAATTTTGTTTATTAATGAACTTGAAAATTATTTAAATAATTTGAGTAAAAATCAGTCATGCATTCTTTCGGGGGATATTAATTTTGATTTATTGCAAAGAGACATAACTTCGGCTAAGTATTTAGATTTGTTACTGGGAATGGGATTTCTTCAATGCATAGACAAACCAACAAGAGTAACTTTTAATTCAAAGAGCTGTCTGGATCACATTTTTCTGAAATACAAAAATACTTCTCAGGTAAAATCAGCTGTGTTCCAGACAGCCGTGACTGACCATTACAGCACTGGCCTCACCATTACCAATGACATCAAGCGCACAAATACTTCCGACTTCCCGACATCACCTCGCACATACTTGGACCACGACTTACTGGCACACTACTTAACTAATTCCAACTGGGAACCTATAAACAATAACAATAGAGACATAAATTTTTGCGCTGACCATTTTAGTAGAATAGTTACTAACTCCATAGAATGTGCAAGAAAACCTAATAAAACTCGCTCAACTAGGATGAAAAAACTTAAACCCTGGATAACAATAGACCTAATTAAACAAATTAGACTAAGAGACAAATTAAATAAGCGAGTTAAAAAACAACCTTTTAACGCAGAGCTAATAACGTACTATCACGAATTCAAGCAAACACTAAATAATAATTTAAGACAAACAAAACGTGATTATTATAGGTCAAAATTAAACGAAGCATTAAACAATCCTAAACTTTTTTGGGAAGTAATTAATGAACTAGCAGGTAGGGCAAACACAAAAAAAGCTTTTCCAATTGAAATTTTCCAATAATGCCCAAACTTCGGTTTCACTTTGCAAACAAGTTGCTAATGATTTTAATAATTTTTTTTCTAATGTTGGCAGCTCTTTAGCTAATGCCATTGTTTCGGGTGGGGACCCAGTTGTGAATGACTTTGACTACCGTGTCAACTGCACCTTTACTCTTCAACCTATCACTGAACTTGACCTACGACGTTACGTTTACAGCTTGCGGGGCGGGTCGGCGCCAGGCTATGATGGAGTTTCGGCCAAAGTCCTAAAAAATAATTTCATTGTTCTTTGCAAACCGCTTTTACATATTGTTAATTTAAGTTTGACATCTGGTTCCTTCCCCGAGTGTTTTAAATTGGCAAAAGTATTCCCTCTTTTTAAAGCTAATGATTTTAAAGATAAAAATAATTTCCGCCCCATATCTTTGCTTAGTGTGTTCACAAAAATAATCGAGAAAGTTGTAAAGGATCAATTAATTTCATATCTCCAATCAAACAATATTCTTAGCGAGCGTCAGTATGGGTTTCGGCAAGATAAAAATATAGATGATGCTTTGTTTGACATAAATAAGGAACTAAATAATTCTATTTCTGGAAATAACCATCCACTGATGATCTTTCTCGACCTCAAGAAGGCTTTTGATTCTATTGACCGTACAAAGTTGTTAATGAAGATGGAAGCAATTGGTATACAGGGCATCGCCCTTACTTGGTTCAAAAACTATCTATCGAACAGATCTCAGTTTGTTTCTATTTGTGGTACAAATAGTGATTCTATGAATGTTGACTACGGGGTGGTCCAAGGCAGTAACCTTGGGCCTGCTTTATTTCTTATCTATATAAATAATATGACTAAATTGAACCTTTTTGGAAAATTATTTTTGTTTGCAGACGACACTCTCATTTTCCTGCAGGGGAAATCTTGGCCCGAGGTGCGTGATAAAGCAATGCATGATTTAATGATTGTTAAAAAATGGCTGGATCAAAATATACTTTCTTTAAATATTTCAAAAACCAAGTTCCTACCCATTTCCATTAGTAAATTTTCTGATTATAATTCGCATGATATCTTAATTCATACTTGCAATAACTTTCAAAATAATAACTGCACTTGTGAAAGCATTGAGAGGGTAGAATCATATAAATATTTGGGAGTTATTTTTGACAATAGACTAAAATGGACCCATCACATTGAATACATTAAAAATAAAATCAGAAAATATATTTTTGCTTTTAGACAGATGAATGGAGTCCTATCATATAAAGAAATTAAGATGGCATATTTTGCGTATGTGCAGTCGTTGCTATCCTTTGGAATTATAGCTTGGGGGGGCAGTTTCAGAAGTCTGCTTGAGCCTTTGAATGTTGTCCAAAAATCAGTTTTAAAAGTTGCCTTTGGGAAAAACAGCCGTTACCCGACTGACGCTCTACTTGCAGAATCAACTGTTCTTACTGTCCGTAAACTTTTTATCAAAAGCATTTTAATTAATATATTTAAAAACCGCAATACTATATTTCAAGAAATTTCTCACTCGCACAATACAAGATACTCT
Organism: Neoaliturus tenellus; assembly: GCA_030545055.2. Classification (NCBI taxonomy): domain Eukaryota; kingdom Metazoa; phylum Arthropoda; class Insecta; order Hemiptera; family Cicadellidae; genus Neoaliturus; species Neoaliturus tenellus. The sequence goes on along the minus strand of CM061532.1, from coordinate 199,102,637 downwards.
TCAATAGTCGGAATAGCTTCAATGTCATTGAATAAAACATTTTCCACTACAAATTCTTTTTACATTTCTCATATTGTTTATCGCAATATTTGCAAGCATTTCAGCGATATTAACATTTTTGACTCGCCTTCCTTAAATACTTTCAAAATTCGTATTAAAGATTTTTTACTCAGATTAGGCGTGGACGAGGCTGATCTTATCATTACTGCCGATTATCGGCGCCCAGACCTTGACCCCTGACTATGACTATGTACCACTGCCCTCCCATCGATCCATCCCAAACTCGTCCCAGCTGATTGATAAAATTGACGCATTGATATTTTATTTTTTTACACTCCGTCATGGTCATTGTTGATATATAAAAAACACAACTCCTTATTTATATATATACATTTTCTATTTTATATGTTTATAATGTTCTATTTTATATGTTATATTCAATTAAAGGTCAAATTTTACCTTGTTTTAAGCAACGCCAGCAGACGCACAGGCTTGCGCCTATGTCTGCTGATTTCCATGGGCTATTTATTTTATTTTAACAGTTCAATTTGTTTTGTTTAGATTTTTAGTTTAGTTAAGTTATTTTTTAATTAATTTTATATTAAGATAGCTTTGTGTATTCTGAACTGTAAATTAATGGAATAAATAAATACATTCATTCATTCATTCATTCATTCTCTGATATGGAAAACTATTAACAAGTGCATGGTGTTTTTAAAGTATAAAAATGGGATGAGTTAGATCCGTGCCGCTTTACCATGCTTTCAAGAATGAGAATGAGAATGAGAATGAGAATGAGAATGAGAATGAGAATGTTTATTTCCAGAAAGCATGTATGTACAGGCACAAGGAAAGCGTCATGAATTCAATAAAAGAAAAACTTAACCTAAGACCTGCAACAACCGTGCAGAGAAAAAAAATATCAACATGTTGAATAGTTTCTAAAATCTAGCAACCTGCAACACTCCATGCAGAGAAATCAAACAGCACTCAGATAAAACTAAATAAAATAAAGTACTTACATTTGACTTGGATAGTACAAAAAACTCATGGACCTTGTAAAGAGGATTAGCCAATAGCAGTTTTTCCACCCCTTTTTTGAATTTTGTGTCTGACAGGTTCCGAACTGTACAAGGAAGATGGTTAAAAAGTTGAAAACGAAAAACATTGTTACTCTGCTTAACCTTACTAAGTCTTACAAATGGCATGTTAATATCATTTCTCCCTCTTGTATTGTGGGAGTGGATGTCACCCCTGAGCTCGAGAGTGCCCAGCTCCTTCTTGGTTCTTAAAAGGGATTGAAAAATGTACAAGTTGACAACTGTCATGATTGACTCTGACACAAAGATTGGTCTACAATGATCTAAATAGTTAGCACCAGCTAAGATGCGGACTGCCTTCTTCTGAAGGAGCAGGACTCTCTCGACCCCTGGAGACCCACCCCAGAGCCTTAAACCATACAGTAAAATACTCTGAAAAAAAGCCATGTAGGCTGTTCTGAGCCAATCCTTAGGTACACGTTCTCTTAAACTCCTCAACAGATAAATGACACGTGAGAGTTTGCTACAAACAAAACTAATATGACAATTCCAATCAAGCTTAGGATCTAGAAAAATTCCTAATAGTTTTACATTGTTAACTTCTTGATTAATCTGTCTAAGACTAAAAACTAATGACTGGGTTTTAGTTTCATTTAAGAAAAGGCTATTACTGTAGTCCGGAACCATGCAGAGGCATCATCCAGAGCCAGGGACAACTTTACCCCAAGTTCATCAATTTGACCTCCCACGTCGAAGAGGGTGGTATCATCCGCATAGCAAACCACACCATCCCCCAGATGGTGGGGCAGGTCATTTATCATTACATTGAACAAGAGGGGTCCAAGAACAGACCCCTGTGGGACGCCATGAGTCAATTGTCTTACAGCAGAATTCTGACCATTTATACTGACTAGCTGCCCGCGTCCGGCCAAATACGATTCCAACAAATCCAGACTTTTATCTCTTACCCCATAGAAACTAAGTTTTGATGCAACAATTTTGTGGTCGACTGTGTCGAACGCCTTGCTGAGGTCACAGAGTGTGGCCCCAGCAAAGCCATGTCCCTCAAAAGCATCATACACATGCCCCGTAAGTATCTCAACTGCATCAACAGTGCAACGCCCAGGCCTGAAACCATACTGGGCGGAAGCGAGCAAGCCATTGTTTTCAAGGTAAGGGAAAAGTTGATCCTTTATTACACATTCAAAAATCTTGGAAAAAACTGGTAGTATTGAGATTGGTCTAAAATTCTCAGGTAAATTGATATCCCCCTTCTTATGGATGGGGACAACCCTAGCAGTCTTAAGGACTGAAGGAAAAATTCCTTCCTGTATACAGGAATTTATACACCAAGTAAGTGGTAAAACAATACAATCAATGACATTCTTAACCAGGTCAACTGAAACATCAAAAATGTCCCTACATTTAGAACTTTTAAGCCTTTTTACAATAGAAAGAACCTTTTCCTGAGGGACTGGATTTATGGAAAAAGTGCACGAGGGAGCCGGCTGACCCAGCAACAGGTCCATGGCAGAAGTTGGTGGAATACCAATGGCGTTCCGGGTCTGCTGGACTGAATGCACAAAGAAATTATTAAGAACCTCAGCTGAGAGATTGGTGGAGGTTCTTGACTTAGCAGGGGCACCTTCGCGACGAATAACGGTCCATGCAGCAACACAAGGGTTTTGAGCTCGCTCGATAAATTCTGCATTTTGTTTCTGTTTTGACTCCTTCAAACAAAGCTGATATTCCTTTCTTAACTCTAAATATCGCTTTTTAGATTCGGGGGATTTGGATTGCCTGTAAAAGTCGTAGGAAAGAAGCATCCACTTTCGTAAGGTCGCAACTGCATCGGTCTCCCCGCTTGGAGATGACTTGTTTGGCCTGCAATGAGACGGCCTAGCAGCTTTTTTTGGAAAACACTCCTCAAATGACATAAGAAAAACATTAAGAAATTGTTTGAAGCGTTCATCAGCACTCCCATCAGCCAGCAAAGGGAACCAATCAATCGCTTCAAGTGCAGCAATAAAGTTCAAAGTTTTAGATGTGGTTATAGGTCTATAAAAATTTAGTGTAGACCTACTATTAGACTTTTTACTGGAGTTAGGCACGTATATATTAAACTTGATACCATCATGGTCACCAATGGCATACTGAACAACCTCAGATTCAAAATAATTATGAGGAAGATCAGTTGCCACGTTATCAATACAAGAGTCTCCACGGGTGGGTTGCATGACAGTACAATACAGATTAAGAGATTTTAGCAGATTTATAAAGTCCTCAGATAACCTATTCTTTAACAAAATGTTTATATTCATGTCACCACCAAGTACCAAATTGTTCTTTTTTCTTTTATCACTCAAGAAAAGCAGTAATTTTTCCAAGCTCTCCAAAAACAAGATAGGGTCGCCATTAGGAGACCGGTACACCCCTACCAAAATTATCCTTAAGGCATGCAGGTGTATACAAACATATTCATGATGCAACTCACTACAGTAATTACTTACGTCAATTACACTTAAAGAGTCCAAAAGGTTTGGGGAGACAAAAAGTGCAACTCCACCGTGTCTTACCTCTGTACGGCAAAAGGCTGTCACTAGGCTATAACCATTTAAGTTAACTAAACTGATCTGGTCATGATTAAGCCAATGTTCAGATAAACACAGAACTCTATATTCATTAGCACTGAGAGCTACATCAAGTTCAAGAATTCTGGTATTAGAGAGACACTGTACATTGAGAAAAAGTAAACAAAAAGCAAGAAGGCCAATGCCAGACATAGTCTTTGAAATTCTAGGAGTAGGCCTATTATTAGTTTCCCCCATGATTAAGCTTACTTTGCCGGTTGATGTTGAGAGTGGCTCCCTAAAAAAGTACGGGATGGTACAAATTCAGAGTTTAATTTGGGCCTTGGTTTGAAGACATATTCTTTAACAAGAGTACCAGAGGGCCAAAAGTCTTCTTTTAAAACATTTGAAGTGACATCAGGCTCAATTCCGATTCTGAAAGAAGAGTAAGAGTCATGCTTAGGTGTTATGGGGATACACTCACCATCAACGCCCATATCCTTAAGATAGTCCACAATATCTTCTTTTGTGCACTCTTTATTAAGTCTGGATACAAAAATCCAATTAAGCTTACAGATGGCCTTAACCTTAGAGTCAGTAGTGGATTTAGTCCCTATGATAGGCTTAGGCCTATGTTTACCACTATTATTAGACCTACCAGCTCTATTCTTATGACCCTTATTGGTCCATACTTGCCAAGATTGACTATTATTTGGTGGATTGTCAACGTTACTAATAGAACTACTGTTATTATTCACTGAATTTAAGGGGGGGAAATCACTGGCATCGAAACCCGCTACTAGGTTAGGATTAGTCAAAACATCAGATTCGTCAGCAGCAGCCGACTCCAACACAGCAGGATTGCCACCCCTGTAAAACTCCGCGGTCGGTTTAGAAGAGGACAGACCAGCAGGAACACTGTCAGAACCAGATAAGCAGGAAGATTCGTTTGTTGGAAATTTTAGTCTCACACTGTTGGTAGTACATGCGTCCTCTCCTACTTCTTGTCGTCTGCTTGTGTCAAATAACACCTGTTTACGTATTAGGTTATTATCATCGATAACCTTGTCAAGTTTATTATTTATGTCAATATTGTCCGACACTATTCCTTTGACAACAGAAAAAAGTTTTCTCAAAGTTTCATCAATATTTAAGAACTCACAAGGGTCAGTAACTTTACACGTTAGAGCATCAATATGGCTATTACAGGCGACACAGTACCATTTGGCTTTGCCATGTAGCTTACCAATCATGGATAAATCATCTTCACTTAGGTCAACACATTCACTGTGAAACCAGCTTTTACAAAAACCATCACACTCAATAGAACTTTCACCACTATCATTAATAATTTTAGAACAAATGTAGCAGCATTCATCACTCAGTTCATTCACCATGCTGACACGACCGGAAACGACAAGGACAACGCCTTTTTCGAAACTAATTAAATTGATTTATTTCGTAATTAAATTATTAAAATAGGCGTAAAAATTTGTTGAATCACATTTTATTGAATTTTAAACCGTCTTTGCTCCGCATTATTTGGAATCATTACAGAACCAAGACGCTGATCACACAATAATTGCATTAGCCTAATTCCAGGGATGGGCTCTGGACTGGGCTTTACGCGGTTGTGGTGCAGGGCTAACATTTATATAGTGAGGTCCATGTGGTTCACAGTGAGTACATTATCTTTTTCTTTATGGCCCTAGTACTTTATACTTCTCTATTATGGTGAGTAATGTAGCCACTAAATCATTGCTACTGACAGTTAAACATATTACTGAATTTTAAAACAATCCATCTTTCACAATTTACTAATTTAAATATCAAGATTGGATATTCATATTTAGACTCTATCGACATTGGGTCTCAACAATGGACTGACATCACTCCAACAATAACACGAGGGGCATCGGTTGCGTTTTGTAGGTGAAGGACCCTGAATCACCCATCTTGTTATAATGCAATATTTCTGACGTAGTCGATAATGCAACCACTTTGAATGAACGATGTTATACTCGATCTATAAGTTTCTTGGGATTTAATTTTTAATACAAAATACAACGATGTTCCTTATTTAAAAAAATACATAGCCCTATAATTTTTATGTATTTTATTTTCTCATTTTCTCTTTATTTCTTTGTTTTATTCTTTTATTTCTTTATTGTCTCATCAAATACACAGTCTGCAGATTAGATTAATAGTACGAAATTGAAGCTTATTTTTGAGTTAAAACTATTGAAAATAATTAAATAAAACCATATGTGTCTTTAATCTCTTTTTTAGTCTGCCTCTATTTAAGTTTTACATTGCCCTGAAAAAATATGTTGGTCCTTTAGAACGTTATCGTTTTGTACAAATACTGCAAATATACTGCCTGGGAGATTTAAAAAAGAAAAGATTTTTAGGGAGAGGAAGTTAGGGAGAGCCAGCAGACTTCAGTTTTTATTCGAAGTTACCTTTTATATAGTGGATTCTTTAACAAACTTCTCTTAGCTCAAATTTTATTTCGAAGATTTTTTTTTATTTCTTAACCTAGCTCTTCCTCAACTGATTTGTGTTGCTTACTGTATAATCTCAAATGGCCTCCTTTCTTCTTCCTTGCCATCAAGTTTGATTGTCAAATCAGTGGTGTTTACCAATTTGCAGCAGTTCTGAAGTTCCAACTTGTGGAGATTAACTACATCACAAGTCTATCAAAAGTGTTATGATGCAGAATTTCCGCTCCCGATGCGCAGCCGTGAATATCATACATATATACCAGTGATTCCCATACATATACGGGAGCTCCGCGGATGCTCGACTCGGTGGCGGCTCCACGGCAGGACGCTGGGTTCTCTCTCACGACCCAGGCCTGAGGCCAAGGTCCAGCCTGGTGGGCCGAGGTGGAAAGGTTACCCGCTGTTGAGCAACGCCGATCGCCGATCGCAGACCAGCTGATCGGCTTCTGCACCCCGCCGCGCCGCCGGTCAATTGTTCGCTAATTGTCCTGATCAGGCCCGCCCCGCGGAACGCTCCGTGAAGTTAAAAATCGTCTGTTTGCGGAAAACCTCGGAGCGGAACGAATGGGCCGTATTTGGCAACACGATGGTCGTGGTCTGATCGCTTCCTGGGTGCAGTAATAGTGGCAAACTTCACGCGGTTGTTTGAACTACAGTCTACTTTTGTAGGGGAACTTTGAGGTGTTTTCAGAGTTTACAAACACTCTCCATTATCGGTGTGGTTTTCGAATTACCGGTACTGGGAGGTTATGAGTAGAAAAATAGAGAAGAAATTACCTAAGATACACGATTTTGAGCTGTAGTAATACACGATCAGTTGTAATATCATCTCCAATTATAAGGCATTTAACCACTATACGACCCATTGTCAATTTTACCCACCTACAATATAACAAAGGGTCTTCTTACGGTGTCTCATATAAATGCGAAACAAATACAAGTAGTTCAGAATGCTAAAACGATATGATGTCTTATAGTTTTGTATGCACTCCTCTGTTTTAAATGTTGAAAAAGAGTTAAAAAAGGCACTTTAATAACACAATTTGTTACGAGAAAGATGTTATTTAGAGAGAAGGAAAAGTTATATAAAGCGTCTTTCATTATTTATAAATATTTTGTAATAACTTTAAAAGTGAATATTTTATAGAAACTCAAGGTATCTATATATTAATAGGCAAGCATGTTTCTTTTCCTCCTTTTTTCTCAGTTTGTGTGCATCGTATGGAAATCTTCGTATACCGTTAGAAATGTATTGTTCTGTAGATAAGCAGAATCGCGTTATAATTTTCACCTACACCCTGGGATATGCCCTACAAGCTTTCAAAGTGTCAATGTTAATCTTATGGGAGAAGGATAATTGTTAATCATGAGACAGCTGATGTAATAACAAATGCTAGCTAATCAGGAAGAACAGATCTTTTAGTTATAAAACATTATAAAACTAATTGGCTCAAGATCAACTGTATTTTTGGTCGAATTTTGACAAGTGGGCGATCTCTAGTACTTATTTAATACGCTAAGGGGGTTTTGTAATCATAACTCCTCCTACAATTTTCAACCAATTTTTATGTTTCCTGTGTCATTGAGAAGGGCTTAGTCTGTTGGTATTTCCACAAAAAATTGTTGAGAGTATAACTAAAAATAAAGGCGCTATCAATTATTGAAATTTGAAAATTTTCTATTAAAATAGTCTAACATTGGATTGTGTTCAGCATTTGAACATCTCTTAATGTACAACTGTAAATCAGCGTAGTTTTGGATGATTACTGATAATCACAATGGTGGCGAGGTGTAACTAATTTAAAACAATACTTAACATTTTTAACTATGACATCTGTTAGTAAAAATTAAAGGTACGGCTACACATAGCAGGAAAGGAAACGGAAAGGACACGGAAAAAATTCTGAAGGGGTTGCTATGCGGACAGGACACGACATTGGCGAGAAAATGCTCATTTGGCGATCCATCCGACACGGCGAATTTCCTGTCCGTGTCCTTTCCGTGTCCCGTCCTGTCATGTGTAGCCGCTCCCATTTATTTGATAACACAGGGAGCTTTCATCAGAAACTGTCCCGTCCGTTTCCTTTCCGAGTCCTTTCCTGTTATGTGTAGCCGCACCTTTAATTGCTTGATTTCGAGCAACAAATACACTAGTAGAAATAAAACAACAGAAATGATTATCGAAACGGGTTTAACTAACAAAAACAAAACGAAACAATATTTACAACGAGAAAACGAGTTGCGTCAAGCAACTGCAAGTCTTGTGTTTATCGGGAGGCGACGCCCGTCCCGCATGTCGTGTGAGGTGAGGAGATTCTCCGCATCACCGCTACTTGAAGGACGAGTGCGGCGGGCTGTAGGGCGGGCCGCCACCGCCGGTGTAGGGCGAGCTGTAGGGTAAGGGCCCGGGGCGGCTGTGGTAGGGCAGCGTGAGGGGCGAGGCGTAGGCGATGTGGCTGAACGCCGCGGAGGGCAGCAGCCCCGGACCGGCGTCAGAGAGCGGCAGCCCGCCCGCGCCGTGGAGGAGGTGTTGCGGGTAGGCGAGGTAGCCGATCACGGCGCCCGGCGGGAGGAACCTCTGCGGGTAGTGGAGCGGCACGCCGGGGTAGGACAGCGGCCCGGGGCCGGGGCCCAGCTGTACATACAATTATACAATGCATTAAGGAATGACGTCTTAATTCAAAGTAAGGGAAATCCATAACAGAACCTCCAGGACCAGGACTAAAGAATTAATGATCGTCATAGTTTTTATGACACTTGGAATAGACAATTAATAGCTTTAAAAGTTACTGTTTAAACTTTCAATAAATGAAAATTTATTTTAAATAGAAGAAACAATGCTCATTTGCAATTGCCCCAAACTTTTGAATTCAAACTACTGATGTTTTCCCCTTCTATCTAAATCTGCGAGTCAGGTATTGTTATATTTTACTCTTCAGGTTTGGCACTAATATTTGATTCATAATTGAAAATATCCTAACGGCCTTAATGATGTAAAGACCACGACTTTTTAGTTGAAGAACGTAAAAAATATTTATTCTCTAATACAATAATTTACCTTCATCCATAGATGCCAGGTTAATAAAAATCCACCCCCCAAGAGCACCCTAATATAATAATAACACCCCATCAGCTATTGACACCTAAAATAGAGGTTATATTTAGGTCAATACATCGTTTTCCCCCGTTATAAAAAAAATATGTATAATATTGTAGATAAATAACCGATGTGATTTTTCTCTGGATCTACAACAAAAGCTTTCTACTGTTAAGGCGTATTTTATTTTCTTGTGGATATCAAGATCTGGTTATCCTTGTAGGTTTTCATGTATTGATGTCTGGAACTTATTTTATTTTATTTTTTTATGTCAATTGTAGTTTATTTTCACGGAATGAGATATTTCAGTAGCCTATATAAGACAATATAATCCTATCCTCTACTGATACTCTAATCTCCATTATCCTTACATCATAATTTTCTTTCTAATAAGGAACCGCACGCCAGTTCGTGGCGAGTGTGACCCTTGCAACGAAAGACTGCTACTTTTGCATTATTCATAACTTCAGATTTGGAAATGGCAGTGTAATAGCTTTCATTGTTCCATTCGAACTTCATCGGGTTAATGCTGCCCGGTAGACGTTTGCATAAGACATGATTGTACATAAAGATAGCCTTCACTGGTCTGCCACTTCTTCACGATGGGTGATTGGGGGAGTTTGTATATTATTTCCTCCATTTACCTAAATGCAAATTTATATTTCTAGAGTGTTCTTTCGTTCACATTCATTGTAAGCAACAGTATCAACTTACAGACAGTAATTTGATGGTCTCAACGAAAAATTCTTACAATTAGTATTATCAAATAAAAAGCCAAATTGGTTGAACATGAATTCTTACGCTGTAAAATTATCGATATTTAAGTACTGTAATTCGTAAAAGTAACCTATTTTTAAGAAATGTCACTGGCTGGCTTATAAACAAACGCTAAGATCCGATTGGTTTATGGCCCCTTTTTACATTGTGTCCTAGTCCTAGCTATAAAAAATTATTCTTATTTATACTTGACAGTTTCTGAACCAAAACTTTGAATGTTTATCGATACCAACATATAGTGTTTGTCGAATCCGATCTTTGCGAGTTTATCCAATCTCCAAAAAACCTATCTAATTCTTCTCCCTCAAGAGACGTTTAGATTTCAGAGATTAGTCCAAAGTTGTCAATTAATTGTGGACCCATAGTTATAAGGTTTGAAAGTTGGAATCCCTTACAAAATATATACAACACCTACAAACATCTAATTGTTACTGAGAATTTGCACATTTGTTATTCCATAACTTAGCTATCTACATGTCATTTGTTTTATTTATTCTTTTTAGAGGAATCTATGCATAGCAGACCTTTTTTCCTCTGATACGCAATGATCATGGAGACGGATGTTTTACACGATATTCTAAATTTCCCCTCACCTTCTTGGGCGGGCCGGTGCGCGGGTGGCTGGGCCCGTCGTAGCCCCGGCGGTCGTCCTCCTTGTAGGTCTTGGCCTCGGCGGAGTGGTAGGGCGAGTCCCCGGGGTACCCGGGGTACGGCGACGGCGAGGGTGTCGCGTAGTTGGTGCTGGCTCTGGCGGAGTCGCCGGGGAAGTCTCTCACCCCCGCGGCCGCCACGGTCCTCCCCACCACCGCCACCGTTATCAGTACTATCTGTAAGCAGGACATTGATAATTAACACACAACTTTGTAATTTTTGCTGTCTTAATTTTCAAGACTAAGTTTCGACAGTAAAATTTATTATTTCCTGATTTTAAACATTTACAAAATACCTTCAGTCTAAATGTTGTTGAGATTTGTCTATTTTTTCCTCACTAATATGAGTAGTTGAATTAATAAGAAAATGTACATGTATAAAACTACGGGCATTTAGTAAATAATGCATAATTGTTATGATTTTCACATCTTATTAATAGTAGTGCACGATACTAATATTTTAATTGAGAATCTCACACTGAAAGTAGATATTTGTGGGTTTAGCCTTAGACATATTCTAAAAATTTTAGTTGGGTGTAAGTTTATAAGTAGAAGTCGTTAGTGTGACTGACTCGAAAAATGTCGCCCAAAGACCAGTATTTCTTCCGCGATAAGGTTCCCTGTGTAACAAATCAAACTAACCTAACGCAGTTTAAAGCCCACAGGTTCATTATAAAAAACGTGCAGATACAAAACATGCTAAAAATAATTATTTAATTTATTGGCATTGGACCAAGACCGATTAGACGTACATCTAACACATTTAAGATTGCGTGGAATATTATAAGAATATTTAACTTTAAGAACACCGTTGACACCGCAATAAAATAACACATAAAAGCAGGATATTGACAATGGTACTGCAGACTGCAGGCTACTCACCTGGGGCAGCAGCAGCATGACGAGACAGTGGGGACGCGGGGCGACGCCGCCGTTATATACCCACCACAGCGGCTGTTATTATGCTATCAAACCAGAACATTGTCGGTAACAGATTTTCCGGCAGTGAGAGTTCGAAGCGAATCGTACACACACTCTTGTCTGTTTGTGGAAACCGATTGTTGAACGTGCGACGCGCCCGGCAAACGTTTCCGTCCGCTGTCCTCTTGACGGAAGTAGAAAAAGAGCGTGTAAAGAAAAAATTCGCATAACTATACGATTTAAAAATTGTGCGTAAAAGATTGTTGCGCATCGGTGCAAGAAATGGTAACTTATGAACAAACTCTGTAAACATTGACAATTTGTGGATAATGTGGCGAGGGACTGATACTATATGTATTTTATCCTTCTGTCTTCCTTTTATTATTTTTTTTACATGGAAAACCCTCCCATTTACATTTCCGTTCGTCTTGGTAAACTAACCGACTCTTTTGATTCAAATTTTAGGTGGTTTTAGGAAAGGACTTCGACCCAATATAATTTTTGACAACTTGCTTAAAAGATACCCAACTCTCATCATTTGTCAAGCGGAATTTCAGAAAAGGGCTCCACTTGTTCAGGACAACCCTTTGATGTTATGTTGGTTTTCGACAATTAAGTTGATATTTTTAAATAAAGAAAATGTCACAATAACCTACAGATGACAAACAATGCGAACAACATTCCTATTCATTGAAAATTCTCAAAATTGATTATGATATTCTACCACCGTCTGCTGTCCCGACGTTTCCAGCTCAAATTTTCACTAATTTGCTTCCTATTTTTGTAGTTTTGTAATATTTTCTAACTACAGTAACTCATACAACCCACCGTGGAAAAATTTTCTACCATTTTTACCTTCTACTTTTAACACTACTTTACCTTTACCATTGATGTTTCTGGTCGGATTGAAATGCTAAACCAAGTAGAAAAATATTCATCAACTTTTAATTTTATTAATATTTAGTTAGTTATTTACCTTTTTAAATATCACACCTTTAGTAATATCTTATATGACACTGTTTAATTGTACCCAAATGGTATTAGGAAAATCATTTTCATTTTAACTACATCTGTTGATACTTATATGTACTTATATATTTAACGGTCCACTCTAAAGGCACAATGTAGTCAAGTTGTCACGTTATGGCAAATTAAAAGTTGTTTCATTGAAAAGTTAACAATTTTAACAACGCGTTTAAATTATACCTCGGGTGCGAACAATTATCTATGCCCGTAGGCCTATCATAAATTTTGAGTGCATTTCATTTTGTTGTATAACTGAACTGAGAGCTACTGACGTGTTGTATTAAGACGTAGGCCAACAGTATGGTTTCTAGTTTATTTTATCGATTGCCGTAGCAGAAAGCAGGTCCGGTAACGGGGAAGCAGTTGTAAAACAAATAACAACCCAGTGACAGAACGACTGGTCGTAATGCACGTAGTTACCGCGGTGACTGGGAGGCGGAGGCGGAAGTGGCGGGAAGTGATTTTCCTCGCGTCGCGTCGTCTGCTGTCCGCCACGTTTCCCGTTTGAATTGTCACAATTTTTTTCCCGCCAGAATTTGACGCAACCTCGGGCAGCAAAACCTGACCTTTTTATAGTGAAAATATAGTTGAAAGTGTTGAAAGTTTGTCTATTTATCAAATAGCACTGATAATCGCATACCCTCCATCAGACTCTATCGTTAAAATGTATTGAGGTAATCGCAGGAAATAACTTCGTCCTTACGTAAATTTGATTAACTGCCTCCAACACACCCCACTCTCTCAATGTTGTAAATGTCTACGTCTAAATTAATCGAAAACAAAATTTTCTCTCCTTAAAATAGCTGCTTAATAAAACTACGATTACAAGAGTCGGAAATGTCACGAGTACTTTTCAGGTGCTGCCATGTCGCCAAAGAAATATTAAGCCTGGTGTTAGATACGTCGTGTCCGGTGCTGTAGTAGTGCCATGACTGGAAAAAATTAAATTGATTTAATTGGGATACAAAATATGTAACCTTAATGCCAACTCCCAATAGTTTCGCCTTTGCTGTACGAATAACTATTATGTACCGTACCGGTTATGTTTTATTCTTTTTTTTCTTTTAATACTTAATAATCTTTTGAATCAATTTCTGTGTGAAGTTGAGTAGAAAGGTTTTTTGAGAATTTGGTGAAGTTGGAAATAATTGTTTAGAAAGGTTTTAGCCAACTGGAAGCAGAAATCACAATTGGTCCCTACCCAATAATCGTGACCGAACTGCTATGGGTGACGTGCTGTACCAAATTATTGTTGAATTTTGTCTTAAGGCATTTATTTATTTATTTATTTATTTATTTACGGCAAAACGCCAATTCACAGAGATGATAACAAATTCAATTAATTCATAATTTACATAATTATACAGTTTATGCTGTAAGGCATTAAAATTTCAACTATTTAACTCAATGTTCATACCAGATTTAGATAAGAATCGATACTTTCTACATTTATCACTACCAATTCTGTCCTAAACATTGCACCACCACCCAAAAATCGAATAAAAAGCAAGTGATCGTCCCGCAGATGGAGCCACGTGCATCGCCCAAATCGCCGTCTCGTTTGCTCGTCTCGCCCCATCATCACGTGACCTCCGCTGCCATGTTGCGTCATCGTCTGCCATCTCATGCACCCAGCTAAATGCGGCGGCACGCATTGTCCGAACACCACCACCAGCTACAACGATTACGTAACAACCGTGCAGTGTTAAGGAGCGTGACTAAATTCGGACACTCCCTCCCTTTAGGCGGCACTTTTGATTGCTTATTTTCCCATCTCCCCGGCTCTTTCTTTCTGTTCTTTTCTTCGGCCGTAATCGAGGTATGTCGTAATGTCTTGGGTTTTGTTAAGGTCGACCGTAGATGGTCGATGGCAGGTGAGGAATGAGTTGTAGATTTGGATTTTCTTTTGTTTGCTCTCAAGTGTGACAACCTTGATTTTGATGACCACTAGGTCATACAAAAATGCTGTGGATTGATTCCGTTGCAGCCCACTTTCATTCCATGGATGACCCGGGTTTTGGTCTGTACAAGACCATAGCCGACCAGCTATGGTCCTATAATGACATCACTACTATAGACCTATAATGACTTACTATAGACCTGTAATGACATCACTACATACTGCAAAGATCAAACCCCTTGTCATCCAAAATACAGCGAGAGTGTCGTGTGACAGAAACAAGGTAGGCCAATGTCATTTATGGATTTGAGTGCCAATTATTTATTTTTTAACAAGAGTTTGGGACGTTTTATGTCGTTTCCATAAAATACCTTTGATTAGTCAAATTTTTAATTTCTTCAATAGGCGGAGTTTCTGTCCTATGAACTCTTTTTATATAAAAGTTAACCACAAACTTAACTCCTGATAGTTCGACTCTTAGTTTATTATAAGATGTTTGCAATTTTAAGATGTTTTTTTTTTTGGAGCAGTTGCGAAATACGGAATTTCCTACTTTAAATGTGGTCCCTTCGCTAACTTTTTCGCCGTTTGATCAGTATTACAAACGATATTACATGGCCTGAACGGATAAACGGCAGGAATAAAATTACTTTGGGAAACTCGACTTTCCTAATTTTTTATTTGGTGTTTTTCTACGCCTTTGGCATTTTATAAAACGTTTTTAAAAGAGACTGTTTAAAACCAGGTTTTGTTTTTATCTAACGTCGATCTGTTGTTAGATAGCATCATTAATTTTAGTAGCCCATCAACAATGATAACTTGGTCCAGTATTGATCCTTTAAAAAGCTACTAACGTTTTCTATGATCGAACCAGAACCTTTGGATTCAAGCGAGCACTAAAACCACTCAGATACAAAGCTTGACATTGCCTTAGTTAACTAGAGTTGAAATAGGCTATATGCAAGGAATACTAGGCAGTTCAAATAATAAATACAATAAATATATTTAAAATAATTAATTTACTATCAGTTCCTTTATACAAGTAAGTACAATAATTGATAAAATGCTTTCCCTTGGTTAATCACAATATGCTTATGCCCGTATCACGTGTTGAATGGTCTAGTATGACTGGCGACCAGAGGAAGAGTATTGGCTGGGGGCGGCGCGGTAGGCCTGAGGGGCTGCGTACTGCACCGCTGGGCGGGCGTACACCGGGCGGGCTACGGCGACGGGGGCGGCAACGGCGACGGGGGTGGCAACAGCGACGGGGGCGGCGACAGCGACGGGGGAGGGGGCGGGAACGGGGTGGCGGGCGGCCTCACGGTGGACTACGGCGTTGAACCCGTTGTGGGCGTCGGCGGTGTACTCCACAGTTCTGCGGGAACCGTCGGGCTCTATCAGGCTGCAACATTGCGTACATTTTCAAAATCATACGATTACGCAACGTATTCGAAGTCATTATGACATAAAAACCCTAAACATTATGTATTCTTTATTGTAAAGGCATTATTATTTTGAAAAGCACTGTGGTTCTAACCCCCATTGTAATATTGGGATGTGTTTTAGTTATTAGTTTCTTTATCATATAATAATGGTTTGATGACCTGGAATCCCTAGAATACGCTTACAGGACTTAAAATATCAATCGAGACCTTTCCCGCGTACCTGTAGGAGCCCTCGACGACGTCGCCGTGGCGGCTCTCGCTCTGGCTCTTGGAGTCGCCGGTGTGCTGGTCCTCCACGTGGTAGGTGTACGTGTACTGCGGGTTGGGGTCGTACTCCTCGACCCTGGGGGCAGCGGTGGGGGCGGCGTGGGGCACCACCTGCACCGGGGTCAGCACGCCCGCGGCGGCGGCGGCCACCACCCAGCATCCGACCAGCAGCTGAAACACACCCCCGGGCACTGTAGAACAGGGGAGGAGACAGCCAGTGGACACGGGCAAGGTGTACAATATGTGGTTGTGTACGTGCGATACTTGATCAGATCATTCTGTAGTATATGACGTTCCACAACCTTTTTACATAAAGTTAAAGTAAAAAGATCAAAATTAATTATTTTTTCATTTTTCTGCATGAGCGCCTAAGATATTTTACATTTACCCCATCCCCCCCCCCCACTTGAATATTCGTCGTTTCTGGCTTGCGTTGTTCCGATTTGAAGATTAAAGTTGTGTTTACAGTTCAGTAAGGCGATTCCATTCATAATTTTTTTATTGAGAAAAGAAAAAATTTATAAACAAACGTCTACAAAACTTAAAAATATACAAGCATACAGACGGCAAATATATGAAAAGATGGAAAATGGCATTCGATTTCGACCGGACACACCGATCATCATCAGGCCCAAAGAGAGAATAACAGAACCAACATGGCGAACGTAAAAGAGTGAATATGGTGTAATAGTCACATGACTTCCTTCACTGCTATTGGTCAAATTTGTAATTGACAATGGACCCGTTCACGTTCATCCACCGCAAAAGCGGTTTGTTTACGCTTTTCCAATCACGTGACTAATTCCAGACATTTTATTTGTGGGATTTGTCACTTGATAGGCAAAAACGTAAACAAACCGCTTTGTGGTGGATGCTTGTGAACGCCCTCAATGTCTTTTGTAATTGGCAATTTTGGCCAATAGCAGTGAAGAAAGTCATGTGACTATGACGCTATATTGTCTCTTGGATGCCCGTTATGTTGGTTTTGTTATCCTCTCTTTAAGTCTGATGATGTTCGGTGTATCGATGTTCTGGTCTAAATCGATTGCCATTTTTCATCTTTTCATATGTTTATCGCTTGTTTTCCTAGCAGTATAAGTGTTAAATAGGTTTTTGCGTGTTTTAGACGTTTGTTTGTCATTTCCGATCGCAAACAACACTTATAAAGCAAATAAAAAAGTGTTTAGAAAAATGATACAAGTTGTTATAGTTTTTTACATTTTTTCGAAAGATAATGAAAACTTTTAACTTTAACACACCACTTGAACTGTCACTATGAGAAATATTCGTTTAATTTTCCGAACCGCCTGGCTTTCATGTAAACAATTATTACGACGCCGGGTAAATAAAAAAAATTGTTTTTGACTGATAAAATTTACATAACTCATCCCAAAGTGAGAGAAATGATAGTCTATGTAATCGCATTATAAGCATGCATTTCCGGGACACAAATCTCAGAACATTTTGTTTTTTGGGCATTTTACATATTTGATAACAAAAAAAACCCAAAATTGCTAACCACAAATCACCCTCTAGGACCGATGGTTAATGCTCTACAATTAGTTATTTTGCACATTTTTGTACGCTACTCAATACTGATTGTAAACTCATCATGTTCAAATACTGTTTGGTGTTTTACCGATAAGTCCTACCGTTAAATTTGTTTTGAATTTTAACCCAAGATTGGAAGATAATTTACTGTTAGTGCTAGTTTTGATTTTATGCGTAAGTGTTTGACTGAGTGCTGGAAATATTGGTTGTTGCCAAAAGTAAGGTTTTTTTTCTATATAACAAAACTAGAATTTTAGAATATCCTTTATAATTTTAACTGCGAAAAATTGTCTCCAAAATTTTTTTTTGCGAATATTCTAAAAGTGGACTAACAAACAATCATTTTTTTACTTTTGCAAGTCCATAGTTACTTATGGCAGATGTTTGTGAAATAAAATAAATTAAATAACTTACGCAAACAATAAATAGCCCGATTCGTTTTACAGCAAGTAAATTAAGTTGCTGAATCGTCACACACAACACATCATGTCGTTTATGTATGGTCCAATTATATATGGTTAAACAAAATGTATTATTCGCAACGTATTGAACATCCGGCAGAAAATTTTATCATTGGATTCAAAATAATAATTCTCTCAAATAAACATTAGAGATTTTCATTGGTGCAATTGAATTTCCCTATAAATTATAAAATAAAAAGTGGCTCTTACCTTGCAGTACATGACGGTGGCGGTGTTGATGGGTGGATATGCACTGAGGGTGTAGAGTGAGTGATGGACTGGCCCTCCTGTCAGTATATATATATCAGAGGACATCTGATCATTGACTTTCTCGTAATCTATACCATTACTTAACCATATCCCCTACTAGCCTAATCCCCTTTGCATTGCGGTGTCCCAGTTTCATCCCGTCACAGCGGTTCAACAGTACTGTAGGCCTATACCTTTTATGCGCTAACTTTGTTTCCTCAAAATTGAATCCTTAAATAACGCATATGCTTTTATCTCGTTGTAAAGCCAAATTAAATGGTTTTGAACATTAAACCCAAGGGTTTTCAACTTAATTACTGTCTGTGAAATCGCGGTAAGAATTATATGATTCTCCAAGTTATCGCTGTATCGCTGTATCACTACTTTGAGCAGGAACCTCACATGGTGTTTTTTTTTTTTTTTTTTTTGACCTGAATATGAATGAGAAATGAGTGTGTGTCTTATTTTGTATTCAATCACTGTTACAATTGTATCTGAATATGACCTATTGTCAATGCTATGTAAATAGTCCGATGAAAATAAATTATTTGATTGATTGTAGGATGATTGTGGCGCGCAAAAAATAATATAGAAAATTCATGAGTACAAAAAGGATATTTAATAAATTAACATAAGTGAAATCAGCTCACCACAACTCAGTCTAACTCAACCTGAACAAGAATTCGACTAAACAATCTACATATTAATACGCAAGCATGTTTCATTTCCTCCTTTTTTCTCAGCTCGTGTACATCGTAGGGGAAATCCGAGCATACCGTTAGAAAGGTATAGTCCTGTAGATGAGCAGAATCACATTCTAATTCACATTGGACTCCCGGGCTACGCCCCACAGGCTTTCAAAGTTCCAATGTTAATCTTATGGAGAAAGGAGAATTGAATTTATCATTAGACAGCTGTTGTAAAAACAATATTGCTAGAAGATTAGGAAGAACAGATGTTTTAGTTATAAAATGTTTTTTTATCATTCTGCACGAAATCAGCCTGTTTTTTGTTCTCTCAATAGTACCAAAACCGATTCTTTCTTGTCCTAGGACTGAAAAATCATCTGGAGAATTTTTTAGGTCCTGGTACTGAAAGGTCAGCTGTTTGATATAGTATATTTTGTCACAAGGGCCGAAAGGGGCGTTTGCCGGCCCCGAGATCGTGTTTCAAATTCGAGACGAAGTCGAGAACTTAAAACGATCGAGGGTTGGCAAAACGCTTTCGGCCCGAGTTACGAACGATATTTTTCATCACACTACACAATGCAATAAATATTATACTAATGAAAAAATATTTTATTCAGAGCCAAACAACTAAGCCAAGCATAACTACTAACCTAATCTAGCGGGATGCAATGTGTTTCCGGTTGCTAGGCAACCAATTCATTTCATTGTTGCAGTCACATGTTATTGTGATACTGTACAACGTGTTGTGAATGTTTTTATGTAAGGTCTAGGCCAGCTGATTTTGCAGGCCTAGGCCGGCAAAACAGGTGTTTCGACGGTAGAAACGAGGGTCGAAAACAGGTGATATCGATGTAGTGTGATGAAAAGTATATTAATTTTCATTCATTAATGTTGGAGAGCAGAATTTTGAAATTCATACGTTATAAAGAGCATTGTTTGTAAATAACAGAAATGTAAACACTGCATAATACTTACTTTGTAAATATAACCTTAAAAATACAAATTTTTATTGTATATTTTTAACGATTAAAAGTCTAATTTCGCATTATGATAAAAAACGTGGTTCATCACTCGGAGCAAAAGTGCCTTTTTGATGCTTAATCGTTTTTAAAAACTCGGCTGCGCCTCGTTTTTAAAACACGATTGCGCACCAAAAAGACTCACTTTTGCTCCTTGTGATGAAAACTATTATTAAGCTTCTTGGGTCCAGATCAACTGAAATTTTGATCGAATTTCGATCAGGAGGCGATCTCTAATAATCTTAATTTTAAGGAGTTATATACAATGGAGAAATAAATTTATGGCCCCTGAGGTATAGCATGTTTAGGAAAAAATGAATGAATGACCAAATCACATGGATAATGATTTAATCACCTTACGTAATTGAGTTGCATTTGGTTTATTTATTTTGGCAATAAATGGAAAAAACATGCCTCCAGTTAAGTCATCTTATGTCAACTGATATTATTGCGTGGTATTTTTTAAATAAAATTATTCAAATGTACTTATAAATATTATTATTTTTTATGAGTTGTAAAATCTAGTTAACTATTTAATATTTTTACAAAATGATAGTGTATAATAAACAGGCAATTTTGTAAGCGAATAACTCACATATTAGAAGTATACATGTGTTATACCTCAACCTTGCATTGTAAAATGAGAAGTCGGTTATCAAAGTTTTATTTTAATTTATTTTACAAGATATTATTTTTTAACTAGGCAATGCGAGTTGGGATAGTGAATTGTGCACCAAGCGCCTGGGCCTCGGCTAACAACCATACACTACAGTATGGGAGGTGGACTCACAGGTTTTGAAGGCGCAGCCACGCACCAGTCTCGGCCTGTTACTGCTATTATTAAATCTGGTGGGTTTATCTAAAATTTTTATCATACGAGCAAACTGCGTCTTATTTAAAATGAAAATACTGCCATTTAGCGAATGTAACCTAATTGATTTTGTCAGCTCACTTATTTTGCCTAAACAAAAATAATAAGCCTAGTTTTGTAAAAGTTTCCACTTTTCAATTGAATTTCTGTTGTAAACTTTGAGGGAATAAATTGTTAAATTTACTGATGTATATAGTATTATTAATTTTTTACTAAACACAATGAATGTGACAGAGGTTTTTGGGATTATGGTATCTGAGGGAATTTCCCTTCATTTTGTTGTTTGTAATACGGTTATAAACAAGTATCACCAATTAAATAAAACTATTTGATTTGTGTCATCCATTAGCTACGCAACATTGTTACTGAAAATATTTCTCTCTCTGTTAGATTTATAGAATATACAGTACTTTTAACTCTCTTGTTTTTTATTTCTTCGAATGAGATTATTTAGGTTTGGGCTACTGGAAAAACTACGAATTGAGATTACAGGATAAAACTTACGCCCAGAGTATTAATTTAATGAGTACTAGAGATCGCCTCCGGATCCAAATTCGACCAAAATTTCAGTTTATCTCCACTCAGGAAGTTTAAAAGCATTTGATAGCCGAAACATCTGTTCTTCCTGTTTTTCTCGCAGTTTTACAACAGCTGTCTAAACTAATAACTAATAAGATAACTAATAAGATGTAATTTGTCATTTCTTCACATTGCAGCATTTTTTCCAATGACAAGGTTTAGAATATCAGAATTAGAATATCAATAATGCGTGATATTCTAAACTACAAATAATACCTTTATTGAAATTTTGTTGCTCGGTTTCACTTTAGGGTTCATTCATACTTAATTTGTCAGTTTTTATTCTTGATTATTTGTTTCCTGGATTAATATCAGAGTATGTAATAATACTAGCTGTTGCCCGTCACGGCTTCGCCCGTGTTGAATTTGTTTTTTAATCTCTTTTAAGACCTACGAAATCTTCTTCCTTAATCTTAATATATATATTACATGTATAATACATTGAAATAGTGTGAGCAATCTATGAGCAAAGAGGAACGATCATGTCAAATATTAACCCCGTAGGTCATAGAGTAGTTTTTAAGTATAGTGGGGTGGAGCCCTAAAGGTATTCAAAAACTATTTTTCCAAAACAGTTTCTTTAGTATCTTTGAGTAAAGAGGAATGACCACGTCAAATTTCAACCCCGTAGGATCTATGGTAACTTAAAGTTTCTGTGGGGTGGAGCCCTAGAGGAAATTTGCAAAATCGTTTCCTATGGAATGCCCATGAGTAAAGAGGAACGTTCATGTTAATTTCCAACCCGTAGGCCATAGAGTAATTTTTAAGTCCAGTGGGGTGGAGGACTAAATGAATTCAAAAACTATATTTCCAAAATAATTTCTTAGTGACTACCTATGAGCAAAGAGGAACATCAATGTCAAATTTCAACCCCGTAGTCTCTCTAGTAGTTTTTAAGTCTTGAGGGGTGGAGCCTTAAGGAGTTCAAAAAACTATATATGCAAATCCGTTTCTTAGTACCTTTGAGTAAGGAGAAATGTCCACGTCTAATTTTAACCCGTAGGATCTATGGTAACCTAAAGGTTCTGTGGGGCGGAACCCTAAAGGAAATTCGCAAAATCGTTTCTTAGTGAATGCCCATCACCAAAGAGGAACATCAATGTAAAAGTTAACCCAGTTGGCCATAGAGTAATTTTTAAGACCAGTGGGGTGAAGCTCTAAAGGAATTCAAAAACTATATTTCCAAAACAGTATTTGTTCAATTTATATACATCTAGTATCTTAGTGAATAGCTATGAGCAAAGATGACCGTCTATGCCAAAAATTAACCCTGTAGGCTCTAAAGTAATTTTGAGGTTATTTGGGGCAGAGCCCTGAAGGAAATGTGTAAACCACCTTTTATTGAGCACCTATGACCAAAGATATTACTCCAAATTTAAACCCTGCAGGCCCTATAGTTTATAGATTCGTTGTTTCTTTCAATTCTTAAGCCGCGTCCGCACTGGCCGAACATGTTCGCCGAACAATGTTCTTCCGAACTTTTGTTTGTTCGTTGCTAAGCTTTTAGAATGTAAATCATTTGGCCGGTAATTGTTTGTTAGGAATGTTTGTTGATTTTTTTTTTCGCCGAACAAGTTCGCCACGGCCAGTGCGGACGCGGCTTTATTGTAATTGGCCATAATTGTAACATTATATTGAAATTTCGAAGACATTGTGGGATCTATCCCTGGAGGGATTTTTTGAAAGCCTTTCTTAGTGATCACCTATGAGCAAAGAGGAGAGTCCATGACGAAATTCAACAATGTAAGCCCCAAAAGTAATTTTGAAGTCCCGTGGGACGAAGCCCTAAAGATGCTTACAAAAGCTGTAATTTTGTGTTCTTAGTGAGCAGCTATGGGCAAAGTGTATCTTCCATTTCAAATTTCAACCCCTTAGGTCATCTGGCTTTTCATATTCGTTGTTCCCTAGATTCATATTTAAAATTGGCCATAAGAATAACATTAGACCAAAATTGAAATCGTGTGTGTCAGAGCTGTGATAGAATTTTGCAAAACAGTTTCGTAGTCAGCACGTACATATGAACAAAGAGGAACGTCCACGTCAAATTTAATCATCATAGATCCTATAGTTTTTCAGATTTGATGTTTTCTAGATTCAAACGAAAAATTATCTATGAATACCATTAGATAGAAATTTTGAAGTCATATGCGGCGGAGCCCTGATGGAATTTTGCAAAACCGTTTTTAGTGAGCATTTTTTTTACACAGAGGAGCGTCCATGGCAAATTTCAACCCCCTATACCGTTTCACACCCCCCCCCCATACCCTATTTCTACCAGCGAGCACAGAACATAAACAACAAAGTAAACTAACCTAGCCTAAACTCTAAACTAATAAAAAAAATTTTACACCAGTTAAATTGTTTACAAAGATAAAAATATTGTCATATGGTTACATTATCCTTTAAATGTACCTTGTATTATTTCACCAACAGCTGATAGCTTTGAATCAGCTAATTACATCAAATCTTGAAGTCGTGTTGGGCGGAGCCCTGAAGGAATTTCGCAAAACCATTTCTTAGTTAGCAACTATAGGCAAAGAGGAACTTCCATTCCAATTTTCAACCCTCTAGGTTCTACAGTTTTGGAGATTCGTTGTTTCCTAGATTCGTATTTTGAGTGCTCCATAAGAATTACATTGTAACGAAATTTTGAAGTCGTGTAGGGCGGAGACCTTCAGGAATTTCGCTAAACCGTTTCTTAGTGAGCACCTATAGGCAAAGAGGAACTTCCATTCCAAATTTCAACCCTGTAGGTCCACAATAGTTTTGGAGATTCGTTGTTTCCTAGATTCGTATTTTAAGTGCTCCATAAGAATAACATTGTAACGAAATTATGAAGTCATGTGGGGTGGAGGCCTGCAGGAATTTCTTAAAACCGTTTCTTAGTTAGCATCAATAGGTACAAAGGAACGTCGATACCAAATTTCAATCCTGCATGCTCTCTACTTTTGGAGATTCGTTGTTGCTTTGGTTTATACTAAAAATCCCCCATAAAAATAACATTGTAACGAAATTTTCAAATCGTGCGGGGCGGAGCCCTGACGAAATTTTGCATAACCGTTTCTTAGTGAGCGTTTTTTAGCAAAGATGAACGTACATGCCAAGTTTTAACCCTCTAGGCCCAGTGGCGGATCCAGGGAGGGGCTAGGGGGGGCTATAGCCCCCCCCTTGGATATCCTATTTACACTAGATAAAATGGGTAATTTGTTTTGTTGGGTTGCCGAACGTGAAAGGAATCCGTGCGCGCCGCGGCACCAGGGCCGGATTTAGGTATGGGCCACATGGGTCCAGGCCGAGGGCGGCAAATTTTAAGGGGTGGCAGATTTTTTTTATTACATTAAATTAGTCTAAAATATCAAGAGTGGTACATGAAGATAATTTGGTTTCATTATGGTTTACACTGAGTAAAACTGCGAGGGCGCGAGCCGCGACTACATAGCTAATTATTTGGCATCGTTAGGCTGATCATCTTGCCCCTTCAGCGTAACCACTCTGGCAAAAATAAAAATCCCAGTGGTCCGGTTTCCGAACTGAATTTCCCATATCATTCCATTTATTGTATAAATATAACGGTTTATCCCGACGCTTGTGATTTGAGATGTTTGATCCTTAAACCCCCAGCAATAAGTTATCTCTTGCTGATTTTCATTTTGGATTTTCTGACTCTATTTAAAAACAAAGTTCCATTGATGGTCATGACACGATATTTTTCCACTTCATTTGTAGGTCTGTTTATAAAGCAATAACGTAGCTTACTATATTATGAAAATTGTGTTGTACACACTGTCGTCTCACATTTTAATATCGACTATACAATTGTCGCGTCCAAACGCTCTCTGGGATTCTATGTTTTTTTTTTCTTTGTAGCTGATTTTGGTGATTTTATTTTGCCGTCTGCTTATGAACCAAAATTACAATAATCTTAACCGTCTTCAATTAAAAAAACTTAGTGATGATTAGTTGCGAGAACTATTGTGACCTATATTAATTAGTCCAATGCTTTACATTGTTGCTTGTTGCCAATTTTTTAAATTCCATTTTAAATGCCCTAAAAAGCTTTCCAAAGCATTTTAACATCTGTAATTTAATTTGTCCATTCTCTTTGCCCCCACATTGCCTACATTGACAAAACATTATAAAGCATATCTTCTAAAGCAGTTTGAATCTTATATAGTAGGCCTATTTTTATGCTAGAACTCTTCGATTCAGTATCAGGTGAATAAAGTTCAGTTACGATTAAACTTATAAAAAAAGTTTATTTATATTTACATGGCTCTCAATATGTACAAGTCAGGTAGTGTGCGTGTGTGTGTGCATGTTTTGGTTTATCCGTGGTAGGGGTAGGCGGGGACGGCGGGTGCGTACTTGACCACAGGGGCGTACTTGACGACGGGGGCGGGGGCTGGGTGAGCTCCGGCCTCCTTGTGGACGACGGCGTTGAATCCGTTGTGGGGGTCGGCGGTGTACTCGACGATCCTCTTGGAGCCGTCGGGCTCGACCAGGCTGTAGGACCCGTGGACGACGTCTCCGTCACGGCTCTCGTGCTGGCTCTTGACGTCGCCGGTGTGGCCGTCGTGGACGGAGTACTCGAAGTTGTACTGGGGGTGGGGGTCGTAGGGCTCGGGGGCGGCGTGGTACGCGGGGGCGGGCGCGTGGTAGACGGGGGCGGGGGCGTACTTGACCACGGGGACGGGGGCATGGTACACGGGGGCCGGGGCGTAGACGCGGGGTGCGTAGGCGGGGGCGTAGGCGGGAGCGTAGGGCCTAGCCCTCACGGCGGGGGCGGAGTAGGAGATGGCGGCGGGGGCGTAGACAGCCTGCGCCACGGCCATGCTCACGGCCAGGATGAACAACTGGACACAAAACAGACACAACATTACTAGAATATTTGAATTTTTAGTCAAAATTAAATATACTTCAAAATATTTTGTTATTCAACCCAAAACAGTAAACGTTACCTCCAAAAAATTGTTGTACAGTTGTAGTGTACAACAAATACGCAATTAGCACCCTTTCTTGTGCAAGATGTAGTGTAGTTTTGACAGTTGAATAATTAGATCATCCTCACACTAGTAGATAAGCCCACTAACGACATATACTTTTCGTGTTTGGGCCTTCTTCCCAAGTTCTCTACATCTTCCCTCACGTCTTTGGTCAACGCAGGAAACTAAACTAACGTTGGTTAATCAATGATCTGTGGTCTTGTAATTTACCAAAAATATTTATTAAACCTGCTTCCACTTTGTATTGTTTAACCTGTATCTTACGCAAAATTACTTTCATGTAAACATATTTAACGTAATAAACGCAATTTACATTTCATATAGGTAATTGATCACTAAAAATATAATAGTTAACTCACATTCCTTTAACATCGTACAACCTTTTAACTCTTTCATACGGTAAAAGCATATGCAATTTATGCTTCCTTAAGTATTGAAATCAATTTCACCCGGTACTATGAAATAAATAAATTGATTGCACGTTCCGTAGCCTACGTAGGCCTATATTGAAATTAGTAATTTCATTAATTTTAAGGAAGAGATCTAAATTTCAATTGATAATTTTTTTAATTTGGTTGAAAATCGCCATTTGGAAGACACTAGACTTACGTGTTAGCACAGTCCCTCGTTATTCCTAAAACTTGTGCACGACTTGACTAACCTTAGTGAGATGGCGGGTGGCTGTGTAAGAGCAAGTAGAAGTTGATTTCAATAAAATCGTAACTTAATTTTACTGTTTAAACGTTTTTTTTATCATCAAAATTTAATGCGTTACATGATCAATATTTGTTTCTTCCTCAATGTTTTATTAATGAATGTGGAGGAGACAGCTTCAATCAATTAAATTGGTGTTTTATAAAAACTTGAAATACTTTATGATTATGTAACGTATTAAGATTTTGTAACTAAAAAAAACACAAAAAAATTTGTTGAAGTTACTGTCATAAGTTAAAATGCCTCAATTAGCATAGTTATTAAATTATCGTACAGTAAATCCTACTTCATATGGATGATAGAGAATAAGCAAATGGCAGGAATTACTTTATTAATTTAACTTCTTCAAAAATTGACACATTGCTTTTCATAATATCACTAATGTTATACATGGACATACTTAAGTCTAGGAAATAAAAAATGTTAAAACTTTTCGAATAGTTTTAAACTTATTCTTTTAAACTCTATGATATTCTTATCATGCCATCTTAATAAAAAAAACCTAAAATGTACAAAAATAGTCTCAAGAATTGACTAAAAACTTAAAGAATATGTTTAAGCAGTCAATTCAAGTACTCAACCTACATAAGTTTGTAAAATTTGGAAATTCTTTAAAGTGTGTAACGGGTGAATTTAAAAGAGCATCTTTGTCTATATTAAAAACCGTGTTTCGGCGGGTTCCGTTATTAGTCTTTTTATAAAACAGAAAATCATAAATAATTTTACTAACACGTACAACACAATTAAATATATGGACAAAATTAAATAACTTGAAAAATATCACTATTGTATGATTCAAGCCTTGTTATTTGTAATACAGTATGAACCTCGATAAATGTGGAAATTTTAACTAAACTTTTTATTTCGTTCAGGCTTAAAATATTATCGGTCTAAATCCCCGTTGTACTAAACAGTTCACATTAATTAGCAGTCTGCTTTTAGGCGACCGGGAGACCCCCAAATTCGATGACCAACCGGCCACATTGAGTACTACCACCCAATTTATGTTTTAATCGGAGTAGGTTGATTAGATGAACAATCTTTTGTATGCCGTTTTTTTATTTGTGTGGGGGAACATTGAGTTTTTTCGAAAAAACCTATGTTTTATAAAGTTTTTTGAAAAACCAAAATTTTGCACAAAACTCATTCCAGTTTCAGCTATGCTTTGTATTTTTCAATGAAACTTTCACAGTTTGTTCCGTGAAAGATACTTGATGGATTACAAACGATAAATCCGGAGTTTTACATTTTATATACAAAATGCAGGGGTTTATAGATGTAAAAGTAACAAAACTACAATGCAACAATAAAAGTCGTATAGACATCATGGTTATTTTTTCAGACATTAAATGATTGTTGAACTCAAAAGATCAATTTATGTGGCAGTTTTCTGAAAAGTTTCAATTCTCTATGTTTTGTATCAATGGAGCACCAAGCCTTCAAAGTACTCGGACGGCGCGGGGGGGCCAGAGCGGCGCGGCATCGAGTCGCAACGCCTGTATATACTCACCTGTTTTTCAAATTTATTACAACCCAACGGCTCGTCCTACAATGTTGGAAAAAATTGCTTAAGTACTAACTAAATTAACTATAAGAAACATTTTAAACACACTTTTAAAAATGTATAAATACAGGGTGTTTCAAAATCTGAAGGTTACTGGTTCGAATCTCAGACATTCCAAATACAAATTTATGTCATATTTTACATAGTTTTAAAGCTTGTTATAATGCAAGTTTTTTTTTGTATAAACTGAGTTTTGATACCCACCTTCATTTCAACATAGCAGATATTTTTGTTTTCAAAATGTTAACAATTCATGAAATATTCTGTATATGTATAACCATTGTATAACAAAAAAATTCTTGTTAATAAATGTTTTTTATGTTGTTGTTAGGTATTTAAAATCAGTTTTTTAACTTATTTTAAATACCTAACTCCATTTCAATATGGAGGATTTTATTGTGTACAAAATAATAATAATTACGGAATAGTCCTACCCTGTGATTCTATAACAATTGTATGAACATTGGGCTAATTCTGATTCAAAGAGTTTTGATGAAATTCTGTAAGTTTTAGGTAGATATGCTATAGAACCATATTTTCAATTACACGATTTTTTTAAACATTTGGTTTATTTTTTATATACAAAACTTAACTTTTTAATAGAAACATATGTCAAATCTATCTTCTTATTTCTATAAGGGTTTCGTCTGTTACGTCCCTTTTTCTCTCGACCTACTGAACCGATTTTTAAGATTGAGGTGTCATTTTAAAGCTTAGGATGTACCGCAGTGACGAATCGTAATTTAAAAAGTCATATTGTTTCGGTCTTCGCCCCTTTCGCCTTTGATTTATTTCTAGAGGGCGCTGCAAAATGTTGACCAACTTTTATTGCAAGTTCTTTAGTGTGAAATGTAATTTAACAGCTGATTGCCTTCAGATGAATTTTAAAAGCCAGATAGTAAACAAAAATAGATCTCTGTCACTTCATAATCAACATTCACGTACTGTAGATGAGTTTCACTCATACAGAATCATAAAATGCGCAATTTGCGCACGGGCCACCTCGTCGTATATAAAAAGTTATATAGTTGACAAAAAAAAAATTAAGAAAATCACCAACAAAACACAACTTCTTGGTAGCTGGCTAAATAGACCCTACGATAAAATAAAATAAAATAAATAAAAAACAAGCATAAGCTATTGTAGTGAAGATTATTTTATATTGCTGGAATTCGACTTTTAAAAACACAATGTTATAAAATTCAGAACGAAGTGTCAACTGGTTTTTATGTAAGGCTAAATTAGACAAAACAGTTTTCGATTTAAATTAAAGTCTTGTTTTTTAAAGGAACACTACAGTTAAGATTTCAAAATGAATCAAGGAAATCTATGTTAAGGGTTAAGGTTTAGGTATAAGGCAAAAAGTAAAAAAATCCAAATTGTTGATGGTTATGAGAGAAGGAATTTTTCAATAGGAAAAAACATGTTGTCGATATTAGAACTCATAAAAGATTGTTATTACTAGACTAACATTAGGCCTACCATATAATTGGAAAAATAGTTATTTTTAGGGTTATAATAGAATACAACCCCGTCGCAGCAGACCTGCGTACTCTGTGAATTTCCAACAGAAATCTGGTATTTTCTATTTCCCCATAAAACCATGGGGTTGAGTACGTAGGTTTGCTGCCATTTGGGTTTTATAAGCCAATGTAAGTTAGACCCTTCCTAATCATTGTACATACCAAATTGTATCTAGAAATGTTAATAAACAAGCAAGATAAAAGGTTTTGTTTATTTCCCATAAGAATAACATGGGAAACATATTTTTGGATTTTCTCCGTAATCATATAATTTAAGTTACAATTTCAAGATACTAAATTGTAAATTTTTTATCTCTTTTAAACGGTGTGTGTTATAATTACTGTATTAACAAAATTTAAGTAAAAAATTCCAAAAACCCGTTTTTGACCTTTTTAAACCTCATAAAACCCCGTTCACATGGTCCGATCATTCTGGTTCGTGAACTCGTTCTAGTAAATGCTGGTTTACACCCCTGTATCAAATTTCATAAAATCAGAGGTCAAAAGTTATCGTGTTCACGGATACACATAATTCGAACGATGTTTTTTTCCCTTCTGAGGACCTAAAAATAAAAAAAGTATCATGGTCCCGGGCTAAGGTCTCGCCGTGACTACTACCGTAATAGCGTATTCCTAACGGGGAAATTCACTAAAAGGTGTAAATTCCCGATTTAAGAACCATTAAATTCTGTCCAGAATGTTATAAGTTGAGATTTGGTAAAAAGTAATGGGGCCAAAGTTGGAATAAATTAAAAGATCTTTGACTACGATTGTCTCCGATTTTTGTAGGGTTCGGTCGCTAGAGCTCAAAAAACCAAATTATAAGTTCCAATTTCCACATTTTTTTTTTTTTTTTTTTTTTTTTTTTGAGGGGATAAAATTTGAAATTACTAGGTTGTGGGATTTTATGTTTTAATCAACCACGTAAAAGCAAAGGTTTCACAAAATGACTACGTGTGTGCCTAACTTCAAGTTTCTCACTCATCCGGAAGGCCAAAATACTTTGTATGATGACCCAGTCAGTTACTTTCACACTTTGGTATAGTATGCAACTATTTATATTGAACGGAAAGATATTTTGAGCCAACTTTTAAATTATACTTTTATTGTTAGTCTACTTTCTCGGTTGCGTAGTAACGAAGAAAAATCTCACTTTTTCTTATGAACTACATACAATGAATACAATTGATTGCTACATATCAATTGCTGGAATCACAACAATATAATAAGTCCTCCAACACTTCTTTATGATGTTCAAAAAATTAACATGCGTGGTACATAAAAAAATAGTTTTATTGTTACTTAGAAAGCAAAATACTTACACTCAAAATATAAATTAGAAAGTTGGTAGACATTCTGACCTTAATTTAATGTATGATTTGGTTTATTTGCAGTTAATTTTTTAACAAATTTTACAGAATTTTTTTGTTATACAATGGTTATACATATACAGAATATTCCATGAATTGTTAACATTTTGAAAACAAAAATATCTGCTATGTTGAAATGAAGGTGCATATCAAAACTCAGTTTATACAAAAAAAAAACTTGCATTGTAACAAGCTTTAAAACTATGTAAAATATGACATAAATTTGTATTTGGAATGGCTGAGATTCGAACCAGTAACCTTCAGATTTTGAAACACCCTCTATTTATACATTTTTAAAAGTGTGTTTAAAATGTTTCTTATAGTTAATTTAGTTAGTACTTAAGCAATTTATTCCAACATTGTAGGACGAGCCGTTGGGTTGTAATAAATTTGAAAAACAGGTGAGTATATACAGGCGTTGCGACTCGAAGCCGCGCCGCTCTGGCCCCACCGCGCCGCCGTCCGAGTACTTTGAAGGCTTGGTGCTCCGTTGATACAAAACATAGAGAATTGAAACTTTTCAGAAAACTGCCACATACATTGATCTTTTGATTTCAACAATCATTTAATGTCTGAAAAAATAACCATGATGTCTATACGACTTTTATTGTTGCATTGTAGTTTTGTTACTTTTACATATAAACCCCTACATTTTGTATATAAAATGTAAAACTCCGGATTTATCGTTTGTAATCCATCAAGTATCTTTCACGGAACAAACTGTGAAAGTTTCATTGAAAAATACAAAGCATAGCTGAAACTGGAATGAGTTTTGTGCAAAATTTTGGTTTTTCAAAAAACTTTATAAAACATAGGTTTTTGCGAAAAAACTCAATGTTCCCCCACACAAATAAAAAAAAACGGCGTACAAAAGATTGTTCATCTCATCAACCTACACCGATTAAAACATAAATTGGCTGGTAGTACTCAATGTGGCCGGTATCTCGTAAACTAAGCGACTTTTTGGGGGTCTCCCGCTCGCCTATTTGGTTTATGCAAATATAGATTATTAATGAGTTTTAAATTAGTAATATTAGTATAAATTATCACAAAAAAATAAACAGAAAAAAAATTGGAAGATTAAATCATTGTATATAAAATCTCTAAAAGCTGATGTAAGCTAAATGACGATGGCATTTATCGTATGTTTATCTTTGTCATTCCAAGAATCTGCCAATTTGAATGTCAAGGGAAACACAATGGTTTGCGGGGCTAGACCACTAACTTTAAATAAATAGGCCTATACTAATTATAAACAGAACCTTGGTCGCCTTTTTCTGGGACGCCATTTATTTGGGTATATAAAACTACCATTTGGCCTAACATTTTTGTAGATAAGACACCCCCATACTTTTGTTATGCCTACTTTCAAAAGATTTTTTATCATTGTTGATTATCAAGATATAAGTGCAATACTTAACATTTATCAATTTTAGTTATAATTTTATTTGTTTTCTTTAGCTGTAAAAAGATTATATGTGTATTTGAAATATTATTTTGTTCATAAATACAAATTTGATAATTTACAATGGATAAGGATTGTATTATACCACGAAATTATCAAAATATCTCACGAATACTTAATACTTTACATTAAATTTTCTATTTCTTGAACATTGTCAAACTTTACAGAGGAACTTTTATCGCCCGTTATATCAGCTTACATTAAGTACCCTTCAGTTGTGAAGTAGCATGTGACCTCGATAAATTGATCGCACGTACAGAACATACTGTGTATTGGAAATGAATTATTTCATATTTGAGAAGACGTAAATCTTGACGTACATCGATAGGGTTCTACAATTTTATTGACCATTATCGTGTATTAAGACAAATGTTAAGATTTGTTTCCAAATAAATCGTGTCACAATTTCATTACTTGGATATAAATTTTACGATAGTTGTGCCTTTTAGTCATTTGAGATTCAGCCTATAATATGCGAGGCTTATTTGAAAAGTCAAGGAAAATAGATTGTTTTGTTACACACTTTTAAATACCGTCTTTCCTCAGAAATATAACAGAAGTTTAAAAAGTTTTTGCTTTCAATAATAATATTTGTGTTATGGTAAGTATGAAAATTTATAGCGTTTCAAAATGTTAACATACGTTTGTTAGTCATGAGTCGTTTTATTCAAATTTGCTTATTTGTAAAAAATATTATTAATTGCTAAATTTTAATTGCTATTGCTAAATATACTTAATTTAAGCTTTCAATCAATCAAAAAATGGTGTTAAATTTCAATATTTTTAGGATTTTAGCTATTTTCTTGGATATCATCTTAGATAGCTTATCAATTTATTAAAAGTAATAAACGTTTTGACTACGGTACCTTGAGAGCCATGCTGCGGTGTCGGTGGTTGTGTGAGGAGCTGTGGTGGACTGATGGTGCGGGGGACTTCATCAGTTTAAATAGAGCAGCAGCAGCAGTGTGTGGTGTGGCTACCCCTAACATTGGCCGGCCGGACCTTTCACCGACCAACGCCCACCGCCACCGCCACCGCCACGACGCGACGCGTCCTCGTATGAGGCCACGCCTTCCACCCCCGTGGACATCCGTCACCGGTGGAGGATGGATGTTGATCCGCCGCCGGTCCGGGCGAAAGATGCGGAAGTGGGAGGGGATTCCTAGTGGATTGTTGAGACGGGATATGCACTTGCCACTAAACTCTACACACTTCGACGCGATCCTTTCCTCACTTCTTTTATTCACTGGTCCTTAAATTTCTAAAAACGTAGATGGAAGCTCCTGCATTTTAAATATGAAACATCTTTAAACTTTATACGATTTTCACCTATCCCAATTACAACCATGATTGCTTTATATGTGTGTGTAGAGGAGAGAGAGAAATGAAAAAATAAGCTTCAAGATTCTAGGCGATATATGTTGAAATTTTATTTCTTACATTACCGAATACATTTTGCAGGTTGAAGATTTTGGTGGCGTAATAATTTGACATTTTGACAATGAATAAAGAATCGTTTAGACAAATTTTATAATCTGTTTCTCATACCAACAAATTTAAGCATAAATAAATAAATTTTATAAGTTTTAGTGGGCAATTGACCAAAAGAAATATTTCGCAAGCGTTAAAACGTACAGTATTTTTTTTTAGGTTGCACAGTTAATTGATATTACTAGGGGGCCTGTGCAGCGCAATGCGCTGCATTTTTTAGGGTACCTGGTGATCAAACTTTGCTCCATGGTAATACTTTGAAAAAAATTTCATTATAGTGAAAATCAGATAGAACATTATTGGTGTTTCATCGATCGATCTTCATTACCAATTTTCCAACTTCCCAATGTGATAGTGTTGAGATGTGATGCTCGTTCTTTTAGGTCTGAATTAGCTAAGATTACGTAGTTGTTCTTTTGCCGATATGTCTTAGGGCCTTTGTCTAAACCCTCCTATAAAATTTACAATAAACTCACAGATGTTGGATCCACATAGTTCATCAAACATAAAACGTAAATGACAACAGAATAAAAATCAACATTCCATTACTCCCCGGTCCAGTATGAGTTATGCAGCACTAACTGCGGCTGTTTTTGTAGTACTACTGTATGAGGTAGTCAATGACAGTGAATGAGTCCACATTACTATTTATGTCTAAATCCTCTACCTTAACTTTCCATGACATTACAAAATTTAAATAAAGAAATCACAAAAATTAAGAGAATCTACATCTTTGTTGGTGTGGTCCATTTTGTTTTTAGTGGCATTTTTATTTTGGTTAAAATTTCTCTTTATAAAAACCATTTTAAATGTTGTTTTTTACACAGGTTTCTTAATTAATCAATCAACATGTATTCGGCTGACAATTAAGAAATTGCATTAGCCTATACATCATAAACTTATCTATAATACCTAAAATTAATTTGAAATTCATATTTTCTTATTTTATATTGTAAAAGTCTTCCATTGAATAAATGCTCTTGCCAATAATATATCTTCTTAATTTCTTTTTAAATGTTTTTGTGTCTGAATTCATATTCTTAATTTCAGTAGGAAGGTTATTGTAAATTTTGGCACAGTTATATTTAATATGATTTTCATAAAACTATGTTCTATGATAAATGTTATTAGTTTTTCTGAGATTCATGTTTGTGTTATTGGTTTCTATAGTATGAATTTTTTGTGTAATGAATAATATGTGTAGCGTTCTGATTAAAACATGTTTATACTTTAATAGTAAATAAAAAGATTATTACACTTACAACCAACTATCCCTTTTCCTTATAGTTTATAGCAGTTTGAAAACCCATGCACACAAATTTAGTGCTCTATTTTAATATTTGTTATCTTTCATTATTGTTTCAATACCAGTCGGACGACCAATAACACCCATGTCAAAAATTTCAATTTCCAATATTGTTTTCGTAAACAAAAATGAATTTTTCTAGGGTTAAATTACAAAATTTATTTTTGTCCCCAAATACGCGTTAATAAAACTTTCAAGCAAAATCTACCAGCTACATTTTGAGAAAAGGTTAAAAGCGCAGATTAGACACTCCTCGTATTAAAGTATGAAATTATGTTGATATTTCAGTACCAGTTCAATTTGCTTCTATTCAGCTTTTAACATATGTGTTGTTTGTTTAACTATCAACAGCTGTTTTATTCAGCAATTCAATATGAATTGTTCCCCATGTTAATCTTATGGACTAAAAATGAACATTGAGGGCTTCCCGTGAGCTTCAGAATTAAAATATCAAAAATCTAAAACCTTATTGCAAAACTACGAACTGAGACCATTTTTTTGACACCTCAAACTTTAAAATTGGTCCAGAAATAAGGGAGGAGTAGTGTTAACAAAAAAAGGGCATCACGTATTATATATATAGATTTTTCAATACGGGAGTAGTAAAAGAAACTGGGAATTTAAATTTCAGACGCTTTGTCAGGACATGAAATAAAGTATACTTGAGTAACTCACTATTCTACGTTAACAATCCATAAGGACTGTTCCTATCAAAATATTCAAGATGGAAGTTGTTTCTATGAATTCTTTGGAAGTTGTGATTGGAGAATAAGATTTATAAATTAATATAACTGTAAACAATAATGCGTTTGAATTGTTGGAAAATTCTTAATGTGATATTTGTAGCCGTAGTATCGTTTACCAATAAGGAGATACATGCTCCTGTCTTTTAAGTGTTTTTGTGTTCCCCCTTTTTACTGCCAAAATAATATTACTGAAGGTTATCAATCATTTAGAGACGGAAATTTCATATTCAACCCTAATTCTGTTCAAACCCTGGATATAAATATAAAAGGTTTATATTATATTTTTTTACTCAAATGCACAACTATTAAGATATATTTTAAAACGTAACACCGAAGGTCGTTCCGGCAACACTTTAAACTTTCACCTTCATTAGCAGCATAATGGGTCGGAGTTGGGAAACAAAAAGCAATCGTTAACCAAGTAAATGTACCATAGTAAAGAACTTAATGTTATAAACTCCTTAACGTAAGGAATGCTCTAGCGTGAATCAAGGTTATTTTATATTGCCTATCATAACATGACCACGATGGTGATGCAAGTATGATTCAGTCATAAACCCGGACGGGACATAAAACAGTAAATTATTATGTAAAAGAGTCATACAGTTGTGTGACCTACATACTTATTATAATTGTTCTTCGGTGATCCCAAGCGGAACTATTGGAAAATGGTTGTAGAATATCAAAAACAGTTTGATTTGTTTTATAACGTCTTGTTGAAATCTAGAATTGAAGAGAATTCAATGTTTTATCGCTCTGTGAGGCTGCACTGATTATCAAGGTTTTATAAAAATATTATTTTGCCATAGGTTTTAAGTGATTCTATTTTTAAATACAAGATATATGTATGGTTATTTAACTTCATAGTAAGTCACATGCATCATGCATCCCCTTCGAAATTAGCACAACCTAAGAATCCCTCAACCTTTCAACAAATTTGTTTTTTTTTCCTTCAAAATAAGCTTATTTGCTCCGGGATTAAGCTTAAAATACCCTACCTTTATCCTTGAAGGCGGACGAAAACCACGGTAAATTTAGGAAATCGTTAGGTATTTTTAGAAAATTGCTTTTACAGCGTCCAAGGCATTTTCGGCGGGATGAATTTGTAAATATAAGTAACTTCTTGATTAGCATTATACGTGCTGGTACTGATATTTAGGTTGAAATAATAAAACGTCTTCCAACACTACTCGATATATTTACACTTATACTGTAATATTTTACAAGACGGTAAATATATATCAAAGATCTTATAATGGCGATCGATTTCGACCAGTCACACCGGTCATCATCAGGCCCAATCGGAGACTGAGAGAATCAATATGGCGTCCTTGCTTAAATACTATTGGCGCAGGAAGTTCCGGGAAACAAGATGGCGTCCATTGCTTAAATCTTACTGGCTACCGGATGTTTGGGAATATATTCTGGTAGGTTCCGCCGGAATCGAAGTTCACTTGTTCGTTTATCAACTTGTCCCTGTTTTTACATTTTTCTTTAAATATATGTAATTCTTCCCATGCGTTCATTAAGTTTCCTTTCTTACATGTCTTGACTATTTGCATGTTTTCTTCTATGGTTTTTAGGGAGTGGCCATTTTCTAAAAGGTGTTTTGCTACATTTGATCTTTCCGGTTTGTTGTTCTTCCATGCTGATATGTGGTTCTTGAATCTCTTTATAAAATTAACGGTCTGTCCAACGTAGAAATTGTCACAATCTTCACAGCTAATTTTGTAAATACCGGATCGATTGAATTGGTTATTACCTTCAATCTTGGGGTGTAGCAGTCCACTCATGGTGTTTTGCGTTTTGAAGGCAACTGAAACTCCGTATTTCTTGAATCTATTGGCGATCTTTTGTGTCACGTGTCCAGTGTAGTTAAATACAGCGAATTTAGTGGATTTGTCTTCTTCATTTTTCAATGTGGTCTGGCTGTAGAGGCGATTCTGATTCTTTATTTTTCTTTTTATTTTATTTCCCATTTCGTCTATGAGGCTAGTACGGTATCCATTGGCTCGTGCAATACTTTTGATGGTAGCTATTTCTTCATTGCGGCTGGACTCACTCAAGGGGATCTTGTATGCTCTATATAACATTGATCTGAATGCAGCAGTCTTGTGGCTTAATGGATGGACTGATTTATTGTTAATGGTTGTGTCTGTCTGCGTCGGTTTTCTGTATATGGTGAAATCCAGTTTGTTCTCCCTTCTTATTACTGTCAAATCTAAGAAATTGAGTTTTCCATCTTCTTCGTATTCACTCGTAAATGTCAGATTTCTATGGTGGCTGTTTATTAATTTCAACATGTCCTCTGCTTCTTCTTCGTTCTTTTCTTTGAAAATAATTAGGACGTCATCTACATATCTTATGTATAACTGGATATCGTGGTCCATCTTCAATTGCTACAAAATAATGTCTTCTTGGTGTTGCAAAAATACTTCTGACATTATTGCAGAGAGAGGACTTCCCATTGCTAGGCCATCTGATTGGATGTAGAATTTGTTGTTGAATCTGAAATAATTCTGGTCCAGTACAGTCTTCAGTAACGTAACAAGTTGGTTAACATAAGTTTTTTCCAATCCGTTGTTTTCTAGTCTACATCTTACAAGATTTATTGTTTCATTCACCGGTACATTAGTGTATAAATTTGAAATATCGAAGGATACTAATCTAATATCTTTGGTAATATCAATTTTCGTTACTTTATCAACAAATTCATAACTATTTTTTACATTGTGTCTGTATTCTAGTTCCAGATCATTAAACAAAATATTTGACACCATCTTAGAAACATTGTAGGTTGGTGCTGATTTAAAATTCACTAGAGGTCTAATTGGTACATTCTTCTTGTGAATCTTTGGAATTCCTTTCATAACAGGTGCTTTTGAGTTTAAAATGTTCATTCGAGGCCTACATTCTTCAGAAATTACTTTATTACACTTCTTCACGACATCTGATAATTCTCTCTGGTATTTTTCTGTAGGTATTTTTGCAACACCAAGAAGACATTATTTTAGAGCAATTGAAGATGGACCACGATATCCAGTTATACATAAGATATGTAGATGACGTCCTAATTATTTTCAAAGAAAAGAACGAAGAAGAAGCAGAGGACATGTTGAAATTAATAAACAGCCACCATAGAAATCTGACATTTACGAGTGAATACGAAGAAGATGGAAAACTCAATTTCTTAGATTTGACAGTAATAAGAAGGGAGAACAAACTGGATTTCACCATATACAGAAAACCGACGCAGACAGACACAACCATTAACAATAAATCAGTCCATCCATTAAGCCACAAGACTGCTGCATTCAGATCAATGTTATATAGAGCATACAAGATCCCCTTGAGTGAGTCCAGCCGCAAAGAAGAAATAGCTACCATCAAAAGTATTGCACGAGCCAATGGATACCGTACTAGCCTCATAGACGAAATGGGAAATAAAATAAAAAGAAAAATAAAGAATCAGAATCGCCTCTACAGCCAGACCACATTGAAAAATGAAGAAGACAAATCCACTAAATTCGCTGTATTTAACTACACTGGACACGTGACACAAAAGATCGCCAATAGATTCAAGAAATACGGAGTTTCAGTTGCCTTCAAAACGCAAAACACCATGAGTGGACTGCTACACCCCAAGATTGAAGATAATAACCAATTCAATCGATCCGGTATTTACAAAATTAGCTGTGAAGATTGTGACAATTTCTACGTTGGACAGACCGTTAATTTTATAAAGAGATTCAAGAACCACATATCAGCATGGAAGAACAACAAACCGGAAAGATCAAATGTAGCAAAACACCTTTTAGAAAATGGCCACTCCCTAAAAACCATAGAAGAAAACATGC
Source organism: Neoaliturus tenellus (assembly GCA_030545055.2). Lineage (NCBI taxonomy): Eukaryota > Metazoa > Arthropoda > Insecta > Hemiptera > Cicadellidae > Neoaliturus > Neoaliturus tenellus. The sequence goes on along the minus strand of CM061532.1, from coordinate 199,061,982 downwards.
AAATAGTCAAGACATGTAAGAAAGGAAACTTAATGAACGCATGGGAAGAATTACATATATTTAAAGAAAAATATAAAAACAGGGACAAGTTGATAAACGAACAAGTGAACTTCGATTCCGGCGGAACCTACCAGAATATATTCCCAAACATCCGGTAGCCAGTAAGATTTAAGCAATGGACGCCATCTTGTTTCCCGGAACTTCCTGCGCCAATAGTATTTAAGCAAGGACGCCATATTGATTCTCTCAGTCTCCGATTGGGCCTGATGATGACCGGTGTGACTGGTCGAAATCGATCGCCATTATAAGATCTTTGATATATATTTACCGTCTTGTAAAATATTACAGTATAAGTGTAAATATATCGAGTAGTGTTGGAAGACGTTTTATTATTTCAACCTAAATAAATATAAGTATAAAAATTTTCTCTGAAAATAGCTGAAATTTTTAGCATTAAGGACAACGCATGTATTCAAGAATCAAGAATCAAGAACTTTATTGACTATATACAACATTTACATGCCATCAGTCTCGTCAAATGGATACAATATATTACAAGTTAGGCCTATTACATTTGTAATAGATTAAGATCAAGATCAAAAAATTCCCCTGTGCTGTAAATAGGGTTTTCAACCAAAAAGTTTTTAACTCTGAGTTTGAAAGCATTGATAGGCAAGTTTTTTACTGCACCTGGAAGGACATTGTACAGTTTTAGAGCAGTTACCTCAAAACTCTTTAAAGTTCTAGACAATCTATTAAACTTAATGAAAACATTGTTCCCTTGTCTAGTGCAATGAGTGTGGAGATGTTTATTAAGCAAAAACTTGTTTATGTTAGATTTTACATACAGCAAACATTCCAGAACATATAAAGCAGGTAGAGTGAGAAGTCTCAGCTGAATAAAAAGAGGTTTGCAGTGAATCCTAGTCCCAGCTCTACACATGATCCGTACTGCCTTCTTTTGAAGGATTAATAACTTACTTGAAGAGGAATGATTTCCCCAGAGAATGGTTCCATATGACATATGACTAAAAATGTGTGCATAGTATACAGTAAGACTAAGAACCCTAAGCATGAAAATGCCTCTACAAACCTTATTTACAAGAGAGTTTATGTGAGTTTCCCAACCCAGACCAGGTTCAAGATTAATCCCAAGAAATTTTACACTATCAAAAAGTGCAGTTTTCAATCGACTCGAAGTAAAAAAAATTTCAACAGTTTTTTGATCATTAAGACAAAGACTGTTAGCATTGCACCAGTCATGTATGGCATTAGAATTTTCCTCTAGTCTTAGTCTCAATTCGAAGTCAGTTTTATGAACAACAGACAAGGCCAAATCATCCGCAAACAAATAAGGTTGTGTTAACTCATCCTGAACCATGGATGGGAGGTCATTAATATACACAATAAAAAATATAGGCCCTAACACAGAGCCTTGTGGCACTCCGTGTTCAACTAACTTAAAACTAGACATGTTGCCATCTTTCAGAACAGCTTGGTATCTTCCATCTAGATAAGATTTAAGAAGAGCTACACTGTGATCATTGAATCCATAAAATGACAGCTTTTGGAGAAGGGTAGAGTGGCAAACAGTGTCAAAAGCTTTTGTGAGATCATACAATCTACTCCCAACACAGTACCCATTCTCAATACCCTCAGAACATCTAAGGATAAAAGAAAGAACAGCCTCTATAGTACTATGCTTGGATCTAATACCATATTGACAAACAGAAAATAAATTATTAGACTCAAAATAAGATGTGAGTTGACGACTAAGCACAATTTCAAACACTTTAGATACAACACTAATTATACTAATAGGCCTATAATTTTCATAGGAGTCCTTTTTGCCCTTCTTGAAAACAGGCACTACCTTTACATATTTTAGGGCACTGGGGAAAACACCGGCACCCAAACAGAGATTAATCACAAAAGCTAAAGGTTCACAAATATAATGTGCAGCTTGTTTGAGAATTATGGCATTGAGACCATGTACATCTAGAGCTTTACTATTCTTAAGGCTCATAATTATTGAGAATATCTGTTCAACACTGACAGGACTGAAACTAAATGTAGTGCAAGGCCTGTTTAAGACACCCAAATAATGAGTGTGGTCATTGATACTTGGTGGTGTGCTAGATACAATATTTCTTATCTTGTTAATAAAAAAGTTATTAAAACCTTCAGATGTCAAGTTATTCATTGAACTGACAGACTTGGCTTTAGCATTTACACAAGTTAATGAATTGATAACTGACCAGGTGGTTTGTGGCTTATTTAAAGACTCATTGACCAAGTTGGAATAATAGTCACACTTCGCTTTCCGCAATTCATTCTTATACAATCGTCTTAGTCGATTGTATTCATTTTTTAATCTATCACAGCTACTTATTTTAAAAGAATGATAGATATCAAGACACAGATTTTTGAGATTTTTTAGCTCATTATTGTACCATTTGTTTGTATGAGGATTAGACTTACTCCGCTTAACTCTATTAAGAGACAGAGGATAAGCCTTATTCACTAAGGCTAAGAGGGATGACATAAAGTAGTTTACACAAGCAGAGGGGTCACTGATACTGTACAGAGTAAGCCAGTTAAAAGTACTTAAAAGAAACAAAAAATATGAAAGTCCAAAATTATCAATTCTTCTCTTCAATGTAGGCTTGGACTGCGAAGTGGACTTGGGTCCGCTAAGAGCAGTTTCCATGAATTATGTCGAGTATGGCTTACTTTGACTTTGATTATGGATTACAATAATTTACTCTACCCAATCATAGTTGTGTAGTCATTAGTTCCATAATGATTTAAGTCCGCAATTATAACTAAGTAATTGTTATGTGACATTGAAATTTCGCAAGCTAAATGAAAATTATCCATCTGTATAGGTCCAGGATGTTTATCTTTTACATATTTTAAATCCATTGACATAAGTTCTCCAATACAGTGATGTCCGGGTATCTTACAACATTTTATTGACATACTTTTATTAAAATAATTAAATTTGATAGGCTAATCGAAAAAGGAAGTCTTTTGAAATGTTAATCGGTAGCTTTTCAAAAATTTAATAATGAAGTATCATAAATCTTAGTAACAAAAGTGAAAAGAATTCGGTAATTAATAATTAAGTTATAGTTTTCTGAGAGCTTACTTTCCCGTTAGTAAAGTCACAGCCACAACTTATGTTCTTAATTTACGTTTATACACTGCGAAATAGTGTACTGTTGGAGGATAAAAAAACTATTATATACTCATTTTAACATTTTTATTCTTAACTTATGAGTGAAATTAACTTACCGCTTACCAATGGCTGGTATGCTCATACACTACTTTTATCGCTTACCAATACATATTTGAGCACTAGATTGTAGGTCTAGTATTCATCCTCCCCCTGGCCCCTGGCTCCTGTTCATCGTTATATTTAATAGTTTTTTGAAGACGAATTGAACAAAAATCAGCACAACACAGAAGTGCTAACCTATCTTGAAACGTAACCATCAACCTTAACTAACCATCCTGTACACCCTAACCTACCATACCCTTTAAACAATATTTCAAGCATGTTTAGTTATCTTAATATGTTTCTGTATTTTAATAAAATAAAATTTCCTAAACTGTAATGTTAGTCTTGTTTATTGATGGGAACGCAAGTAAAAAAGTTGAATTAACAAAAAAGTTACAATATGTTCAAGGTGCATAGTATATTTGTCTATATTTTGCAATAGTATGGTTGGTTTTTCTATTACTTGAGGTTTGTCATGATTATATAGCATAATTGTTATGTCTATGATATATGTATACTGTTTCCTTTTACGTTTTATGAAAATTCAAAAAATAAAATAGACATATTCATACAGATTGGTTTATATAACTGCTATTTACTAGCTATTTATTGTTCTGTTTCAGGTCAGTTTACTGTGTTCAAACAGCGACAGTGCGGACCTCGTTCGTAAGGAACATGATTTATTGTTAAACCTATGCTTTTTAGTTTTAACCTTATAATATGATACGTGATAGCATTACGATATTTTATGTTTAGTAAAATTTAAGGATATAAAACCCCTTTTAAAGAGAAGCAATGCCTGTGATATATATTGAGAGTTAAAATATTCCAAAAGAAATCTTTAGGAAACAAACACGATATAAAAGTACAACAATAGCTTGCACAACAAGCAGACTGATAATAAATACATTATTGTCAGTTTAATAATAAACCAGCGTGGGCCGTGCCTTGGGTGAGCCCGTTCAGCGTCATTGACTGTGGGGAGAATGTACCACAACTTGTGCGATTTTGAGGTCGTTTTGAGCATAAACTTACGGCCCACATTTCGCGGTGCCGTTTGGCCTACGTAATTGGCGAACATTGTTAACCCTTCGCGCCTGGATCTCGCATTCCAATGGGTCTCCGCCCTACCTGTTTCTTGTTAGCCAATTGATGTTTTTGTCGTTATTATCTGTTAATCTATTGTCATATTTTTTTCTTCGAATTTTTAAATTTTTTGAGCAGTGGTCAAGTTTATTTACAAAAGGTTTATACATAAATAATTACAGGTTTGTCTCGATAAGCTATGTTGATTTCCTTTGAATCAACAAAAGGAACAATACAATGCCTGTTGGATCGAGGTTTGTAATAGGTGTATCAGCATCTTTGAAGCATCTTCTTCCTAGTTTAACGCTGTATTAAACTGATTATTTTGATTTGAAATAGGAATATTCACGGATAATTTGAGATGCATGCAATTCTCTTGAAAGGCTTGCTAGATGCATAGAGACATAACTTAAGCCAAGTTGACTAGAAACAAGTAGCAAGATCTCAACTGACAGCAATCAACCAACCAATGGACCGTTACCGCGTGGAGTCTATAGTACACACTTAACTCTTGAAATGGATACTTACGAACCCAAAGCGACCTGTCGTAAATCCATAAAAACCGATCCTTTGTCGTTTCGCTGCACTTGCATTTAGTTTGTTTATTTACCTTCCTCCAAGGCATAATTTAAGCTTTTGTATATTATTAGCGGGGCTTGCTATCTGTGAAAAAAAACAATGCAGATTTGTTATATGCAAAAACTTATTGTAAAATGTTTTTCATTCGATTTCCCACCTTAATGGGTGTAGGCTATCTAGTGGCGGGAGGACTTGGTTCAGCGGTGGCTGCAACTGACGGTTAGATAATGGCGAACAAACAGGAGTAATGGGAGTAATGGGGAGTGCGAGGCGTGGTCGTGTCAGCTTCTGACCACCGCGCCGTGGTTGCGACATCACGTGACCTGGTCACCGCCGCCGCCAGCGCCACCTGGACAAGGACAGGTGAATCAGCATCAGCTGAGTGCAATCAGCTGATCGGTGACATCGCTGGGGCTGAGGCATGGGCCGTGTCGGCTGATCCGACGTGTAAAGGCGGCTCGCCGGAGCGGGGAAGGAAGTGGGTCTACGACAGGATGACCTTTGGGTTGACTAGGGGAGACGTGTAATGCGATTTGCCATGTCGAATGGGGATTTAACATTAGTGATCTTATATTTATGTACACGTTTTTTATAACCAGATTGACATGTTTAACTGTCATTAATTTGATTACTTCTATGTTTGAGTTATACATGTAATCCTCACATAAATACCACATTGTGAAACAGTGTATATTTTTATGATCCCCTCCTTATAAGATATCCCTCACCTTCTCCAACCTACGAAACCCACACCAATTGCACATTTACAAAATTACATAAATTTACCTTTAAAATTATCACTGTTTCCTTGCTTACTCTCTATTCTAGCCCAATGTCAAACAATCAATTTTGTGGTTAGAACAGATAGAATAAACATTTATTTGGTCTACTGACAAATATTTTTATATCAATATCATTTTAAGTGACATGGTTGATTCTTGTGATCTTTTTTAATGGAAACAAGCACTGAGTAATAAGCTTTGATTATAAGTATTTTTAATTTAAAGTTTTGATACAATTTTTTACACTTCTACCCACAACATAAATAAATAAATAAATAAATAAATAAAACATAACAATTTACACGAGAATTCCTCATAATAATTTACGACTTTCCTCCCTGGTTTGAATTTTTGTTCGGTGTTCAGGCCGGTTGATCAATAATTATTCAGCCAGGTTGAGCGGCCTCAAAATGTCACCTCAACAGGTGCAGACAGTGGTCTTGCCTCTTGCCAATCGAGTTGGGGTGACTCTGGTTTAACTACTTTTAATCGTTGTATGTTTTTATTGCTCTTCCAGTTTTTACAGCAATCATTTGTATATCACGTTTTACAAGTTTGTCATTTGATAATGTATGACATAGTTTATCCCTAGTTTAACCAGTTCAGATTATTCTTTTTGCACTTTGAACTTGACTTAGAGTCGTTTATGTCAGATACATTACCTTTATAATCCTGAAGTTTCTGTAGGAATAATGACAGAAGTTGAATGTAGCACATGAAATAAACCCTGTAGATTGTGTGAGTTAAATCGTATTTTTTATTTATTTTACAGACACCCAGAACATTTAATTCAGTTATTGTTTTTGTACATTAGTCCCACTCTCATTTACTATATTATATTTCCTCAACGATAGTATTATAAGTCTTAAACAAATAGAATATAATCTGAAGGTAGAAAACGTTCAAAAAGTAAACATCAAAATCAAAAGGAACTTGAAACAATCCTAACCTCTATTAAAGGACCATTAAAAAATTGTCCATGGTTCCAGGTTAATATGCTTGTATTATTCAAAGAATAGGTACGTGCGGAGGATTTGTTGCATAACGGGTTGGCATGGCTTTAGAGGGTAAAAGATTGTATTTGTTTATTTTTTGACATTTCAACTGTAAAGCCGCGTCCGCACTGGCCGAACATGTTCGCCGAACAATGTTCTTCCGAACATTTGTTTGTTCGTTGCTAACCTTTTAGAATGTAAATCATATGACCGGTTAATTGTTCGTTAAGAATGTTTGTTGGTTTTTGTGTTCGACGAACATGTTTGCCACGAATGTTCGCCCAGTGCGGACGCGGCTTAAAGATGACCTTACTGTTTTAAATATATAGATTTTATAATCCAAATTCTTAAAAAAGACTTAATGCACCGAATTAACCGAAGAAAATTGATAGTGTTATGTATTCACTAGAATCTCATATTTCGTTGTCCCTTTCAATATGTTTAAAACAATACTTAGAGTAAATTTTTACTTGATCTAATGAATAATACTGATTCTATTTTAAAAGCTTGTCGTGTACGTTGATCCGATAAAAAATTCATTGGCTGACTCAAAACGTTGGAGAACGAGCCCTTATGATTATTTAAATTATAGACAGTCGACTTTGAATTTTAGAGTAAAAATGTACATTCGACCAATCGTTTGCAACAACAAACGACTGACTATAACACAACTCATGTTATTAATATTTATTGGTTTACACGTAGGGGCAGATTTTAATAATTTATAAGGTCTTGTTTTACTTTTTATTCCATTTTATTTAGGGTACTTTGATTAGTGTTAACTTTTGTATTCTTATAATTAGAAAAACCAAATTCGAAAAAAAGCTTTTACTATGTTACTCATCAGTTTTATTAATCTCTTAGATATTCGTGCGCATTGTATTCATGTCCGTTTCCCGTGGCGCAGGCGCGGTGGCGGAAGCTCGTCGCGTTGCGCCGCGCCGGCGCAGTGCGTTGCCGCGGGCGCGGCGCAGTGGGCCAGTGGGTCTGTGACGTAACGTGCAGCAGTGACGGCGAAAGTGGCGGAGAAAGGAGCGAAGGCCGGTGTCACGGTCAAGGACGGCGCTCCACCGCTGCACTCTGGCGGTGGGCATCGCGCCGCGGCGCCCGGGGCGGGCAAGGCCAGGGACGAGGGGCGGTTTGGTTGATTGTCGTGAGATTTTAGAGTGTTTCTGTGGCTGAATCGTGGGAAAGATTTTTTATATTTCGGTGGTTTTTACTCACAGCCTATTACCTTGTTTCTTGCTAGGCCTATTTCATATTTATAGCAGTTTAAAACAGTACAGCAATTTTGCTGAAGTATACGTGGGTGTGGTGTATTAACCAATGGAAAATTTGATACTACAGTATCACATTAGGTTTAGAGAGCATTTCATACATTTCCGGTTTAAGGAGCAGATTAGATATTTCTTCTTTATTATATGTATCGACGTGTACTATGTGTTTTAAATTAAACGCAATAGTAATATTAAATTTTCATATATACAGTGTTTATGTAGGGTCTACTGTTCGAATTAGAGAAAACAAACACATTAGTTACTATCATTATACATTCCGATTAGATGTAACTAATTAAAATAATCAAAAGAACTCGTTCTCCAACTTTTTGATTCGGCCAATAAATTGTTTATCAGATTAACGTACACATACTGCTTTTAAAAGGTAATCATGAGATTCTAGTGCATACATAATAATGTCAAATTTGTTATATTAATTCAGTGCGTTGAGACTTTTTTTACGCATTTGGATTACTCCTGGAACTAGTTTGAATTCTTACATATAATTTCAATTACGGGCCGGTATCGGCGGAGTATCGGCGCCGTGTTCGGGGTGGAGCACACACAGGTGGTGCGGTCGTCTCGGTTCACGGACTGCTCAGTCGTGCACACACGCCGCGCCGGCCCGGCAACTATCTCCCCGTTATCCTCATATATTATCTGTGACCGAGGGTTGGCCAACCCCCGCACACCGCTCTCAGCTCTCAATCGCGTAACAATTATAACACTGCCGGGTTCACCTGTTCATGACAAAAGTCGATGTCACCGCACGATTGCAGGAAGTTGTTGCCGCTATGATAGTAGAAGTTTTGATAAGCAGAAGTGTAATAATGGTTAATAATAGTGGTTGATGATATGTCAACCACTATTATTAATTACTATTATATAACCACAAGATTAGGCGTACATCCTAATCTTTCTTATGGTGCTGAAATAGTTGTTAGAACTAACGAAATGTAAACATCAATAATTTAGCATTCATATTTAATATATTTGTTACGTCTGTCAATCCTGTCTTATCTTCGGTGGGTCGCGTTTTGGCCAATGCCATCGCCAGCTGGACGGAGTATAACACACTAGTTTGATGCAGTTTTGCAATTAGCATTCGTGCAACTCATGGTGAAAATTCCTGAAAAGTAGAAAACATTTTATTTCGTGGACTGCCATCAGTATAGTGTGGAAGTTAAAGATAAAATTTTTTATGGCTTTATCAAGGGCAAAGCTCAGTAAGGTTTCAGGAAATCATTGCCCAAAGTTATATCCAAGGAAATGTGAGACGCGGGGTTCTATGTATTTGAGACGTCACGTCTAACATATCCCTTCCTATTTTTTGAGTTTTAGCAAACTTCCGTACACCGATGGAAATTATTGCACAGGATCAACACTAAAACAATTAAAGTTCGAATACATCAGCGCAGTTATTGTAAAGAAATAGTCTGTTCATAGATTTATAAAAACAAGTATCTCACAAGCAAAATGGAAGCAAACGCATTTTATGAATGTATATATAATAATAACAAGTTATACAGTGTTATTTAAACTGACTCCTTTTAACTGCTAGAGATTCTATTTATAAAGGGTAAATGCAATTCATGAAAATCCTAATATGGTATCAAATGTGCTAACCAAATGTCCGATACAGTTTGATTGTTTAAAGTTAGGTTTACACTATGTAGCAGAGCTATATATCGGAGCTACATGTAGCACAGCTATGTAGCTCTGCTATAAGTTCAAAAAGTGACACTGGAGATGTGCTATACAGCAAATTTAAGCATATTTTCCCCGCTATATACCAGAAAACGTGCTATACAAAATTGTTGGAAACATCAGAGGGAATCTGAACTACATCTAGCTCTGCTACATATCGCTAGCTGCTACATGTGCATTTTCATTTGTAGAGCTAGATGTAGTTGCCCAATAACTAGAGGCCGGATACGGGCAGGAATCATCTCTGCATATTTTGTTTTGTAATTTTGTGTCCAATAGCAATAAGCATTTTTTTTAAACTTCCATCACAACGAATTTCGTAACTCAAGTCGTCTGTATCTTCCTCATTGAGGTCTTTCACTACCACTGTATCGTTTCCTAGCCTGAAGTGAGGGCTTGATCCAATATCTTCTTTCCCTCCATTGTCTTGAAAATATCACGGTAGCTGCGGCGAAAGCAGCGGTTGCTGCGTGAACTACCTTCTTCTTCGGCATCTTGCTGGGAATACACTCCGGTTTTTCGCAAGCTATATGCATTGCTCTGCTACACAAAATTAGCATTAAATATTACTTACAGCAGAGCTACATCTAGCAGAGCTATATGTAGCTGACGGAGCTATATATAGCACATTTTTTTATACAGCACAGCTATATAGCTCTCCAGGCTCCAGGTATAGTATAGACCCACCTTAACACTGATACTATGTTGTTAGGAAATTCCACTTTAGCTATACAGGGTGTCTACTGGTCACCGAAGTCACCAAAAAGTCCCTGATTTTTCTTTAAAGTGGAAGAAAAGTCACACATTTTTAGTATAAATTGCAAAAATAATGCGATTGTGAGCAAAAGTTTTGCGACTTTAACAATTTCCCCCCAACATTTTCTATCTTAGAGACAGTAAAAGTCACTGATTTTTTAACAATTTTCACCCCCAAAAGTCACCAAAAAGTCACTTATTTTTATATCACTTTGGCAGTAGACACTCAGACACCCTGCTATAGATTCTACATGACTCTAGGCATCCAGTTTATAAAAGTAAAACAATAATACTCATTCCATACACTGTTTTCCTTATGCCCGCCTCCGCCCTCAAACTTTACCTTTTTCACACTAAAGTACAGCTATTAGTCCAGGCTCTGAACAGGTTGAGCATGCACTTAAAGTCGAACGAATTTTGACTTTGGATTATTATTGAGGACATTTAGTAGCTGTAAAAAATCGATGTTGCAACATTTCCAGAGTGGACACAACACTGGGGACGCCTTCTAGGAAGTAGTAAAGGGAACTGTATTAGCCTATGTCATGTTATATATCATTTTAAAGGTCTTTGAATGTAGATTCAAATGTCACAAACCCGATCTATAAAGTTCGAATATAACGCGAGTTATTGCGTTTTGAAATTCCGGTAAAATCCTTTCATGCAAAATTGGACTACCTGCCATTTCTGGCTCAGACGTTCATTTGAGGTCGAGTTGGTGACATTGTTTTCAAATCTATTCAAATTCTATCTATAAAGATCCTGAAAATTAAGTTAAATGTTGTATTTTAAGTCTTCATTTGCCGTCTTCAATTGCTGTCCGAAATATTATGATTACATTATGATTTTCAGCCCGATTTGGGACAACCCATGAAATCTTTTGCAAAATATTTAACGTGAGCTTTAGGATCATGTTTAACAGAAATCAATGCCGCAAAGCCGACCTTAAATGAACCCTCGAGTCAGAAATGGTAGGCAGTCAAACTTTCCATAAAAAGCATTTTGCCTAAATTTCAAAACGCAATAAGTCGCGTTGTAAAAAACCAACTAAAACAAAACAAACTAAAACCCGGTCAACACAAAAAAACAAAAGAAGGGGTTGTAGGTGAAAGTATAATATATTGCTTTAAATTACAAACATTTAACATTTAAATCCTAAAAAAACATTTAAAAGAAAACAAATCTCACAATCATTCATTCCTCTACATGTCCACAACAATTTTCCTTTGTTTATTCCCTTTCAAAACAAAAACAAAAAACATCTGTGTGTTGCTGAATTAAAATAAATGTAAACAGTCCATTTATAATCAGCTGATCAGTTGCTCAGAACATCCTCCCACCCAAGTTAATTAACTTGTTACATTAACTTGCAACTTCTCACTAATTCTGTCAAACGTTTTGTTCGTGTGGGAAAGGTAATATCTTTATTTTCATCATTTGTAATCGCTGATGAAGAACAAACAATTTTTCTTCTCTCTGTGTTAATTTCTTCTTCATTGAGATTTACACTTTCCGCATGCCACTTGTTACTCTGTTTATACAACCAGTTGGGACCCTCCCACCGTTTACTTTCCACTAGTTTCTTTGCACTACACCCCCTTAATGGTAGATCAGCGGGGTCAAGCAGACCAGGAACAAACCTCCCTTGACCTGGTTCCCTGACCTTTCTTATCTCCTGAACACGGTCCTCCTTCTTCTGTTGAAACTTCCTAAATGATTCCCTCTTTTTTCCAGTTGCTAAATACTTCGTATATTTCTCAAAATAACCGTCTTTCTTGGTTTTGTCAATCGTTGACTGAAGTCTCCTCTTAGCGATATCATGGTTACTTGGGAGTAGTTGCAATCTTCGATACAAGGAAGGTTTACTTCATAGCGCCCCTCATTATTTACACTTACCGTCTTCTTGAAGTGGCTAAGAGCCATATCCTGTAACTCCTTTTTTGATACATGTTCAGATGGATCATTAATTCCAAGTGTCTCCAATTTCCAGAACATCGAAAGATCTTCCTCAGGTTTACTACCACAACCGCAAAACATGTCAAAGGATGAGTAATGATTCAACGTACTTCCACAGGATTCGTCTTCACTTGTCACCCGACCCATCAGTGTCCAACCTAGAAAAGTTTCTATGGCGACTAATCCACAGTCTAGATCTACTTTATTACCTGTGAATAATTTGCCTGCAACGTCGGCACCAATCAACACATCAATTTTCTGGTTAGTTTTACCCACATCAGAAATAAATACGTTAGCGTCTTTAAGCTGCTTACTAATCAGTCCCCTCTCAACACTAGGAATGTTTTCACAAATGAGGGGTTGGTCCAAAACTTTAAATCTACATTTGTAATCACTGTTTAAGTTACCTAGGGTAATCTTAAATTCATTGTGTTTGACTTCGTTTGTCTTGACACCGCCAAAAAGTGAATGAGTTAAACTCTCTTGTCCTTCAGGGTTTAAACCTAGCTTAGAGGCAGTTGCTGCAAGGATATAGGATCTCATTGAACCGGTGTCTATCAATGCTCTAACAGGAATGGATATTCCATCATGAATAAGATTAACCACCACAGTCTGTAAATAAACTTGATATTTCCCCTGTAAATTTGACAAATCTTTAACCTCAGATACCTGGTTTTGATCCGGTTTTACATGAGGACCACACCCATTTTGTTTTTCAACATCTTCTTGCACATCACTATGCCTACACATAATAGCAGGATGTTTGCGTGAACACAAGTTACATTTAATAGGCCTTTTACAAAACTTATATGTGTGGCCTTGAGCCAAACAAGAAAAACATGCTTTTTTATCTAATACTATTTGTCTCCTGTCATTGTAGTCCATTTTCTTTGCTTTGAAACAATTTCTACTCTTATGAGAAGACTGAGAACAGAAAATGCATGTTGTGTCTTTAATTTTGTTTACAAGACAAGAGGCTGTCGGCATTTCCTCACGTTTAGTGGAACTACTATTCTTAGAACTAACCTTCTTAGTAGAATCACAACTAGACTTAGCTAAAACGATCCTCTCTTCGCCTTCAACTTCCGACTTGATGAACTGTCTCAGCCTTTTCAGTGTTACTTCTTCTGCTTCTGACGACCCTTGGTTGGACTGATTTGAGGATAAACTTGATCGCTGCCACGCTCTTAGAAGATCATCTGGTAAGCAGGACTCGACTAAAGGTAACAAAATGCAAGCACATTTATCTGTCGTGACATCTAAACTTTCCAAAGCTCTTAATTGGCATTCTAGCTTGTCATAAAACTTCATAAGCGGAAAAGATTTACCTGATTCTGAGTTCTTCAATACTAAAGCTAGTAATTCCCTGACATAGACTTGTACCAGAAGGCCGTCGCGCCCAAATCTACTCTTAAGTTCATCTAAGGCTTTTGGATAATTATCAGCTGTAGGAGGGAAACTTTTCACTACATCATAAGCTCTGGATCCTGGAATCATGGACTGGTATAAATACTGAAATTTTTCCTCAGCATTTATTGAAGTTTCCTTGTCAATTACTTGGAAAAGACTCCAGAAGTGAAGCCAGTCTCTTGAATCGCCTCCAAATTTCAATAATTCAACTTTCGGAAGTCTTAATCTGTTATTTTTCTGTGCTACTACATTAGAATTACTCACAGAATTGTCCAGGGATTGTGCTTCATCTTCTATCCTGTTAATAGCGTTTAGCTCTACCTTTACTAATGAAAACATATTTTGATACTCATCTTGTTTTTCTAATTCAGTTGCTATTTCTTCATCTGTACTGCCTTCCAGCATTAAATCGAAAATTTCTTTATTCATTTCATTTAATTCTTGATTTCTCTGTTCAATTACCTCAAATAGTGCATTTGCTTTCTTAATATCTTCTTTGCAAACTTCATTGAACTTATTTATAGCTTTGCTCATTGCTGTCCTAAGAGCCTTTCTCTTTTTCACTAAAGCATCCATTCTCAAAGAATCTGTTGTGACTTTTCAGCAAAAAATATACTTCCACCAATGCCCCACTACGTTGGGCGCCACTATGTAAAAAACCGACAAAACAAGAACAACAAAACTATAACCCGGTCAACACAAAAAAAAAACAAAAAAACAAAAGAAGGGGTTGTAGGTGAAAGTATATATCAATTACTTTAATTACACATTTAACATTTAAATCCTAAAAAAAAACATTTAAAAGAAAACAAATCTCACAATCATTCATTCCTCTACATGTCCACAACAATTTTCCTTTGTTTATTCCCTTTCAAAACAAAAACAAAAAACATCTGTGTTTTGCTGAATTAAAATAAATGTAAACAGTCCATTTATAATCAGCTGATCAGTTGCTCAGAACACGCGTTATATTTGACCTTTAGAGATCGGGTTTGTGGCATTCGAATATACATTCAAAGACCTTTAAAATAATATACAACATGACATAGGCCAATACAGTTTCGTCTACGACTTCCTCTAGAGGGCGTCCCCCGTGTTGTGCCCATTCTGGAAATGTGTCAACATCGGTTTTTTATATCTACTAAATGTTCTCAACGACAATCCAAAGTCAAAATTTATTAGACTTTCAGTGCATGCTCAACCTGTTCAGAGCCTGGAGAATATAACCTTTTTTAACTTTTTGAAAACAGAAAATGCGATTTTGAAGCACACATATCGACGAGGGAATATCTTTTATCTATAGCACTGTAGAGAGCTGTTCGACTACTAAATATAGTGTTTGAAGGATGTGAATTAATTTTGATTTTTCTTCGTCCTTTTCTTTGTCGAAACGGAAGGCGAATGTTGTAGGTCACCCCTTTAAAAGATTGATGCAAATATATTTAAAAGACTTGTTTGCATTTTCGTGTTTAGTTCCGACTGTATTAACTCATTTTTCTGTTGAAATTGTAGAAGTGCTGGTCGTCTTTGTTGTATTCACTTACAACATAAACATTCTTTGCGAAATTCTATGTCTGAGCTACAGTTTTAATAGCTATGGCGTTACTAAACTTAAATGAAACAAATTCTCTAGACTGCTCTATGCTGATAGTAGTTTTTTCTCACCCGCGCTTCAACAGTTGATGTTTTCCACCGCGCCCCGGAGTCCGCCGGGGATAAATCAAAGTCCAGTCGCTATCCCGGTTGTTTACAGCGTCATTTCCAAGTTTATCGCCACCGCGGTTGTATAACGGTGGACGGTGGACGGTGGACGGTGTAGCGGTAGCGAGGCGTGGCCGCTGTGTTGCAAGTGACGATCGGTCCGGTGGCTCTACATGGGAAGGTATGTGACACGCAGACGTTTGACCCACTTGTCACACGGGGATCACCACGTCTGCGTCAACACGGACAGACAGGGGCAAAGGGTGTCAGTCACTTTGGGAAGCGACCTTTTTGCAATCTAATGTCTCATGTCTGATGCACTGCAGATGCAGTTTTAGATGACGAACTTCTTCTTAAAACAATTGGCTTAAAGATTTTAAATTAAGATACACCGAAACCTGGACATAGCTCAAGTAGAGGGATGAGTGGGGTCGTACTTGTTTTATGGTGTGTAGCTTTTCAACTTATTTAACTAGTTTTGAAATTGTATATTCTGGATCACCAAGTCCTAAGCGTATACTGAGGATTTGGTGTTTCTGAATGTAAAACTTAAAATATTTTGTATATTTTAACAGAAATTAATATGAACGACAGTCACAAAAGTGGCATGGTTTGTTATCGACTCCAGACTTGGTGACTTGAAGACGTAAAGATAAAAAGTAATGTTTATAATTTATCCACCGTATATATTCTTCTTTTGTAATGTAAAATTGAATAAATTACTTGATCAAATATTTGTCTAAATAAGAAGAATTTTTGTTTTGTTTAAGAAAAGAAAAATTTTAAGTTGAGGGCTCATTTAAATTGTCCAATTGTCAGCAGTTTTGTGAATCTTTTTGCATAAGACTACAACAAAATGCTCGTCTCACATTCCACCAGCGTGCTGTTGACCCGGATCAGGATTTGCAGTAGGATATTCTCGTGTAGAGTGGGCGAGGACGAGGAACGAAGTGAACACGGGTGATAGCAATCGTAGCCTTGTCCGGCGATGGAACTGACCTACGTTCACTTCGCGTTCCCGTCCACTTGTGTATTACTGTACGTATCGCTCGGTTTTAATTACTGGTCATATAGTGATATATCTCTTGTCCCTAAAGTATTGTTATGAAAATTTATCTAAATTTTCTTTTTTTAGGAGATAAAAGATAATCTTGCACAGTTAATTTAATTTTTTTAAAGTTTTTCTTGACTCTTAGCTCAAGAAAGGAACCCTCTTTAGGTTTATATAATTTATAATACCACGAATCTGTATAATTTCTATAACAGGTTTTTGAACAGAAAAAGGACGAGTAACATGGATCGTGTACACTTTACAGTATAAATTTATTTACAAAATAACATTTATTACAGGTAGTTTGAGTTGGCAATTTGTTGTACTAAGGTGGGTGGGTGGGCTCTAATGGTAGGCGGGGTATGCGGGGGCGGGGTATGCAGGGGCAGGGTAGGCGGGGGCGTACTTGACCACCGGCGCGGGGGCGGGGTGCGCCAGGGGCTCCTTGGAGACGACGGCGTTGAACCCGTTGTGGGGGTCGGCGGTGTAGTGGACGACGCGCTTGGAACCGTCCGCCTCCACCAGGCTGTAGCTGCCGTGGACGACGTCGCCGTCGCGCTCCTCCTTCTGGCTCTTGACGTCGCCGGTGTGCGGGTCGTGAACGCCGTACTCGAAGGCGTACTTGGGGTGGGGGTCGTAGGGCTCAGGGGCAGGCGCCGGGTGGGCGTAGGCGACGGGGGCGTGGTAGACGGGGGCGGGAGCGTGGTACACGGGGGCGGCGACCTTGACGACGGGGGCGGGAGCTTGGTAGACGGGCGCCGGGGCGGGGGCGTACGCCACGGGGACGTAACCGGCGCTAGCGACGGCAGCGAGGGCGGCGAACAGGGCGACCTGCGACAATGGGACATTAGTGGACAATGTGGTAGGGTGGAGGTAGGAAGTAGGAAGTACTGGAGAATGGGTCGGTTGACAGGCTGTTATACACTTTCTAGACAACATCATAATTGAAACAATCACATTGAAAGATAATTTGTCAAATCTTTTGGGTAGGTGACTGACGACATTTAATTCAGACTTTTTGAAGAAAGCTCAAAATGGCTAACCAGAGACGGTATAGTATATATATAAAAAAATGTAATAAAATTTAAAAAGTGGTTGCGTGTATTTAATGATTGCCGTTAAATGCATAATTACATTTGACAATAAAACATGTAAATTTATTGTATTTGGACTTCTCTAATCGGACATAACCGAATCCCTGTACAGTCGAATAGACAGAGATTGTAACCCAACCAACATTCCACAATTAACACCTAAAGACACACCGCACCGAATTATTTTGAATTAGAAAAATTTTAATCATGTACCGGTTGTCCATAAAACAATTCCGTAGTTTGAATAAGACTTTATAGCAGTTTAATGTACCCTATCTACATCAAATTATATAACAAACTGAAGGTAACTCAATGTACAGAAATTACTCTATTATTTAGGTAAAAAAAGTTTTCCCCTAATAATTTAGTGTAGAATTCTGAAGAGATAAAAAAGTGATATTTTAACGCACATTATTACTTTTAGACACAAATGTTAAACAAAAATCTTTCTAAAATAAAACCCAATGAATCACTGCCATGTCCTTGTACGAAAGATTGTTTAAGATAGTTTTAGTGTATACGAAACTTAAAGACACATTTTACCTGTCAAATTAACAGATCAGGTCATTATCAAAATATCCAAGCAATGTATAACATAAGGATATGGTAATTAATTAAAAGTTTCTTTTGAGAAAAGGTAGTCTATATTTACTCAGTAATAATTTTGGAATTGATGTAGGCCTAGGTTTTTCATTGAAGAGTTCTAATCTAAATTGCCTATAAATTATAATTTTAGCTATACACTAAATTGTTTGATAAAATTAAACACTTCATTTTAGATCAAACGTTTAAAGGTTTCTTTACATGAAACAATATTAAACTTAGCTATATGTTATTAAAACTTGATGAGTTTACATTCAATTAGATATTCATATTTGATTTTATCTAGGCATTTAAAACTAAACTGCTATAGTGTCCCATTGAAACTATCGATACACAATTACCTTTACACAATCCTGCATTTCCTTTAATGATTGTAATCAAACAATTTTTACGCGGATGCTCTTTTTCACAGTAATATGTCTTTTAAGGTACGCCACGCCAATTATTTAGAGATAGTTATAAAAATATATGAAAAGTTAAATATATGAAGTGTTAAACATATGAAATGTTACAATTGAAATATTTGCGTATATAAGTGGCGTAAATTAACGTAAATTAAATTGACGTAAATTCTAAATTAACGTTTATGTATCCCCTGTGAGTTATCCATTTTTATACATCACAGTGCACATTTTAATTTCCAGTCGAATGTTAATATCAGATATAGATTTTTACTAGAATATTTTATATTATTAGTAATTTTATTAATTTAAATATAATGACAAATTATGGAAAATTGATAGCTATATTCCTACTACGGAACAACAAATAACGAATGCCAATAAAAAAATCAATTAAATGTAACTGCATTATTTGGTGTAAAACGAATACATATGGGCACGAATAAAAACTTTCTACATGATTATCGTACTTTTAAACAAAGACCAAACACTTGGTACTTGTATAGAAATTTCAGCGAAATAATTCATGATTTGTACAGTTCAAGTACAAATCATAAAAAAAAGAAACCACCCCAAAATTCACCATCGTGCTCAAAGACAAGGTGAAATACCAATTGAAGACTTTTTTCGTAATACCTTATTTATGTGCCTGCTGTCGCTGTGACAAACTAAAGTTAAAAAGGATTTAATATATGTATTAAATTTTGTTTACTTATACCGTACATAGGGTTTTACGTATTGTCCAAGGTCTTATTACATATTAATTTATGTTACCTTGCCAATTGTATTATGATGAATTAATACAGTTTACTGTACAATTACTGTTTAAGAAACCTAATGATAAATATGGATGATTAACTATGTGGGTTTAATAATTTTTTATCGTTAGTATTGTTTCCATTTTATTCACATTTTCTTCTTTCATAATGCAGTGTTATTAATTTTATAAAAATGCTCTAAATTGGACAGATGGTTTAAATTGTAGTTTGTAAAATTCAGAATACGACTGTCTCTAATTGATTTAGTTAAATAGTTAGTTGATTTATATATAAGTTTAAGGCTGGGTTATTGTGTTAATGTTTTTTTGTAATAAAAACTTATACTTTTGTTTATTCGTATATAAGGTGTCTTAAAATATTATAATATAATAAAATACAAAATTATTTACATGATTTTACGCAAACTATTATAGAAATGTGTACTGTAGTAATAATAAGTATTATGTAGTAATGGACTACATATTTTAGTGAATTCCAGTACTGTGAGTTTAACTCGAGTTTATATTCAAGATTTATCCACAAATAATTTTTCTTCAAATCCAAAATGAGTCCTTGACTTCTATTGGGAGAGAATGTAGTGAAGTAACAGAGCTGACAGTGGTAACAGGTGAAATGTTGGGGCAGTTACCTTGTATTAAATCGTTTTGCCTCTTACTTGTGAATGAAATAAACTGTACTTTTACTTTGCTTGGAAATAATAATAAATTTAATGACTCTGTTATGTAAAATTAATTTTTTTACTTTAATTCTGGGTTGGCCCTATTCTTATATGTATAACATATTTTGGAATTTTCTATTCCCACAAATTTGATAGAAATAAACAAAATCTCAAAAGCCAAGTCTATTTTACGAATTCGTTGTTTAACGTTTTATATGTAAACAATGTTATCAGAACACACATTTATTGGTAATATTGTGAGCATGTTTTTCTTTAATTCAGTTAATAATATATTAAATCACAAATATTTAATAATGCATTACCTCGATAAAAAATTAAAATTAAAAATAAAATACATTGACTAATTGTAGTACTGGTATATAATTACACTAATGAAGAAATATTAAAGTATATGTTTTATGAAACTCAACAATTTAGAAACATTCTTCACTCCAATGTATTACCGTTTTATGAACAAATTGTTTACAATTTTGGTTTTGCTTTTTAACAGACTTATTTAAGTTTAAATAATATAAAATAATTTAATTGAATCCCTAACGATATGTTTGAGGGTAAAGATGAAGGTGGTTAAAAATCACTCAATGATTATATATAAATTTTATTGCAACGTATACCTACTCATGTACAGTGTATTTGCCTTTGAAAACATTTTAATGTTAAAAATGTGTTCTTATGTTTAGACTAATAGAATCACAAATTTATTTTTATGTTACTTTTGGAAAATGGCATTATTTTCAATTCGGCGTGTGTTATAACCGGATTTCTTAAAATACTTGCATTTAAATTATTAAAAGAATTATTTATGTAATAGAACTATCTGTTTTAGCAGTACCTCAGATTTTCTATAATAAAAAAGTTTAGTATATGATAATTTAATTAGAAACAATTTCCCGAATAAAAAGAAAGAACTGCTTGCATTCTGTTTCAGTAACTTATCGTTATTGGGAAATTTACTAACAATTTATATAAAAATGTTAAAAATTTAATTATAATTTTTATAATTGCTGTCAGTTATATAAGTGGAACAATTAAAAAATGTTTTTGATTAGTAGGCCTATTGTACCCTATCAATTACAGTTGGCTGTAGGCTAAGGTGCAGTAGTGTCTAGGTGTCTTACCTGGAGAGCCATGACGAGTGCTGGCTGATTGTAGGGGTCAGTTTAAATAGTGTCTAGCAGCAGCCGGGACGCAGCCTTTCACCGTCACCGAGTGGGGAGTGTCTCCCCCGCCCCCCATGGTCAATGTCGGCCCTCCGCCTCATCCGGCACCCGCTACACCGCACACCGAACTCCACACGGCCTTGAGTAATTCGGGATCTCTTGAAGCCGAGGTTTATAATAAGGGTTTCCACAGGGATTTCAAGCACAGGGAACCACAGGGATCCTGGGTCCAGGGGTATCCAAAGCGATAAGAAAGGATTGCCACCATTCAATGTGGGATCTCCTAATCCTTATGGCTGGGGAAATTCGTTCCCGTACGAATACATAGCGTTTGTTAGCTGTTAAATCACTAACTATGGTGCAGAACTGTGTAACTGTTGGTTTATCAAAGTTTTTTAATTACCTTTTCTTTGGGGTTAATTTTTATTCCGTAAAAATATACATATCCGTAACTAGATGACTAGCCTTTTTTAGTGTGGGGCCCTGACCCTCGTGAAACGATAAAATTACTCTTTAAAAAATCATCTACTTCTCTGGACACTGAACTGAACTATGATGGTAGGAAAGGCTTGTAAGAAATGCAAAATATTCAAAGAGAAGCAAGCAACATCGTTATCGATATATGAAAAATAATATCTGTGTTAGTGAACATCGGCTAAGGATTGAATACTGTACAAACATTTGATAACCATGTTTTTGAAAGTAAGCTGACAATGAGTAAGCCGTAGATATATAGACTATAGCGTTTAGACTATCACACCAAAGCCAAAAATACAACTGCTTCAATGAAATACTCTTTTTTTATGATATCGTCAAATCCTGTATCAATGTAAGCTAATGGAAGTGCTATTCTTAATAAGTGAAAATGAGTGGTAAATGTATTTACAAGTGTTAATGTAAATTTGTGATTTAATGAAATAATCCATTCTTAAAGCCATCATAAAGTTTAAGGGTGCACTTATGTTGAAATTGCTCAAGACATAAAAGAGGAGCTCACAAATTTCGTATTAGTATTAAAAATTTGAAACTTTTAATTCAAATGTTGATTTGAATATTTACTACTGAAAACAATCATCCAAAATACTGTACAAATATATTTTTAACTCTTACGACAAGGTTTTATTTGCACTCAATTTTATGGTTAAATTAGTTCGAATATTTTATATATGACTGTAAAATATGCCTACTGGAAAGTATATGCTATAAACGTTAAACTCGTAGCACAACATCCCTTTTTGACTTAACAGTATTTGGCTACATGGCAAAATTTTCAATGGCGGATCTACTGTCTGTGCTAAAAAAAACCGTAGTCCTACGTACATCGTAAACGTTTATCAGATCAACCATAGCAGAGTGTGGAATGTTTGAAAAACATAAAAATACTCTTCTATTTATTTATTTTTAACTAATTACTAAAACATCTCACACTTTGAAACCCCACAGTGATTGAAACAATATCGTACCAAATCCCTGATATCGCAACTGTAATCAGATTTGTTCTCATTCAGAACGAGCAAAGTGGTTGTCACCAAGGCAAATGCAACATGTATCCTTATAACTGCTTATATCCCTGGGGGTATTCGATTGTAAAGCGATCAGCGTTGCGGATTAAGTTAGAAAAAGTTGACTACTTCATCAAAATACCACTTGAGTGATTGATTGGTGTGCGTCGCACGCGTCGTTGCGTACCAGGGCCTTTCTCGGACCTGGGCCTTGGACCCCGCTTTTGAACCACTTAATACGTGAGGTAATCGGGTGACTCAGCGGTGTAGTTGAGGAGTCACGGGTAGCAGCAGGAAGTAGTCTGGAGTAAGATACTGAGAAACGTTTTGTGTATTGTGTGTTTTAATCTACTTTTTTCATTCCTGTCTTAAATACTATAAAATCTATTTTAAATCTGTGCCTTTTCGCATATGAATGTATAAAACATTTTCCACCATTTTTATCACTTAATTAAAAATTGTTAACATCTATGTATTAAAAGGCAAACATGTTTCTTTTTCTCCTTTTTTCTCAGCTTGTGCGCATTGTAGGAGAAATCAGCGATTAGGCCTACCGTTAGAAAGTCATCGTCCTCTAGATGAGGATAATCCCATTATAATTCAAATAGGTCCTCAGGACTACGCCCTACACGATTTCAAAATTTCAAGGTTAATCTTATGGGGAAAGGATTACTGAATATTAGACATCTGTTTTAATAAGAAATCCTAGTAAAACAATAAGAACATTCAGTTATAAAACTTTTTAAAACTAATTGGCCCAATATCAACTGAATTTTGGTCGAATTCCGACAAAAACAATGGGCGAGCTCTAGTTAAGTTTAATTCCGCGGTAAATTAATTAGATTAAAAGTAAATAGACTGAACAGTTATAAGAGTTCAGTATCAAGAAATATTTTAACAGCCCGATTTTTTAGTAGTTCCCAGTATACCATTTCAGAATTATTAAAACAGAAAAATTTGGTTTTATCAGTCAGTAGTTAGCTATTAAAAAAACCGCATCACATTTCATATGATGTGTAACACGCTAAAGTTTTTTGTAATTGGAACTTCTCCTACAAATAAAAAATACCCCCGTCGCAGCAGACCTGCGTACTCAGCGAATTTCCAAAGAATTATTGTTTCAACATCAAAGACCTTTTGGGCTATCTTATATAATTAATAATCTTTACAAGGAAATATAATATATTTCATTTTTATTTAATAATTTATATATTAATATTTATATTGCAATAAATGACTTTTTTAACAGTAATAAAAGTGGACATCAAAAGCTTCAATGCAAAAGGAATGATTTGTTTACACATAACAAAACATGAATATTTTAAATTTGAAAAATATGCAGAAGACAGCTGATTAGCTGATTAGGAACAGATACCTTAATCTTCATCTCTCTTGCTCCCATTATACACTTATTTTCCATGAGAATGCCGTGGGATTTAGCATGTAGGTTTGCTGCCATTGGGGTTTTTGATCAAATCTCAATTACTCACCACCTAGTGTAGGTTCATACAAATTTTTATTAAGACATGTTGATAAATAAGCGATATATAACTTTTTAAAGATTTACCCATATGAATAAAATGGGAAACTTGATTTTGAATTTTCTATATAACCAGTTAAGCTATTTTAAAGATTCAAAATACTAAATTGTTTGTTTTTTTTAAGCTCTTTTAAATAGTTTTCGTTAAAGTTGATGAATTTTGAAAATTTAGGTCCAAAAATGCCAAAAACCCATTAAAAACCCCCATAAACCCCGTTCCCATAACCCGACAATGCTGGTTCGCGAACTCATGAAAATAGACCTGGTCTTACACCTTCATACCAAATTTCATCAAAATCGGAGGTTCCCTTCAAAAGTTATCAGTACCACGGACACACACATATATATATACATATATATGAAAATGAACGAATGGTGATTTTGGCTTCTGGGGACCTCAAAATGAAAAAGTAAAGTGGTCCCGGGCTTAGGTCTTACCATGGCTACTACCGTAATAGCGTATTCCCTATAGGGAAATTCGCTAAAAATTAAATTCTGTTGTCATTGGATAGGTCTTGGTCTATAATTGTTTCCGCCAAAAAATAATGAAAAGCTCTATCCATCATCAAACTTTGAAATTTTAAATAAGAATAACATTTGGATTGGATTAAGCATTTTAAACAGCTATTAATGTAAAGCTGTATATAAGTGTTGTTTTGTGTTATTTATGGTTGGCTGGTTGGCTTAATCACAATATTGGATTGGTCAGGTGTAATTTTTGAACTAATTTTAAGCAATGGCATGTGATGGTCCAAATTGAACTTCTCAATTTAGAGTAACATAACTACACTAGTTTAATTTATTTCCCAAAATATGTCACCTACAAACCCAAACTGTCTGTAATCTAGACCTACACAAAAAAATCGATTGAAAACAATTAATTTTATTTTTTCAGATGAGTCATAGGTTTTTATTGTATTCAACTTGAAAGTTATTAGGAACTTTATGTCCCAATAAGAATATAGTCATTAGGCAATTTTTGAAGACTCCAAACTTATTTGTTGCTCTTTGGTTTATTTTCTTACATTAAAAGACAATTTAATTCCGCTTAGTACAGTACTACATTATTTTTCTTATTACGTACGCCACTATCATAGTACAGAGAAGTCTAATAAGACATATTTCAGACTTTCAGTATTTCATGGTTGAAAAAATGAGTGTTCTCTGTTATTAATGAACCACCATCGCACCATATTAACTATTATAGTCATTAGGCAGTTTTTTGAAGACTCTAAAGTTATTTGTAGCTCTTTGGTTTATTTTATTACATTAAAAGACAATTTAATTCCGCTTAATACTACATTATTCTATACTCTAATACGTGTAAGGTATATTTGTATGTATGTATGTATGTTTGCACACGGATCTCAAAAACGGCTCGAACGATTTTCTTCACACTATGCAAATAACTTAGTTCTAGGATAAAAATAATATAAATACAGGTCTCTGTGCCCGAAAAATCTTATTTCTTTATAATCTTTAATTGAAATAAAAAAAATATTATTGGTCTTATGGAGTTAAAAATCAAAGAAAACAAATAATGAAAACAGCTGGGAATGCACACCACGTGTTACAATATAAACATGTGGTTTTGCATAGCAGCCAGTTACAAAATTATTAAATGGTACTAATGTAAAGGAAATACCACCATTGATCCCTACGCCCTGTCTTAAAATATTGATATTGATATTGATTGATTGATACGTCCACCCTTGGATGTATAAGTTATCATTTTTTAAATCGTACTCAAGTATAGGTTTATCGATCTTTACTCGTTGGTTTTAATTCACTTTTGTTATAGTTTCATTACAAAAAAAGCTGTTAAATTTAAACTAACAACAAACTCTTAACAGTTGACAGCTGAAAGTTAGCGAAGTGATCGAAGCGAACGAGCTCGTATTGAAAAAGAAATAAGACTTTTTGCACTGAGAATTTTAGCGCACTGTCTGTAACTGATATTACTATAAAGAATATCCCTGTTTGAGTTTACCGAGCAAATGCTCGGCCCCCCGGTATTTTTTTTATATATTCGCCACTATCGTAGTGCAGAGAAGTAATGCTCTACTAAGACGCATTTTAGAGTTCCATACAAAAATTTTTATATTTACATTCCTGTATTATTTCACTGTTGAAAAAGTGTGTTTCCTGTTATCAATGAACTACTACCATACCACGTGAACTTGGCTGCCATTGAACAGCCAATTCAAGGCCACTGTACCAACGACCCGTACACACGTGCGGCGGCGGCGGCGGCGGCGCGGCGGCGTGATAACCATCACACGTCGGCCGATGCACACCTGTACCTGTACCCGTGCCGCCCCCGCCGCGCCGTGACGTGACGTAACACGTGACGTGACAGTGATCTCCGCGGCCTCGCCGCCGGCCCCGCACCGCACCGCACTCGAGCTGACATTCACCTCAACTCCGCCCCCCACATGCCTACTTTTACTATTCCAATGCTGCATTCCGGTTTCCGTGTACTATTGTACTATTGTTGGCGCCGCAATGGTATACGGCTTACAATAACGTTACGTTGGATTCCCGTTACGTTACTTTTATTGACCTTGGTTGATTAAATAGATGTATTGATGCCTTATTCTTCAATGTTTGTTTGCATCTTTGATATGTTGTACAGTATTATACTTCAAGAATTAAGTCTCCCTGAGTAGGTAACACGACTAGGTCTATTCACTTTGCGGAAAGTCATTCGGTTATTATAAACAGATGATTTGACAGATTGGTGATTTCTCGTAGAATACTATATTACAGTATCACGTCTGTATCATCTTTAACCGCAAGAATGCTTTTTCTTTTATGAAACTGAGCCAAGAAACTGGCAGTTGCTAATCTCTCAATTAATTCCTGCTAATTCCTCAGTCACATTAGACATTCCTATAGCTCCTCAATTACATCGCCAATTCATCAAATTTGTTTATAGTTTGCACAGGAAAACCTCAGAGATACATTTCTTATCCCAAACAAGTAATCTTTTTGAATCCAAATAAAAATAGTACTCATATCCAAGCAAAATGAGACTAGCGCCGCTCCGGTGGACTTGAATCTTGAGCAGCTGCTGATCGCCATAAACCTGTTCGGCCGTAGTCTACGCAATGATTCAAGTCATAGACCAAAGCTTTTACAATTATCTTGAATTAACTACAATAGCTGAATCTCATAAGGAGGTCGAAGGTTTAAATGTAATGATACTTTTAGGGCGAGCTCGTTTGCTTCACTCACCCCTCCTGTACACCTGTCAAGTGTTTTTCATTATATCGTATTAGGCCTATACGTATTTCCTATCTCATTCTATAAAACTTTTTTGTCCTTAATTCATTTGGCCTAAGAATATTATTAGAACCTGCGAGATACGAAAGCCAGTTGGACGAACCCCTGATGCCGGGATGATGCAAATGTTATTTTGACGTTTTCTGTCAGTGCAAGTTCACAATAAAAGGGAACTCAAAAGTCAGCTCATTCAGTTAGTTTTGGCGTGATTGATCCACAAATATGCAAAATAATGCACACAAACTTTCGCATTCATAATATTGTTGTAGGTTCGTATTACGATGTATAAGTCATGGCTTAGTGGTCCATGTAAAATAAAAGTAAATCAATCTTAATATTCGTATTTAGAATTTGAAATTAGCAATGTCTTGGTAATTTAGTATTTAAACAGTCATTGATATAATTCATTTTTGTATAATATATGAAAATGTAAAGGTCTAATAACTAAATAGTTTAATTGCAACTTTTAAGTAATTTAGTGCAGCTCTTTTTGAAGCGTGGTAAACAATCTATATGATTATAATTTGTTTTTTTATTGATTTGATAATTTAGGCGATGAATTGTTTTTGTTACAAACCAATTTATTTTACTTCTGTAGTAACATTTTATTATTCTTAATATACCTATTTGTTTTTAAAATAATATAGTTGCAGAACATTCTATTTTGTTTTTAAAATATTTTAGCAATACTTTAATGTCTCTATGGAAACACACAGTAAAATAGTCATTTTTATTCAGAATTTTGGTGAAGATAGTCATATTTTTTTTCGAATACTATTTAAGATGATCAAAGAGTTATTTATCATTGTCGGCTCGCTGTGCTTTGCTACGTTTGTCATCACTTCGTTTGCGGCTTCTATACCTGCAGTCCGCAATGACACTATCGAGAGTTTGTATCTGGAGAGTATCATGAAGAACGGTTCATTTGGTAAGGTCCGAAAAACATCGAAAAAAGAATTGAGAAGGAATGCAAAGAAGAGAGCCTTGGCTGAAATAGTTAAAGAAGATTCGCCTAATCTTCACCGCCATTATATGACGAGATCGTAATTTTTCTTGTTCTTGATGAAAAGGAACATCACTGTTGAATGGTAATTTTAATTTATGGACGATTGTTTATTTTATAGAAATTATTAATAAAAATTGTATTTGTTTTAATATGACTTGTGTTGATTGTTGTGATAATCCTTAACTTTTTTTCATAAAGACATTAATTTAGCACTGAACTCCACAACATATAAAAATTAGGTAACTTAGTTGAAGCAATGCAAAAGTACATGAAAGTTAATTTTCCAGCTTTGGTTTAATCTTGAATATTTAACAGCAACAAGTGTTGGATGTAAATTCATGGGAGCACTTAATTGACGATTTGTTTTCAATATAGCAATACAACTGTTTCAAAGAATAATAATTTAGCCTAAATAAATCAACTTATTGATTACCAGCTGAATTTCTGATGTTCAAAGTGTTATTTAAATTTTAGTGATTACATTATTAGGCTAGACTCCTTTTCCCGTAATCTAACGGTCTTTAAAGGTAAATCGCTACCTATTTGCTTTATACCTATGGTGCAGAGAAATATTGACTTGCATGCTAGACGATTGAACTAATTTTAACAATTCAAAATTTGCATCACACTTGCCTACTCAGGTTGTTAGTTTAATGTATACACTGGTTTTTATTAGTTTATTTAGCAGTAATAATACACTTATTCTACCTTAATTTAACAAAATCTACCAGCAATAATTTAATTTGATCAAACTCTAACCATTAGAATTGAACATAGATAAGCTATAGGCCTACGTGGCTGTTTTGCAATATTTTAAAAGTATATTTAGTCAAGTTATTAAAATTGATCAATTAAATTGCATTATATGTGCTCCATTGATATAAACTCCAACCGTCTGTATTTAAAAAAGAAAATTGAGTAGACCTGCAAAAAAATCAAGAAAATAAATTTTCGCTCTAATGGCTCCGACTCCAACGAAATTTAAAAACAATATTAATACTCAGTATGCTATCCTATTATTTGTACAGATGGTATAAACCGTGTCCAAAATAACTTAACAACTTTGTTGCCGTGTAAAAAGTTTTAGTAGCATACTTATAAAACTTTTCCTACATAACTCAAATGTCGTATTCTCAAGTTCTTTCTGGATTTAAGTTTTATATAAAAAAAATAATAATAACATGGCTCCCACTGATGGCAAAAGGTTTGTTAAAGCCATAATCTTACTCTAAACACGTATTGAATCAGTGATGTTACAAAAGGCTGCATTTATTCTCAGTCTCAATTCTCGAATAATGGAGATTTTCGTCTAGTAAATTTGTTCTTAGACAAAGCTCAAAATAAAATGAAAAATTACGGTACAAGTTGCGAGGTCCATTGACCGTGTAGATTAGTATATTGGACCTTCGTGCATTATCAATCATTTTCCACAACTCCATATGGGAGCGTAGCCCCCCCGTCACCTTTCAGGTGTTTTATGCTCCCAGTCAAAATATATACTTATCGTGTTAGGTTAGGATGGGGTTTCATGGTGGAAAATGTCGACCATAGAATGTTCTAAATCTCTTTTGCCTAGATTTACCAGATTATGTTTCAATGTTCCATGCAAAAACTGGGGTTTTCTTTCACGTTCATGACACCTGCCTTATGTTCAAAATATTGAACGGCATTAAACGTTCAGCTGATACCAAGGAATCATGTTGAAAAGAAAAACATGGGTTCGTCTATCTCATGACAGTTGAATAAATTGTCTATGTACGCCTAAATAAATTTTTTTAGGCTTCAAAGTTCTTTTTTTTGGGACACGATGTACATTTTAAAAACTTTAATATTTATGAAACTCAAAGTGAAAATGTGGTAAGGTTACAGATTAAAGACTTGCCGTTCCTAAAAAAAGTAATGTACCTCTCCCATGTACCTCCCAAGTAAGCGTGCTTACGTGTCTAAACTAACGTAGCAATGTACTGGACCCGCAGCATTGTGTGTTTGTTAACGAGTCGAGCCTATGTCGATTGTAGCGAACCCCTGTTGTTTACGTTGAGGCGGCCGCTGGCTTGTCCCTCCTTTCTACCATTATGACATGAAGAACCTCTATTTTCTCATGCTTTTTTGTGACAAGTCCTTTATACTTTGTAACACAGATTTTATTTTAAGTTTTATATGTGTAATACACTTTAGAAAGAAACCAGCTTACAAAAATTCACTTGGGGAAATATTAAGAACTCTATGCCTACCTCATGAGTTAAATAACGAAGAAAATCGTACAATGATAACGATGGTAGCTTAAGGTGCATTTGGCGTGGTTTTGTAAAATCAGTGTATCCACCCTACGCAACTCTGAAGTTCTCCTATCGTACCGGTCAGATATATTTATGGCCGAGTAGAAAAACTATTGACTGCTCGGCTGGCGGACACCGTGATACGTCCATTATACAACCGTGTACACCGGTAGCCAACTCAACACTAGTAACAGTGTCAATACACAGATAGTAATTCACGGCTCTACCGTTTACCAAGTGCCCTACTACGTCACTGCCACCACACTTGGCTCGGCGGGCCCGGCCGGTCCGTTCATAGTCCTGTTGTTAACCTGTATACCCAACTAGAGCGGTGTCGTTCATTAAATCACTTATTTAGAAGCAAACGTGCCGATCTAGCCGTGATAGCCCATCGGGATCAGAACGCCGGGTATTTCCTCCATCCAGCAATTTGTCTGGTGAAACGCTGAACATCTCATTTTGCTCGCGTCTCTCCTCCGTTTATACTAGTGGTGGTGGATTCCTCACAGTGTAGTTAATGTCTTCTTCAGTTGCCTTCTCCAGCTAACCGTACCTATAAATTTAGCTCTCTTAAAAATAAGAAAATTTAGCGTATAATTAGGGGATAGGTTTTTTTGTCTATGGTCAGCTGCTATGTAATATGTTTAAACATAAATCATTGGTTAAAATTACTTGTAAGTTAAAAAATTATATTAAGTCGTAAAGGAAAATGCTAATTAAGGAAACTCATAAAGGAGCAATGCCCCAGTTGAGGTTGTGAGAAAAAAAAATAGATTTTGTACCATTCGTTATGGTATGATGGCATTTGTTTCGGATGGGAAGGTGACGGTATGGCTATATGTGAAGATATTTAGAAAGTGTAAGAGCCAAGGGCCAAGCCTGGGCCTAATTAACCTATAATAATAAAAGATTTAGTTGTATACCGGTACGCAAAGAATTTTTATTTTAATACGGGTTTTTTTCGTTAGACTCAAGAACTTCCGGCCGTTGTATGCGATGTGTTCCACGGAAACCCTATAGATTTAGAGTTACAGTAACAGGTTCCAACGGTTTGAAGTGAAGTTGCACTCGCGCACGGACACTGATGTGACTCACATTGACGGTGTACAGTAACTTGTAGAAATAACCGACATACAGAACAACATGAGACGCAAGGTACACTCAGAAAAGTCTGACATAAATAGAGGAGTGCCACAGGGCTCAGTCCTTGAGTTAGTCCTGCTTCTTCTTTTTCGCACTAACGATCTCCAAAACCACCTAGACAACTACTCACAAACTACATTATATGCATATGACACAGTTATTACCATAGCAGATAAATCAATAAACCCTAGCCAACACAACACTGAACAAAACAAGAAAATACGGCTCCGATAATGAACTGGCACTTAATGAAAGCAAGACAGTACAGATTAATTTTACGACCAAAAACAGGGACTAATACTTAACACTCCCTAAAATAGAATCATAAAGCAGTACCAAATACCTTGGCATGACTGTAGACTCAAAGCCCACTTGGCAGCAGCACATAGAGTATATCTGCAAGAAACTGTGCTCAAGCATTTTATATGTCATCAGACGGCTAAGGCACATCAGTGAAACTCAAACAGCAAAAGCAGCATCATTCCCTATTTGAAACCCATCTCAGATAAGGCTTAGTAGTGTGGGGAGGGTCCTCCAAATGAAATCTAGAGAGAACCCTCATACATAAAAAAAGAGCAATAAAATGTTTAGCAGGCCTAAAATTCCAAGAGATCTGCCGAGAAGTCCATAAAGAGCTTTAAATTCTCACTGTCACATCATTGTCACTGATGTGCCTTAGCCGCCTGACATATATGCACAGTTTCTTGCACAGATGGTCTATGTGCTACTGCCATGTGAGCTTTGAGTCTACAGTCATGCCAAGATATTTGGTATTGCTTTGTGATTCAATTTTTAGGGAGTGTTAAGTATTGGTCTCTGTTTTTGGTCGTAAAATTAATCTGTACTGTCTTACTTTCATTAAGTGCCAGTTCATTATCAGAGCAGTATTTTTTGTTTTGTTCAGTGTTGTGATGGCTTGTAGGCTGAAGAAGAAACAGGCCTGGCCCAAGGACTGAGCCCTGTGGCACTCCTCTATTTATGTCAGACTTTTCTGAGTGTATCTTGCGTCTTATGATGTTCTGTATGTCGGTTACTTCTACAAGTTGCTGTCTGTGAGATAGGTAGCTGTGAAACCATTGTGCTGTCTTTCCCTTTATGCATAGAACTTCCAGTTTCTGAAGAAGTTGGTTATGGTTAAAGCAATCAAATCTTAACGGAAATCTAATAAGAAACTGGTAACTAGGTTACCTTCTTCGAGCTGATCGGCCATATCTCCTGTGGATTAAGGTACAGTAGTCTGCCTTTTAGAAATCCATGCTGTTGGCTTGTGAGCAGTCGATTTTGTTCCAGGTAGGAAAGAAGTCTTTGAAGAACATTTTTTTCAGAAATTTGTGTTAGTACAGATTGGTCTATAGCTATTTGTGTCTGTGATTGACCCTTTTTATATTTTGGGTATACGTTCGATATCGTTAGCTGTGATGGGAATATACATTGCTGGAGTGATTTGTTTATTAGGTTTGTCAAAGGGTTGATAGGTTTTTACATATTTTAACCAATTTTGCTGGGATTTCATCAATGCCAGATGATGTTTTTGGTTACAGAGATTCTATTGCTTTTTGTATTTAATTTTTTGTTGCAGGATGAAAGGTCAGTTTTTGGTTTGTGATTTGTGATTTGTAGGGTTAGAATGGGTGGGTTGTCTGTATGTGTGCAGATGTTATTGGCCTCTAGTGTTTGCTCAGTAACTGTAGCAAAGTAGTTATTAAAGTGATTTGCAATTTTCTGAGGGCCTTTCGTTCCAGTAAAATGTGTTTAGTACTGATGAAATTGGGGTTAGGGCTAGATTGTAATTAGTTTGTGCCTGCCGCTCTTCTTACTCTGCCAGAAAATACCGGGTTATGCGCACACAATAGATTCTGATTGGTTTGTAACTTTCATCACTCGATGATTTGCGTGTCGACGGCCGGAGTACCAGGTGCCGGGTGCCGGGTGGTGGACCCGGTAGTCGCGGCGGTCGTGGCGGTTCCGCTCGGGCGGCGCGGCGGCGCGGGCGCCACCCCACGGTGACGCCGTGTATTTATGTATTACTGGCACCATAAGTAACCCGGCCGACCGGCGATTAGTCAGTGCTGCCTTTCCAAACCAACAAGCTCATGGGCGGTCATGCGCCGAAACGCCAACCATGCTTCTGCTATACTGCGAAAACGGTACACCGAAGAAGTATAATATGCATTTATTTATATACTGAGAGACGTGATTTAACTTACATTTCTCCCGAAAAGGTAAAAAAGGGCAACTAATTTTTTGAATTTTTCAAATAATCAATAAATTTGTTTCCTTTGTAATCAGTAAACTGTGTAATTTATTATAGAATTGGTGCACAATTTTTTTGCGAGTAAAACTGTTAACTGTACTATTTTAACGCTGAACCTGGTGGATAATTTGAATTTTTTATTTAGTTATTGAGGAAGCGAATACCTGCCTTATGCGAGGATAAAATGCAGCTCACAATGAGTTATGTGTACATAACCTATGTACTATAGATCTATTGTATTCTTATAAAATGTAATGTTTTATGTATTCTAGTACTAGTATATAGTTTTTCTTCTAAAGAGTAAACAATATTTATGAAAATCTTACATAAGCTTCGTCCCAGATAACGCAGCAAGAGATAAAAGTAACTGTTTTTATCCAGAAACTGTTGCTTATCCTCACTGTTGCTAAACCTACTCACCAACTATGTAAAACTATTCAGATAACTTTTGTAAATTTGTTTTCAATTAAGTAAGTTTGCGTACAATATGTAATAAGTTGTAAATCGTCCCACGTTTGTGAAAGCTGTGAAAATTTATAAAATTAGCTCTCCGCCAAACCCATCATCATTGTATTTGCAATGTTGTATTCTTGTGACCCCCGTCTACTGGCAGCGCCATGGAAGGTGGTCGCTGGTCGCTACGGTCGGAGAAGGGCCGGGCAGCGTCTGGACCTTGGCTGCCCTTTACTTTATTGCCGGGTTTACCCCGCCTTCAGCCGTCACGTCCGGTACGCTCAGGCCGGACAATATGTTACCACCTACCGAACTAGACGATCGAGCGGCATTGTTTGCATTTGCCGGAACTTGTAGTTAGCCTGAGAAAACTTGAATTTTTATTCGCATTGCGTGCCAAGAAAAACTCATATATTTAAATTGTAATTATTGCCAATATGTATATGGGTTATCGCCCATTGAATCCGGGTTCAACTCCCGGCTCGGGGACAAAAGATCTTTTGGCCCTTCCGTGCTTAGAAATTCACGTTAAGCCCATGGTCTACCTGCATGAAGAACACAAAAGTGCAGGCAGCAGGCCTTTCCAGCGAGAAACACTGTCAGTTAATTGTTGATCACTCACCACCAAAAGCAATACTATGTTTATTATTTATATAACTATTTCATTCAGGTTATCCAGTTTATTGTCAGGAATGAAGCATTGATGACAAAAGTTTTCACCTTCAGTGGAATGCACAACAGAATGCTGTTAGGTATTGTAGCCAGTTTCGTGGCGTTATTTAGTAATTGTAGCTTGCGGTGGTTGTCACATTTCAACCGTCGTCTTAAAATACGTACTATATACCGTAGTTGAAAGTCTGCTGTTTTGTCCTATAAATGAATTTCGATTTCTAAGCAACATGAAAGATTAATTAATTTAATAAATAATACACATAGAATAATTTTAAACTAATTGTAATTGTTCTTAAATAACGATGAACCATAACCTTTTGCTTGTCAATACTAAGAAGATTACTTAATGAAGTTTCATGTATAAATTTTCATCTGGTAATTTAGTTGGTAAAATAAATAAATCAATACGTTTATAGATGGTGATGATAAATTAGTTCAACAACATGTTTGTACTTCAGTTGTAATTACAGGTTAGGGAAGTGTGAACACTTAGTAGTAGTGACCATGATGAACTGGGAGGTGTTCCTCGTAGTGGTGGTAGTGTTGAGGGTGGACGTTGTGTTCCCGGTGGACGACGGCGTTAAAGCCAGTGTGGTGGTCAGCTGTGTAGTGGACGACGCGCTTGGAACCGTCCGCCTCCACCAGCTCGTAGCTGCCGTGCACCACATCCCCGTCGCGCTCCTCCTTCTGGCTCTTGATGTCGCCGGTGTGGCTGTCGTGGACGCCGTACTCGAACTTGTACTTGGGGTGAGGGTCGTGGTAGTCCTCCTTGTACTCCACGTGGAACCCGTGGCCGTGGTCTTGTACAAGTTCGTGTCCGTGCTCATGGCCATATTGAGGCAGAGCGGTCGAGCATACTATCAAAAGTGCGGCGAAGGAGAATACCTGCCAAGAGTATTGACATTTATGAAACATTACGAATGTAAAAGTACCCATACCAGAATTAAATTAATTAGTATTGCGATATGAGGTATAAATGTTGTTATTAAATACCTATATATTAAATCTTATTATTTTTGAAACGGATACTAACCTACAAAATGTGTTTTTTTTTACCTGTCCGATCATGATGAAAGGATTGTTGCTTGTAACGAGCCGATGGTCAGATGCCTTCTGATAATTCAACATCGACATGTTCCAGATTATATACCCGACAATCGTTACGGTTTAGTAGATGCCTTGTAATCAATGCTATAACTTCCTTACGTACTGAAATAAATATGAATCTACACATTGAAAGTATTTTTCTCTAATGTACTGATTTTCTAAAATTATTGAAATAAATTATACCTGGTTTTTTAATAACCCCATTATACAATGTATATCATGATTTTGCTATAATGGCCGTCTATAGAAGATTGCCTAAAACATGGTTACGTTCAATGTTGCCAATATGCATCTTAGAGGATTGCATACCCTAGGTTTGAATTTTACTCATATAAAAAATATATAGTCTACCTAAATCAGTAAATGTTATAATAAGTAAGCAAAAAACGACAAAAAAACAAAGAATACACATCAATTTACTTAATCAACTTACTTGGATTATAAAGATTAAAAAATAATTTATATATTAAATAAATTTACTACAAAACCAATAAGTATCAAACTATGATTATTTTATTTTATGTTTGGAATATCGAATAATGGCGACGGAAAGAAGGAAGGGTAACCGTAGACATCAGGAACTGGATGAGCATTCCAATCCAATAACAATTCAGCCTATGTTATGTTCCAAATTTGACAAATTTGATGAAGAAAATGAGACATGGAGCAGCTACGTGGTAAGACTAGACAATTTTTTTGAATTGAATGGGGTCAAAAGAAAAAACTAAAGAACTAAAGAAAAAACAGTATTTGGTAAATTTATTAGCCCCTAAAGTATTTCATGAATTAAGAATAAAATTAAGTCCTTCTAATGTTTTGGATAAAAGTTATGATGAGTTATGTGAAACTCTAGAGTCAATACTCGAATCCAAGAGTAGTACTATTGCGGAACAACATAAGTTCTCAAAGAGAGTCCAAAAGCCAAACGAATCAATAGATAGCTTTGCAAAAGAACTTAAATCTTTATCTACCAGGTGCAATTTTGTATGTCCAAATTGTAATGCATCAACTTCTGATGTACATTTACGGCAACAGTTTATATCTGGACTGAATGATGGAAAATTGCTTTCAAAACTAATAGAGATCCATGAAAATAAATCATTTGATCAATGTTTTAAAATAGCACGTAATTATGATCAGATCAAAAGTGAAACAACACAAATTCAGGAGTCAAATTTAAGCTCGAAAGTTGAAGATCAATTTCAGGTACGGGGAAAGAAGAACGTTGGGTATCCACAAAGGAAAGGTATTTCATTAGTTTGTTTCAGATGTGAAGGAAGTCATCATATTAAAACCTGCGAAGTTTCTGAGGATGTAACATGTTGGAACTGCAAAAGAAAAGGACACATCAGCAGGGTTTGTAAAAGAAAGAAACAAAACTTACGACAAGCTACCAACATGTCACGTGAGTCAGATGACGATGATGGAGGTGAGTGCCAAAATCCACCTTTTATGTCTATGCTATCAGTGGCAGGAAAACCAAGTTCTTTATCTAAGCTCTCTGATAATGCATATCAACCAGAAATTGTCGACAGGCCGGGTAAATAATGCTGGAATGCACCATCGATGATAAATACAATTCGTTTGAGTTAGATACGGGAGCCGCAGTTAGCACCATTCCCTTGCACTTGTTCAAAAAACTGTTTCCAGAAAAGAGGTTAAACAAAACAAAGATGCCGCTAAGGACTTACACGGGGGAGATAAATCATCCAGTGGGGTTTGCAACCGTTGAAATAGGGTATAAAGATCAAATCTCTGAGGTAATTTATATGTCATTAGGAATGTGGATTGTATATTTGGAAGGGAATGGTTAAGACTGTTCAAAATTGATCTTCCTAATTTGAACAAAGTATCGGAGAATTCTTTAGATAAGGAAATGTATCCGTTTGTAGAAAACCTCAAGAAAGAATTTCCCAATGTTTTCTTACCAGGAGTAGGTAAAGTACCTAATTATAAGGCTCATTTGAATTTAAAACCAAATTCTAAGCCGGTATACCTGCCACATAGACCTATTCCTTTTGCTCTAAGGGATAAAGTTAATGCTGAAATTGACCGATTAGAAAAGGAAGGAATTATTTCGAAATTGACTTACAGTCAATGGGGTACACCCATTGTACCTATAGTAAAACCAAATGGGGAAATAAGGCTTTGTGCGGATTACAAAGTGTCAGTGAACAAGGTTTTGGAACCGGATCATTATCAAATCCCAACTTTAGATGAAATTTTTTCATGCATGAGTGGCTGTAAATTTTTTTCGACTATTGATATATCTCAAGCATACTTAAATATCACCATGGATGATGAGAGTGCAAAAATACAAGCCATCAGTACCTTTAAAGGAGTTTACGCTGTCAATAGACTTATGTTTGGGATCAAAAATGCCCCCGCTGAGTGGCAAAGATTTATTTCTCAATTGCTAGACAATATTCCAGGAGTTTCCGTATTTTATGATGACATTAGAGTTGTAAGTAAAACGATGAAGGAACACAGGCAACGATTGAAGGAAGTTTTAGAAAATTATCCGATAATAACTTGCGGGTTAATAGTAGTAAATGTCAATTTTTCAAATCTAAGATAATGTATTTGGGGCATGAAATTTCAGAACGGGGTATCCACAAGAGTAACGATAAGGTGGAAGCAGTGGTTAACGCGCCCCGACCTAGAAACAAAGATGAACTTAAAAGTTGGTTGGGTCTAGTCAACTATTACGGAAGGTTTGTTAATCAACTCTCAAGTATATTGCAACCTTTATATGAATTGACTAGAAATAGGGAGAAGTTTGTTTGGACAGACGAGTGTGAGAAATCTTGGGTTCAAACAAAAAAAGAGATCGCTTCGGATCAGGCTTTAGTACCATATGACCCTATGTTACCGATTATCCTGTCGGTTGATGCTAGTCCTGTAGGGCTAGGTGCTACGCTATCACACATTCTTTTGGATGGATCGGAAAGACCGATTTGTTTCGCATCTCGAACACTTTCATCAGCGGAACGATCTTATTCACAAATCGATAAAGAAGCTACGGCCATCTTCTGGTGTGTAAACAAATTCTTCCAGTATTTATTTTCAAAACGTTTTATATTACGGACGGACAATAACCCACTTGCTTCTATTTTCAATCCCACAAAGGAATTACCACAGATGACTGCTCAACGACTGCTAAGATATGCAATATTTTTACAAGGCTTTGATTATGAAGTGCAACATATTGCTTCCAAGGAAAACAAAAGTGCAGATGCCCTTTCGAGAGCACCAATAATGGGAAAATCCAGAGAAAACTTCATGGAAGATATCAATAGAGCCTGTTTATATCAAAGTAGTGGAAAAAGGGGGCTGCTGGCTCACTTCAAGGTCACCTGAGGGATGACGTCATCGAGGTCAATGACCTCACCGATGACGTCATCGATGACGTCATCGATGACGCAATCGATGACGTCATCACTAATGACGTCATTTTGATGACGTCACACCCATGACGTCACAGAAATGACGTGCCGATGACATCATCACCCCTTACGTCATAAAAACGACGTCACCGACGCCACTAAGGTCAAGGTCACGCAGAAACTTAAAATTTTTTGGCACTTTTGCCGTTTCTCGCACTACGCTCCGAGTTTCAGTCAGAGTCCCCGTGACCTCGACCACTTGGAGCGAATTTTCGACGAGAAACGGCAAAAGTGCCAAGTTAAACCCGAGTTTCTGACATGACTCTGCCTAAATGGGCAATCGGTAATCCCTCAGGTGACCTTGAACTAGCACAACACCCCCAATTTCATATTACTGTGACCTCAAAAAACTTAACAACGGAGCGCCGACACCGATGCGCACCCCACTACAGCCACCGAGTGACTGACTGTTAGGCTCTGTGTATGCTAGGTATATTGGCTTGAGAGACGAAGACTCTAAACTGTCAGGAATGGGAGTAACTAACTGAATTTTGCAAGGAAAAGTCATTTCTGACTTTTAACTTTCAGTGGTGGACAGTGAGCAACTAATAAAGTCTTAACACGGCTAAGTTTCTTACCTAAAGCGTCCCGCGACATGGCTTCCCCTCACAAAAGTCCGCACAATACTGAGAGACTGCTTGTAGCGCATGAGTCAAGGGAAAAGAGGTGGGGGAAACAGCAGGAGTGGGGGAAGGTCACAGTGGCGGGGGAAGGTGAGGTGGTACGCTGGAGTTTCGCATCACTTCACCATGAGCTGTCCTACAGTCAACACACTGTTCTCTTGGCCCGAGTTGGCACTAGAAGAAACATTTCTGTACAGCTTAGGCTGTGAGAGCCGAGGAAGCAAAGTCAAAGTGGAAATTGTGTTAAACTCCAAGATGAAGAGTCTCCTAAATAAACTAATTGTATCCTTGCAATCTCCTATAACTTTAGAGAAATACCACTTTATTAAGCGACACCTTATACTTTGGCAAAACGAAGCAGAAATGGAAAAGATTACAGTAAAATTAATTTAACTTAAAACTTGGACTGGACACTCATGGCGATACCACGTGGCGTGCAAACGCCACCCTAAACATTACAAGTTAGGTTATTGAGCACCTCTGGTACGATAACCGATGTGCTAGAGTTAAAGTGTGATGACCTTGAGTTAAAACACTGAAATACTACAAGTCGATATCGTTCCAGAGTCAAAGTGTAGTGACCTACATTCAGAACTTGTAAAATTACTTACATATAGAGAGCTAGAGAACAGCGAGGCGCACCGCATGGAAGCCGGAGACATACTGGCGAAGCGGTGTTGTGCAGCCTAGGGACCCAGTTGTGGTGGGGGTATAGCCAACACTTAGAGTACAAGTGTTGTGGGTGACCTTGACCCACTTAACTTACCTCGACCCCCCCCCCCCCCCCCGACAAAAAGTGTGAGCCCCCCCCCCCCGAACTTTTTTTTTCGGAAAAATTTTTGACCTTGACCAAAAAGTTTTTTGCTCCGGACGAGAAGTGCCCCCCCCCACCCCCACCCCCACCCCCACCCCCACCCCCACCCCCACCCCCGAACTTTTTTTTCGGAAAAATTTTTGACCTTGACCAAAAAGTTTTTTGCTCCGGACGAGAAGTGCCCCCCCCCCCAACCACCACCCCCACCCCCACCCCCACCCCCACCCCCACCCCCACCCCCGAACTTTTTTTTCGGAAAAATTTTTGACCTTGACCAAAAAGTTTTTTGCTCCGGACGAGAAGTGCCCCCCCCCCCACCCCCACCCCCACCCCCACCCCCACCCCCACCCCCACCCCCACCCCCACCCCCACCCCCACCCCCACCCCCAAACTTTTTTTTCGGAAAAATTTTTGACCTTGACCAAAAAGTTTTTTGCTCCGGACGAGAAGTGCCCCCCCCCCTCCCCCCACCCCCACCCCCACCCCCACCCCCACCCCCACCCCCGAACTTTTTTTTCGGAAAAATTTTTGACCTTGACCAAAAAGTTTTTTGCTCCGGACGAGAAGTGCCCCCCCCCCACCCCCACCCCCACCCCCACCCCCACCCCCACCCCCACCCCCGAACTTTTTTTTCGGAAAAATTTTTGACCTTGACCAAAAAGTTTTTTGCTCCGGACGAGAAGTGCCCCCCCCCCCACCCCCACCCCCACCCCCACCCCCACCCCCACCCCCACCCCCGAACTTTTTTTTCGGAAAAATTTTTGACCTTGACCAAAAAGTTTTTTGCTCCGGACGAGAAGTGCCCCCCCCCCCACCCCCACCCCCACCCCCACCCCCACCCCCACCCCCACCCCCACCCCCGAACTTTTTTTTCGGAAAAATTTTTGACCTTGACCAAAAAGTTTTTTGCTCCGGACGAGAAGTGCCCCCCCCCCACCCCCACCCCCACCCCCACTCACCCCCACCCCCACCCCCACCCCCACCCCCGAACTTTTTTTTCGGAAAAATTTTTGACCTTGACCAAAAAGTTTTTTGCTCCGGACGAGAAGTGCCCCCCCCCCCCACCCCCACCCCCACCCCCACCCCCACCCCCACCCCCGAACTTTTTTTTCGGAAAAATTTTTGACCTTGACCAAAAAGTTTTTTGCTCCGGACGAGAAGTGCCCCCCCCCCACCCCCACCCCCACCCCCACCCCCACCCCCACCCCCACCCCCACCCCCACCCCCACCCCCTCCCCCACCCCTGATATCCTGGGCGTGGCAGCCCCGGTGGGGATATAAGGGGGCCCGGCCAGAGCCGGCTCGCAGTCCGCTCCCGCGCGTTGAACGTGAACGATCGGGACGGACCGCCATAGGCATCACTAAACATTGAATGGCGCCTTCAGTGTTTAGCGAAGTCTACTCTAATTTTAAGACTTGTATTAGTTGTAAGATATTGCGCTTGCGTTTGGGTATTGCGAATTGTTTTATATGACAGTGTTTTACTTGCACCCTATGTCTCCTGTGTGTCTTTTATCCTTTGTGTCTTGTTTGTTATATGTGTTTAATGTGTATGTGCTTGTTCCAGCATTGACTACGTTGAGCTCAATTTTGTGTTGTAAGTGTGTTATATCTTTCTAAAGTGTATACGCTTGTTTTAGCAATCCCCTCCTTGAGCTTTTGCAATGCTCAAAGTAAATTGTAAAGACAGGGAACGGGAGTAG
Source organism: Neoaliturus tenellus (assembly GCA_030545055.2). Classification (NCBI taxonomy): domain Eukaryota; kingdom Metazoa; phylum Arthropoda; class Insecta; order Hemiptera; family Cicadellidae; genus Neoaliturus; species Neoaliturus tenellus. The sequence goes on along the minus strand of CM061532.1, from coordinate 199,018,856 downwards.
GCCCCCGTGTAAAGTTACTTTTGTATAATTGTTAGGCTCCTCTCATGCATGCTTTAATGCGGCTGAGAAATAGGAGCGTCCGTTTGTACGCCTATATGGGGGTAATAAGCCGATGGCCTCTGCACTCGGACCGAGGATGTAAGCCACTAGGGTGTCCTCAGTTAGTTTCCCTTCTGGAAACTCAAAATTATGTAAATGAAACTTTGTTAGCTATTTGTGTTTTTTTGTCCCCAAGGCCCCCGAACATTCGTGGTTCGCCATGGATGTACGGGGGCCGAAATTTTTTAATGTCCGTGTGGCCTTGACCCACATAGGACTTGTAAAAATTTACTGCATTGCTAAATTAAAAATATTAAAGATAGGGTTACGGGAGTAGGCCCCCGTGTAAAGCCACTTTTTTTATAATTGTTAGGCTCCTCTCATGCATGCTTCAATGCGGCTGAGAAATAGGAGGTGGTCCGTTTGTACGCTTATACGGGGGTAATGAGCCGATGGCCTCTGCACTCGGACCGAGGACGTAAGCCACTAGGGCGTCCTCAGTTTCTTTCAAAATTATGTAAATGACATTTCGTTAGCTATTGGAAATGCAGTAAATGTTTACAAGTCTCGCGTGGCGAAGGGTACACGACATTGGATGTTGCCTTGTTGTCATAGTTGGGTCTCTTCGGAGGCTACAGCGATGACAACCCAAGTGCCCCACACCCCCATAGGGGGGTGTGGGGCTTAATTTTTTAAAGTTTTTCGTGACCTTGACCTAAATATAACAGTTTTAAAAATCTTTAACTGTCAGGTCTTTTAAAAGTTAACAGTTAGGTATTAGTAACACACACACACACACACACACAAGTGTGGAGTTGTTTATAGTTGGGTCTCTTGGGAGGCTTCAGCGATGGCAACATAAATGCCCCAAGTGGGGCTTCTTTTTGAAAAAGTGTCCCCCCCCCCCCCGAACTTTTTTGAGAAAAAAATTTTGACCTTGACCAAAGAGTTTTTTGCTCCGGACGAGAAGTGCCCAAACAAAAAAAATTTGTACAAAGTAGTGGATTTAGACCAAAGATCATTGGTTTATCAAACCTGTTGAAGAATAAATTGAAAATGGGTGTTTAAAAGCCAAATCTACTACATGATTGATAAACTGGATGTATATGACGTCACCTTCCCCCACCCTTAAACCTCGGGTATAAAGGGACCCAGTTGAGCGCGCTGCTCATTATTGCGTGGACATTCACCGAGTGCACACTCATAGCCAAACTGTAAAAATGGTTCTTTGCGATATTTGTGGTGAGTTTTTTTAAGACGAAGACATCTTTGTTTTACACCGAGAATTGTATCATGAAGAGGACAGAAAAGAAGAGATTGTTGTAAGTGAAGAAGACTTGGAGGCGTTTGATCGGTTATTGGAAAACTACCAGAAGCAGATGGACGACTGCGATAGCTATCTACAGTTACACCGAGAATTGCATCGTGAAGAGGACAGAAAAGAAGAGATTGTAGTAAGTGAAGAAGACTTGGATGCGATTGATCGGTTTTTGGAAAAACCCCAGAAGCAGGAGGACTGGGCTAGCTATTTACAGTTAATGCAAAGAAGAAGACCAAGTGTTATTCAATTTGCCGGAGCTGGACCATCTACAGCTGGAGGATTTATTGAAAAGGAAATGGAAGAAAAAAAAGTGGAAGATGTAAAACAACTGCGTACCCAAGAAGAGGATATGGAAGAAGAGGATACAGAAGAAGTGGAAGATATAAGACAACTGCGCACCACAGCCTTGCCAGGACCAGTTGTAACTCATTTCAAAATTAATAATGTGCAATTGGAATTGGAAAACTTTATAACCCAAGCTAAAAATTTAGTTGTAAAAACATTGATGGAAGAATTGGCAAGATTGAACTTTATTAAATTTGGATTGGTGTTGGAGGCTATGTTTACTAATACCGATGGTGAAAACTCACCAAGAGCATTCATTGCTAAAAACCGAACCCTTACAACCACATCTGATATCAATGAAATTCTAGAAGAATGTTTGAATGAACTGCTAATGAAACTCCAAGAACATGAAGGAAGAGGATCTGGCTGGACGCTATCATCGATCGAAGGTATGGATGTGAGGGTTCACAAGCATGGATATGGTATGAGGGGTAGCAGCTTTATCCCTCTACCAAAGAAAATTAAAGACACCAACTCTTGCAGAAATGTTACAAACGGGGATAATGAATGTTTTAAGTATGCAATGCTAACTAAGTATGTAAAACATAATCCTTGTAGAGTTGGTAGGGAATATTATGAAAACGAACACCGCTACAACTTCCGAGGAATGTCGTATCCTGTGAGTCTTAATCAAATTGCAAAATTTGAGAAACAAAATCCAGGTGTTTCTGTTAACGTGTTCGGCTTAGATGATTCGAACAATGTGTATCCACTACGAGTTGGAAAAGTGAAGCAAAGAAACCATACTGATTTATTATTGATAACTAAAGGTGAAATTTCACATTATGTGTGGATAAAAGATTTTGAAGCTTTGGTTGCACGACAATTAACCAAAAAGAAGATTAGAGTGACAGTGTGTAAGAGATGCTTTTGTTTTACAAATAAAGATTTAAAACATGGAGGATCGGACTGGTTGAAGGAACACCAAAGACTTTGTAATGACAACTATGAAGTGAAGATTAGTCTGCCGCCGCCATCTCGAGCGTTCATCAAATTCAACAAAACAGTTCACCAATATCGGATTCCAGTAGCTGTCTACGCAGATTTCGAATCCACGTTAGTACCACAGGAGCTTCCGGATGGTGAGGTGACTAGAAGAACCAAATATCAATTGCATCAACCTAACAGTTTTTGCTTATTGGTGAAATCAACTTTGCCTGAAGAACAGTTGCAAGACTATGGTTTAACATCCACTCCGATACTCTACCGTGGGGAAGAAGCCGCTAAGCATTTCGTAGACCAGTTGTATGACATTGCTGAAAAGGTGCAACGCTTATACGGTAATGTTTTACCTATGGAACCTTTGAATCAAAATCAACAAGAAGAATACAATTTGGCAACAAGATGTTATTTATGCAAGAAGAGCTTCAGTGAAGAAAATCAAAAAGTAAGAGATCACGATCACCTGACAGGGTTATACAGAGGAGCTGCTTGTAATTCATGCAATATAAATTACAAACTGCCAAACTTTATCCCTGTCGTGATACACAATCTTAGCGGCTATGACTCCCACTTCATTATCCCAGAGTTAGGACGGGATGATGGAAGAATCGAAGTATTAGCTGAAACATTGGAGAAGTACATCAGTTTCTCAAAAACAGTAGGTAAAATTAAACTTCGCTTCGTAGACTCTTATAGATTTATGTCAACTAGTTTAGCCAAATTGTCTGAGAACCTAAGAAGAGAAGATCTAAAAGAAACCAGCAAAATTGTACATGAAGATAAATTGGACTTAGTAATGCGTAAAGGAGTGTTCCCCTATGATTACATAACTTCTGCAGAAAAATTTGAAGAAACCAGTCTGCCACCGATTGAAGCCTTCAATAGCAAGTTAAATGAAAGTGCAATCACCGTTGAAGACTACAATCATGCTTGTAATGTTTGGAACCAACTAAACATTCAAACCTTAGGGGAATATTCCGACTTTTACATAAAATTGGACGTAACTCTGCTGTGCGATGTGATGGAAGAATTTCGAAACACCTGCTTCTCCGCCTATGGACTGGACCCTCTACACTCGTACACATCTCCAGGATTAGCATGGCAAGCTATGCTAAAGTCAACCAACTGTCGATTGGAACTTCTAACAGATATTGATATGGTGCTCATGATAGAATCTGGTGTACGGGGCGGTTTGACACAAGCTGTAACACGTCATGTCAAAGCTAACAACAAGTACATCCCAGGCTTCGACGAGAGACAACCATCGGTCTACCTTGGCTACTTTGACGCAAACAACCTTTATGGTTGGGCAATGTCAAATCCGCTTCCCTACGCTGACTTCAAATGGATCGACCCGGCCACCATCGGTGACATCTCACAGATTCCAAAGAATGGTCCAAAAGGCTATATTTTGGACTGTGATTTCGAATATCCGGAGCACCTTCATGACCATCACTACGACTTGCCTCTCCTAGCCAAGACTGAAGTTTCACCGACAGGAAGATGGCCAAAATTGATGATGACGTTGGAGAATAAAGATCGGTATGTGGCTCACTACTGGGTAGTTCAACAAGCTCTTGAATTGGGTCTACGTGTAGTGAGAATTCATAGAGCAATTGAATTCACCCAGTCTTGTTGGTTGAAACCATATATTGATTCCAACACTACAAGAAGAGCTGCAGCGACAACGGCATTTGAAAAGGACTTCTATAAATTAATGAACAACGCCATCTTTGGGAAGACCTTGGAGAACAAAAGAAAACACAAAAATGTAAAATTAGTGAGTGATCCTAGGAAATTGGAAAAATTAGTGCAAAAACCAAATTTCGGAACATCCATGATTATAAACGAAAATCTAGTCGCTGTCAGTATGAAGAAAACAACAATAGTCATGGACCGTCCGTTATACATAGGTATGTCGATTTTGGACATAAGTAAAACCCTGATGTATGATTTCCATTATAACAAAATGGTTAAACACTACGGAAGGGAAAACATTGGAGTCGCATACATGGATACGGACGCGTTTATCTACTGGATAAAGACTTTGGACATGTATGAAGACCTAAGGAGTTTCCCATACAAAGACGATTTTGACTTCTCTGACTATCCGAAGAACCATCCAAATTACAATGAAAAGAATAAAAAAGTAATCGGAAAATTTAAAGATGAAGCAAATGGAATGCCTTTAGAAGAAATAGTGGCACTGATGGCAAAATTGTATTCATTTAAAATGTACAACGAGAACAACACACCGACAGTCAAGAAAGCAAAAGGAGTCAAAACATCGTACTTGAAGAAACATGTGACGTTTGACCATTACAAGACCTGCTTGTTTGAAGATTCTACAATGTCTGCAACGTTCAACACTATCAGAAGCTTTAAACATGAGGTCTACAGTGTCACTGAAGTTAAAAGAGCACTATCAGCTCGAGATGATAAAAGGCATATTATGCCGGATAAAATTCACACTCTTCCTTTTGGCCACTACTCTCTAAACCCTATCGACTAGTAACCTATTCTTCGTCCTTCTACAACTTAGACCTTATTCCTTTCTCCTTCCGTAAAAAAATGGGGAACACGGCAAGTCAAACGCCGTGTTCCCCATTTTTTTACACAAGTTTGGATGACCTTGACCTATATAAATGATGTGAATATTTAAGACAACATTCATTGTGATTATACATGTGATACATGAAACATTCAAACCTGCAATATGAAGAACTTGAAGCAAGAAATTGTCAACGAACTTCATAAACCTGCAAGAAGAAAGTTTCCACGAAGAAATACAGTGATAAAAGGAATAAATGATTTATATCAAGCGGATTTAATCGAAATGATTCCTTATAGTAAACAAAATAGAGGATTTAAATACATATTGACTATTATTAATTGTTTTTCAAAAATGGCAGATGCTTTACCACTAAAAGATAAAAGTGGCAAAAGTGTTACAAAAGCAATGGAAACAGCTATACAAAGAGACAAACATACTATAAAACATTTACAAACTGATGATGGAAAAGAATATTTTAATAAGGAATTTGCAAATTTAATGAAAAAACACAACATTAACCATTACTCAACCAATTCAGAGGTAAAAGCATCAATAATTGAAAGATTCAACAGAACTTTAAAAGGTGCGATGTATAAGATGTTTTCTAACAGAGGATCGCACGTATGGATTGATATGTTACCAAAACTTATAAGCGATTACAATAACAAGTTTCATAGAACTATCGGTATGAAACCAAGCCAGGTGACTAATAAAAATGAAAAACTTGTATTAAAACGTATAAAACTGAATACTAAACCAAGAGTTGAAAAACTAAAGCCTAAAAGGTTTAATGTTGGTGATAAAGTGCGAATAAGCAAATACAAAGGTGTATTCAGTAAAAGATATCTTCCAAACTGGACAAATGAGGTATTTACCGTATTTAAGGTGCAACCTACAGTACCAGAAACTTACATTTTAAAAGATAATAAAGGACAATTGCTTGAAGGAGGTTTTTATGGACATGAAATGTTAAAATCAACAGTAGGTGATGTATATCTAGTAGAAAAGGTGTTGCAACGCAAAAAAGATAAGGTTAAAGTACGATGGTTAGGATTTAATGAAACGGAAGATTCTTGGATACCTAAAAAGGATCTAATATAATGATAGAGCATCATTTTGGGTTGAACCATTACAAAGGATGGAGATAATACCGCAAAAAGACAATTTTACTATTAATAATATAGATGAACTCACAGTGGATGGTTCTCAATTCAATACTGGGAAACACGGTGTTTTGTTACCAAACACGGTGCGTTGTCTGGTTACCGGTCCTTCCAATTGTGGAAAAACAAATGTAGTATTCAATTTGATTACAAACCCTAAAGGCTTACGTTTTAATAATTTATATGTATTTTCAAAGTCACTACAACAACCAAAATATCAGTTATTGGAACAAATACTCAATAATGTGCCTGAAGTTAAATATTTTAAATTCAACGCGAGCGAGAGTGTCATGCAACCGCAAGAGGCTAAACCATTCTCAGTATTCATATTTGACGACGTATCTTGTGAAAATCAAAATACAATAAGAAATTACTTCGCCATGGGTCGACATAACAACATAGATAGCATTTATATTGGTCAAACTTACAGCAAAATACCGAAACAGCTCATTAGAGACAATGCAAACATGTTAATTGTATTTAAACAGGATGAAACCAACCTAAAACACATATATTATGACCATGTAAGTGCGGATATGCCATTTGAACGATTTAAAGAGTTGTGTGGAAAGGCTTGGGCCGAAAAATATGGGTTTTTAACAATTATGAAGGAACAACCGCTAAACAATGGTCGATACAGGATAGGATTTGATAAATTTATACTAATACACTGATCATGATGTAAAACATTCATTGTTGTACAACACGTCTTGCTACAAACATGGTTAACCAAGAAAAGTTAATAAAGGAAATAAAATCACTTAGTGATTCTATTCGAGATAAAAACAGAGCATTAAAATTAGGTATTAGCGAAAGGGAGAAATTTCTTGAATCTACTTTTAAACCTATTACTGAACCCTTGAAACAATTAAACAAAAAATTTGCTAAACCCGTTTTGGAAGGAGATGCAATTGCACCTATTACAAAGTTTGAAAGAGAAAATGTAAAATCAGAAGATTTTAGTGATGAAGACCTGGAATCCTCTACATATAGTGGTTTTACCGGCGGAGAACCTGAAAGAGAGCTAGAATCACCAGACTATAGTGGTATAAGAGAATTATATGAAGTAAAAGCTAAAAGAGGACATGAAGATGTATCAACTGCTAGTGAAGAGGAAAAAGAAGAAGAAGCAAGGGAAGGTCCGTCAAACATAAGCTTGTTGGGTGAAAACATTCATAACAAAGGACCTTTAGGAAGGAAATACATGATAAAAATGTTAGCTGGAATAAATCCTAATAAAAACTACCATAGTTATGGAGTAAGATTAACAGAAGAAGGTTTAATGGTTGGTAATAGCCCGGTAAACATTGATGAAAATGATAATATTATTGTTGGTAATCAAAGATATAAGGGCACAAGAGGATTATTTGAATTATTATTTGAAAAAAAAGCCTTTAGAATTGTTAGTTAAAGAAGAAGACATGGAAGCATATAAACAGATTTTGGAACACACCAATGCATACAGGAGAAAATATTTAGCTAACCAACCAGTTTTTAGATCTAGGTCTTTAAAATATAGAGTATTTGTATCCAAGTTAATACCAACAACGAGAAGACAACCAATGCCGATAATGCCAAGAAAACCTGTAAAACGAAGGTTTGTGTCATCCACTTTGGATATAAGTGCTCCAGAACCAAGAAAAAGAAACAAATCTGTTACAGGTACAGGTTTAATGAAGAAACTATATAACACAAATGTGATTTATTACAATAATATCAATAAATTGGTGGATAGAATGAAACTAATACATGAAGCTAAAGAAGCGGGTCATACTGGATTGGAAAACGAATGGGTGGCTTTAGTGGATGAACTCCGAAACCGTGGGGTAATCTCATAAAAAATGCGTTACTCACTAGATTACTATTCAGTTGCACCATGAGTGTCGACAAGTTCGGACGTTACTCCTCGGATGGGTTATATTACGCAAATAATTTAAAAAGAGGAGCTGGTTTACCACAAACACCTGATGGGGATTATGATATAACTAATAAAAGGTTAAAAAACATAAAAGATCCCAAAGATGAAAACGATGCAATAAATTTAAAAGTATTAAAAGAAAAGATATCACCAACATTAAGACTACAGAAAAACACATATGACGCAGGTAATCATAGAATTGTCAATGTTGGTAAGCCAAATCAAAACGCTGATGCAATAAACAAAGGTTATTTATCATCAGAATTAAAAAATACGTTAAAATTCAATGGAAAAACGTATAATGCTGAAAATAAACGTATATCCAACGTAGATGACCCTAAAGATGCAAAAGACAGCGTAAATAGACGCTATTTACATTCATTAATACCTGAAAAGACAAAAGATGGTTTTTCTTTTTATAAATTTGTTATTAACGATATAGGTTATCCGAAAAATGAAAATGATGCTGTAAATTTAAAATATATAAAAGATCATTGTATTACACGTGATGTAGGAGTTATTGATTGTCTAGGTAATTGTTTAGCGAATGTTAAAGATGGTTCGGCACCATCAGATGGTGCAACAGTGGGTCAAATGAAGGAAACTTTAAAGCAAGAAACATCTGGATTTGTAAAACAGGATCAAGTAGTATCACGGTCGGGTGATGTGTTTGTACAAGGAAATGAAAAGTTTATTTTACTTGAACAAAAAAATAATGTTTGGGATTGCAAAGACATGAAATTATCAAATGCGCATTTAGCTACAGATGCTCATGATGTTCCGATTTTATCACAAGTTTTACATACTAATCCAAACAATTATCATAGAAGTTGGTTGGGTACAAATAGAAGAATAATTGACATATTTCCAGGTATCGATGATTACGATTGTGTTGTAGTAAAACAATCTTTAATATTAGACAAACCAAAAGGTAGTACTTTCAATGCGAAAAATAAGAAAATAGGTAATTTGGCACAAGGAACAGATCCAAAGGATGCTGCAACTGTAGGACAAACATTACAATATGATAGTGCAAATCAAGAGTTTATTTATAATACCAAAAGATTTAAATTAATGGATGTAAATGATTATCAAAATATATTAATTGCAGATCCAAATTCATTTAGCGGATTTAGAAAATTGTCTGGTGAGGAATTTATTCATAAAAATCATGTATTTAGAAATGAAGCAGACAGATCATTAATTAGTGCAGATTTAAAATATTTTAAATGTCCCGGGAATGATGCAAATGTAACTGATGAAGACTAAGAATTTGTATAAAAACTGATATGGGTTAGAAATCGGGACTAATATTATAAAAATGGGTTACACTCTAGAATGTTATTCAGTTGCACCATGAGTGTTGACAAGTTCGGACGGTATTCATCGGATGGATTATATTACTTTAATACTTTAAAAAGAGGTGTTGGATTACCACAAACACCTGATGGAGATTATGATATTAGTAATAAACGGTTAAAAAACATTAATGATCCCACAGATGAAAATGATGCAATAAATTTAAAAGTATTAAAAAAAGAGATAGTACCAACACTGAAATTAGATAAAAACACATATAACGCGGGTAATCATAGAATTTCCAACGTTGGTAAGCCAAATCAAAACGCTGATGCAATAAACAGAGGTTATTTATCATCGGAATTAAAGAATACGTTAAAATTTAATGGAAAAACGTATAATGCTGAAAATCGGCGTATATCCAACGTAGCAGACCCTGTAGATGAAAAAGACAGCATAAATAGACGCTATTTACATTCTATAATACCTGAAAAGACAAAAGATGGGTTTTCTTTTTATAAATTTGTTATTAACGATATAGGTTATCCAAAAAATGAAAATGATGCTGTAAATTTAAAATACATCAAAGATCATTGTATTACACGTGATGTAGGAGTTATTGACTGTCTTGGTAATTGTTTAGCGAATGTAAAAGATGGTTTTGCACCATCAGATGGTGCAACGGTGGGTCAAATGAAGGAAACTTTAAAACAAGAAACCTCCGGTTTTGTGAAACAAAACCAAGTAGTAACACGTCAAGGAGATGTATTTGTACAAGGAAATAAAAAGTTTACTTTACTTGAAGAAAACAATTATGTTTGGGATGGTAAAGGAAAGTTATTGACAAATTTAGGTATTGGTAAAAAGCCTGGTGATGCTGTTACTTATGAACAGATAATACAATTAGAGCCAACTGGAAAAAAATGGTGGAATTGTGATAACAAACGATTAACAAATGTTGCAGACCCTGATTATGCCGATAACGCTGTAACTGTTAATTTTCTTGTTAAAGTAATAGGTAATTTATTATTTGATATGCATAATTATATTGTAGCAGGACAACATAAACCTATTGACGAAAAAATGAGAAATACATGGATTAAACAAGAAATTCTTTATAAATATTTTTTTAATCATAACACACAAAAGTTTAGATCATCAGATTGGGGTACTTTTGATATTTAACTAAATAACACCATATATTACATCATTTATGTGCAACCTGTCATAGAGGTAACACATGGGTTACGCTTTTCAAATATAAAAGACAATCATGGCGTTTCATTACACCAGTCCATATCGAGACACTATACGGAAAGGAGGCGGTATCACGTCCACAGCGGTTTCTCTGTTAAGTAAAGCTTTAAATCGTATTCCAGTAGGATCTATCGTAAACAGAGCAATAGACGCTTTACCATACGAATTTCACATACCGGGAGGTTATCAGTATTGCGGACCAGGAACTAAATTAAAAAAACGACTAGAAAGAGGTGATCCAGGCATAAATAAGTTAGATCAGGCTTGTAAAGAACACGATATCGCATATTCCACGTTTACCGATTCAAAAAATAGGTCAATCGCTGATAAAAAGCTAGCGAATATAGCTTGGCAACGAGTAAAGTCTAGTGACGCTAGTATTGCGGAAAAAGCAGCAGCTTTAGCGGTAACAGCAGGTATGAAGGCTAAAACAGCGGTAGGAGGTGGAAAAAGGAGGGGTAAGAATAAAAAAGGATCAACCAAGAGAAAACATGGTGGTAATATTAGACTAAAAAGACGTTCTCCGAGGAAAAATAATAAAAAACCGACAATATGGTCAATGGTAAAAAACGGGGCTGGTCTATACCTAAGACCGTATCGTGCATATTAAATAAAAGAAATCAATTGGTTATACCACATAAAGCGTTGACTAATGTTGAATTATTTAAATATATTTCCTGTTTAAAAATACCATTTTTCCGCGGAGTATTTATGAAAGACAGTTTACCAAAGAAAATATGGAAAAATGAGACTGGAATCGTAAATTTGGATAATACTGAAGGGTCCGGCACCCATTGGGTGTGTTATAAGAAACTAAATAGTAATGTATATTATTTTGATAGTTTTGGAAATTTGCCACCACCTAAAGAACTTGAACATTACTTTAAATCTGCTAAAAACATATATTACAACTATAAAAGAGAACAACCTGATAATACTTCAATATGCGGCCATTTATGTTTGGAATTCCTAGCTAAAAGTATCAGTCACTATTGAGATGTCTTCCTATACGGTATCATTAACAGGAAAATCGTCCACTTTACGAAGTATCCTTTTTCCAGCGTTACGCTTGCAAAAAGGAAGATTTTGGGAGGCAGCACTGTTGGATTTTACAACTTACAACTCTATTCCCAATGTTACGGAAGGTAAAAATAACTTATTGCATTATTATAAAGGAAAAGATGCCAGTGGTAAGTTAACAGACTTAGAAGAGTGCAGTTTACCCACAGGTTCTTATGAAATTGATCATATTAATGAATTTTTGCAAAATAAAATGGGAAAAGACAATATATCGCTAAAAGGTAATAATAATACAATGAAAGCTGAGCTTACTTCAAAATATTATATAGATTTCACTAAGCCAAACTCAATTGGTGATTTATTAGGATTTCCCAAAGATGGAGCAATTTTAGAACCAAATAAAACACATTCCGGTAAACAAACTGTAACAATATTAAAAGTCAATAGTATAGACATAACTTGTAACATTATACAAGGAGCTTACAGAGATGGAGCAAATACTCATATAATACATACTTTTTACCCCAGTGTACCACCTGGATTTAAAATTGTTGAAAAGCCGCAAAACCTGGTATATCTACCTTTGAACACCACTTTCATTTCAGACATCGTGTTGAACGTATTGGATCAAGACGGTAACTTGATAGATTTCCGAGAAGAGCCTATTACGGTTAGATTACATTTAAAATCAACACTTTAATACAAAATCATGGGTTTAACATTTAAAAGCGAACAACCTACGGGAATCCGCATTAGTAGCTCTTCAGCTGTGGAGGAGTTAACACGCGAGAACATTCGTTTCTTAGAGAGAATTGGATTAAAAGTAACCGATAATGGATATACTGGATATAGCTCAGGGTCCAACATTCGACGAAACCCTATGGGAAAAAGAATATCACACCCACAACCCTTACACTTCATCAAAATTAAACAATAACGATGAAATTCGTATTCCCATACAAAATCAAGACATTTACACGCTACCATGTGAAAGTTACTTGTATATTGAAGGAAAAGTTACTAAAAAGGACGGTACTACTACTGGTACAACAGTTCCATTTATAAATAATCCCATGGCTTTCCTGTTTGATGAAATTAGATATGAAATATCAGGTGTAACAGTTGATTCTACTAAAAAAGTAGGTATTGCAACAACTTTAAAGGGATTAACATCTATATCACCTAATGAAACCAATTTAATACAACCTGCAGGATGGGTTTTACCTGCAAAAGACACAATCACTCCAGATACAAATGGAAATTTTGATTTTCATATTCCGTTACGTTTGTTGCTTGGTTTTGCTGAAGATTATAGGAAAATAATATTAAACGTTAAACAAGAATTAGTTTTGTTGAGATCTTCAAACGATAAAGATATTATTAAAGCTCCAGACGGTACAACAGATGCAACTTTAGAATGGAAATTAACATTAGACAAAATTGTATGGAGAGTTCCACATGTAAAATTAGCTGACGAGCATAGAATGCTACTATTAAGAAAGTTAAAGGCTGATCGTGATATTGTAATTCCTTTTAGAAGTTGGGAATTTCATGAACATCCCAGCTTGCCAACTACGGATCGACACACTTGGACAGTTAAAACATCTAATTATGTGGAACGAGCCAGGTATATTATATTTGGTTTACAAACAGGCAGAAGAGACACCATCACCAAACATGCAGGCCAATTTGATCATTGCAACTTGAAAAATATTAAAGTTTATTTAAATTCACAATTTTTTCCATACGATAATTTAAATGTGTCATTCGCTAATAAAAAGTACAGCATATTGTACGATATGTATGCAAGATTCCAAAGTTCATATTATGGTAAAACGAATGCACCTTTACTATCACCAGAAAAATACTTAGATGGTTACCCTATAGTTGTAATCGATTGTTCTAAACAAAATGAATCGGTAAAATCATCAAGTGTAGATATAAAAATAGAAATGGAATTCAACGCGCCTATATCGGCTAATACAACTGCATACTGTTTAATTCTACATGATAAAATCGTAACATACACACCTTTAACTGGAATTGTTAAAAATGTATTGTAAAAGACCGGTTTTCCTACATTCCAATGCATTCCGCGAGTATAAAAGCAGAGCGTTCAGCTCGCTCCTTATCAGTTTGTTGCCTGTTGTTGTATGGGTAGCATCTTATTCAATATGGCTTCTCCTAGTGGTACACAAGAAAATGTAGTAGATATTGAGAAGGAGATATCCGACTTTTTAGATCTTCAAGGTCAACCGGAGGGAGATGAACACAACGCTTGCGGACAACTCCACGCCAGTAATAATGTTGAGGAAAAAGGTAAAAGAAGAAAGAATGCACACAAGAGGAAAAGGGATATTGAAGATAATATTTCTCCTAACATATTAAGTGAGGTATTCTTGCGAATATTTTACCCAATCTCTTCCAGTTTGGACAAAAGTGTTTTAATCGGTGTTATGAAATCTACAGATTATTCCCCTACTGTAATTTTAACTCATGGACCCAAAATGATTTTGTTTACGGACACTGCTTGGGAATCGTTTATGAAACACTTGCATCTGCTAGAATGCTATTTAAGTAGTAACATGTTTGGAAGAAAGACAAGAGTAGGCCTTTTGGATTCAAATGTGGAAATCGATATTGTTAAACATCGTGGTGATCATCAGTTGCGGTTTAGAGACACAACAAGACATGATAACAAGATTCAACTTAATCGAGAAGAGTTTTTTATTCTAACTTGTGCAACTGAACCAATAACGAGATACTTGAGACAACTGGTGTTTTCAAGTTCAATTATTAAAGATTATCTGGAAGACACTTTGGACAAACAACCGGACGCACCTATATTGTACGGACCTGTAGATACTTCTATATTCAATAGGGTTCCTCATGAAGTACAAATGTGGAGACAATTGGAAAAGTACGCTCAACTACATAAGAAATCAGTAAAACATGAAAAAGAGGAAGAAGAAGGAGGAGAAGAATCAAGTGTTAGTGATGAAAATGAAAACAAGGAAAATGTAAAGATGGAAACCTAAATGACAATTAACTACACAGCAATGGTTAATTTTTAAAACAATATCAAACACTTTGTGGGGTTAGGCCTACCGGGGACGGTGCCCACGTTAAATATACACCAACGCGCCAACAACTGTACGGCCGGGTATAAAAGTCGTACCTACCGTGGTGTGGAAATCAGTTGACCTTTGGACTTCGTCATGAGCAGACGAGTGATCTTCGCAATGGACAAGGAAGAAGAACAAGTAAAGTCCAAACCTGGTATAATTGAGTTCCAAGCGTTTCGGGGTAATGATGATAGATTTATCATAAAAGAACTTGTGTTTTTCGACATCAATACAAGTGTTCCTTATTCGTTTTTATTTAAACCACCATGTTCTTATTCATCTTTAACCAGTAAAGCCGCTACTACCAACAGATGGATTTCAAAACACTTCCATCATATCGATTGGTATGATGGTTTTACAAGTTACACGGACTTGTATCACATTATGCATCACTTTTCAGACAAGTTTACCAATATTTACACAAAGGGGCTGGAAAAGAAAAGATGGATCGAAGGATTTACTCATGTTCCGGTTAATGATGTGGATTTGGATAAAAACTACAAGTATACGATGGAAAATGTTTGTATTTGTACTAAAAGTCCAGAACATGAAAAAGATAGACATTGCGCTTTAAAAAACGCCTATAAACTCGCATCTTACCTTCAAAGTGGGGAAATGGGGAGTGGTGGGGGTAACGGGGGTTATATAAGTGAGGAGCAGACCGGGACCTGGCATGAGTATTACTCGAGATTCCGAGACGACAACATCTCCCAGCAAGAAGACGAAGAAGACGATCTATAACTTGACCATGGCATCTCACCAGTTCCTGCAAACTTTGGTTGAGCAGTTCAATGCTCACTCCAAATCTACCATACTACCCGTCAAGAAGTGTTCCGAACTTAAAGACGAGAAGCACTACATTATCCACGCCATGAAGAAGATGGAGACTACAGTTGGAGAGGCCATCTGCTGCAGTCTTAGCGAGGCACCATTCACTCCGGGGGATGAGCCCAAGTTCCAAGTCTACCTGCCGAAACGGTTCGTCCATCTCCTCCAGAACGAGGATCTGCGCTCCATCCAACCCGGCTGTCTCTACCTGGTTTCCCACGGTTGCACGGGTAGCAATTCCACCGAGTTGACCATCCACATCGCCGACAAGCAGCAGTGTTAGATTTAAGTTTTACTGTTGTACATATGTTATTGTAATGTTTTATAAATAAATAAACCATAAAAAACAAAAGACAAAAAATGCAACATATCAATATGTGAAGTTTGTCACATATTGATATGTTGCATTTTTTTTTAAACTTCGCGGGTGACCTTGACCTTTGACCTTTGCATTTCACAGTTACCCCCACCACGCTACAAGTCAAACCTGTTTGAATGCAAACACCCCCACCACTTTTTCATATACCTCCAAGCGCTGTGCCTTGGCTTCATTTCTACTCCAGCAGCCAACCTAGCAACATCAGGATGTCTCTCAACGTAAGCTGTGCCAGCTATGAGGAGGTGACTATCAAAACACAACAGGAGCTGAACGATTTGTACAAGGAGTTGCAGCTAATGGTGGCAAGAGGCTACCGTATAAATGTGCAAGTCTACGCTTGCAATATACGGAACACCCGGCAGCCAAAGGAAGAGCCTGGACACTCATCGACAGCTTCCTCACCGACGTCCATGAAGACCGAGCCGGACAACTTGGATTACTTCAGCTGACTAGCAGTTGTATTTCTTGTTCTAACCATTGTAGAATATGTTTATTTTTTCATTATATTAAAGAAGTAAAAGAGCAAAAACACCTATCTTGTTACTAACATATTAGCTCAGTAACAAGATAGGTTTTTTTAAAACACAATTTGAATGACCTTGAAACTTCCCCCTCCACTGCTTTGCTACCCCCACCACTTCACTATTGGTGTACATGGCACATCACGATTAGAAACCTCATTCCATCTTCAACAGCCAAACCGACAACATCAACAATGGCAAACCTACCAACAGATGAAAGATGTCCTCACGCATGCTGCGACTTCATCCACGAGTTAGAGAAAAGGATGCAAGAGAGGGAGATAAGAAGAAAGCAGATCCACTCAGAAAATATCATGATAGTCAACGGCTATCTTTTATTGTTCGGCCTTATTATGGTTATACTTTTCATACTATATGGTATAGTCACATGTGTCGGCAAGGTTGCAGAAGAAAACGCCCGCCACCATCAGTTGGAAAGTTTCAATGTTACTTTGTAGGTTTTCCTTTTTTTTTAAAACTCCGTTTGGATGACCTTGAAACTTCCCCCACCACTTCACCATGTTCCTGCATGAGTATCACATCACCCGTCATTCCTTGTTCGACAAGCAACCATGGCGGACAACACCATCAGCCAAGCTGACTCCACTACTGATGTTGGAACGACCTTGAACTTTCCCCTCCACTCCTTTCTTTTTTAAAACCCAATTTTAAATGATCTTGAAATTTCCCCCTCTACTTTTCGATAATGTTACAACTGACTGCAGCTCACCTCATTCCTTGCTTAGCTGCCATGGCGGAAAGAACTCTTTCTCAAGTTGACTCCACTACGGACGAAGCATTTCCCTTGCGGTGGACTGTTCATTTACAGGATGCGACAGAAGTGGAAGTCTTGTATCAAAAATTACTCAATGTATTAAACGGGAACCCTGGACCTCTTGAATGTAGAATGGATTTGAATTTTGATGCAACCAGGGTCGGCACAGAACCTTCAACTTCAAGCCAGCCTCAGCAACGAGATTTTACACATTTATACACTCCAATATCACCGGAAGGTGTAACTGTCTGCGAGGCTGACTCAACTACACGTTATGTTCAGCCGAAGCCTTGGGTGTTGATTATTAACAATGTGTACAAAGTGGAATTGGTATGTAATAGATTAAAGGAGTTGATGGTACAAGATCCAGGCCTGCGCTTTCAAATAGATATACATTTCATCTGGAGAGCACCTGCGCGGGGCTCTTCGTCTGACAGCTCTCCAAGTACGACGGACGAGGAGGACAACTAGTCATCTTTTTTAAAACTCCGTTTGAATGACCTTGACCTTTCCCCCTCCACTGAGTTTATTTAAGGTGCACTCTCACTGACTACAGCATCATTTCATCGCGCACCTTCACCGCAGCAACATGGACAGTCAACTCAACTACTGTTGCGAACAGAAATGTTTTTCATGGCCAAATGACATTGATGTGGTGGATGGTCTGGCTTGTAGAACATGTGAAGCTTTTGGTCAGTGCATGTGTAAGTGCAAGTCTTGGAAGAAGCCGAAACCGAAGTTGAAGACATTCCATGTGTACCAAATGAGAGGGCATAAGTACACTTGCTGCCCTGAACGTTGCATTGAATTCAAACTAAAACAGCTAACTGGCTGCAAATTGTGCAACAATCATTTTGCAGGTTTTTGCAAACATTATTTAGGAGCGTATCAATACAGATCAACTTGGCATACCGAAGCACTCACTATCAATGAAATCGCTATAGACTCACAAGAGTAGTCTTTCTACTCTTTGACTTTTTTTAAACTCCGTTTAAATGACCTTAAAATTTCCCCCACCACTTCCCCATATATCTAGAGTACGCAGGGCCCGGAGGTCAGTCGCTCGGCGGCTGTCGTAGGATGCACATCCGTGTTGTGCAGTCTGCTGTGCAGTTTTGATTTTAACCAGTTCAATGTCACCACACTTGAACTCTGGCGAAAACGTCAAGCTGTTAAACACAATCCTAAGCCCCAGGTTCACAGTCAACCTCAAGGTCATCACACTTTAACATGTAAATTTAAGGTAGCACCAAAACGGTGCTACCTGGCTTGACATTTTCAAGTTTCCCGAGGTCATCGCAGTTCCCCCACCACTTCCCATATACCTAGAGTGCGCGGGGCCGGACAGTCAGTCGCTCGGTGTCTGTCGTAGGGTGCACATCGCGGTTGTAGTACTGGTCTAAAGGGGGCTGCTGGCTCACTTCAAGGTCACCCGAGCGGTGTCACATGACGGTTTAGGCAGAGTCACGTTGCAAACTTGCAGTTTCCTCAGCACTTTTGCTGTTTCTCGTCTAATTTCGCTCCAAGTCGTCAAGGTCATGGGAACCGGACTGAAACTCGGAGCGTAGTGCGAGAAACAGCAAAAGTGCCAAAAAATTTTAGGTTTCAGCGTGACCTTGACCTTTGTGACATCGATGACGTCATTTTGGTGACGTAAGGGGTGATGACGTCATCAGCACGTCATTTCTGTGACGTCATGGGTGTGACGTCATGGATGTGACGTCATTGGTGATGACGTCATCGATTGCGTCATCGATGACGTCATCGATGACGTCATCGGTGAGGTCATTGACCTCGATGACGTCATCCCTCAGGTGACCTTGAAGTGAGCCAGCAGCCCCCTTTTTCCACTACTTATCAAATCCGACAAATTAATGGTATATTACCCGTGAAACTCGAAGAGATCAAATTAGAAACCCAAAAAGACGCAGTGTTAAAGTTGGTTTATGATTGCTTGTCAGAAGGAAAACCATTTGTTAATAAAGAATACAAAGATATTGGCAGTGAACTAAGTTTAGCAGAAGGTTGTATAATGAGAGGGGACCGGGTAGTTATTCCATTGAAGCTAAGAAAAAAGGTTTTAAATGATCTGCATTCATCTCATGTGGGAATAGTTCGAATGAAAGCCCTCGCTAGAAGTTATGTTTGGTGGCCGGGTATGGACCAAGAAATAGAACAATTCGTGAAAAGTTGTGTACCATGTCAATTAAATCAGAAAAGTCCGAACCTAGTGTGGCACCCATGGGATACCTAGAGAGTAATGGAATTATTCACCGAACAATTGCGCCCTACAACCCTCAGAGTAATGGCCAAGCAGAACGCTATGTTCAAGAAGTAAAAAGGCACTTAAGAAAAGAAATTGGTGAAAAAGGAAGCTTGAAAGAAAAACTTATCAAGTTTCTCACTTCACATCGACGGACTCCAACAACGGTGACAGGTAAAGCCCCAGCGGAATTAATGTTGGGAAGAAAACTAAGAACATCATTGGATATTTTGAGACCTGCTGTAGCATGGAATCAACCGTCAGTGGAGGGAAATAAAGGAGATAGAAGATTAAGAGAATTTAAAGAAGGAGACTTTGTCTTAGTAAGAGACTTCAAAAACAATAGGAAAGTGGTTTGGAGAAAGGGCACAATCACAAGAAAGGTTGGAAAAGTGATGTACTTCATCTTGGTGGACAATCAGATTTGGAAGCGACATGCAAACCAAATTCGAAGTTGTAACATAAGCAACGTTTAATGTACATGATACAGCAGAGTTTATTTTAAGCGGGGAAGAGTTGTAATGTTTGTTAAAAATATGTTTTAATTTAATCCTTAATCACATGATGATTATTGGTTTGTTTTTGTTTATGAAGTTTGTGTTATGTGAATAAAAGGAAATTAAGTATCAAACTATGATTATTTTATTTTATGTTTGGAATATCGAATATATATTAAATAATTTTACTACAAAACCATACGTAGTGTAAACCTATTATTTGAATGGCCACGATTAATAATATTAAAATCGATAGTGACACATTTAAAACTTCTTATTACAAAGTATAAATTACCACTATAACAACTGCATTGCGAAGTTGTAGTCCATATCTTCACCCATGTAAAAATACTGAAAACATGCCTCCGCTATCCCCGGTTTAGGACGGTGGTTTTTGAATGTTTTATCGATAAAAAATAAGTTTTCTTGTAGTTTTTTTCTTGTAAGGTTGGATCTTAGGGCACTCATACCTGATACATTAGTTAAAGTACATTTTATTAGTACATAAAAAAGGAAAATTTAGCTAATTTTCTACGTCATTGCGAGTTATATTTTCACATTTTCAAACTTGTTGGGTACGTGAGCTTTAATGTGAACTATTCAACTAAGTAATCACCTTGTTAAAAAAAAGGTTGAAAACAACGCCCGAAACAGGGAATTTAAATATCATGTTTTGCCCAACAAAAGGCGTATGTTAACATAGCTGGTTGCGCTACTATCCCTAAGTTGATGACGATTCTTAAACCTAATTCAAGTTAAAATATATTTCTCAAATAATACCTATGGAAATGCGTCCATTAACAATAAACGTTAAGCCATACTTAATTAATACCTTGTGATACCTTGTGATTAAACGGTGCAAAATTTATAGATACGTGATGGATTTTGTTTGTTTAACGGAACAAATTTGTAAGCGACAACTTTCTTCAAAACCACAAATCTAAAAAATCTGCGATTTACCTATGAAAATTTTTAAATAGCGTATATTTAGTTGTTCACAAACTACAC
The DNA here is from genome assembly GCA_030545055.2 of Neoaliturus tenellus. Classification (NCBI taxonomy): domain Eukaryota; kingdom Metazoa; phylum Arthropoda; class Insecta; order Hemiptera; family Cicadellidae; genus Neoaliturus; species Neoaliturus tenellus. The sequence goes on along the minus strand of CM061532.1, from coordinate 198,997,602 downwards.
GGTTTTAGAATATATGTACAGGTTACAGTTTTTAGGTTATCTAATATGTTTAAGTTATTGTTATCAATGTTAAGATTATTAATGTATTAACTAAGGCTAAGCCTTTTTTCGGTAACCTAAACAATTCTGCGTAGTAATAATATTCATAACAAACGCTGCAATAAAATACCAAGTGCAAAAAGGCTTGTTTCTCAAGACGAGGTCTTTCGCTGTGCTTACTGTGCTTACTTTCGCTTACTGTAAATTTATATCTTGTTCTAAACAAATGTGCGGTCAAAACGCAGATTTAAGTGTGTCCATTTTCCCCATTCCTCCCGATGCCAAGAATACAACCAATCAGAACCACTGAGAATTACTACAGCGGTTTAAAAATTCGTGTCACTTTAAGACAATGTTTTGATTTTTCGTAAACAAATATTCTTACTTTGAAGTTAGAGATGTAACTAGAAGCGCTACCAACACCAAGTAGAGGAAGTAACACGATCATCAGCGCTATTTTATACTCTAAAATTTAAGGCCGAAATTAAAATAACATCTGATTGTGAAGAAAATCGGGGAATTGAGGAAAGTGTTGAATGAATTTTCCGTGTGGTGGGAAATAAAATTCTGACTTTCGATCGCACATTTATTTTGAACGGGGTATAATACAGTAACTGGCTAGAATGGGGAACCACACGTTTATACTAGAGTACATTTTTGTACATTGACAGTTGAGTCAGCTGTGTACATAGATTCCTTTGTGTTTATTTTGAACTCCATGAAACAGATATTGAAATGTTTAGGATTGCCATTCAAGATTATAAGATTATTCAAATTTCAAATTCCAATTCTTTCTATTTTAAATGTTTTATTTGTAGCGGACAATTTAAAAATTGTATTACACATAATATCATGATTAAAACCTCGCCACATAACTTGACGAATGAATTTGCACTACTATTCAGTTAAAATTATTGGATAATCAGCTGTTCCATGAAAATTAGCATGTAGCGTTAGCTTGATGTTTTTGGAAAAGTACCCCATCTTCCCCTCTCGTCCATTCCAGCTGTTTTTGGCCACTTATGTGGCGAGACCAATAATGTAAGTTACATATTTAAAACTGATTTAAAAGCGATAAATTGTTTTTATTATAGTATCATTCATTATACCCCGTTAAATATAAATGTGCGGTAGAAACGCAGATTTAAATGCCTCAATTTTCCGTGTATTCATAGCACAGAGACTTATATAACTATCAATAACTATCATTTCTATCCCATAACGAAGTTAATTTGCGATTTTTTAAGAACATTGTTTGAGCCATTTTCGAGATCATGCACATTATACTCACTACCTTACTATAAAATCCCTAAAATTTACCACACCTACCTATAATAAAACTTTTTTGAAGTTAAAGCAGTTGTATTTTTGTTATAAAAACCGAAGGCCTAATTTAATACCATCTCATATCATATTACTTACTATTGGTCGCACTCTTTCGTGAAGTATTTCTTAAGGTAATACTGTGGTGTCTATACTTTAACCCTTTTGTCAGTACAAATATGATTCCTTAGACTTTCTTAGATGACGTCTCATACAAGAAGTCATGAGAAGAACTGCATAGGCCTACGTAATATGATACATAATTTTAAAGGGGTTTCTGACCCCAAAATGTTGATTGTATCGGGAATTATTGATTTTTTTTGTTCTCGGCAAATAATTTTTTTGCAAAGTTTGATCCTCTGCCACTTTTGATTCGGTCATTATTTTAAGGTTGGGGTTGCAGCATTAATAGAGACTTTAAACCGATGTCAATATTTACATTCAATACTTTCCTCTTACTTCCCTCCATGTTCCGTTCTTCTAAAGAACTAAAAATTCCATACATTTGAAAAAGTAGATGCAAATGGCTTATATAACGTTCCGTTACTGAGACTAAATTGGCTAAACGTTTATAAAGCTGTTCCGGGACTTTTCACATACTGTTAGTTGAAATCGTAATAATCACTTAAAAGAAAATACTGTTAATTCTAATTAACTGTTATTTGAAATACCTGAATTTGTTAAATGATAAAGTTAAGAGAATCAATTAATAATTTTTCAAGTTAATTAATAATACTATTGTGTATAAAACATACAGTCGATTAAGTTTTATGAGAATGGTGTAAAATTTTAAGTAATTATTAAAATTTATCCTCTTAACATTTATTCTAATTTAAAATGCATTTTACAGCTATCGTAGGCCTACTTCATACTACAAACCGGACAATAACTCAAATCAAAATTTTAGATTTCACAGAATTTCATTTTGACATTAATTAACATATTGAGTATGACATTAAAAATAATTTACCATTGATTGTTTGCAGGTCACCCGATTTTTAAACATGTAAAAATAATATTATTTCTGTGCAAATAACACACAGAAAGAGGATTTGTGTTGTCCTATTTCAGTTGAGTTTGCATTTAACTTATGAGAACGAACTTGGTTGAGGAAAAATGTGCAGATAATGTAACTAGAATGCGCTACCGGCATTCGAGGAAGCTGGATCTGTTATTCACATTAATTACGGGAGTTATGTGTACAATACCAGGATGATCACCAAACCGTGACTCTTGTAGGTATATTAGACCATGGTCCTGGTGGATTGGCATCAGTGCTTAGGTGTGTCTTGAGTGAAGCTACTTCCACAATGGTGAATCAGGTAAATCGCATACAGTTAATAATTTATTGTACATCATAGTCTCATGGAACATAGTTATTAAATTTATTTATACATACAATTATTTATATTTACACATAACATTGTTAACAAACAACACGGTTTTGTTTTAGAATTTATTTACGAGTTTACGGTTAACAATGAAAAAGACTATTTTAGTATCTTGGATTTTAAAGTATAAATTCCCTTTAAAAATAAAATTATTTTACTTTATTAGAAGAATTTTTCATTTTAACTGAAATGTATATTGCGTCTTTTGACAATTATACTACAAGAAATGAGTTTATTCCATGTACAACTGATTTAATCCGTTAAAAGTGATTTTAAACAGTTTTCTTTTTCACTCTGACATGTGGATATTTTATTGAAAACAATTACCGATTTAATATTTTATTACGATATTACGATATTTTATTACGATTTAATAAAATTAAATCGATTGAATATCGTAGCTAAAAAGTTTTTGTACAATTTATATAAAATTACAATTTACATTTTACAAAAGTACAATTTACATTAAAGTAAAGATTTTTTGTAAAACTACGTGTAGTCAATATAATTGTTAAGGAATAAATACCTCGTTACTTATTGAATTCTAAAGGTATGCATTTTTGCAACAGTTATATTACATAAATGTCAATACTCTTGGCAGGTATTCTCCGTTGCTGCCCTTTTGATCGTATGCTCGACCGCCCTGCCTCAATATGGCCATGGGCACGGACACGAACTTGTACAAGACCACGGCCACGGGTTCCACGTGGAGTACAAGGAGGACTACCACGACCCTCACCCCAAGTACAAGTTCGAGTACGGCGTCCACGACAGCCACACCGGCGACATCAAGAGTCAGAAGGAGGAGCGCGACGGGGATGTGGTGCACGGCAGCTACGAGCTGGTGGAGGCGGACGGTTCCAAGCGCGTCGTCCACTACACAGCTGACCACCACACTGGCTTTAACGCCGTCGTCCACCGGGAACACAACGTCCACCCTCAACGCTACCACCATCACGAGGAACACGTCCCTGTATACCATGGACATTCCCATGGTCACCATGGACACTATTAAAAAGAAATGTCTATTTAAGTAAAATTCCAGTCTTGATTATAATTTTAAAACCCGTGTTTTCTATTAGTATAACTTAACAGTCATATTAGACACTTTAAATGACTAAGATTCAACCTAAAAATTTTTTAACTTTGTTTAAGATTTAGTTATATTTATTTTAAAAATCACTTTTTTAGTTTACAGTTTACAGTAAAAAAATCTACCCTCATACCGTAAATAATCTTTAACATGGAACCTATAACACAAACATTAATTTTTTTCAAGAAGACAGTTACGGTTGTAGGAAGAGAGTTATATATATATATATTAGTTGTTATCTACATATCGTATGGCTCATTTCGCCGGCCACCAAGGTTTAGGAATAAGAAAATAAATTCTGCGGTGCAGAGCACCTGAGTCAGTAGGCCTATGTGTAAAAACTAAACACTAAGATAAAAGTTAGATCTCTCTATTATAGAGCTAAATCCAGGGCGCTAAGCCATAGCAGCCCAGCTTCACTTAAGCTATGCAGACCGGCCAATCCTTCGGGGAAAGCACTCAGTGGGCACTCTGCGACTATGTGCTCCATAGTTTGATACTCCGCTCCGCAGTCGCATGACTGGTCTCCTGACATTCCCCATTTGTACTTCCAATAATTACATCTTCCCACTCCAGTTCGGAAACGATTGAGTACAGTCCACTGCTTCCGAGGAAGATGCATACCACCTACCGCTACGGTCGGGTCAGCTATAAAAAAGTGGTTCCGACCTTGAAAAGCGTCCCATTAGGAAGTCCAGTTTGTATGGATGTTGAAGTCCGTGTCCATCAACTGTGAGGCTGTTCGTAAAGGTGGTTTTCGGGACCTCAATCCGCCCGCATTCTGGAGTAGGTAATCATGGATGGTCAGCTATGGAGCAGATAAGATTTTAGTGTGTTCCCTAATGAGTGCATCCCTTCGTCTTATTTCAGGAGGAGTGATATTACACAGCACCGGGAGCCAGGGTACAGGGGCTGCCATGAGTGTACCACTAATAGCTCTGATGGTCCTGTTTAGCTGGACGTCGACCTCTCTGACGTGCACACTATTTAACCACACAGGAGCGCAGTACTCAATTTTTTACGTCTTAAAAATGTATAATATTAATTCTAGCTCAGTAAATTCTCATTTCTTAATCTTTATAATTATTTTACGATGTTAATTTAATCAGAAATGAAAAACAAACGTCTACAACACTCAAAAATATATTTACACTTATACTGCAAAGAATACAGACGGTAAATATATCAAAAGATGGAAACTGGCAATCGATTTCGACCGGACACACCGATCATCATCAGGCCCAAAGAGAGAATCAGGATTCTCTCTTTGGGCCTGATGATGATCGGTGTGTCCGGTCGAAATCGATTGCCAGTTTCCATCTTTTGATATATTTACCGTCTGTATTCTTTGCAGTATAAGTGTAAATATATTTTTGAGTGTTGTAGACGTTTGTTTTTCATTTCTGATTGCAAACGACACGTATCATGCTAATAAAAAAAAGTGTTTGTTAATTTAATAGCGCAAATTCTGCTTAGAGTATGCCCAGGACTGGTTAAAACTGCAATGTAATAGTGATAGATAAGGGCTATCGCATTAGCGGGTAAAACGATATATAATCCTCACTTACGCTAATACGTCACTAGCCTGATAAAAAAAGAAAAAAAAACTTGTGCATGTTACTCTTATGGACATTAGATGGATTACGTCAGCGTCCTGAAGCAAAAGCGCGTTATATTGAAACATCAAAGGAACTAGTTGTTGCCCGTCGATACTCGACGGATATAGCTCCATTAGTGGTAAATGAAACGCTATAAGAGTGCAAACATGTAAGGTAGTCTATAAAATGTACTTCTTTTAACTGCCATACCAAAAACAATAATATATTTTACAGAAAATACTACGATTTTAGTTGGAGCGTCGGAAAAGTAGGCCTATTCCTTAAAACCAATAATGTTGCATCCTTGTATAGTGTATAAGGTCAATGCTTGTACTTATAGGCCCTACTCTTTAGTATTTTAATATTTAGTAACATGTCAATTTGATTGTTTAGGTAGGCACAAACCTATTTAACCTAAGGAAAACGTTCTATTAGGTTCAACAACATCAGGAATAAGTAGACCAATATCCACTTGTAGGCCTATTGGATAAATTGTTCTTAACAGTTTTTTCAAGAATTAGGAAAGGCCTACAGTGTTGTAACTTATGATGGATGGCTTTAACAAATATTGGTATTAGGGTAGGATAGAACGTAGAGAAACTATTTATAACCTCTTTCATATAGCAATATTTATGATGTAGTGTGCAAGTTTCAATAACTATCCAAATTTAAAGAATACAAATTTATTTCACAGAAAATTACATAATTTTAGTTGGAGTGTCTCTCAAAGTAGCCCTATAGGCATATTCCTTAAAAACAATAATGCTCCACCCTTACTATGTAACACAGACACTCTTTAGTATTTTATAAACATAACAAATCTATTGTTTACTTAGGCCTAAACCTTAGTAGCCTAATCAAAACATAAGAAATAAGGAAGCCTAAACTATCAAGTTGTATTTATTAATTTTTAAATTTAATAAATAAGTTTTTTGAGAATTTGAAAAGGCCTATAAATATTTTAATGTTTCTATTTTGCTTAAAATAAATTTCGGTACCATCAGTAAAACATTTATTAGTGACACCGTTGTTAGACACATTAAAAAAAGTATACTTGAGGAGATCGGTTTGGAACCCGGGCCTTCTGGTTTGTATAAAGTTACGCTACCGACTGTGCCACAAATTCGATGGTATGTGGGAGAAATGTAAAGCATTACAACCTGGCAACCGACAAATTGATTGTACAACGAATGATTCCGAAACATCCGTTTCTTTTAATACAAAAGTAAACAACTTATTTAAAGTGAACCTTTACAATTCAGTCTAAATTTCGTAGCAATCAGCTATTTTACATAACTAAGCAACTATCTTTCCATTTAAAGGATAATACATCAAATTAATTGTAAACGAATTTAGGTACTGACCATAATAAACCAAATCCTTCATGAGCTTTTGTTCATCCATTCTGTGTTTAGACAAAATACCTCGTGTGTTTACAATCAGCTGATTGAAATCGTGTAAAATAAATAAATTGTAAAGGTTTGAAAATGTCGATATTTTTAATTTAAGGAAGTAAGATAATGTTAAAGTAAATAAAGTCTGCTAATATACAAAGGTTTAAGTTTTATTTGGTACAAACTGCGTGTAAATTGGTCCAGTGTAAGTCTCAGACGAACTGTCCAAAGGATTGGAAATGTTGGCTTTTTTCCCCCATGTTAAATCTCCATAAGAAAAGTTTATTTTTCATTTTTGACCGATTTAACGTAAATATTTTTGAAATACGAATAAAACCTGCTAATATAGAACCGAAAACGTTTATTTTGGTACAACCCGCATGTAAATCGGTCCAGTAGAAGTCACAGACGAACTGTCCAAAAGTTTCTGCCTTTGCGTTTTAAATATATAGATTGAATAACACTTCTTTTAAAATTTTTTCTCCGCAATCCTGGATTATGCCATTTAATGAAATCTCTCAATCATATTTTTTAATTTATTATTTTATTTTATTTTTTTTTTTGTTAGTTATATGCACGTCGACAAAATGTAATCTAGAAACTATTATTTAGAGTATGTTAGTAATTCTCAGCTTTTATCAAACGTAAAAAAGCATTCCAATATCAATTGCGCTCTCAACGAATGCGCCTTCTGTTCTCTTTCAGCAAATGCTTTCCCTTAATCGTTGTGTGGTTCACCTGCTTAGGTTTGCAGGCGCAATTGTTTCGAAGAAATTGCCATGTCATGCACAAAGAGGCATGAAGTATGTTTGGAGTAATGTGTTTAAATCACTAAAATTCCCTTCGAATTTCAGAATTATGTTTTCTCCATTTTCCAGTTTTGCCCATTTTCAAATATTCAGCTAAAAGCTGTTTTGTCACATTAGTTTAAATATATTTATGTTACAATCAATAAAAGTAAGTCTTTATTTAAAAGGTTTCTATTATCTTTTAAATAACTTTCAGTATTATACATTTGTAACAAGATGGTGCGAGGAAAGTTTTAAACGAATTATGCAATTTTTCCACTATTTATCCTTTTAAGGCGCCAACTTAAGTAAAGCCAGTCATTATGTTTTTTTATTTTATTCTTTAAACCTTTAACCGACAAATACTAAACAAGAACAAACAATTTATTTCACTCTTGAAAAATCGGAATGGATGAACCAATTATATAATATAAAAGACATTTTAAGTTAGACTAGGTTTAATCTCTTTAATTTTATATTTTACAATTAGTTTTAATAACCTTTTACTGTGTGTATTTCAGCGAAATATTCTGTATTACCTTTAACTTTGCTATCAACATTGGTTGTTGTAATGACAATAAAAATGAAAAATATGAAACATTTTTTTATTTATGAAAAATAATTACCTATGAGAGGACATACCAATTCACTTAACTACATTTTTAAACATCATCTGCTGTTTAATGTTTTAAATTGGCTAACTACATTTTGACATGCACACACGAATCTTCTTTAAAAAGTTTATAATTTTACCATATTGTTTTTATTTTTACTCATGTTACTTTTACCGCCCAAGAATATTAAATCCCAACATGGAAATTTGAACCTAAAACAAAATTGCACAAAACGAGAATCTTAATCTGGCCACCACTCATGTGCTGGACGAAGGAACAGCAACGGTCCCATTCGTCTACCCTGCGTCAGTCCAGGCCGTGACATTTGCTCCGGGCCCAGCCCACGGAGACGGATGGGCCGTAAACATTTGTACTTGTAACGACTGCATCAGACCTTGCCACCTTTGCAACGCTCTCGTTACTCAATACCAATAGACCTGCTGCACTTTCACGGGCAAATATTGCACTGTAACAATACACTTCTGACCTTCGCCGCCGGTTCTGAGAAATGTCTTGGATAAATTATGTTAGTTGGCATTCATAGGTATTTTCCAAACGGAAGTAATTGTCTTCGATTGTTTTAAAATTTATTGTGAAAAAAGTATACGGTTATTTTATACATGGATATAATCACCCTTAATCACTTCATTGAATGGTACTTACTTTCATTAAAACCACATAATATATTTGTTAATGATGACGAATTTATAATATCCATCTTAAACTTTTAGATCTACAGTCGAATCATAATACTGCTGACCATCTATTAACATTGCACGTAATTGTTGTATTTTTATAGTAGTTCTGAAACTATAAATCTCATAACTTTTATAAAAATACAACCTAAATAATATGACAGATTCTCTACATAGTATAGTTATTTATGCTTCTAGGGACTAAAGTACAATTTCCCTGAGGGAGAAAAGTACTTTAGTCCCTTGATGCACACAACATTTTTCCTCCACCTACACAAATAACCGTATATAATTTAACTTTACCTTCATATGATCCCTTGCTCTGTAAAGCTGGATCAGTCACCTCAACATAAAAAAAAACACACAAGGTAGGCTATATCATTTTTAAAGAACACGAAAAAACAAAATATAATTTAAGCCTAGTCAAAAGTTTTACACTTATGTTTTGGACTTCTTAGGTTAATAGCCTACCAAAGCGAAATGTCAACAAACACACTGCTCACTGCTGACAGAATGGTCAGCAGTGAGCAGTAGCTACAGCTGCTATTAGTAAACAAAGAGTAACGAAACCAATACAAGCAACAGCTGACTGCGGCTCGTGTTCTTTTTAATCTCTCTTTTAATGTTATTCTTATGTAACTAACTTGAGCCCCGTGGTACACAAAAAGTTGAGTTTTCCCTAGGTAGAAAAATTAAGTATTCAAGTCACAATGGATAAAAACTAGTACTTAGAACTCAATTCCAAGAAGTAAAATACGGCTTTATATAGTAGGTGGAGGAAAAATATATATTTTTTAGCACCTACAATAATTTTTAAAGTCTGTAGGTACAACAGGTTCAACATATAATCAACGTGTATTTGTCATAATTTGCTTATGTAGTTTAAGAATAAAATTTACTACCGTGACAGCTATGGTTTTAACAATAAAGACTCTTAATTTTCTGAAAATTTATTTAACACGATACAATTTTTTATGCTTTGGATTTCTGAATAAAGCAATGACGTCAGGATATGGTTATAGCATAGAGACTTTACCTATTATCAAGTACAATAGATTTAGGCCTAATCTAGGTCTATTAAATATTTTTGGAGTCCCGTCGTCATTTACTTCTTGTAATCAGTTCTTTTGACACCAAATACTTAGATAAATAACATTTTTAAAGTAATATTTTATTGATTTTTTTAAATGTACTTAACACATAAAACATTATAATATGCACGAACAACCGTAACCATTGTCTTAGTACGTGCTGTAGTTCAAAATACTTAGTGTATTATCATAATAGAAAACTCGTTTTAACTATGTACCTAAACCAAGAAACAATATGGTATTTTCTACGAGGTATGCCTAGGCAATGCCTCGCACTAATTTCTTCAATGTGGGTTGAAATGTAGTTTTATAAATAAAAAAAACTTAATTGTTTAACCAATGAAATGTACCTTATCCATCATGTATTTTTATACGGTTATTTACCAATTAAAATCTTTTAACAACTGAGAAACCCCTAGGTTATTTCTTTAATAGTATTCTAATATAAAATAAATTAGAGTAAAACGATTTTTTGTCCTTATTAAAATTTTAGGGTATTCACATCCTCCTGTTTAACGTAGACTCGAGACTCTTTGAATGGGAGCAAGGCAGTGCTGCTGCGCTCGGACAGCGATGTAACTAACACTAGCGTATTCACTGCGAAGGCAATGCGAAGTATTTCTACTTCAAAGCATACGTTTTTCTTTTAAAATTTATGTACGACAAACCAAAGACATTATGTCTCGTTTTAACGTTCATTTCACCATCACACGAGGGCTTGCTTTCGATTTCATGCAACATAAAAATAAAGCCATGATGAACAAATTCTATTTGTGTATGAGTTGTCTTATTATCAGATTTGATTTTGAAGTTTTTTCTTTACGCCCTTTTAGTTATATAACGTTTCTTCTATAAGTAAGTATTTTTGAATTACGTAAACAAAACATTACTCGATATAAGTAAAACGATAGTATGTATGTATGTGATTTAACGATTTCGCCCATATTTCTCTATCAATTAGGGGTACCAGAACAGCGTTTGTGCCAAATTTAACTGATTCAGCTGGTATTACAATAATTCAAAGGTTAATTTCTACTATTTTAATTTTAACGTGTTTTCTTCTACTACACATGTAGATTGCAGTTCTATAAAACTTGTGATAGCCTCCTGGTCGAAACTCGGCCAAAGTTTCAGTTGATCTGGACATGCTAAAAATATTTTATTACTGAAATATCTGTTCCTCCTGATTTGCTAGCATTTGTAATTACAAAAACTGCCAAATTATTTCATTAATTACATTTCTTCCGTAAGATAAACATCGAAACATTGAGATCGTGTCCTGGGAGCTAATGTAAATTAAAATGGGATTTAGCTTATCTACAGCATACCACCTTTCAAACGATATACGCGGATTTCTCCTACAATGCACATAAGGTGATGAAGAGAGGAGAGAAGAATCATGCTTGCCTATTAATATTAGGGCTATTTCCCATATTAACCTAATGGGCAATGAATTAACTAGGAAGGCTCCCCTTTCCCTTCAGTTTAGAAATTTAAAATTGCAAAACCAAGAACTGAGACAGATTCTTTTACACCTCACACATTAAAATCTGTCCAGAAATAAAACTAATAATTGTGTTCGAAATAAATAAATAAATAAATAATAAAAAATAAAAAGCCTGTGCTTAAGAATATAGGTGCCATACTAGAGCAAAATTCATTAACGAGTTTAATTTTCAAAGATTCAATAATAGCTTTATAAGTTCTTAAAACTATGAGCTCACCCTTCCGATAATTGTACACGTTTGTCGGGTTCCGTAGATCTAAATTTCTAAATCTAAAAGTAATAAATCTAAATTTCACCCATCATTAAGGGTATGTGTACTAATTATGGGGCCCCAGATCAGGGTAACTTAATTTAGGAAGTGTCCACCAATATTGGTTCCACTTATTCTATAGTTATTTCCTGGTTGCAATTGTATGGTCCAAATGAAAATTGAATGTCCTCAATTGCACAGCCTGTTATCTAAACTATTTAATTCTATGTATGCCGTAATTTGGAACGGATTTTTACTTCTGTTTTAAATAATCTTTATCTGAATATTTTTTTTTTAAATACATGCATTTTCCCCGAAATTTGTCCATAATTTATTCTTTTGTTTTCATACGTGACACATTAGATAAAAACCCCTCGTCGCAGCAGACCTGCGTACTTAGCGAATTTCCAAAGTAGTAATATTGATTTTGACCAGACGAACCTGTAAAAAATTTTCATCACGTGCTCATAAATAGGGAAATAAATGTCTATTCTCCTTATGATAAATATAGGGAAAGGGTATGCAGATATGCTGCCAGGGGGAACATTAAAAGTAGGTTTTTAGCATAACAAAATTTATTTCTACTATATATGAAGTCATATATCAATATCTGTGAATAAATAAATTAGTTTGCCTATTCTTCATAATATGATTAACATGGGAAAAGAGTAGGTGTGCTGTCATAGGGAACACTCAAAGTTGGTTTTTGGCATAAGCAAATTTTTTGACCATATGAAGCCATACACTAAGTTTCACCAATATCTGTTCATAAATTAAGCAGTTTGCCAATTCTCCATATGATTAATATTAGGTAATTGTGTGTTTATTGGCTTAGCGGTAATTGAATCCGTTTTCTGGTTTTTTACATGTTAATACACCCATCGCCTCCATTATACTCAATTGTACAAATAAAAAAAAATTGGGAACGTTGAGCATGTTTTCGCTTTTTTCATGATTGGCTTCGTCTTCTTTTGGCAACTTTTTAGTTATCGGCGCTTAAAGGTCTTTGTATCGTTGTTTAATAAATGGTTTTACTAATAATGTTATTATATAAAAACAACATTAGCTTAACTGATTAACTATTAATGCTACAATTACATTTGTGTCCATCTATACCAACAAAATTCTCAACAACACCGCTCGACAAGGGGAAACGATATTAATGACATTTTGGACGAATGTCACGTAGTAATTGCAATTACGTAAAATCAATTAGATCGGTAATCGATTTGAGCCAATCAGCCGGGAGCCCCGGACATTAGCCTCACAGACGCGGACGTGCAGGATCGCGGCCGTAGCTGTACCGACACGGCGACGGTGGCGCTCTGGGGAGCAGGAAGTGGCCCTTGTTGTGACGTCAAGTCTCTACAGATTACTGTGTAACATCTTTGAATTGAAATATAAATAATATAACTCGGGAAACACGTAATTATTGTTAGGAGGGACTAAGTGCTGGGCAGTGAGTACTTCTTTGCTTCAAAATAAATTATGTGTAAAATATTAAAGGACATTGCATTAATGTGATTTTGAGGAGCTTTTGTCAAGATTACAACTGTGGGCTTTTGTACACATTGAATGTTTTAAACTGAGGACACTGTGTTAGAGCCATAAGGTACCGATTTGCATCATAAGGGCAATGTTCAAAATGTCAGCTATGTGAACCACAGGTGATGCCATGAGTGACGGCAGGGATACCGAAAACATACGGATAAACACACATTTTTTACAACATTTAACATAGCCTTCTGCGATTCCATACATAGAGAGGATCATTAGCAACCAACCTCTGATATGTAGAACATTAATTTAATATAGTTATTTTGTGTGTATAATAATATTGGATTACGATTGTTTTCACTAACACAGCGATTCTCAACCTGGAATACGCGTACCGCGGAGAAGTGCATGGGGGTTAGCGAGAGATACATTGATAATGGCGGCCAGGAAAATGTTTATCTACCGTACTTTTATAAAAAACTTTGAAATAACTATACAAATTTTACTATAACTGTAAAACATTTCCAACTGTTAACAGTTGGAAATATTAAAAAGTCAAAGATGTTTACATTGTTAAAGTCAGACCTAATTCTACTAAAATTGGTCTGTTCATTGGATTGAGGACCATTTCTCTGAAACATATTTTAAATCATCCAACCTAAATTTCAAAGAGAATTGAAATTTGATTGAAATTTCCACGAGCTTGTCTTTGAAAATAGAATTAAAGAGAAAACCTTTGATTAAATTGTGGTTAGCTTGAGTGGCCAATATGTGAATTTGTCCAATTTAGCTATCAAAGTCTGCTAAAATTTCCAACTAGAGTTCGTAGAGCAAGCAATTCCCTCGTACGTGTATATTAAAAATGAATATAGGAACAAACTTGATGCAAAACCAGATATGAAGATTTATTTGTCTTCTTTTGAGAACAACTTAAAAAAAAAACTTAGTTTATCAAAGCAGGCTCAGGGCTTATACTAAGAATATTACAGTATGTAAGTGTAAATTCCAGTTCTAGTAAATTACCAAGAAAGTCTTTTGTTTCTTAATATATTTAGCGAAACTAATCTATTCTGAATTACAAACTTTTGAAGTTTTTGTAAAATTTCAAGCTTATAATACCTTGCTAATAATAAATTCTATAGATAGACCAGGCTAAGACCTAATTTTAGAATAAATATGACCTAGGATTCTAAGGGGTACAATTCATGAAAATACAACGACTTAGGGGTTCGCAAGGTGAATTAGGTTGAGAACCGCTGGTCACTAACACAAATAGCAAAACAAATGAATTTTTGTTAATGAAAAAATGTCTACTGTATATGAATAAGACAGTAATGAAAGGAAGAAATGCTTAATTTTAATGTGTGCTATAATTATTGTAGCCCTCCTACAGTGAAAAATAAACATAAAAGGTAAACATCCACAGCTGATAAGCATAATGACACTTCACTAACCTTAAACACATGATAGTTTGAACCACGTATTAAATACGAGTGCAAATCAAACAGCTGGCTGTAGCAAGGTGATATCTACATCTATAAAAGAGGAAGTATGTATGTATATGTGTATGTTGCCTATGGACTCCGAAACCGCCCTACAGATTTTAATGAAACTTTCAGGCATTAAGCATTATTCAAGGATAATTTGTGTGAAGTTTGTGCAAAGCTGTCCAAAGGGCTCTGACCCAGAGGGCATACAATAGTTGGTAAACAATCTGGAAATCTCTATATTGTCTATTTTTATTGGTTGCTAAGAAAATATTCAATAAAATATTTTAATTTTAGGTATTCCAGCGATTTCTTTTATGTGTAAATAAGGTGAGCGTGACAGCGAGTGAGCGTAGTGAACGAGGTAAACCTGACGGTGAGTGAGCGTAGCGAACTAGCTTAGTTACCAATAAAATAAATTCAATCACCGGCGAAGCCGTGACGGGAAACAGCTAATAGAATATATTTTTAACATATCGAAACTCAGAGTTTATCCATAACCTTAGTCAAAACAACATTTAAAAAATCAAAAATCTATATTTTATATGGATTTACAATTGACTTTTTCCCTTACCTTTCATCATTTTCTCTCTCTGCATATGCATTGGAAAATTTTCAGATTATAAGAATATTTTTGGATTGAAGTGTACTACCCTAAGTTACACTACATTTTGAAGGAACCTGGTAACTAATCTTTCACATGTGTTCAACTCTATACATCGTGTATGGGAGTCTACACTAGGTTTTTGTTGGTTTATGCACAATGGTTTTTTTTGTTTACGATTGAACTTGCTTACTTAAGAAAGCCAACATTTTTCTTCCTTTGGTAATTCTTTTCCTTTTTTCTTTGGTATTTGTTATTATAATAGTTTATTTTTAAATTTATTTATATTTGTAATTTTTTATTATAATTTTTCAATTTCCATTATTTTACTGTGACGCCATCTTTCATTTATTAAGAAATGTTAAAAAACCACTTAAAAACTCCCACACACATAATGTGTTACTCTGTGAGTTAACCAATACAGGGCGTGTTGACACCGCTTAGACGGCAAACGCCTTCAGACAGAGTTCGGCAATTGAGATACAGCTGTAGTTTTGCAGTCATTACTGTGGCTGGAATAATGATAAAAATAATTATTGCAATTTACAGTTGGTTGCACGAGACGTGAGACAGCCCGCCATGATTATTGTGCTACACATGGGCAGTTTAACAACCTGAATTTGAAATGAAGACCTTAGTAATTATTTTACTGTATATAATTATAATGTATAATCCACGCCATGTTGCACGATAGAGCCAACCTGCCCTTATGTAGCACATATTCTGGTGGGCTGTCTTACGTTTCCCGCAACCAACTGTAAGTTATTTTCTTTCGTAAAAATATGTCCCCCTTCATGTCCGTCATTATTAACATACATTTTCTAAAGATTTTACAAAAAAATTAAGTATATAATAATTAAGAAAATGCCCTAAAATTGAGTATTCCAGGTTTATTCTATTGACCTATGCTTACTTTAAATTTATTTACACCGTTCTAGGACTTATGTTTTTTGTATATTGCAAAAATGTATCATGACAATATATGAAAATACCAGTAGTACCAATCGTATTTCTTTTTATTATTAAAGCTTGAAGCAAAATCGTATTATTTTATGTGTGTTGAAGCTCACAACTAATTGGATCTCTATTCACCAATCCTGAAACGTGATCCCTTCTTCTTTAGAGATTTTAGCTTAGTTCTAGTTGACTCTATATTGAGTCTGTGCTGGTTGGTCTTGGATATTTCCTTTCATCGACGACCACTCCACCAATCCACCAACATGTCGACGCCAACAGCCGCCTACTCATCCCCAGTGCGGCTATCAACATGCATACCTCACAGTTGCAGTGAATATTCATGTTTTGTGATTAGCCAGCGGTCCCGCGGTTGCGCAAGGTGAAATCTGGAGCATCTGGCCGGCTGCGCGCGCGCGCACACACGTACACACACTCACACACACGTAGGGCGCTTTACAACAGCGCACCTGCGCATGCGCAGCTCATCCGCGCGCTAATGCCGCCAGATTAGCGTATATCTCGTCAGCTTTACTCTGGCCAGTTCCCGTCCCATTACCACTGTCACCACCTTGTCCCGATTGCGTCATGAATTAGGAGTTCGTGCCGGCCGCGTTAGCCGATTAGGTCAGCTCTTCAGGAAACATTAGCTTAACCAGATCGGTCGAATTTTCTCCAAGTGAAAAAATGTTTCCTGCGTTTTTGTTCGGGTCGATCCGTGGGAGGTTCACACGCGACCAAGCCGAATCTTCGTGAAAGTTGAATTTCGTTCAGAGAAATGTTTACGCAATGCTAGTGTTTACTGTTGTAACCTTGTAAGATGATAAAGTGACTGTAATGATTTAGAGTTTAAAACTTTATAACTTATAAAAGTATATCTTTAACTTATCATTTTGCATTGTTTTTTATTTTATTTTTTATGTCCGAGATAAAAATTAAAGATAGTAAAATAAGATAGTAACTTTAAAGATTTGGGAGAACCGTATTTAGAACTCTTCTAATTGCTATTTTATATATTTTTATTTTATATTACTGAATGTTTTGACCTATGGAAGGCAACGTATCGTTAAGATTGCAATTTAGGACAAGAAAACGGCAACCAGTAAACTATTTGTTAAATTATATGGACAATGTTTGACTGTGAAAGGTAAAAACTGCTTCCCGGTATAAGACAAATGGAATCATATCAGCATAGGTATATCCTAATAACAGAATGATTTTTTTAGACGTCATTATTTTTGAAAATAAATAGTTTTATTACCATGGGTAAATTTAACTATAGTAATCTGATAGTTTTGGATTAACATAATTCATAACTCCTTCCTCTGATGGGTTAGGGATTGACCCATGTACCCAGGTGCATTAATCCTCTTGAAAATAAAATTTGCTTGTCAAGTAATTTTAGATTTTTTTTTTACTGTTATTTATTTATAATATCAACCTCCCACTTTTGAACAACATTAACATTACTGATGAATTAAAGTTATAGTTTTTCACAAACTACAAAACAATATTATTAACCCCGTTTTAGCAGATGAATTTAATCGGAAAATAATTGCTTTATTTTAAAACGCAAATCAGATATAAATGAAAGTTAATATTATATTTACCATCTATCATCTTTAACTGTCATAATTTTGGTTTTTCAAGAAATTTTACACACACGCCATTTTGAATTATTGTTTTTAAATTTTGACACGTAAGGCAATGAATTTTGAATCCAAGTAATATATCATGTCTGTTTTGAATTTAATTAGTTTCTCCTTAAATACATAATTATGTTTTAATCTGTCTTTTTTAAACAAATTGGAGGTTAATGACGTTTACTATTTGTAGTACTTTACAAAAAAAGCTGAGTATTTGAACTTGTTTCCTAAAACAAAATATTTTAAAGTTATAGTGGAATTTTAAATCTTTTTAGGGATTGAATGATAAGTGCACATGTAACACGAAGGTAACATTTATTTGTACTATACAACGCATAAAAATATTTACAAATTATAAGTCATTGAGCAAAGCGTAACAAGTTAGTCTTGAGCAAAAATCAAAACTTAATAGGAGTAAGAATAATGGGGAGCCGTTACTGAAGTTCTAGAATACCCAGAACCTGAGTAACCTGATTTGGGAGCAGAGTAGGAAGGCGAACTATATGAGGGAGACGAAGAGTAAGACGGGGAAGGAGAGGGGTAGGCAGGAGCAGGAGCGGGGGAGTAAGAAGGTGCAGGGGAATGGTAAGCTGGGGCTGGGGCTGGTGAATAAGCGGGGGCTGGTGAGTAGGCGGGGGCTGGTGAATAGGCGGGGGCTGGTGAGTAGGCGGGTTTGGAAGAGTAAGATGATCCTGAGGAATAGGATGAAGCAGAAGAGTACGAAGGTCCAGAAGAGTAAGAAGAGCCGGAAGAGTAAGAAGGACCGGAAGAGTAAGAAGGCCCAGAAGAGTAAGAAGGACCGGAAGAGTAAGAAGGACCAGAAGAGTAAGAAGGGCCAGAAGAGTAAGAAGGACCTGAAGAATAAGATGGGCCAGCAGAGTAGGCAGAGCCGGAAGAGTAAGATGGTCCAGAAGAGTAGGCCGAGCTCGGCGAGTACGCCTTAGGTGCGGAGTAGGGAGCCGAATAACCTCCCTTGCCAGGCTCTCTGTGGACTTGGGCAACGAATCCATAGGAGTCAGCAGTGTAGTCGACGGTCCTCTTTCCACCATCAGGTTCAACCAGGCTGTAGTATCCCTTGACGTAGTCCCCGTCGCGTTCCTCCTTTTGGCTCTTGATGTCGTATGTGTGAGGGTCGTTCACTTCGTACTCAAAAACGTATTTGGGATGGGCGTAGGCCTCCTCCTTGTATGATCCTTGGCCACCGCTGTAGCCGGGAGCGGGACTGCTGTAACCGGGAGCAGGACTGTTGTAGGAGGGTTTGCTGTACGCCGGCGCAGGGGAGTTGTAGCTGGGACCGCTGCTGTAGCTGGGACCGCTGCTGTAGCTAGGACCACTGTAGCTAGGACCGCTGCTGTAGCTAGGACCGCTGTAGCTAGGACCGCTGCTGTAGCTAGGACCGCTGTAGCTAGGACCGCTGCTGTAGCTAGGACGACTGTAGCTAGGACCGCTGCTGTAGCTGGGACCGCTGTAGCTAGGACCGCTGCTGTAGCTGGGTTTGCTTGGAGCGTAACCGGCGGAGCTTGAGCTGTAGCTTGCTTTGCCAGCTCCACTGTAACTTGAACTGCTGTAGCTACCGGCACTGCTGTAGCTTGGTTTTCCACTGTAGCTAGGCCCGCTGCTGTAGCTAGGCCCGCTGCTGTAGCTAGGTCCGCTACTGTAGCTAGGCCCGCTGCTGTAGCTAGGTCCGCTGCTGTAGCTCGGACCGCTGCTGTACCCGTGGCCGCTGGCGTAGCCCCCCGCCTTGTACTCAGTCTTGGGGTGGACATGGTGGTGCACACTGCTGTGTCCGGAGGTTGTTAGAGAGCTGAAGCTGGTACCGCCGCTGTACCCCGGCTCGTGGTACTGGGCCAGCGTGCTCGCCGCCACGGTCAGGATTACGAGTGCTCCCTGCAACATCACACAGATTTGAATACCAGCTCTGAGGTCACAGAACATATTTACAATAGGAATATTTGTAAAAAGTAAGAGAAACAAAATTATTTATAAAATAAATAGGCACATAGCATTTTATCCCACAATTTATCATTTTAATTGTTGCCTATATCAGAATATCATTCTCTAAAACAAGTATTTCTGTACAGAGGTTTTTCTGCCAAAGATTTTATTATTTACTAGTATACATGTTGCTCGAAATCGATCAATTTTATCTGGACTATCCCATGTAATTGCTAAAAATGTTAAATTTGTTTTAAATCAATAGCTCTCAACCAATCCAATATTTTTATCGTCAGTAATTTCCAAAAATGTACTTATTTACAGGTGTTTAAAAAACTAAACCTAAGCCCCATGTTATTTTAATGGGTAAATTTCAAATTTTAATAATGGGTAGCGCCTTTATTTTGTCCGGTTCTCATTTTTTTCTTTGCGGAAACAACTACAGATCAACATGTGTACAGAATTAACTGGCTGGGCAGCTGAGTGGTTATAGTGCTCGCCTTTGAATCCAAACGTTGCCGGTTCGATTCTGAGGAAAGTTAGGAGCTTTTTTAAAGATTCATTCCGGACCCAGTTGCCATTTGTCATTGGGCTGTTAATTAAAGATGCTGTCTTACAACTGGTCGATGTTAGATAGTAACAATACTAGGGTTTGGACCGTACCCCGTAAAAATGTTTAAAAAATTCCACTGGCGTAGATAGACACAGATTAAAAAATCAAGCCCTATCCAACGACTCAAAATCATACCAACTTGTAAATCAGTTGAAAATCTTTGGAGGAGTTCTCTTAACAAAAAATCCTTTATCGTATTAAACAAGTAATATAGATCTTTCAGCGAATTTTCCTATAGGGAATATTTTGTTATTATAAGGGGGTTTGGTTTAGGCCATGCGGAATCGATTGCAGCTATTCCCGTGGCTGGGAAAATCCGGTTTCCGCCTCAAGACCAACAATTAGGGCTTGGTTTGAATAAGCCACTCCACACACTGCGCTTTAATATGAACATCCATTGCAATTCTTATGGGACTCAAACATTATTTTTATTGTTTACCAAGCAACAATATAAACCAAATAGCTGATAAAACTCTTACTGATTAAAACTTTTTGAGCCACTCTTTCATGTGGTGTTTTTAGAAAACTTGTATGTTACATGGAAAAAGGATGGAAGGATGTTAAAGTTGTAAAGGTTTTTTATAGACACCCTGTAAACTGATAACTGTAGAAATAAACCAATGTGTTTGATTTTTACCCTGTGGTTCATCGAACTTAAGTTAGAGGGCACATCAACGAGATAGCCTTACGAGTTTACCGAGCAAATGCTTGCCCCCCCCCGTTACTTCCTATTTAAAGTAATTGTCTTGTTGAATGTTAATATATAATTTAGAATTTACGTTTGTTATTGCTTCTGTTATTTTCCCTGTACACTGTGCTTGTTTTTGGCAAGTAAGGACCATGGGTCCTAAACATTTATGTTTAAGTTTTTGCAGTCAATCATTTACGTTTTACTCCTAAAGCGTTCACAAATAAATAACATTGATTGTTTTTTGTGGGTTTTTTAATCTAAACTATTCTTACTGGATTCCAGAATGAAATTAAGAAAACAATTCCAGAGGATCTCCTAAACAGTTTAACGGATGTCCCCAAACTTGAAGAACTGTCGATTTTACCGCCTAAGCAAAATATTTGGCAGAAATGTCCTATTTTATGATAATGTTTATATATACCTTGATTTTTCAAATTGAGTACCGTAGTTTTGTTTCTGTCTATAACAAAGTAGATTTTAGACAATTTAGGGACTGAGCTATAAGAGAATAATAGTTTTAATTACACTCTTTCAGAGTAAAACTGCTACTGAACAGTTAGATAGTGAAATAAAACCTAAATAAAAATTAGCTTGTAACATAATAGAATATTTGAGGGGAATTCTAAATTTTAAATTTATTCAAGTAAAGTTGAGTTTAAAAAATTTTATGATTTCAAAACAACGGAACAAGCAAGGAATTGCAAGTATATAAAGTGAATTAAATTATGCCAGATAATGTACACCTATAAAATATAAAATGTATTGAGATTTTGAAAAGAAAATGTATGGTGTACAAAATGAGGTTTCTCAAAACAACAAATATATTGTTGAAACTGTAATTTTAGACAGTGCTTATTGATATGTAATATTTATTAATGTTTTTAGTACTTACAACTGATTATCTCACTAAAGGACTTTATTAAAATAAATTGGTAGGAAATGTAACTTTATATTTAATTAAACCTCTACGATTATGTTTTGTTGTGGATACCTGCGTAGTATCCTTTAATATTACTCTATCCATATCTTCAAACAAATCTTGATGTGTTGTGGAGTATTAAAACTATAAGAGAAGAAATATTGTATAAAGTCTAATATTATACTACAACTGTACCCATTTTGAATACTTAAAGGAACATCCGGCTAAATTATTTAATAATCATTTTGGTATGTTGTGTATTATTTAGATGGATTATTATGGAGTACCGGGTTAACCGAGCCTTGCTCGTTGGTTTTAATTCATTTGCAATATTATCATTGTACATAAATCAGGTTTGACGTTTAGACTAACTATAAAATTTCATATATGACAGCTGTTTAAAAAACAATGATTAAAAGTAGCATTGTTGTATTTTTGTTTACCTTTCATTGCCTTGATGGCAACCCATAATGCCAATGTTAAAAATTACAATTTGTATTAAAACAAACGTTTTCGGGCCTATATCAGCAAGTTTTATTTATACTAGTAAACGTGTTGCTCGAAATCGAGCAATTTATTTTAATACAATACAACTGTTACTTTTATCTCTAAATCATTGACGTCCGACCAATCCAATATTGTGAATATCTGCAATCACCAAAACTACACGTATTTACAGCTGATTATTAACAGATGTTTAAAATGCTTTATTTAATCCCAATGTTATTTAAATGGGAAATTTTGAGATTTCATGGTGAATAGCGCCTTTATTTTCAGTCCGATTCTCATAAGTTTTTGGCGGAAACAACTACAGACCAAGCCCTATCCAACGACACCAAAAACTTGAAAATCGGTTGAAAATTGTAGGAGGAGTTCTCAAGACAAAAAAAACCCTTAGCG
The DNA here is from genome assembly GCA_030545055.2 of Neoaliturus tenellus. Taxonomy (NCBI): domain Eukaryota; kingdom Metazoa; phylum Arthropoda; class Insecta; order Hemiptera; family Cicadellidae; genus Neoaliturus; species Neoaliturus tenellus. Next base: position 198,974,573 of record CM061532.1, on the reverse strand, counting down.
TATTAAATAAGTATAGATTTCGAAAATATTTACGTTAAATATTTAAAAAATGAAAAATAATCTTTTCTTATGAAGATTTACCATGGGAAAATCGAAAACTTTTTCAATTCTATGGACAGTTCGTCGGAGACTTCCACTGGACCGATGTAAATGCAGTTTAGACCAAATAAAAGCTAAACTGTATAAGCAGGTTTTATTTACTCTAACGTGATCTTACTTCTTTATATTATATATTAAAAAAATCTAAATTTCCAAACCTTTGTAATGAATTTATTTTAACATCTTTCAATCAGCTGATTGTAAGCACACGAGGTATTTGTTTAGATACAGTAGACGAGCAAACGCTCAAGAAGGATTTGGTTTGTTGTGGCCAGTACCTACAAACGTATACAATTAATTTATTAATGTACTATTCTTTTAATGGAAAGAAAAAAATAATGCAGTGCTATACTATTTAAAATAATCAATTTTATATTTGGTGGATTAAAAAATAAATAAGTTTTGATTGTTAAATTGTTTAAAATTACTTAATTATTGAAAGCAGCTTATTAATTTTAAGGAAATACAAATTTTAAAAAAGTACATTATATATGTTTAACACCATCTGCATAGAGCTCCACTCACTATGACTAGTATCCATCGAGCATCGACGTTCAATGACACGTATAAATAAAAATACTTATTTCAAATTTCTATCAGATTATGAATTAATTGTTAAAATTTGTTCTAGCCTTAGACCTATTTTAATTTACTTAGTTGTGTTTGTTTATGTCTTTTAATAAAATATGTTTTATCTCCTATGTTCCTATTTAATAGTTGTGTTACACAATCATTTAGTTAGATTAAAAACTTCATAATATTTTATTTTATCCATGAACATTTGTTGAAACCTATAGTTTATACACCAAGAGAAGCCCACGAGTGGTAAGTAAATTCACATCGTATAAAGTATAAACGTGTGCGTGCACGTGTGACGGTGCGTGCGCTACCGTGCAGCGTGTAGAAGGTGCTGTACTGTACTCACCAGAGGCGTCATGTTGTCCGTGTCGGTGTTCGGCCCGGTTTGTGTCCTTGCCGGTCAGCTTTGTGTATTTATACTTAATAAAAATGTGGTCGGGCCGGCGGCGACGATCACCCGGGGACCAGGAAGTGCTCCTTTCTCCGCCCCCCTCCCCCCACCAATCCTGCCACTGCCCCCAACTCGCCGGCTTTTGGGCTCCTCCGGTCCGATTCCCGAAGACAGCCATTAAGTAATGCAGTTATCTAATTGGCACGTCTGAGGTAGATTTATGCTGACTTGATCGTCACCGTGGGCGGTGGGTCGTGTTAACGTTGGCCCGACACTTGTTTTTTTCCCTTTGGCGAATTAAATCACCAAAATTAGACGAGCGATAAATTTAATCACCTCAACTGCTGATTATATGGTCTGTTTCAATTTGAACGGATTTATGTCGGTCAAGTGAGAGGGTTCAGATCATGTGCGATTTCTGGTACAGTTATTTGCAGAGTGTTCAGTGAATCTATATAGTCTAATCGTGGTGAAAAATATATTTTTGTCACTCTCGATGGCTGTATGAATTGATGAAATTAGGCCATAACATAACATGTCGAAGTAAAATTCTTCAAAAACCTCAGACATTAAGCTTGTCTTAATGCTACACAATTTTAACTAAATTAAAGAAACAATTACAAAGAACAGAGATACACATAATATCATGCAGTAATTGATTTAAGTTTTTCGTAAGGAGTGTAATTATAAGACAATAAACACTACTTCTTGTTGCATTATTACTTTTGTTATAATAGAAAGAAAGTCAAACTGTTTTATTTTTTAAATCCATTTCAAAGTATGGATTGTGATTTTATTTGATGTGATTTTGTATTATCAAATGATTAAATTTATACGCATCTCTTTAAAATAATTTCATCCATATAAAGGCAGATTATCCTTTAACATTGCGTTATATGGATTATCAATATTGGTTGATAAAATATTACAAGAACCACGGATGAATGAAAACATATAAAATTGAAGGCGCATTAGAAACCATGAACTCTTCATTCGCAATCCAAGACTATAATTGGCTTAGACTATTGGCTTAGCCCGTGTAATTAACTTAGAAAATCGATTCTTCCTAACAAGGAATCAACTCCCAAGGAATCCTAAAAGGAATCCGATTTCGAAACATCGCTATACTCATTTTAACAGTACGTAATTGCAATAGTCTAAAGAATAATTTTTTTTTTCGAAATATATTTTAATTCAATATACAACTGATTCCTAAGCACGATTTATAACGGTTGATTTCTGAATCTCTTTTGAAGTTATAATATATGCAATCCTTTATTATTCACTCCTTTCAAATTAGTTTACCTTTGTACTCAGGCAATGAACCAGCTTAAATCATCCAAACGCTCATTTTCTTAACTTATTTTATGGTTTTTCTCTTTCTCACTCTCTTGAGATATCGCAATCGGTTAGAGACTTAGTTGAAGTGAGAGTTAGACAAAACGTTCCACACTAGTCAACATCGATGAAGTATAGGCCTACGTATTTAACCAACATAAATGCTTAAAATTATACGTATAGAAATAGGGTTATAGAAATAACATGATAACAAACTTAAATATATTTATATATATATATACTGTTTCTTGTTTAAAGTTCAAATATATTGTGTAATTATTTTTGTGAAATGATTTATTACTGTTGCTCATTTATATGGTCAAAGGTTTTGTTGTTGATACACCTTTGTTATACTTATATATTTATATGGATTTTTTCCCCGTCCTCATAGACTATTGATCTGTGTGTTGATAGTAATAGACAAAGTAAGAAGGTGAACCACTACAGTACGGTACTGATACAATTCATTGGCAGAACGCGGATTCGAACCCACGACATCGCTGCCAGGGTCCAGAAGTGTGGTGTGCTAACCGCTACACCACCGACTCTCTTGCTCTTTAAAAAAACTATGAACAAATTATTTTAAATTACTTCCTCTAGAATTGTTGATATACAATTTTAAACATGGTATCATGTCAAAAGCTAAATGGTTTTTAGCCTGTTTAAAATCAAATAGGTCCCATTAATATTTGCATTTTTATGCTTGCTCTAATGTTCTAACATTATTTTTTGACTGTGTTATAGTGTTTAAAAAAGGTTTAATGGATTAAATTGAACATTTGAAATACATTTTTTAGGAGATAAATGACTTATTGTTAGAATATTTTTTGTACTTTAATGTATTTAAATAAAAAATAACTTTTGCCTATTAGTAATGGTGATGACCATAGGAATGTCCGTGGTATACTGGGACGTGTTCCTCGTGGTGGTGGTAGTGTTGAGGGTGGATGTTGTGTTCCCGGTGGACGACGGCGTTAAAGCCAGTGTGGTGGTCAGCTGTGTAGTGGACGACGCGCTTGGAACCGTCCGCCTCCACCAGCTCGTAGCTGCCGTGCACCACATCCCCGTCGCGCTCCTCCTTCTGGCTCTTGATGTCGCCGGTGTGGCTGTCGTGGACGCCGTACTCGAACTTGTACTTGGGGGTGAGGGTCGTAGTAATCTTCCTTGTACTCCACGTGGAACCCGTGGTCGTGGTGGCCGTACTGTGGGAAGGCAGCTACCGCCACCATGATCAAAGAAGAGATCAAAACGACCTGAAATTGCAACCAAGTTGTTTAGTAATAATAAAATACATGCATCGTATGTAACCAACAACTTGAATTGGACATTGTGCTGCAGTACTGCACACGCATAATCAGTTCTGCTCAATGTACTGTATACTAATTACAATGTACTTTAATATGTACCGCTAAGTGAATGACGACAGTATAGCAACGACGGACATGAAATTAAATCTTCAATAAATATATTTTTATATAGGATTCAAAGTTGAGGGTTGACCAGAAACTGAGTATTTCAACAGTGAATTATGCTGATTTTTGCCAAAGACTCATGTTGGATTCCATTACTTCATTAATACACCCTTAATACATATTCATTTATGTGCACAATTCTTATCAAAAACAGTTGAGGTCGTATTTCAGTCTGGATAAATGATGACCAGAATTATTTTAACACGTCTTAAGTTAATAAAACTAGATGTCACTTTATTTACTTTATCTAATCCAACCCAAGCTATTTTATTCAAATAGTCTTTGTACTTTAAAATTATCAACACAATTGAATAGAAATTCAAGTTAAAAGTGAAATATTGATTAATACTCAGAAATGGTCAATCAAAAGGTTTAGGAATAAAAGTTACTGAAATGAAAGATTATGTTTTACATTTTTAAGTTTCATTCTAACCGATTGGATCTTTCAAAACGATTGATAGAGGACGGACTCACCTTGGCAGCCATTGTCGGGGATGTGAGGAGGTAGTGAGCGGATGCACAGTGATGCTCTACTTCTGGTCATTACACCTTTATATACGGTACACATCGCCGTCACGCGGGATGGCCATCCTCTCGTCACTCATGTAACTGAGTCATTATGTGCGTAGCTTCCTCAATACCGCATGCCTCCTGCTATATCGCTAGCACCCGTTCAAGTGTCTTGCATATGGTGAAGTGTTACAGCATCAATAGTTAAGCTCGTTTCCAATCGTAACACGTTTGAACACGTAAAAACTGTTTTGAACGTGTTCCGTATGAAAGTTTGTGATTTTTGGACATTGTATTGTTCTATAATGGACCTTTTATTTTATTATATCTTCGACGTTGCGAATTTTTAATAAGACTTTTTTTAGATCGAAATTGAATTACGCTAATTTGAATTATCTATCAATACCGACCATTTAGTTGGATAATACGATTTATTCGTATTGTATACTAAAAACTGTACATTGGGAAATGTTTACTACACTTTCATGCGACTTTTAGCTTAAATTACACATAAAAAATTAACTTTCAACTTCTCCTTTTAAACTTAGTTTCATTGTTTTCTTGTATACTTGTTTTCATTTCTTTCTCATCAACGTTTTTATATCTGACAGTATTCGGTTATATTTGATTTCTTTATATCTCTTAACGATTTTTTCTTGGATCAGCTGGCTGATTTAGAGTTCGCCTTTATATCGACGGTTACCGGTTAAATTTATGGTAAAAATTACGGTAGTAACATTTTTAAGGTTCAAACATGGACCCCGCTGCCTTTGTTCATAAGGTTACTGATGTATTACCTTGAACAATGAATTAAATTCAAAACATCTTTATTCAATTTGTGTAATACACAGCAGCATAAATGAATGGCGTCAAAGTTTATCTTAGATATATATAAATAAGGCTCTAAATAAAAAATAACGGCTCCAAATAAAAAAAAAATTCTATACAGCTATGGTTACTCATAATTAAGAACTGTCTTTAATTCAAATGATTCAATGAAAAATAAAGACGATAAATTGTTCTTAAATTCATATTGACTACTTGCAAATTCGTGTACCCTTCAAGTCATTTTAACATTTAACTTCGTTCTAGGACGCCTTTTGTCTGTGTCTTTTAGGAAATATTTTAAAGTATGTCATTGAATAATTTTAAACTGTATTTTAGATCCTTAAATGGTGTCGGTTTTAAGAATAATTCAGGTTTCCCATTTTACAAAAAATCTTTCAAAACCTAACATTAAGTTAAAATAATACGTTTTTTAAAATATTAGTTTAAGGTGGTCGTATTCTGTATATTTTTGCAATTAAGTAGGTCAAATGAATAATTATACTACGGTCTAAATAACTTCAACTTATCTTACGATGCCAGCCCTAATTGAGAGCTGTATATGGCTTTAACCACCAATAAGGAAAGTATCGGTGGCAACGTTTTATTTTCATAACCCACAACCTGCGTGTTGCCAAGTTGTCCGCTGTAGCTGCCAAATATTGGTTAATGCGTGCAGATGTGGAATGCGTGTAGATGAGGCAACCGAGAGCTGTAACATGTTTATACCGGTCGCGAGAGGACCTGTAAAGCGACTACCCGCAGTTTCCGGTTATCTCCTCACTCAATATGGAACGCATTCGTCATTTACGAGGCTATAAACTTTTTATGTTGAATTTATGTTGAACTTTTTACACCAAGCGTGAGTGTTGGTCAATTCCACAATTGCCTGTTAACCTCTTGACAGCTGGTGAGGTGTTCTTATTGCTTCTGATAAAAAATGTGGAGAAATCGCCTGCAATTCTTCGGTTGACGGATTAAGTATTGGTTTACAGTTGAAACACTTCAGTGGGATAAATAAATGAATACTTTTAAAAGGTGACTTAACACCATTAAATGTCGTAGCATGATAAATTAAATAAATAACAAAATGGTTTAAATTACCTGTTACCGCCAAGTGATCCTTGGATCAGGTGTAGATGACCTATGATTTTTAACATTAAGGTGTTCATTTTCAAGTCTTAATCATCAAGTTAAAAATATTCTCTTCTTCGTTGGAATGTGAAGAGGTCGTCAAATGGTAAAATTTACACAACACAAACACGTGCGAAAAATTACATTAAATCACTGGTCAGGACAAAAAGACGAAAAATCTGTTAAATATTGAATGATCCAGAGGCTATAGCATCATAAATAAATAATCATTTCAATTGGCATGCTGATAGATACGGTGAATTCGATAAAATAAAGGATGTTTTGGGGAAGAGCGGAGTCGGAAACGTGGTTAGAGGCCCGACATGGAGTACATCAAGCCTCTTAGGTCACAATTTACATAAACGATCTTGCATCAAACCAAAAAATGATAAATATAACACTTGACCCCATGGGCTTGCCAGACGGAAGAGAACCCTACAGGCCTTATTCTTTGATCTGGATGGTTTGTTCAAGGCCAACTGGCGTTACCTAAACACGAAAAACCCGTACACAATTCAGATTGTGTCTTATAACAGATTTGTACCATTTGATCCATTTAGTTTTCACATTTCAGCCAAAAACAATAAATAAATAAATAAGTAATAAATACTTAGGCATATTTAGGACTGGGGAAAACTGCTGGAATATATGTTCTCCGAAGTCCTGGGCATAGTCATAGATTGAAATTTGAAATAGAGCCATCATTGAGAAACGTACTCAAAACACGTATTTGTTGTTGTAATTATTACACTAGTAACAGACCAGACACATGTTCCATGATCTATGGTTTGCCTTCCACAATTTTCAGTTATAGTGTTTTTTTTTTTTTTTTTTTTTTTTTTTTTTTTTTTTTTTTTTTTTTTTTTTTTTTTTTTTTTTTAAGTTTATCTACTTACTCAGAATCTTAAAATTAAATTCAAAAGTGAATTGTTAGTTTTCGAGCGGGCCTAAATGGGCGTGACCATGGGCACTTTGAAAAGAAGATTGAGATATTTTCTTATATAAATTAAGAAAGTCCCATTATGGCGTTGGAGACTTTTGACAGAGCAAGTGAGCTTTTCAGTAATACCTAATTTATATTTTTTATTATTTTTACCAAATTTTCAATATAATGTAAAATTGAAACATACATTCTTCAAAATGCACTTAAAAATTAACTCAATTCTTAAGTGTTTTTTTCTTTTTTTCGCTATATGCAAAAGCACAATTTAATAGTGTTAAGTTGTATGTGACTTTTACGTTTTAATTTTTTTTAAACATAGGGGGCCTACTGGATATACTCATGTAACTTCAGGAAAAATGTATCTGTTCGTGACGTAAGCTACTTTTTAAACAATGTGGATTTATCATTTAAGGTACCAAATACATTGTGTAGTACATTAGGTATTTTTGAAGTTAAACTTGTATTGTCTTTTTTTTATAAACGACAATGCTGTGGAATGTCTTGCGGTATATTCTCACACCTCAGGGCTTAGTATTATCTAGAACGTTACATGGCCACTGCACGGCTGCCATCGGAGCGGAGCTGTTAATTGGTATATATGCGGGAAATTCTACTCTTGATTCATCAGTTCTTTCCCTATCCTTGGTAAGAAACACATCACAATGGCTTCTCAGGTAAATAGTTATAGGTAAAAAAATTCATCTCAAATTTAAAAACACAATTACGTGGCGTTTTGGAATCCTATGATTATCAATTTATTTTTAATATTTATATTTAGAAATAACTATATATTCTATATGTATTTTAAGTTAATTATAGCTTTAAAGTAGTTGTGCATTGATTAATGAGTAAATAATATTGTATTTTAAAGTAATTTATGTCGCTTAAAATGCTGTAGTAAAAGCCAACTGTTACAATAATAGTCTATTAACAGTTTAACATAATAACAGTTTAGAATTTCCTTTTAAAAATTTGTGTGGACTCTGAAAAAAATTATATATAAAACTAAACAATCGCACCATAAAAAACTTCAATATACAAAATAAAAACGCTGTGTTTTTATATTGTACAGATACATACATTTATCACACATGTATAAAAAATAGCCCATTTGAAAATGTATATGTTAGTGCATATAACCATAGTTTTTATTAGTTTTGTTCCTTCCCGAATATTTTTCTAGATTATATTTGCTCGTAAATATGTTTAAACAACATCTCATTGCAGGGTATAGGTCCATAAATTCATTTTATTTATCATTAATCCTATACTCTTATACGAGCAATGTTTGCTTGTTTGCTTGCTTACTTGCTTGCACAATTATCTCAAAAACGGCTCCGACGATTTCCTTCAAATTTTGGAATATGGGGGTTTTGGCCACCAGAAATCGATTGGAGCTGGTCCCATAGCTGGGAAAAATCCGGTTTTCGCGCTAGAGCCCTTCAAAGATCCCATGTTATCCTTATGGAAATTTTTTAACTGAACAAAAATCAGCTGATAACTGTAGATAAAATAAACCAATGTGTTACATCTTTAACCTGTGGTTTTAGGAAAATCATACCAATGTGCAGCAAACCTTCCGCCTGGCGAGTGAGCGGAGCGAACGAGCTTTGTGTGAGAAACGAAAGTAATAATTTTACCGAGCTTAAGCTCGGTCCCCCTGGTGCTTATAATTATATAGAAACCATGCAATCCTTAAATATAAAACATTTAATAAATACTGTCTATAAATTCGATTATTATAGGCAGCTATCATCGCTCTATTCTTCCTGGTTGCTGTGGTTAATGCCTTCCCCCAGTACGGCCACCACGACCACGGGTTCCACGTAGAGTACAAGGAGGACTACCACGACCCTCACCCCAAGTACAAGTTCGAGTACGGCGTCCACGACAGCCACACCGGCGACATCAAGAGCCAGAAGGAGGAGCGCGACGGGGATGTGGTGCACGGCAGCTACGAGCTGGTGGAGGCGGACGGTTCCAAGCGCGTCGTCCACTACACAGCTGACCACCACACTGGCTTTAACGCCGTCGTCCACCGGGAACACAACGTCCACCCTCAACACTACCACCACCACGAGGAACACGCCCCAGTATACCATGGACACTCCCATGGTCACCATTACTAAGCATGCTTGTTTTCATACTCTATAATTAAAACTGAACTGTACAAACACTAATTTTGCTAATTAATGATAGCCCTCTCCATTTTTCAGCTTTATTTATTTTACCAACCGAGGTACTAAATAAAGATTATTCGACCACCGGCAACAAACAATTTAAAACAAAAGCATTTTTTTGCTAACATTTACCAACATTACCAAACTTGTACCTGGAATTTACGTTCTTAGCAATACAATACAATATTGCAATAATTTTTGAATGTGCACTCAACGGTCCCGCCATTGGCATTGCTTATTTTAGTTAGTGATGTTTTACAAAATAAAAACGTACGTAATATATTTCCATTAAATCATAGCTGGTCATAATTGACTGGACCGTAGCCGGCTACCACACTGGTTTGAACGCTGTCTGTCACAGGAAAACACAACTTTAATCCTCAAATTTACCTCATCACTAGGAACAAATAACACACTATAGACACTTTTGCTCGTAATTTCTGATATTTTAATTATATATATTACTTAAAAAATTATGAAGGCTGACATTGGTTGTTTATTTTATATTTAGTACCAGGGGGACCGAGCTTAAGCTCGGTAAAATTATTACTTTCGTTTCTCACACAAAGCTCGTTCGCTCCGCTCACTCGCCAGGCGGAAGGTTTGCTGCACATTGGTATGATTTTCCTAAAACCACAGGTTAAAGATGTAACACATTGGTTTATTTTATCTACAGTTATCAGCTGATTTTTGTTCAATTAAAAAATCTCCATAAGGATAACATGGAAACTTTAAAGAGCTCTAGCGCGAAAACCGGATTTTTCCCAGCTATGGGACCAGCTCCAATCGATTTCTGGTGGCCAAAACCCCCATATTCAATAAAAAAATCAAAAATCCTTGGAGCGAAAAAAAACTTTGCCCGGACAAATGGAGCTTGTTTTAGAGTATAAGATATCATTAAAGAGAAGGAGATTTTAAGTTACATCTTCTGTTACTTCCTGTTACATCTCACGTTACTGGCGTTATCATGTTTATGTAGTTCAGTTGATCTACTTTTCCCTTAATTTCTATACAACTACCGACCGTATGGCATATACCCCTTTGGGAGCAACACACGTGATTCACATAATTCATTAGAAGTGAGCATATTTTTATATGGTCCTTGAAATTTATTTTTTTTACTTAGCTGTGTACAGTGGTGCACAATCGAAATTTATTGGAACTCTAAATTCAGAAACGGCTCCTAACAAATGTTTCCGACTTTTTATTAAAATCACAATAATGAAATTTAAAAATAGACCTACTATTTTTGGAAAAGCATAACCTTAAGATGCCAAGTTTGTGGTGGTTTAATTTAAAGTTGAATACTAGTTCATGATTAGTTAAAGCAAAACTCAAAAGTATTCTTTCATTTTTCGTGGTTTATCACGAAAATAATAATATTATTCTGTTATAATCTTAAAATTTCTACTATTATAATTTTTTCTTTTTAACGAATGGTGTAAACATTTGCCATGACTTAAATTGTTTAACTGTCAATATGCAAGTAATGATTGGAAAGCGGTTGTTTAATCTAATTACTCTATATTTTTTCACCAATAATTCTGCAACTTAACTCTTATGAAAAAGCTACATTTCTGTTATTTATATTTAACTATTTAATTGATTTGTAAGGGCTTTCCTGGCAGTTGGAAACTTTGTTTGTTAGTGTTGTTATTGTAGTACTCATTTAAGGTCGTAGAGGTTCAACAACAGCTGTTGAAGTTGCAATGTTACGTACAGTATTACGAATGAGGAAAGATCCCGAGGTAAATGTCAGCCCACAATGATACAATTTCCATTTAAATTGTGGAAATCGTTTTTACTGCCCTGTTCATACACTGGCTCCAGTATCTAAGGAACGGTTTTGGCTCTCTTTCTGCAATAAATCCCTGTCAGTGCCTGCCTCACTTGCTCTTTTAGCCTGCAGGGCATTGGATTGAATGGCTTTATGCAAATGTTGCGGGAGAAATCGGTCAGCGGCTGGGTGAATTTATTTGAATTTTGCGAGTGTAAACATGTTTAAAGGTAAAATTGAATGACTCACAGTGAATTCTGATATTGATTCGCTACCATTAATCAATATGCAAAGGTCGTAAAAAGTTACGAGGTTATTTGATATCAATCTCCGTAGGTGTTTTGATAATGTGGTGGAATACATTATATGTGATGGATCTTTAGGCCAGGATCTGAATTTGTAAATATTGGAAACCTTCCATAGCATAGTAAAGTTGATAAAGTTTAAAAGTTATAAAAGCAAAAAAGTAATGTATAAATAATTAGTACCTGATGGCCAGGAATTTACTTGGTAAACTAAACAATTCTTTGAAGTAAACACTAACCTGTGTATAGGCTACTTCGAAGAATGCTTATACCATTCAAATCAATATTCATTTCTTCATATTTTGAGCCCGGTAGTAACTTAGTGGGTTTTAACTCTATGACCAATACAACTAAAGCCAACCGTTTTAGGGTAGTTAATATTAAGCAATGTCATGGATTAGATATCACTGTAAAACCAGTGGTTAAATATCACTGATTAGATCACTGAGTAGATGTAGTTTTAAATATTTCATCGAGATCAAATATACACTAAATATAATAAAACTGTGTATTTAAAAAAATCTATTCAATTAATATTGGCCAATAGAGGTATTTTTATATTTAAAAAAAATCAGTACCATCCCTAGAAATCTTAATCATCTCAGAATGCAGGACGTTATGAATAGAATATAGTTACATTTTTTTCTTTATCAAATATTGAACAAGATATAACACTATAAATCATAAGTTTAACTCACTTATTTATTTGAATTAAAAAATGAAGTTAAAAATAATTAATTAAAGCAATTAAGTAAAAACTTTTGCTAATTTATAGGTTTTAAAATGATGTACCACACATTAAGATTAGATCATGATATAGGAAATAATCAAACATATACTTTTAATACATGTTTAATCCAACCCTTGAATGATTACTTTTATTCATAAAACATTATTTTATCAACTAAGAATGTTCAGTTTTCAAATTGTAAATACATTTTCATCCCTCCATAATATTTTATATAATTAAATTAATAATGATCGAGTTTAGGATTCAGCAAGTAAGGAAGCAAAATTCCCACTTAAAGTCCGTTTTTAGACCTTTTTAGACTAATATTTAGAGTTTGATGGTCCATGAAGTATAATAATGAAGTATTAAGCTCGTGTCATAAAATTAAAATTTATAGGAACTTTTGGAATACAACTACTAGGCCTTTTCCACTATCTCAGAGTTTGGTTGGCGTAAGACATTACAATAAAGATTAAAAATTTTCTAATGTCATCGTCAAGTACTGACTATAGAAAATTCACTTTTTGTATTACCCATCAACCAATTTACAAACTATAAGGTTTATAAATGGCTCTAAAATGTTAATTATTTATTAAAACGATCATATAATACCAATACTGTATTATTATATGTGCATTCATTACCCTTACACAGGCCATTAAACCTTATAATATTTACATAGTAAAAAATTCCAAATAGAGAATTAGGGGTTTCAAGTTTGGAAATTTGCTACCTCACGTCATTGTCCTGTCTTATGAATTTAAAAACTGTTTATGTATCTATAAAAACTGTCATGAAGAATATAAACATGTATTTACCTTCTTTTTACTTAACGGTCTTTCTTGATAAAACCGTGTTTTATCAATAAAAGTAACAAATCACACTCAAAAGTTGGGTGAGTTATTTTATTTGTACAGTACTGTAAAAGTTTGATTACTTCACTTATACAGTACTATGATCAAACCTTATTTTGTGGTATATAATTTTAATACCTATAAAATAACAACGTTTTTAGCAATATTTGACACTTTCTCGGGTGAAAATTGGTACAGTTTTTGAATGTAAAAAAAATTATGAAAATAAACTCGTAGTGAAATATTTTTTGTATATTGATTTTATATATTTCTCTATGTTTTAAAATTTAAATTTAGGCCTTTTCATCAATGACTAAAGTTTTAATAATAAAAAAAAACAATTAATTTAGTAATTTCAGTTACCTTGTGTGTAATTAAAAATCAGTAGCCTTAAATTTAAAACAAATTGCTATATTTTATTTCACACGTCAAAAATTGTATTATATGTAAAGTTGTATAAGAATAGTGTGACGATTTCTAAACTAATATATATTTAAGGTTTGATAATGAACTGTCTTCCGTGCAAGTGTCGAACGGGAGCAGTGGCAATGTTGTAGCGCGCCGCGGCCATCGTCTCTCACCTCCCATGTGGTCTAGTGGCTAGGATATCTGGCTTTCACCCAGAAGGCCCGGGTTCGATTCCCGGCATGGGAATTACTTTTTGACTTCAGTGAGCTTTGAACAATAGGAAAAATGCTCGTTTTTACTCTACTATATTTTTTGTTATATTCTTTTTATAAATACTCCATATTATTTAAGTAATCTATACTTATTTAATACGCTATATATGGGGTTTTTGTAACGTTGGATAGGACTTTTTCTGTAGTTGTTTCCGCCAGAAATTGATAAAAATCTGACATAAAATAAGGACGCTATACACAAATTAAATTTGAAATTTTTCATTTCACTATAAAATTGGGTAGACTGAGCATTTAAACCTCTCTTTATGTACTGCTGTATGAGTGTAGGTGAGTACTGATATTCACAATGTTGGATTGGTCGGATGTCGTTAGCTTAGAACTAAATGTTACTTTAGCAATGTATCAAGTAGACTAGTATATTTAATATTAGTTGTTGTAAGTTATAATAACATTATAATTACAACTCTCTAAACAGCCAGTTGTAATTATGACTTTTCATTCATCGAGCTTATAGTGTAGTAGTTAAACATCTATAACTGTTAATAAAGTTGTTAAACCTAAAAATAAACTCAGATCCTACCAAGTAAAATATTTTTATTTTGTTTATTATTTATGGTTAACAGCTTGTGTGCAACTTGTAGACAGAATAGTAAACAAACATGGTCAACAAGTGTAATATTGTTACTTTTAATTTGAAAATTAGCTTAATCTATATATAGTACATAAATTTTTGTCTGTGTGACCCAGAAGTGATAATTCCAAGGTATCATTGAGATTTTCTAAATTAAAAAAATATCCATCGGCCGAAAATATAATGCCCCAACTTAATTAATAGCTCAAAAGTTGATTATGCATTTGCTATAATGGCAGTATCCACGTCAAATCTACACAATATTTCACCCCTTCCCCATAATCACCAGATCTTCGGCATGGCCGTTTTCATTAATCAACTCACTCCCGATGCCCCGGATAACGGTATCCCCGGATATTGCGGCTGCCGAATATCGATAGTTAATTACAACGGCGATGTGTCAGCCGCAGCCGACGCCAAATCAGCTGATCGCTGGCCACGCCCCTTTCTTGTCTGCTTGTTAAAACCCGCATTTTCCGGCCGCCTCAGTTCCCGCCTAAAACATAAATAACAAAACTTTCTAGGTGCGAGTCGATCAGTTGTGCCGGTTTCGGCCCCCTGGCAGGGACACGTATTATGTCACTGCGGTGGGCGATCATTCGGCAATGCTGGGAAAGGCCAAGAGGACGGGGCTTAAACTTCGAGGAAAATATAGTATATTTCGTCACTAGTCCGGAAAGTGGTCGTTATCGGTGCACGATCGAGCACCGATATACCACTTTCGGACGAGTTACGAACAGTACTTTTCATCATACCACCTTTAATAAATTTACAGTTTGGATAAAAATTAATAAATTTTAATATATATACCCCCTCTTACGTTGTTATTTGTTTAGCTTGTATTTGAACTATTTACAGCTGTCATTAAAAATAAAAATAAATTAACTTGTTTAGTGTCCCGAAAACCACTGTTTCGCGGTCTAGTCCCGAAAACTTTGTTTACCAACACGTCTATCCAACTCACCGGGAATCAATTAGTTTCGATCACAGCTGACCGTTCCGAAAACAACGTTTATCGCAATGGTATGATGAAAAAATAATATCATCCTTCTTGTAGTATATATAGAACTAACCAAAATGACCGATAGGTGTTGATTTTTAAAGTAGTTATTTAATAACATAATCCTTTAAAAAGCATTTTCTAAAAATAAACTTAAGTAACAATATCTATAATTTATTCTGTATAACTTAAATTAAAACAGTTAAATATTTGTTTAATCCTATACTATAATACGAGCAATGTCTGTATTGAGTGTGGGGTGTATGTTCCACGATCTCGAAATCTAGCGGGTAGATTTTGCTTAAACTTTGCATTTAAGAGTGATTTGGCCCAAAAATAAATTTAGAAACAGCCGCAATCTCAGGAAAAAATCGAATTTGGTGTTAATTTAAGTTTAAAAATAGTAATTGTTAACATTGGTCTTATGGGTTGCTATTTTGGTAACGAAATAACAACTAAAAGTAAACAAAAATAAAGTAAAATTAATTTTGAGCAGTTTTTTTAACAGCTGTTATCTGTGAAGAGTCTGGTGTAGATTTAATAGCTTGATTAACATATGACACTATAAGAAAAGTGAATTAAAACCAACGAGCATGGCTCGGTTAACCTGGTACTTGCTACTTTTGTGAGCCCAATATTATGTTCTTAAAATGTAGTGGCTGAAATGTATGTATAATAGTATACAAGCAAGGCATTACAGTTTTTATCGTCCTTTTACTATTTCCTTTGGCAGGTGCCTTAAGAAGCCCTCGGACTCTCATTAAACTAATTATGTTAATGCACTTTAAATTTACTAGATTTCTTCTGATGTCTTAGAGCTTTATAGTTGAGAAAAAGTTGTGGAGAGTTTTTACTGTTTGGTACTCATAATACGCTTACAGTAACTGGATCTTCTGACGAATTGCACAATAGTAGGTCTACACAATAGTTAGTTTTCTAATTCGTGTGAAATTGTTTAAAAGTCCTTATACTTCTAGCAGGAATACATTTTTGCCATAAGAATTAAATATTTAAAATTTTCTTACAGGTCAACTTTTGGCTATCACAGAATATGTAAACAAAATACTTATTTTGTATAAGTGATATATTCAGTTTAAAATTAACATTATGGTTTCAATTGTCTTTCAATGATAAGCATAATCAGGACACTAGAACTCTTATTAATTTATACTCATAAGATTTCATTTAACTGGATTTTTTTATGTCTCAAAGCTTTACAGTTCTGAGAATTTTGTTGTAAAATACTAATGCTCCGTAGTAAGTGGAGCTCAAAACGAACTGCATCAAAATACTCAATTTTTGACCTCTTACTGAACGTGAAATTGTTAAAAAGTCTCGTTACTTCCAGCAGAAATACATTTTTGATAAGAATTAAATATATACGATTTTCTTACTTGTCACTGTATACAAAATAGTGTTTTAGTTTAAAATTAATATTATAGTTTCAATTATCTTATTTAAATTCGCGGGGATTTTGATGAGAAATTTAAAGTTAACTACTGTTTCTGCTGAGTCGTTAAGATCATTTGACAATTACAAAGGCATCATATTTTACAGTTTATAAAATATAATAGTCTGAAACAAAAACAGCCAATTTAGTTTTTCAATTAAACACATAAACTACAAACCGCCTTAAACTAAAGTGAATTTGTGGCTCACACATGTCAGCATCTTGCTCAAAAACATACTAGCCTCGCGGCGCGGCTACAAATATTATAAGGTCCGCTTTCGCATTAGTTGATAGATTACTCTAGTTTCGCCGCTCCGTCCTACTCGGAACAAGCTTAATTTATCTCGCGTCCGAAATATTTCCGAAACCGAATCCCTTACGTAAGCGGCAGGTTTGCTGAAATACGAAGCGTAAAATCATAAAGTCTATCTCCTTCAAAAAGCGATTCCGTGTACCTTTATGAGTGTGTTAGTAGAAAGCTCCATTATTTACTAGATATCAAAAGTGAGAATGTGTAACACCATTTGTAATTTCCTCCCGACTAAATCATGAACACCTACTGCAGGCACTCCTAGGACTGGTCCGCTATCGGGTATCGGTACCGGGGTATTGATCTAGTATTCGCCCGGGTGACGTATCGCAGGATAACACTATCGGTGTCGCCTCACCGTGACCTTATCTCCGTGATAACGCATGCATGTGCTGGGTGGTGGGTGGTGGGTGGTGGGTGAAAGGCGCCTGACCGGTGGGCGTCAGGTTGGGGTTGGCACATCTGGTGACATATATAAGTGGTACTGACCACACACCACATCATAATCATCGAAACACCAAATCCAACATGATCTGCAGGGTAAGTCTGCAAATTCTCTATGAGGAATATTTTTTAAGGAACATTATTTTACTAGCTTTTTTGCTTAACATAATAAGGTATTTTTTATGTTGCCTATTATCCTTATTTAGTCTTGGATTAGCCCTCAGAAAACTTTGAGGAAAATTAGAGTGCCAAGATAACGGAGACTTCAGCTATCTCGATTTATATTGGTTTAAGATAAACTATAATTATACAGGGTGTCTCTGAACTCCTTACCGACCTTTTAAGGTATTTTTCCTGGACCAAAGACAAGTCAAAATATTATATTTAAATTGTCCGGAAGTCTTTAGTTACTCACACAGCCGCCATTTTGTTTTTTTCACATAATAATTTTTATTTCCGTAACGGATGGTTGTATTCAGTTCATATTTGGTATGAATCTTTATCATACCAATGTACATTTTCAAGAAAAGAATTAATTTTTCCATTGTATAGTTTCAAAATGGCGGCCATTTTAAATTTTCAAACTGAAATATCTCAAAAACGGTAAATTTTATAAAAAATTTACAAGACACAAAAAAGTCCACAGATTAAATTATCTAACCAACGGTACCAAGTTTGTAAGGCTTGTAGAGTTTGTATAGAGTAGGCGGTAAGAGTTTGTATATGACTACAAATAACGGAGTTATTGCGATTTTATCCATGAAAAACATTGATTTTGCATTAAAATCAATGCAAATTAAGGCCATTTTAACAGAAAAATCAATGTTTTTCATGGATAATATCGCAATAAATCCGTTATTTGTGTCATATACTTACAAACTTGGTACCATTGGTTAGATAATTTAATTTGCCAACATTTTTGTGTCTTGTAAATTTTTTATAACATTTACCGATTTTGAGATATTTCGGTTTGAAAATTTAAAATGGCCGCCATTTTGAAAATATACAGTAGAAAAAATAAATTTTTTTCTTGAAAATGTACATTGGTATGATAAAGATTCATACAAAATATGAACTGAATACAACCATCTGTTACGGAAATAAAAATTATCATGTGAAAAAAAACAAAATGGCGGCTGTGTGAGTAACTAAAGACTTCCGGACAATTTAAATATAATATTTTGACTTGTCTTTGGTCCAGGAATAATACCTTAAAAGGTCGGTAAGGAGTTCAGAGACACCCTGTATACATTAAAATTAATGTTGTGCTTTGTTCTGGTTTCTATTTAAATTTTGTTTTGCCAATTGTGACATTAATTTCGACAAGATATTTTAGAGCACTTTTGATTTCAGTTTTAATATGTTCCTTTTCTTTTGGGATTTGCTTATGAAAAAAGACAGAAAAGAATATAGCATATGGGATGTGGAACTTTTTAGACTATTTTTCGTGGCTATTCAGGGTGATTGGTATAAGTATGACAGTTGTTATATCCTAGACTAGGCTGTAATAGGATTGTCTGTGGCGATGTATTTCCCACTGATTTCGAAATCTAGCGGGTCGATTTTGCTTAAATTTTTCGTTTTAGTCTAAAAATGAGTTTTAAGAACATCAAATGTAGAAAAAATGTTTTTGTCTAAAATTAACGTCAGAAATATTAATTTTTAACATAGGCCTTATGAGTTGCAATCAAGGCAACTAAATAACAATAAAAGTGAACAAAAGTAAAAGCCATTTTTTTTCCAACCACTGTACAAATGTAAAAGAAAAACACAACTTTTGAGCAATCTTTTTGAAAAAATTGTTAACTGCGAAAAGCGTTGGTTGTAAACTTAATAGCCTGATTACTTTGATATTATAACAAAAGTGAATTGAACCCAACGAGCAAGGCGCGGTGAACACGATTCTTAAAGAAAAATATAAGAGGAATTCTAAAAAGCTATGAAATTTCTATTGGTTTTTATGTGGTGATTTTCAAATTCTTTTTATCCACCATTTGGCCAATATTTTGGACAACTTAAGAATTGCAATTCGAGCCCCAATCCCCTTTTCAAGCTATATTTAAATTGTATGAATAACTTTAAACCACCGTAATTTATGTGGAATTGAAAATATACTTTTACGTATTTATAATTTGGGGGTTGATAAGTAATTTATGTATTATTAAGGTATATGAGTTGTGTTGTGGGAGGTTTTTACTTTTTCCTCTCCTTGTGTTTAAATTTACTTGAAGTTTAATGTTCGTCCCCACAGTTGTGCCTTCTCCTGGTGGCAGTGGTGGCCACGGTGTCGGCGCAGTACGGCGGCTACGGTTACAAACCGTCCTACGGCTACGCGCCAGAGCCGTACGCGCCGCCCAAGTACGAGTTCGCGTACGCCGTCAACGACCCGTACACGTACGACGTGAAGAGTCAGAAGGAGTCACGTGACGGCGACGTGGTGTACGGCGTGTACGAGCTGCTGGAGCCCGACGGCACCAAGAGGGTGGTCACCTACGAGGACACCGGCTACGGGTTCCAGGCTAAGGTGGACAGAGTGCCCGCCGCCGCCGGGTACCCCAGATACTAGTCACCAGTCAACACCACCATAACAACATTGTACAAAGCATATATTTACTATGTAAATAAACTCCTTTTCTAATAATTGCATTTTTCCAATTTTATTTAGCTTTTAATTTGCAACCGAAGATTTAGGAATTATCTAGGAATCTACTATCTAGGAATTACATCAAGAAATTAACCTTTGAAAATAAAAGTGGTATGTAAGGTGCATTTGCATTTATGCACTTGCAAAGTTCTTGTTGCCTAAAGTTTTTGGGTTATTCCATAAAATAAAATGTATTAAGGCCTTCACTCTAGGCTTATAATTTCAAAAATATCATAAAAATGGAAACGATTTTAACTCTTGGTTAGGTTACAGTAAAACAGCTACAGTAAAACAACTTAAAAAAAAAACTGTTTCAAAAATTGTTCTGTTTTTTGTTGTAAAATTTAAATAAAAATCAATATAAGTGTTAACCTAAAACTCTTCAGTAACTTTTAAACACTGGCTGGATAGCTGGGTGCTAAAAGAACTTGCCTTACAATCTAAAAGCCGCCTGTTTCATTCTGCGAAAATTTAGGAGTTTTTTAGGGTTCCACACTGGATCCAGCTGCCTTTTTGTCAATGAGATATTAATTAATGATCCTGAAAAATAAATAACAAACCCCATCTGAACCATCACTCTTGTCATTCAGTCATTATCACCCTAACATACGCAAAAAAGAATGCGCATATGTGTTAAGACTTGCATCAAATAGTATACTTTTAATATATAAAAACCCTTACTGCTTAGTTTGATTAAGTTATCGTTCTGTGATGAAAAAAAAATACCAAATGGATTTTGAATTTATAAATTAATACTTAAATAATATTAATAACAGTCCTATACTGTAATAATAATTTAATGGTGTATTATAAAAACAAATTAAATGATTTTTGTTGTTTTCTTTAGAACCGAGAGACGAAAAGTTGCAAGATCCAGGTGGCTTGAGTGTCAGTTTCCGTGCCAAGAGCCTTGAGCATTTCGCAGGTCGTTACGTCGGTGTCGGGGCCCAATTAGCATTGATACCCTGGTAAATCTGACTGTTCGATCACATGCATATGGAACGACCTACAACTGTTATACAATGTTATAAACATTAATGTGTTGTGAAAGCTATGCCTTTTTGTATTCAGTACTGAAAATCGAATACCATTGAATTGTGGTAATGAATAATTGTTTAATTATTTGTTACTTTACGTTGAAAACTAAAAAATATTTTACATAACGTAGATTTGTAAGACATGTATTTATTAAAAACATTTACAAACTACATTTTATTATTGTTTTAAGGTTATTAAAATAAAAATTATATTTCAATTGTAGGTTCGATGTGAAGTTTTCTGTTGTGACAAAAAAATAAAGATGTAAATATTTTTTTTAATTAAAGTTTTTAGATTAATTTTCGTGAGTATATTTTGCTTGAAGTATTAAAAACATCTATTTCTAGAATTTTCGTCTTATTCTAACTTGTCCATAATATTATTTTAATTCACGTTCAAAAATATTGTCTATGTATAAATGGAAATCCCTACTAAAATATCATCCTAAACGTAAGTATAAATTTATAAAATATATATATCTATCTTCTTATTTCTATAAGGGTTTCGTCTGTTACGTCCCTTTTTCTCTCGACCTACTGAACCGATTTTTAAGATTTAGGTGTCATTTTAAAGCTTAGGATATAGCGCAGTGACGAATCGTAATTAAAACGGTCATATCGTTTCGGGCTTCGCCCCCCTCGCCTTTGATTTATTTCTAGAGGGCGCTTAAATATGTTGAACTACTTTTATTGCAGGTTCTTTAATGTGAATTGTAATTTAACAGCTGATTACCTTCAGATGAATTTTAAAAGCCAGATAGTAAACAAAAATAGATCTCTGTCACTTCATAATCAACATTCACTCACGTAGTGTAGGTGAGTTTCACTCATACAGAATCATAAAATGCGCAGTTTGCGCACGGGTCACCTCGTAAGTATTAATTTAATAAAATACTTATCGTAAGATGCACGAAAATAGTCCGATGGAAATTTTAACAGCTGTGTTCCCCCTCATCCCCTCTCGCCCTGCAATGTTGTCATTTGTGGTTATGTTTACCATGTGTAATACAGTATAAAAATGTTTTTCAGAATAAATTTGGCAACAATGTATCGACTATCTTCGGACTATTTTCGTGAATCCTACTATAATTATTATATGGGTTAAAAATGTTTGTACTTGATTTCGTAATTTTATTTGTAGCGTACTAAAAGTCAAAGGATAATCTTTAATGATGTAGGAGTGTCCATGGTATACGGGGACGTGTTCCTCGTGGTGGTGGTGGTGGTAGTGTTGAGGGTGGATGTTGTGTTCCCGGTGGACGACGGCGTTAAAGGCAGTGTGGTGGTCAGCTGTGTAGTGGACGACGCGCTTGGAACCGTCCGCCTCCACCAGCTCGTCGCTGCCGTGCACCACATCCCCGTCGCGCTCCTTCTGGCTCTTGATGTCGCCGGTGTGGCTGTCGTGGACGCCGTACTCGAACTTGTACTTGGGGTGAGGGTCGTGGTAGTCCTCCTTGTACTCCACGTGGAACCCGTGGTCGTGGTGGCCGTACTGGGGATATGCGGTGGCCGTCGAAAAAACGACGAACACAACAGCAATCACCTAGTACATTCGTGACACATTTTTACTCCATGATTTCTAAGATGGCGAAATTAATATATTCCAATTGATGCTATTTAGCTCATTCAAACTTAAAAACTTCATTGTTCCAAGTTTCAAACTTAGTTAGGACATGTGAAATTGCAGCTTACAATACCTGAACTTTATATTTCTTTTGAAACCATCTATCTATAATTCCTTAGTTTTAAAAATTAAATTCTTCGATATTGTATGCATATACAATTTTATTGCATGAGAAATTTAACCACACAATATACATAAATTTACAGTTATGCTAAAGGATTTTTGCTTACCACAGACACCATGTTAATTTCTTTCTTATCTGCCGATATCGGTAGACTGATATAATTTCGACGTTACTCGGTGGTTTTATAGTTACACACGAAACACATTATTTACCCTTCACTGCACTATGTCGGTAGTCCTTGATTTGGTAACTCAATAATTATCGAATACCAGATATCCAAGGTTTATAATGTAATAGATAAATTTAGCTTTTTTGTCATAAAATTATTACTAAAAATACGCTTGTTTTTAACAGTTTCTCACAGTTTAACTTGTATTTCAACGTTATTGCAGTTTATTTAGGTTAAAATTATGTAATACTACAAAGGGAGCCCGAAATTAAATCCATGGGAAATTATGCTCTTTAGAATTATTAAGTGTCCAATTCGCTTCCACTAAAACTTGTTCGCTCCGCTCACTCTTCCTCTTTTTTATGACTCGCTCACTCGCCAGGAGTGTTGCATTTAAGTATAAATTTACTAAACCCCAGGTCAAAGATGTAACATGTTTATATCTGCAATTATCAGCTAATTTTTGTTCTATTTAGTAGCTACAAAAAAACTCTTTATAAGGCTGACATTGGAACTTTGAACTGCTCTAGAACTAAAATCAAATTTTTTTCTCAGCCGAGGGAACAAACCTACATTTATTCCTCTCTGCCAAAACCCCTATATTAAAAAAAAAAATAAAAAAATAAATCCTTGGACAAACAAAAATTTTTGCTCGTACGAACAGTGCATTTTCGAAAGAACAAGAGATTTTCGAATTGGTAGTATAAAATTCAGAGTATAAATCAAATAAAAAATTTATGGACGCTTTACTTTTAACTTTTTTAGTTTGAAAATTTATTACAATATCCTTGTTTAATAATACCCTTAAAATACAATACAATGTAATTTTTTAATTTTATTTTGTAAATTATTCAGGAAATAAAATATATTTAGTGATTTTATGTATCATTTTTTTAAACACACACATATATATATATATATATAAAGTTTGAAAATTAATATTTTAACATAACGTTTATGCTTCTATGTATCATACGACAGTTACATGCCAATAAGATCCAGGTTCACTTGGCATAGGAACTTCAGTTGACCCTAACATTAAATGTCGCCTTTGTTAGTGAGGGCTAACTTTTAACACTGAATTTAATTGGTCGTACAAACCTTTAACCTTATTTACGTTTGTAGGGGTGCAATAATCAACTATTATCTGTTTAGTTGTAAGGCATATGATTTAATTTGATCTTAATAAAATAAATTACTGTTTGAAGAGTATCTTGTTTTAATCAACGATTAGGCTCCTTTAATCTAAATAACGAGATCCAAAGGTTTTACAATCTATTTCTGAAAAATTAATTTCTTACGCTGCTATAAATTTTGTGCAGTTCATTGCCTTTTAAGTAAGGGTTTGTGGATTGAATTTTACCCAAGTTGAAAATTTAATGTGGTATTTGTCTTTACCGAAAACTTGAAAAACGTGTATGGTTTATGGTTCATTAGTTTCTTTTTTCTTAAATTTTTTGGTTATCTTGCAATATTATTAAATAGTTTTTATTGTGGATTATATACACATGTATTTTAGTATTTAATAGACAATAATTACCTTTTCTCCACCTCGTTTTACTTTTTTGAAGTCAACTACAAATGTTACTGAGTCTTTGTACACTAGTATTACTTATTGAGATGTTCATTAGAGTTTTTACCATTAAAATTGAATTTTTCAATGTCTTTTTCGCGTTCTTAGTTAATGATCTAGTCTTGGATATTGTCAATTATTAGAAAAAAACTTAACATTTGCAAGAAAAAGCATTTGAAATGAACTCAGTTACCATTTGTCTAAATGCGCATTTCTCAAAATCCCGACATCATTAAAAAAGGTAAATTAATTTGTTCATCACATAATAATACGTTTTTAGCGAATTTCCCTATAGGGAACACGCTATTACGGTAGTAGCCATGGTAAGACCTAAGCCCGGGACCACTTTACTTTTTCATTTTGAGGTCCCCAGAAGCCAAAAACACCATTCGTTCATTTTCATATATATGTATATATATATATATATATATATATATATATATATATATATATATATATATCTATGTGTCCGTGGTACTGATAACTTTTGAAGGGGACCTCCGATTTTGATAAAATTTGGTATGGAGGTGTAAGACCAGGTCTATTTTCATGAGTTCGCGAACCAGCATCTTCGGGTTATGGGAACGGGGTTTTATGGGGTTTCAAAGGGGTCAAAAATGGGGTTTTGGCATTTTTGGACCTTAATTTTTAAAATTCATCAATTTTAACTGAAACCATTTAAAAGACCTTAAAAAAACAAACAATTTAGTATTTTGAATTTTTATCATAGCATAACTGGTTACGGGGAAAATCCAAAAATAAGTTTTCCATGTTATTCTTATGGGAAATCAAGAAAACCCTGTATCTTGCTTATTTATTGACATAACTTAATCAAATTTGGTATGTACATTATCTATATAAGGTTTAACTTATACTTGCTTACAAAACCCATATGGCGGCAAACCTACATACTCACCCCCATGGGGTTTATGGGGAAATAAAAAATTGCCAGGGCTTGATTTTTTGTTTACATTCTTTTTTACAATTTTTTGTTAACATTCACCAATTATTGATTAACTTAGATTTTCAAACAACAAACCCATGGCAGCAAAACTACATGCTAGATCCTGTGGTGTTTTTATGGGGAAAGTAAATAATCTGAAATTCCATTGGAAATTCGCTGAGTACGCAGGTTTGCTGCGACGGGGGTATTATACATTAAACTGTACAAACTTATCTTCATGATCCAGTGCGTACAGATATTTGGATATTTTATATTGGCGGTTTCGCACCTCGCCACGCACCGCCGGCCTCCCGATGCTGCGCTGTGTAGGTCAGTGTACCGCGCTGCAGGAGTGGTGGGGCTGCGCTGCCACTGCGCCGGTGCCGGGAACTGGTTGTTCAAGGTAACGGTTCAAGTCCAAGGTCCCCGCGCCGCTCAGTGTCTTCCCGCGCACGGAGATGTCCGTGCGCGTAATATTGCGCGTTTTTGTAAATATTGTCCGATGGACGGCGCGTCCACACTGTTTAATCCTGTTTTTATTGCGCAATGCTTCAAGATTGCTTATCAACGAAAATTGTTTTATATTAAACAATTGTGCATTATGAAAGTGTGTGGTTAGTGTCAAGTGTTAAAGTGCCAACTCTGTTTAGTTGGATTTATTTTTGTAAGTTATTTGTTATTTAACATATTGCACTTACTTAAATAAATAAGAGCAATGTTTTCATGAGATCGCCTAAGCTTGATGTAAATCAATTAATTATATCGCCTTAGTTTGTTGCGTTTTCATAAAGATGACCCATATACATTCATCGCTTGATCTGATATTTTCATGAACATTACATGCATATAAACGTTTCTCAGTAGATGTAACCTTTTAACCTTTTCTTGGTTCTTTGATTTGTGACAAAAAACTACACTATGTAATGTAGTGTAATTTATTTGTTTGTGATACTGATTTTTCATTACTTTGCTCTGTAATGGAGTATTTTTCAAGACAGATGAAAGTATTAAAGTGGCCATTTTTCTAGAAGCTTCACTTTGGGACTTCTAATGAAATATAGATATTTATAAAGGCCTTTGAATGGATTATTAAAATACCATGTTTTTATGTCAAACTTTTCTTAAATGTAAAGTAATGTAATTTTTACTGTTGTTAAATTGTAAATGTCTTACACTTGCTGTTTTATTTTTAAAAATAGTAATATTGGCCCTACACGAGTCTACTACATTGACAGTCTAAAAAAATTGAAAGGAGAAGATGTGATTGTAAATATAAATAACGTGCTTTTTTTCTTTTTTTTTAATATATATTAAATTAATTTGTGGTTTTAGTGCCTGTCGTTTATACGTGTATATCACACGAGAACATGACTTAAGATTTACTTATCCCAAACAATCAAACAGGTAATTTAATTTCTTAGAAAAATGTTTATGGCAATTAAAAAGCACATGGGAAAAAAGTTTTATGGTAAAAACTGAATTTTTTGTAAATATTTAATAAGGGGTTAACTGTGTTCCCTTCACATCAATTCCTTAGGTGTCCGAAAAGTTCCCTTCCCTTCCTATTTTTTAAAGGTCAAGATAACGAGATTATTTTTGGGGCAATCTCAGCAATAAAAAGAATTAATTAACCTTTGATTTGTCCAAAATATTAACCGCCACAAACAAAATTAGGGTTTTAAAGTTTTGCCAGTTTATGTCTTGATTGAAACGACACGTACACCAAGTAAAGTACGAACTGAATAAAATCAACTGACACTATAAACAATCAATTAAGGGAGTGCTTTTTTATTGCACATCGTTTTTCTTGCAATGCATTGATCGAAAGACTAACTTTCCAAACGTATTTTCATTACATATTTAAAAATGAACCTTACATGATGGCAAGATCTTAGCTGGTACCTCAATATATACAAAAAACTGAATAAAATGTTTAAAGTAAAAAAAGTTTATTTACATAGTAAATATATGCTTTGTACAGTGTTGTTGTGGTGGTGTTGACTGGTGACTAGTATCTGGGGTACCCGGCGGGGGCGGCGGGCACTCTGTCCACCTTAGCCTGAAACCCGTAGCCGGTGTCCTCGTAGGTGACCACCCTCTTGGTGCCGTCGGGCTCCAGCAGCTCGTACACGCCGTACACCACGTCGCCGTCACGTGACTCCTTCTGGCTCTTCACGTCGTACGTGTACGGGTCGTTGACGGCGTACGCGAACTCGTACTTGGGCGGCGCGTACGGCTCTGGCGCGTAGCCGTAGGACGGTTTGTAGCCGTAGCCGCCGTACTGCGCCGACGCTAAGCAAACCGCCGCCAACAGAAGAGTGAAGATCTGTGGGGATGAAATTACATTGATAATTTGTCAATCAATACACCAACTCTTGGTGTTTGACTCATTTATCTTGACACACTGTAATAAATGTTTCACATCTCAAATCTTTCAGGTTTTCCCTTTCGAACTCTCTTTTCTGAGTACTTTTTTGTAACTCCCTTATGACGATTCTACGATTTTATTCCTACTAAAAATATATAAAATAATTGTGCTTATTATAAAAAGTAGTGTCTCATTAACAGGCAAACAACAGTATGTAAAATCAAAACAATATAAATATTATGTTCAACTTTCTTGAAATGTTGTTGTGTTTTAGACATGCTAAGTGCCGAATATGTTTTACCACTCAATAAAATAATTTATTCTCTCACTTTAGTATTTTAATATTTCACTTTACTGAAAATAAAAATTCTAGAGTCTCTTGGCCTTAAGTTAAATTCCGTTTAAATATGTTTTATTTATGTCAAAATTTTCGTGTTGAATTCATAAAGTTGCAAGATCGTATAGTATCACATAAACTGTCATATTAATTGTGTCTTAGAGCTGGGTGTAGATCACAACGCCACACAATAGTTGAGGCCTTTCTCTTACGTAAAAATATAAAACTAAGCATGACATAAATTAGTTCGAGAATGAGCATTTAATAAAACCATACTTTATCACTTTAAAAAAATTGTTACTTATAGATATTTTCTTTAAATGTAAAATTATGATTAATAATATTTTATTGGTGCACAGCAAGATACTCACCGCAAGAGCCATGTTCGGTGAGTGTGCGGGTGCAGGTTGGCGTCGCTGACCAGTGACATGTCCTCGCTTATATATACATACCAGTGTTATCACCAGGGCCCCGCCCCACACCCACCGGGGCACCGGGCCGCAAACTCGTTCCAGTGTCGTTGAAATGATCATTGGTCACCGCCAAATGTCCGCTGCCACGTAAATCTGGCCGGCCGACACGCCGTGGGGCGGAAAATGACGTATGGGGCTACGTTATTGGACTGCACAGTGCACAGTGCACAGGCGTCGAATTCTAGTAAATTGCACGAAAATAGTCTGATGGAAATGTTAACAGATGGGTCCCCATCAACCCTTCTCGAACTACATGTTTTTCGTTTGTTTACCAAGTGTACAATAAGTTGAGTGACTATTTTCGTACAACTTACCAGCAGCAAATGTGTGGAATTTTAAATTTCTCAGATTTTCTTTTTTAATTAGAACGATAATAGTATATCATCAGTTTTCCAGAGTACACGTAGTTGAAGGGTAGAATTTTTCGGGTTAAGTTTGAAAACTTGGGTGTTTGGACTATGGTAACAGGGGTTTGAGGGTTCTTAAAAAGAGGTATTCTACTAAATATATACATAGTACGCTTGTCTACAAAATTCTATAAATTATTTCAATTTTTTCGTATAGAAAATTAACACCAAAAACTTATTTATTGACCTTAGCTGGCTTATTTATTAACATAACTTAAAACTGTTTTGTTTAGGCTTTTACTTTTGCTAGACAGTTCTTAATTTATTGCTTACAATATCCAAATGATGTCAATTCTTCATACTAATTACCATGGCTATCTACTTTATGAGGAAATATAAAATGCCATATCTTGAAACTAGTCGGTGTGAACTTTTACTAGGTAGTAATTGAACTATATTTGATTTCACCACTTAATAGTGTTCTTGGTAGAACCCAATGGAAAATGACGCCATATTGCCACTGGCACGAGTGATTTTGACTCTGAGTATTCATGTCTACTGTGACGGGAGTATTTACAATTTGATACAGTCAGTTAGGTTTGGATGTTTATGTAAATTTGACAATAACGTTTTGGCGACCTGGAATTGCAGCTATCACAAATGAATTAACTCACCGTCAATGCTATCCAAAAGTTTTATCCTTGTGGACAATTGTTTTGTCCCTTTAATATAAGGGCAAAACAACCGTTTGTGTTTTAACCTGAAGACCGTGCTGAAGATGCCCCTATATTAAAGGGGCGATACAATTGTCCACAAGGATAAAACTTTTGGATTGCATTGACGGTGAGTTAATTCATTTAAATTTGATATTTTATTGTGTTGCTAAAGAAATTTTAAAAATTAAGCTTTAGCCTAATAAACTGTCAATATTTTCAGGAACTTTTTGACCAATAAAACTGATAAAACATCAAATTTTTATCCTATATAATAAAACAATGCATTTCAGTGTTTAGAGAGAAAGCTACTGAACGGATTGTGGTCATGTAGGTGTCAATGGATTTTTTAACGCCCTTAGATGACAGGAAAAATATGGGTTGCCTGGGGAAATGCCTTGCAACTCCGTAAATAAAAATTAAACCTTACTTAGACCACTGTAAGTCGTTTTATGCAGATGTGTTTACTGCTCCAAGTAATCCATATCCTACACTAAAATTTGACACCACTGCTGGTTCACAAAATAATTTCTGTAAACAAAATAGACAATATTTCACGATTAGCAAGAGGAAGCACAGAGTACAAAATAAAAAAGGAAAATATTTATTTAAGCACCAATACTTAAACATAATTTAGGTTACTACATAAAGAAAGTTTATTTTCCATTATTTCATCTGAACTTGATATGTTAATCATTAAGATAGTAAATATTATTATAGTAAATATTTAATTAATAAATATATAAACACATCAATATAATTGTTTGATTATAAATTTTAGCCACATTAAAATCGATTTCCTGTAACATACACAGGGGCACGGAAAAGTCTGGAAACAGCTAAAAATTGTTATTTTTGTCAATTTTAAAACTCTGTAAATTTAATTGGGAGCTAAATAATTATCATATAACGTTATTACTAAATTATCATATTCGTATGGTTTTTGTGGAGGGAGATCAGCAATTAACTGAGAGTTCTCTTCACCTGAAAGCCCTGCATTGTTTTGTTGTCAATGCTGGTGGACTAACAACACCTTTTTGCCTCACATGTTTGTACATGTACAGTAAACGTGTACATGGGTTGAGGGTCGTAGTAATCCTCCGTGTATATATTAATAACGTGACTTTCGAACCACGTTATTACTGAGTGACCAAGAATAACCACGCTGAAGCTTCAAATGCCTTCAATACCTTTAAACTTTCCTTTAAGACTTCCTTCGGAGACGATCCTTTGAGGCATTCATGAAGACTTTAGTCTGCGGTAATTTTCAACGCTATCAGCTAGGGAATTTAATATGTAATAAACATTGGTATTACTTGAATTTGTTACTGGAATTCAGCTAGTATTATATGAATAATTTATCTTTAACTTTTATAAAATAAAGAAAAAATATTTTGTTAACTATTTTATCTTGCTACCATGACTGAGTTTTTGTTCCACTAAATTAAATTAGCTCAAGAATTTCCAGAATTCAGACGGGGCAACTTGCCAGAAGTGATGTGGTCCAGTATGCAAATACAAGAGTCGGGTTACGAACATGCTCCCATTCACTATGTGAAGCGCAAATAATTGGGCTAAGCCAGCAGTCGGAAGCCTTGTCGGACTACTTGCCGCCAGACTCTGACGCAACGTCCAATTAGGTAAACATCACTTTGGAATACCAACATCTGGTGTCCATGGTTGATGACTCAGTTCGTTACTTTTACCATTTCAGTACATGGTTGAATTTAGACTGAATTTCTTTGTTGTCAAGATACATAATATTCAGCCAATGTAACACTAATACACCAAATAATGCCAAACAAAAGCACTTTAAATCAAAATAGTTATCCTCGAACCGTTTCAAATTTTACAGTTTTAATATTTAATACATTAAAATAGTATTAAATGTTCAATGGCTTTCGTTCCAGCAGTTCCTTTTTAAGGTGCAACCGTATTACCTAGCACCACTTATTTCTAAATAGTTGTTGACTTGTTGGAAAAATTAATACAATACTCTCAATGGTTTGGATCTGTTTTACACGAATATACTATGCCTGAATGTGAATGCCCTTACGAGACCTCAGGCGTGTGTTCCTTACCATTTTGAGTTGACCCCAAAGTGTATTGGTTGAAGAATCTACTGGTATGCCTGGAAGAGGATTAGCGTATTGGATCCCTTTGGCTAAAAGTGTTCGCATAATGTTATTAAATAAAAAATGTTTTTAAATTAAAGAGACTCTTCAAAAAAGATATGAAAAAATCAGCAAATGCAAAGAAGTTTAGTTATCCTAATATTTTTAAACCTTTACCATTTAAAAATAACTCCAAGAAAATTAATATTAATTTTTAATGTATTTCTAATGTTTAAATTGTTCGAGTGTTCTTTTACATTCAACCTAAATTTGATAGTCTATGTTTTGTGACCTTTCCACTAGTTAAACTACTTAGGATAAAAACACACTCGAGAAAACATTACTTATGTTTAAAGATGGTGGCTGGTGAAGAAGTGCGTATTTATTAAAGTATCAAAGTACTTTATTTATTTTTTAGGATTACAATATCATTTATAAGTTTAGTATAGGTGGCCGTAGGAGTGTTCATGATAAACTGGGAGGTGTTCCTCGTGATGGTGGTAGCGTTGAGGGTGGACGTTGTGTTCCCGGTGGACGACGGCGTTAAAGCCAGTGTGGTGGTCAGCTGTGTAGTGGACGACGCGCTTGGAACCGTCCGCCTCCACCAGCTCGTAGCTGCCGTGCACCACATCCCCGTCGCGCTCCTCCTTCTGGCTCTTGATGTCGCCGGTGTGGCTGTCGTGGACGCCGTACTCGAACTTGTACTTGGGGTGAGGGTCGTAGTAATCCTCCTTGTACTCCACGTGGAACCCGTGGCCATGGTCTTCTACATGCTCGTGGCCGTGATCATAGTGGCTGTATTGCGGGAAGGCCATAACTGCAGCAGTTAGGAAAAGTCCGAGTGTCAGCTGTAACACATTTTTTAGTTTCATTACCGATATTTCTTCAGTTGTGAGGAAGCTCACATTGGTTATTTACTAATTTACATCTCCTGCTAATTATCATTAAGTCATATTTCACGAAATATATTTTCTAACTCTTAACCATTTTACAAAAGTTTAAGTATAAATTTTACCAACAGATATGAAAAACTACCTGGTGAATCATGTTGTGCGTCTGTTGTGATCGGCAGATGACTGATACGTCGGAGCGGTACCGGGTGTGTGATATACTACTCGTAGTCATGGTTGAACTGCTATCACATCCGTTCGGTAATTAATATTGTTGAGTGATTCGCCATTTCAAAATTCATCTATATTTAACGCCCAAAGATGTCCCGATGGGAAATAAATTAATTGAGTGATGAAGAAATTTGCTGTTTAAAAGTAACGAAATTAAAATATGTGACTTTAAAAAACTAAAAACTTTGATACGCACTTTTTAAAAATATACCTTCTTTGAAAGAGTATGAACTACCGTAATTCATATTTTAGCCTTAACTATTATACCTAAAGGAGAGTAAGATAACTGTGTTATCCATTTTTTAATAATGTAATTTCTACAATTGAGGAGGTCTATGTAAAAAGGGCGTATGCCGGTATACGCCCTTTTAGTGTAGTAAAATTAGTCGGGAAAAATGAAATAATTTTTGGAAAGCTAATTTCTTTTAGAATGTGTTCTATGGCGTCCCCTGACCCTCCTCCAAAAAGTCCCCAGAAATCCTATATGGGGATCACATTTAAAAATGAGGTGTTGGCCCATAAGGAGTTACATTAAAATTTGATATTAAGCATACTAAATTTAAACACATTCCAGAAGGTTTATATATATCAAATTAAAGGTCTTTAAATGTAGAATAAAATGCCGTAAACCCGACCTCAATATAACTGTCGGGAGTGAAATGGCAGGCGTTCAAAGTTTAGAATAAAATAATATTATCAAAACTTTGAAATACAATAACTTCCGACATATTTGACCTTTTGAGGTCTGGTTTTCGGCTACGTACTCTCCTTACTAAGACCTTTAAAATTATGTATAGCATGGCTATGGACTAAGAAATTTTTTTAAAAACTTCCTCTTTGGGACGTCCATATGGAGGGTGGTTCAAGGGTACTATGATAAGCATATGACTAGCTACCCGCATTTTCAAAGGCAATTGTAAAAGCAAACGTTTGCCGCAAACCGCACCTCAAAAGGTCAAATATTTCGAAAATTATTACATTTTTAAGCGTTTAAGTTATAATTTGATTTTTATTCAAAGTTTGCAGGCTGCCGTTTTTGACTCAGGCAACCTTTTGAGATGGGGTTTGCGGCATTAAATTCTACTACTTAAGAGCTTTAATTTGATGTACATAAACCCATTGGTCAAAGAAAGATTTATTTTTTTATTCCACTTGGGCCATCCCATCATTTTTAGGCATGTTGCCCACTGGGGATTTTAGGGGACTTTTCTGAGGGAGGTCAGGGGATGGCATAGAACACATTTCAGCAAAAATTAGCTGTCCAAAAATTATTTCATTTTCCAGCCAAAATTTGGCTTAACTTTACTACACTATTTTTGCGGAGATGGCGTTTTCAGATTCCTTGTGTTTTCATTTGTAAGGCTGTGAAATTTCATGTTTGTATCTCTTTGTTTCACCTTCTACTGTCTGATTGTATCAGCTGATGTTTAGGTCTATGTAAAAAGGGCGTATGCCGGTATAGCGCCCTTTTTGCGGAGATGGCGTTTTCAGATGCCTTGTGTTTTCATTTGTAAGTCTGTGAAATTTCATGTTTGTATCTCTTTGTTTCAACTTCTACTGTCTGATTGTATCAGCTGATGTTTAGCCCTCCTATGTAAAAAGGATGTAATGTCTATGTAAAAAGGACTTATAAAAACATGTCTATGTAAAAAGGGCGTATGAAAAACATGGCGGCAAGCCATCTCCTGAAAAAGGGCATATGTAAGCATTTTTTGCAAAAGGAATTTCTTTAATATTTTAAAATAAACACTCCTACTTGTAAATATAAAACGAATCACCGATTATTGAATATTATTTCATTAATAATAGTTTAAGTTGTCTAGGTTTCAGGTTAAAAGATGCACTTGAATGAAGTTTTGCACACTCCATATCTCAATTGTTGGTTTTCAGACTACAGCCCTTTTTACATAGACCTCCTCAATTTTAAGTTGTTCCAGCTGTTTTTCATTTTGTATTTACAAAACGTTATTTTTTCATTTTTAGAGTAAACCTATTAAAATAAAATATTAAGTCATAACATAAAAAATGTTTACCATTAAAACTTCCACCGATGTAGTATTTGTCTATTATTCATTTGTTGTGTTTGCTTTTAGGTTTTTTTTATACACGAACTAAATCCGTATGCATTATGAAGGAATACTATTGCTAAACTTGAAATAAAAATAAATTTAGTGTTAATCTACGTTAAAAAGTGTACAATTTTGTTCGATTATGCGAAAAGAACAAATTTGAGCGCCACTACTTTCGTTACTGATTATTTTTTGTTGTTTTTTTTTCAAAGTATTTGTGTTCTTCACCTTATATATTAATAATGACATTGTATTCAGGTGACAATATTTATCTATACAATTTGAATTAAGATATATAATTATAACTAAGATATAAGATATAAGATATAAGATATAACTAAGATATATAATTTTGATAAAGCCTGTTTTAAAGTTAAAAATAATATAGTTCTCTTCCGGTTATTTCCAGCCAAACATGTTTCCAAGTGTTTTTATTGTGTTTTTATTACCGAATTTCCCTATAGGGAATAAGCTTTTACGGTATTACTCATGGTAAGACCTAAGCCCGGAACCATGTTACTTTTCCGTTTTGAGGTTCCCCAAAAGCCAAAAACACCATTCGTTCATTTTCATATATATTTCTTATATTTCAAGTGTCCCTGGTACCGATAACTTTTGAAGGGGACCTCCGATTTGGATGAAATTTGGTATGAAGGTGTTGGACCAGGTCTATTTTCATGAGTTCGCGAACCAGCATTGTCATGTTATGGGAACGGGGTTTTGTGTGGTTTCAAAAGGGTCAAAAATGGTTTTTGGCATTTTCGAACATAAGTTTTCAAAATTCAACATTAACTAAAACCATTTTAAAAAAGCTTAAAAAAATAGGTATTTTGAATTTTTAACATGGCTTAACAGGTTACGGAGAAAATCCAAAACGAGGGTTTGAATGTTATTTTTAATGGGAATTAACAAACCCCTGTATCTCACTTATTTATTGACACAACTTGACCAAATTTGGTATTCACATTCACTTGGTAGGGGTTAACTTATATTTACTTACAGCACCCGTATGGCGCAAACCTACCTACTCCACCCCAAGACCCATATGGGGTTTATGGGGAAAATGAAAAATATGAGAATTTGATGTAATTTAGTTACATGCACTTTGAATGGTTTTTCGTATATCTACTTGCAATCCCCCAAGGCAGCAAACATACGAATCCGTTCCCATTGTGTTTATGGGGGAAGTTAAGAAAAAAAATTTAAGCCTGTTGGAAATTCGAGGAGTACGCAGGTCTTCTGCGACGGGGGTATTAATTAGGCACTGCTGTACACATTTTAGTTTACACTTGAATAAAGCCAGTTCTGGCAATATACGTAATATCTAATTAACGTAATAAACAATAAACGTAACGTAATAAACAATAAACGTAATATCTAACTTATTCCTCATTATTGACTAAAACAAACACTGGGTCTGATGATATAAGGTGTTCACTGAGTGTGAAGTATGCGGCTGCTTACGTCAGTTTACAGTACACTTGGAACATACTTGGAACATGTGCACGCTAATGTATTCTTTTCCTCTTTCCACTGACGAACTAATCGAGCAGTAACTTTACAATGCAAGCTCAGGTAAACGTTACTCTTTAAAAATTTCCCAACCATTTTTGTATTTTTCTCTGTAAATATTATGGAGAAGAACTTTGTGTCATAAAAATGAATTTTACTAATTATTGAATATATATCAAATCATATTTAATTTTCACATAATATAATTTAAGTTTGATTTACAATGTAGTACTCATTGTGATTGTGATGTGGTTTTTATTATATAATTAAGTGGGATATTGAATTTAAAATAAACCTTTTGAAAATAAAAATAGTTTGTTTTTTAACTATAGACATTTACAATATGATACTGTGATGACAGTAAATACTGTAATTAAAATATTTACAATACAATGTTAGATGACACGAACTTCATAATAAGTTTCTATGTATAAAAATTCTTGTTATGCAGTTATTAATCTCAAATTTCTAACATATCCGACGTGTTTCAGTTTACTATCGTAATATGCCTGGCGGCAGTAGTAATGGCTTTCCCGCAATACAGCCATTATGAGCACGGCAACGAGCATGTACAAGATCACGGCCACGGGTTCCACGTGGAGTACAAGGAGGACTACCACGACCCTCACCCCAAGTACAAGTTCGAGTACGGCGTCCACGACAGCCACACCGGCGACATCAAGAGCCAGAAGGAGGAGCGCGACGGGGATGTGGTGCACGGCAGCTACGAGCTGGTGGAGGCGGACGGTTCCAAGCGCGTCGTCCACTACACAGCTGACCACCACACTGGCTTTAACGCCGTCGTCCACCGGGAACACAACGTCCACCCTCAACATTACCACCACTACGAGGAACATGTACCAGTATACCTTGGACACTGATTTCTGTAATATTAGTAAACTTGTACCTGATGTTATTACCCTTGATATTGTAATTAAATCTTTTAAATAATTTAAATAATTTTATTAATTATCCTCAATCATCCCCACTATTTTTTACAATAGTGTGTATAGTTTGGCGTTAAGTTCGGCTGTCCACAAGAAGGAAATTTGTCTTTTAAATTTGTAGTTAAAAAATTAACTAATCGAAATACGTCTTTTGTTTGCAAAAGACAACACTGGAAGCATAGAATATTAAATTTAATACGTTGAAAAATACTGAAATATTAATAATTTTTAGCCATAATGTCTCTGCAATTACCATTTTTCAGTGTCCTAAAAATATTGCCTTATGAATACTTAAAGTAATAGTTTTAGTTAAATATTTTAGTTCATTGGGGCTTATTTGTGATCACATCAAACCTTCGGTTGTGCCATGATTTGATTATTATTCTCTTCATCTGGAGAGTTGGTGTATGCAGTTTTTAATTGTTTCTTATTATTATTGCTAAATAATCTTTAGATTTTCGTGATTAACAAGTGCAAATCACGTTATGTAATAAAACACTTATACATATAAGTTATTTTTAAATATACCGTACCCTAAAACAATTCAGTTATGAACTAGAATTTATTTAAATGTAACAGGGTGTTTTTGGATAGGATTGTCAGTATAGCATTAAAGAAGTATTCAATAGTGCTAAAGATTACATAGAGATCATTTTTTAAGATTCATTTTTACCTATATACGAAAACTATTTATGCACTTATCTTGTTAACATGATAGAACAACTGGCCAAACTTAATTTTTTTTTTCGACTTGTTTAGAAAATTGCCTTTTGAATCCAAAGGCTCCTTTTAGTATAAAAATTGTTATAAAACAGTGAATACCAAAGTGCATAAAATATTTTTAAATATCACAAAATATCCTAGTCTTTTTTTCAACTATCGTATTATAGAAAAGTTTTAAATGCCAAAAATACAATGACAACTGTGCCTTGATAAACTACCTGTTTCATGTAAATAAAACCAATAGGCATTTCACTAATATAAAATCAGTATATCTGCTTTCATTAAAATTGTCATTCAGACAGATTTTTCATTTTATATATTGTTTTATTTAGGGTGTTAATTAATTGAATGGTTTATGCTCCTCCGTGTTTTGCACAGTAACTTCAAAATTTGGAATCATAGCCTAGATATTCCGTTTTGGAAATACAAAAAATTAGTATTTATTTAAAGTCTTGACTGTTGTAAAGCCGCGGGCTTACTCTGGTGACGGGAATAGTAGCTCTCCGGACGCCCGCCTCGCTACGCGCCACTGCTGGTGTCGCGTTTTTTCATGCACTTAGTAATTGTTGAAGAGCTTGTGGCCTACTTTTGTCGCGCAGGCGTTTTACAATTTTTATGTGGTACATTTATTTCTCCTACGAAGTTACATTTAAATAAATCTATTATTTTTGAAGATTTTATGTGTCGTTTGTGTGTCTTCACAATTCCAACATCAATTTCATTTAAATGTAAGAATATAAAAATAACGTTTTAGTGAATTTATTTTATTTTAGCTTTATAGTTAAATTTATGTTAGTTTTTTAAGATGAATTAATCCCATACACTACATAAATTTCAGCTCTGTAGGTGAAATAGTTTTTTCTGAAAATTGTATCAAAATTTGCAGATTTCAGTACGTCTGACCTTAAAAGCCCTTAAAGCAACTGTCTAAAATAAAAAATAAACATTTAACGTCATATTTACAACGTAAAATGTGGTTTAAGCAAAATAAGTAGGGAGAAAAATTTGTGTGCACAAGCTTAAGCCGTTGCCTTTATGAAGGTGATCGTTTCGAGTATTTGTGTAAACTAAAAGATTTATATTTTGCTATAAGAATTGTGTTTTCTTACCTTTATCTTTTGTTTTCAGGTATGATCTGCATTTTTCGACTATGAACTCGAAAGGTAGGTGATTCCTTAGATGAACAAGTTAAACTTAAAATTGTATATCAAGTACAATATTTTTAGAATAAGGCGCATAGCGTGATATTTTATATTTATTTATTAAAGTGAAAGAAAAAACATGATTTTTTTTATAAAAACAAATATATGATTATAAATGAGTATACCAATTGTCAAGAGGCTTCGTGTTGTCAGTAAGACTCTTCAATTCTAGAAAGAACTGGCGTTTCTTTTAAACGGTGTCTGGCGTTTAAGCTTGCTGCTTGCCATTTGTCAAACGTGGTAACCGTGATTATTGGAAAAATTGTGTCCACCAAGCTTTAGAAACATGTCAGTGAAACAAAAACAGTTTAAAAACAAACGACTGAAGGAACCCAATAGCCATATTTACTTCGTTGGTTGATATATTTACTTAATTCAGACATCAACAGCCTCAGCAAGATCTTTGATGAGAGTTCCAACTGTTTATCTTCATAACACCACTAACATATAACAACACCTGGTCTCTACCTTAATGTCGTAAAATTTTTTAACAAATATTTTTGTGCCCTCTGGTTTAGTAATATCCAGTATCCAGTATATAGTAATATCCAGTCTTTCGAAGCCATTGTTGTAACTACTTGCTAGGAATGAAAGAACCATGGCTAAAAAACTGACGACATCTTATGACCAAGTCCCAATATGTATTTTTTCTTTTTTTCATAGACCCACAATCTCCAATAAACTGTAATATGTCTAATCTAGTTTTTCTATATAAAAAAATCAAGAATAAAATCTTAAATGTTCGATGGGATTTATTTAGCTGCGTACTTTTGATCTCACGAGCTTGTGACACAAAAGCGAGCATATAATAAATAGGAAAATTAGTGATCCTAAAATAATGGCTGACGAAATAAATGGCTTCTTCTCAACTTCAGTTTCAAAAATGTTGAAAAATTCTAATGAACCTCTTCTGATAAAAGGATGTGTGAAACATGAGAGGGAATTACTTCATCACTTTTGCAAAATTAGTGAAAAAGATGTCAGATCTGTCATATTTCAACTTAAAAACTCCTCATCAAGTGGGCCTGATGATGTACCTACATTCATCATAAAACAAACCGCATACCTTATTTCAAGCCCATTGAAATTTATAATAAACAATTCATTCACAGCTGGAATTTTTCCGGAACAACTGAAACTCTCTAAAATTATCCCCATTATAAAAAATAAACGTGAGGGGTGTGAGATTAATAACCTACGGCCCATTACTTTAACATCTGTTTTTTCTAAAATATTTGAAAGAATTGTTTATGACCAGCTAATACAATACACTGAAACATTCTCTATCATCTCAAATAACCAATTTGGATTTATGAATAAAAGAAGCACTGTGGATGCTATATATAAATTAATATCATCAATTACCAGTGACCTTGATCAAAATGTTCCTACTTCAGCAATATTCTTAGATGTTGCCAAAGCATTTGACAGTGTGAACCATGAGTTACTTTTGAATAAATTAATGAACTATGGCATATATGGCAAATCACTCAATTGGATTGAATCATTTTTGTCGAATAGAAGAAATTACACAGAAATAAAACGGAATGACCAACTAACAAGTTCAAAATTCATATCAGAATGCTCAATTGTCAACATAGGAGTGCCACAAGGAACAGCCCTAGGTCCTTTATTTTTTATTCTATATATAAACCAATTGGCAGATGTCCCAGGAGAAGGAAGTGTAATATTATTTGCAGATGACACAACCTTTTATAACTCTAATCCAAATTTTTCAGATTTAGACATTTCTAATTTTATCCAAATTTAAAACATTATCAATTGGTTTAACGAAAACAGTTTAAAAGTTAATAACAATAAAACAAAGTTTATATCATTTAATAAGAATAAAACAAAAGTAACAAATCCTTACTTATTGTTAGATGATACAATTATTTCTTCTTGTAATGCAACTAAATTCCTTGGACTTACAATATCTAGTGATTTATCATGGACTTTACATATAGAAGAACTATGTAAAAAGATTACTAGTGGAATTTTCATGATTAAAGTTCTTTCAAAATGCTGCAAAACTAATGTCACAAAATTAATATATTATGCTTATGTTCAGTCACATATTTCATATGGACTTATGTTTTGGGGATTAAGTAAAGATGCGAAAAAAGTATTTAAATTGCAAAAGAAAGCCTTAAGGACCATTTTTCATCTACCTTATACAAAATCATGTCGTCCCCTCTTTCAAGAACATAAAATTTTAACACTAGCATCTTTATACATTCTTCAATCTGCTTGTTTTGTGCACACAAATAAATCAAAATTTCAACTGAGGATGAACGTACATAAACATAACACAAGATTTAAAAATTCCATCGAAACTCCAAGTTGTAATTCAACATTTTATCAAAAAGGTTTGGAATATATGTCAATTACAATCTATAATAAACTACCTGAACATTTTAAGCAAATTACAAATTTGAAAAAGTTTAAAAAATCACTCAAGGAAGAGCTTGCCACTCGATGTTATTATAAAATTGAAGATTTTTTTAACAAATGAAGAAGTGCCTAGTGCAAAGAAAGAACCTTCAACAAGTTCCTGTACAATTTGGGTCTTTTTAGAGATGAAGAATATCAAATCAAGAAAACCTTGTGAAAATTAGTATAAGTTATATAATGTACTAAAGTGGAATGTTAGGGTCTAACCATGTATATATACCATATATATGGCAATTAGATCCAAGATATTAAATAAATAAATAAATAATATACTAACTCGTGCAATAATATGTTTTCGTAAAGTATGAAAAAAATTTCGTAAAATACTCTCTTAATTTTAAAATAATGTATATACGATATTTAATTTTGATATTTCTTTATTTAGTTAGCGTCATTGAATATGGAATTCAAACATAAAACATATCATTTTAACAGACACAAAAGCTGTTGTTGAAAAGAGCTTCAAGCTTCAACACTCTTCTATTTTTTATCATCATCCTAATTGCAACCAAAACACTTCTTGAACCCCGAAATTTGACTGAATAGATCCCCATTCCGCACAGCCATAATTATAATTAAATTTAGATTCTTTTATAAAAAAAAATATTTTTCGTCAATAACATCCCTAGCAAGTTAATATAATGATATTTGTAGTCTAAATTAAAAGTTAATTTTCTGGTAAAAAATCAATGCAATGTACATACATAATTAGATTAACATATTGAATTCAATGCACCTATGATAAAAAATGCTTTTGAAAACTTAAACATTAACCTCCACTTTGTCAATTTGGCGCGTTCATTAATTACAATAAAATAGATCCATGCTTAATTGATTAAAAAAAATTAAAATACTTATGTAGTTTTAAAGCCACGCCATTTTTGAATAACTATAAGTGGAAAGGGCCAAATCAATTAACAACAATATTTACAAAATCGAGTAACAACAATTTATTTACCTATTACGCTATATAACAGTATACTTGGCCTATAACAGTTTTATTTACAACGCATTTTATAACTAGACAAAATTGATGACTAACCGTGATACGCGGGGGCTGGTGACTTATACGCCTCTTGTGGAGAATACTCGGCTACTTCGTACTTTGGCGCTTCATATTTTGGAGCTTCGTACTTGGGAGCTTCATACTTTGGTGCTTCATATTTCGGCGCTTCATACTTGGGGGCATCATACCCGTATTTAGGTGCGGAATATTCATGTCTTACCGATGTATAGTAATGAGCTGCAAGTTTTGAACCACCTTCGTATTTTGGGCTCTCATACTTAGGACTTTCATACTTAGGGGGAGGTGCGTAATAGTTTTGAGCCTCGTACTTTGGCGAGTCGTATTTAGGTCCTTCGTATTGAGGGGCATATTGGGGAGCCTCATATTTTGGGGCTTCATATTTATACTCGTATTTAGGTGCTTCATACTTGGGTGCTTCGTATTTGGGAGCTTCATATTTGTACCCTTGTGGTTTTGGCGCTCCGTATTTGTACTCTTGCTTAGGTGCTCCGTATTGGGGAGCTTTGTACTCGGGTTTGTATTCATATTTGGGTGATTGATATTGGGGAGCATTGTACTCATATTTGGGTGATTCGTATTGGGGAGCTTTGTACTCAGGTTTGTACTCATATTTAGGTGCTTCGTATTTTGGTCCGTCATAATTAAACGCATAAGACTTAGGAGCTTCATACTTAGGAGCGGGATATTTATAGTCGTATTTAGGCGCTTCATATTTCGGACTTTCATACTTAGGTGCATCATATTTGTACCCATAAGATTTCGGTGCTTCATATTTAGGAGCTTCGTACTTGGGTGCTTCATATTTGTATCCATAAGATTTCGGTGCTTCATATTGAGGGGCTTCGTACTTGGGTGCTTCATATTTAGGAGATTCGTACTTGGGTGCTTCATATTTTGGGGCATCATATTTGTAACCATAGGACTTGGGCGCTTCGTATTTCTGTTCGTACTTTGGTGCTCCGTAGCTTTGTTCGTACTTTGGAGCCTCATATTTCTGTTCGTATTTTGGAGCTTCGTATTTGTATCCGTAACCCTTTGGTGCCTCGTAGTGTGGAGTGTAAAGCTTAGGAGCTTCATATTTGGGAGCTTCGTACTTCGGAGATTGGTACTTCGGTGCTTCATACTTTGGAGGTGCATATTTGGGTGCCTCGTATTTTGGGGATCCGTAGGAATACTTTGGTTGTTCATACTTGGGAGCCTCGTATTTGGGAGCTTCATACTTTGGAGCCTCGTATTTCGGTGCTTCATACTTGGGTCCTTCATACTTGGGTGCGTACTGCGGGTGGGCCCCGTGCTCCTTGTGGACGACGGCGTTGAACCCGTGCTCGTGGTCGGCGGTGTACTCGACGGTTCGCTTGGAGCCGTCAGCCTCCACCACAGTGTAGAATCCCTTGACGGTGTCGCCGTCTCGCGTCTCCCCCTGGCTCTTGTAGTCTCCCGTGTGCTCGTCCTTCACCTCGTACTCGAACTTGTAGCCGGGGTGCAGGTCGTACGGCTCGGGCTCCTCCTTGTAGCCTCCCTTGGGCTTGTAGTCACCGCCATATTGTGCCCTCACGGCCACCGCCGTCAGCGCCAGCAGCAGTATCCTCATAGTCTGCAACAGACAAAATAAAATAGAATAGATATAATCTTAAAAGAAGTTTTTTAATTACAAGTATATTGTGACCTTTATTGCCTGAACAGTATTTTACCGTTATACAACATTTTCAGGTTCGTGTATATTCTTTAAAACACCAGTCAGTGTATATTGCCTGTAGCTTATAATGTATATAAAAAAGTGTGATATAACATGAACTGGAATTTCCTAGACTTAAA
This sequence comes from Neoaliturus tenellus, assembly GCA_030545055.2. Classification (NCBI taxonomy): domain Eukaryota; kingdom Metazoa; phylum Arthropoda; class Insecta; order Hemiptera; family Cicadellidae; genus Neoaliturus; species Neoaliturus tenellus. The sequence continues at coordinate 198,929,624 of CM061532.1, read as the reverse complement.
ATGTTTTAATTTATAAACAACAAATAATAATAATAAGAAAGCCACTGCTATTAAATATATATATACTATATGCTTTGCGGGTTTTTCTAACCTTAACAGTTTTTAATAGTTCTAAAAGAAAAAAAAGTAGATTCAAAGTTATGATATAAACTTAAAGAAAACATACCAATTTTTTATCTCTTATTATATTTTAAGCTATCCTACGAAAGTGGGAATAAAAAAAACACACAGTTGAGATCATTTTGTCATGAAAATTGGCACACACAATCGCAGTATTGGCTTATAACCTATAAGACGAACCTTATAATGTTAAATAAAAAATCCTTATCCTTGTTGTTAAATAAAAAACTAAACTGTAACATTTTTTTACTGTAACAACTATAAATTTAGGAAGGTGGTTATGGAGTAAGACTTAAATATTCAACACATTTTTTTTAATTGGTAGTGTTCGTGCCGATATTAAAACAACACAGATAAGAAATTAGTCCAGTCAAAATTTTCTATCGGTCAACCCGGAAGCAAATGCAAACTAATTTATTTCGATCGATTCGAAGGTTTGATATAATCTTTTAACCGGGTTAACTTTTTGCCAAAAACGCCCTTCATTAAAATGGACATAATATGGATGCGTTTATAAATACTGTATTATGTAAATTACGTGAAGACGGTAAACACGAGGAAAGGGGTGATATGGGGTTTCAAGATTGTCTAAAATCATCCCAAAATCGGGTGTTAAGCTTATTTCAAACAACTTTGAACCTCCATGTAACCCTTTTCTTATAGTCTGATATTCCCAATCGACTTAACTAATGAAAATAGACAAATTCCCACTCGTTCACGTCAGGTTTAGTAAAAATCGGACATTTCTTTAACAGGTTTACTGGCTTCACTGAATTTACATAAATATATATGTATTTAGATAACTAAATATATTCGTGTATAAAAATTTTTATGAATGGTGTTTTGACATCTGAAGACCCCGTAATAAAAAAGTTAACAAGGTTAAAGGCTTACATCGAAACTTCGGTACCACAGTAATATGATTTCCCAACTAAAGACATTCTTTACAATCCTACAATTATAATTAGCTTGAAAGAGCAATATCACCCTCATTACTCAAACCACCTAACACACATTACATATCAAAATGTGTAAATATTAATTTTCAAAATCTTACTAATTTCTATAGTTCATCTGTTTTTAATCATTTAAAAGATATCCAACAAAAACCTATAAAACTACAGCCTCCATTTGGGAGAGGCCACGGCTAGCAGGCAAACTCATCTTTGGGAGTGATATACGTTTCAACATAGTTTTTCTCAGGCAATTTTACATATAAATCGTTCAAAATAAATAAATCTGTAATTACTTCTCGGTTCAGTCATTTTTTAAGCTTACTTTATTCAACTTTTTACTATGCGTAAACATGTGTACCCTGGTAGTTATCTGTATCTCAGTGTACAAATCAAATTTAATATAAAATAAGTCACTTAAAAAAGATTTAATCTTACTTTTGTAAATATTTAATAGTACAACCAGTACTCCTATCTTACATCTAGTTAGTACACAATCTATTATCCCACACGCCCGCGTATTACTGCCTACCCACTGTAGTTGCCAATTGTATTACAAACACTCCTATGTTACTCCTACCACCTCCCGCCGCGTCCGTTGCGCGCAATGCTCTCCAGTTTACATTCGACCTATATTTTATACGGTCCGGTTGCGAAATTGTAATTATTGGGAGGGTTTTATAATGTTTATTCAGCGGCCGTACAGAATCCGGCCGGTCCAAACCAGTTTTGTCGCCAGGTTCCCGATAAGTCCGCTGCGCTGCGCTGGTGTTCCGGGTCTGTTCACCCCCCCCCCCCCCCCCCCCAACATGAGATAAGTCCTACCACGGCCACTGGCAGTAATTAACTGGCGACTGTGTAAGTTGCTCTGGTAAATAAAGAACGAGCCGCGAACCGCCACCGGCTAAGCATTTCGACATTTTTACCGAACAGGTTGTTTATCAGCTTTCCATCTTGTCCGCGTTTTCTGCATTGCTCGTTGTTAGCGCCTCATAATGCGGAATGTTAATTGACACATTTTCAATCAATTAGAGGTTAACCTAGTTAAAGGCTGATTGGGTGTAGAATTTGTAAAACTTATTTTAAATCGAAACGAAATAGTAGTTTTCATCACTAGGAGCAAAAGTGAGTCTTTTTGGTGCGCAATCGTGTTTTAAAAACGAGGCGTAGCCGAGTTTTTAAAAACGATTAAGCATCAAAAAGACACTTTTGCTCCGAGTGATGAACAACGTTTTTTTTTATCATAATGCGAAATTAGACTTTTGATCTTTAAAAATATTAACTACAAAGTTGTATTTTCAAGGTTATATTTACAAAGTTAGTAATATGCAGTGTTTACATTTCTGTTATTTACAAACAATGCTCTTTATAACGTTTTAATTTCAAAATTCTGCCCCTCAACATTAATAAATGATTAATAATATACTTAGCAAACAGCTGACTTTTCAGTACTAGGACCTAAAAAATTCTCCACCTGATTTTTCAGTCCTAGGACAAAAAAGAAACAGTTTTGGTACAATTGAGAGCACAAAAAACAGGCTGATTTCGTGCAGAATGATAAAAAGGTTTTTTCAGTTTCTCCATATTTACGAGGGACAAATATAAATTTCCACTTATAAGCCTATTGGTTTCAAAGTACATTTATTTTTACCTTGTACGCTCTTGTATATGTATTTTTAAATTTAATACAATACATTCCAGAAATCTTCCATTTATTTAACATACACTCTTTGAGGACAGTTTTATATTTAATGTTACAGCTCTAGCAAGTGGTTAACAGTTGTGTGGCTAATGAAAGTATTTACTTTTGAAAATTCCAAGATTGACAAAATACAAAAATCTAAAACTAAGATTTCATTGAGAGTTTAAAGATAATATTTGTTGGGTGTGAAATTATACTACCATCATATTGATGATTGATAAGGGGGTTTCCCAAATGAATGTTGCAGTTTTAACATTAAACAAAACAGAATACTACCAGGTACATTAAACGTGTTTATTTGATTAGAATCCTCATTTAAACAGTTTTATACTGATTCATTTTGTAAATTTCAATGTGTCCACCACCGACACCTCCGCAGATTTCAAACCTATGATGTGTCCATGCTCTGTGCAGCATATTTTTCGTAGTCAATAAAACAGACGCATTTAAATCATTTCCTTTAAATAAGCAAAATAACGGATCGCCAGAGAGTATACGATGTTTGTCACATATCCCCACAAGAAAAATCGCGTGGAATCAATACGAGCATCTAGAATGCCATAACATTGGGCTGCCTCGACTTATCTAATCACCTTTGCTAGATAATTTTAAATCAGAATATAAACCTGAAGTTATTGCACATTTTAATCGACAACAATGAAACGCCAGTTTTCTAAGACAGAGTAGGCCTAATAAACTGACAGAGTATAATTCAGAGATGCCAACCATATTACCTCGCAAAATAATTTTATTATAATAATTCCAAAGTCCATAATTAATTTAGGAAAACCCTATAACAATGTATGAATCTCATGTTTCATAGAAAAGCCCCTTTATTTTGAGGTAAATGAACTAACTGTTCCACATTAATGACACCTCATTAATATTATATAATAATTTTTTGAGCATCTAAACTCTGAGTTAGTGTTTTAAAAACGATTTCAATCATTAATTAATTTCCCCTTACTTATTTTTCTCTCATATTGCAACTTCTCTTTACTTGTATTGGCAGAACCTTTATTCAATAATACGAATGACTCAATTTGGTTTATCCAATTATAAATTTCTTACTATTTTGATATTTAGGTTCACAGATATCAACGTTGTCCGCATCTTAATTTCCATTTCTGACTCAGAAACTATTTGAAGAAAGATGCAATGAGCAAGGCAAAAACGTCGTATACTGTCCAATCAAACTTCCGATTTTTACGCATGTAAGAAAGACATGTGCTTTTCGCTGATTGAATATCTCCTAATTATTAATTGAAAAGGGGTTTTTCAAGCGTACGTCTCCTTATCTCGTATTATTCAATATTTTACAGCACTCAGCTTGATTAATTACTACAGCTAGTAATTGTTACGATTGAATGATGACATTTAGATATAGACCCAACTTGTCATTTAGGGGAAAACTTTAAATTATTTATGTTTTTATCATGTACACATTTTTTACTATGCTAAATTAAGTGACAAAGATGCAGGGAAGTTACATAGAATTTGTTTCATGGTGTTCAGTGTTACGTTCAAGATATCATAATTGATAAGTTAATTGGATGAGCAGATCGAAAAGGAGTGAAATCCTCATACATGACTGAGTGTCCTCACTGTATCAATTAAACCCAATTTCAATGGCGGACGATAACTTTATAATGAAGATTCATATAGATTTCAAACTTAAAGGGTATATTTGTTGCGTAATTTTTAAATGCCTTTTTGTTGTTGAAATCAAACTGTTCATTAATAAACTTATGAGCGGTAATTAAGTTTCCCATTAGAAATGTTTTGGAGGCTCTTTTTGTGGTTCTTGAGTTGTTTGTGTTGCATGCGTCGGGCATAGAGATTTGAAAACTATTTTATTTTCACTTTAATACTTCTCGAAATAATTTTTTTTACTAATATTTGAAAATTTACGAATATCATAAATCTAAACTTTGTAGGGGTTAATAGCAATAAAAATAGGCTTTTACATAGTAATAATATAAGTTGTAATAACAGGAACTGGCACATAAAGTTTTTTTACAAAAGGAAACCCCGTAATCAATGAAAGATCAACTGACGGCGGAAAAATTGGATAAATGTCAGAATCAAAATAGTAAACAAACAGCTCCACGAAGGTTATGTTCTTATACTAACGTGTTATACCACTGTTCTTATAATACTTTCAACTGTTAATCAAACTAGTAAGACCTTAATGAAAATTTTAGTAGGTTTATTAATCGTGTGACCTAATACATAATTGTCATGTGTTTCATTTTATTATTGAAAAATAACTTAAATCGAGAATTGACTATCTTTAGTCCATTCATCCCCGCGCAGAATAAGCGTATCCTTAGTATAATACTATGACACTTTGAATTTATTTAGTGGTACTACCTGAGCTCTCGAACCAATATAACGAACTGTGTGAATTCAGTTCTGTTCATAGTTACAAGCTTGAAATTATTCATGGTTATCCCATTTAAAATCCAATTATTACGTTTGTCCCACAGCGTAGCATAACATTTAATCTTACAATAACATACAATGCGCTAAAAAATTATAATGGAATTTTTTTCGTGTTTGGAATTTATTTTAAACATTTTGAGATGAGCACATGATTGAGTCAGTTCTGTTAGAATAACGCCGTATGAAACTCCTTCAGTAACACAACGTACGTCTCGTCGTGTATTATCACTAGCATGTATTGCTTGCAACTTGTGTTTGTATATGTAAGTTTAAAAGAGGACTAGTTAAAAAAAAAAATATTCTTTTCAATTTTTATAGGGCTAATAAAAAGTTGTTAAGTAATTTGTTATGTATGTTATGCCCAATTACCTATAAATCTGAATCGCACCGCGCCGCGCCGGTGGGGACCGTTATCGGACACGCTCGGGTGACCAGGACCGCGCCCTTGCCCCCCCCCCCCCCCCACCAAACAACGTCCTCGACCGTCCTTCACACTCCATATCTCTACAGTAGTAGTATCAGCTTTGTTACCTGTGTCCTCCTCATGGCCTCGCGCACCTCTACTGATTGATCCAACTGCCACAATCTGTTTATATACTTGTGTAATTATATGATCGGATCAGGCGCCTTTCACCTCCCGGAATGCCTGCCTTTAACGCGGAGACTTTGGGTTTTGTCATGTAACCCGCCGGTTTCCCCCGCCCCCCGCCGGGTCGCTGCCGGCGGCGTCACTCCACTTTCAAGTCATTAGCCCCGCGCTACAACTGCCTATTTATAACGCCAACTAAACGCGGAAACCGAACCGTACCGACTTTGAATCGAAATACGCCGACCGTAGCATTTGAGGTCAGCATCAGCGGCACCGCGGGATACTGTGATTTGCTCTAATAAGCGGACTGTGTGTTTGAATTGAAATACCAACGGGTTTTTGAATCGCGATTGTTTGGTATTACGTGGTTGTCTGTATCCCAGATGGTAATTTTGTAGTGTGATGTATATAATACTCGCACACCTGGACCGCTGAAACTGATGGTAGGCCTATAAGGGAAATATTATGTTTAATCGCTCCGGAATGAGTGTGTGACACCAAGAGTGTCAGAAGCTTTCAAAAGTACTTTTAATCAGTAATGATCTTAAGCCTAGGTATCTAGGATAGATGATTAGTACCTAGGTACTAGATGGTCCTTCTGCAGCTTTATAAAATTTGCCCAAAAAGGTTTGAAAATGTTTTATGAAGCCCCTTTAAGAAGTTATAGTCTAAACATTGTCGTGTGAATTGGTTTACTTACCTTATTATTTATTTTTCTCTTTACAGGTTTTATATTCACTTGATAAGGTTTTCCATATAGTTTTCATATAAACCTTGATTGTCAGCTATCCCCAAACGAATCGTTAATTTGAAGTCCGGTTTGCTTCGTAATGTTTTTTACTCTCTTTAAAATGATGTGATACTTGATAGGTTTTGCTGATAAAAAATAGATTTACCCCTATTGGGGATTAGAAATGGCCTTTAAAAAGTAAATGTTCCAAACTTTGAAAACCTTTTTTCACTACCCTAGTAAGGTGTGACACTCGTTTGAATGGCGATATTCGTAAAAGGGTGGGAACCATTTGGGATACCCGGTACACTTGATGATTATATCATCAAGTATGATTAGATCATCACTTGATGATCATAATGATGCTATACGTTATGGGGAATTTCTAAGATTAATTTATTAGTTGGAATTATAGGTATGCACGTAAATAAAATAAATCCATGAAATATTTTATTTGTTAAATGTAATATTTATTCAAATCAATATATTTTTAGACTGAGTGAATATTATTGTGATTATTTGGTCGTAATCGTCATAAACAAATATTTTACAATTAACTTCTGGTAGAGCCATCGTTATAAGTAATATCTAAAAATATTGTACAACAGTCTCACACTAATTACAAAAAGCACGAAAATTACTTTTGAAGGTCGGTAATGGCAAGTCTTTTAGCACAAGATTATTGTCTCTTCTTTCCCGATCCACATCCCCGTTGCGCTCCTCCTTCTGGCTCTTGATGACGCCGGTGTGGCTGTCGTGGACGCCGTAATCGAACTTGTACTTAGGGTGAGGGTCGTAGTAGTCCTCCTTGAACTCCACGTGGAACCCGTGGCCGTTTTGTCTCGTCACAGGAGTACACAACAACACATCCATCATTGGGAGAATGAAAGCAACCTAAAAATATATTAAGCACTGTTAAATCAACTAAACTTTGACCACAATTATCTAATTCTGAAATATTTATTTCCATATAAATATTAAGTATAGCAAAATTAAATAATAAATAATTTTTTAAAGAGCTTTAATTTTTGCGTGTTTACGACGGGTTTACATTTTTATGGTTTTGCCGTGATAAACTTTTTTGATTCTTTCAAGCGCAGATTGCAGTAAAGCATTTTGCTCTATATTTACTTATACTGGGAGACTTCAACAAATTTATATACAACTTCAAAGAAGATATGTTGAATAAAATAAAATAAATCGTAACCATTTATACCTATGTTTAAAAACATGTGTAATTTTTAATCGAGTGCATTTATGAGTTTTTCAAGGGCATACATTTCTTTATTAAAGTTGACGTAGAGTGTTAAGTTTTCATCACCGTAGTTTATTTAAGTAATTTATGTAAGTCAATAATTCAATAAGGGTTTATTTAATGCACTATACACTCATTATCACTTAGTCATTATCTTAGTCCCCTGTAGCCTCAATTTTAGGCGTGAAGTGGGCTTGTTTATTTCATTAAATGCCTTAATCAATGTTTTGGAAAAATGATTCTGGTACTGGTACCCACGGTTACGAAAGAATTAATAGAGAAATTGTGTCATTAAATTATAATTTCTAAATATTACAGTATGTCAAATGTTGAAAGCTTTTGGTATAGTCCGATAATCTGGGAAAGTTCATTATGTTATCTAATATCTACGATAGTTTTTCAAGGTTTGAACTAGTAAGATTGTATAGTTATTCCAGTTTCGGTTATATGTAATGGATTGATCAGAAGAAATGCTTTATATTTTTCTATTTGCTGCCATATCTATACTTATTTAATACGCTAATGGTATTTTTAAGATTGGAACTTCTAAATTTTAAACGGAGTCTCAAGTGTTCGGTGTCTTTGGGTAGAGCTTGGTCTGTAGTTGTCATTTCATTTCAAATGTATAGTTCCTTAAGTCAAAAATCTGTATGAGAATCCGACTCAAAATAAAGGCAATATTTCTCATTGAAATTTGAGACTGTCCCATTAAAATAACATTGGTATTGTGTTGAGCACTTTGAATATCTTCTAACGTTTAACTGTAAATAAGTGTGGTTTTTCTCTTATCCGATAATCACAACATTGGATTGGTCAGGTACCAAAATGTAGCCTTGATGGGTGCACTGGTTAACGAATTGCATTAATAGAGAGTAAATAGGAAAAAAGTATTTAAACTAAATTGCTCGATTTCGCGCAACATGTACAATTATTAAAAGAGTAAATGCCTTACCTTAGCTATGTTTTGTGTCAAAATAAATATATTCTTTCTACATCAATTTGTCAATATACAAAATAAATATGCAATCTTTATTAAATGGTCTGCTCCTAGAAATTTTGAAACTCGTTACTTCTTGTTTTCGTTTGCTGTTAATAATGCAGTGTGGTTGAAAAGTCCCGGAACCCTGAAATATGTGTTTTTTACCATTATAGATAAACTAATGAGATTTGGTGTATCAATAATAGTCATATATGTCTAATTTTTTTTTATCCCTTCAGGGGGAAGGCCCACGAGGAGTCAGACAAAATTCTTAAATAGCAGCACATCTCGAGTTTGGTATAAAATTGAAGGTATCACTTAGCAGAGTACAATGCCGCAAACTAGACTTCACATGGATGACCGAGACGAAAATTGCAGGCAAATAAAATTTCCATTTAAGTTATAGGCCTATGTGTAAAACTAAAAATTCAGTAACTTTCTTAATACTCAACTTTTTAACGTCGGGTTTGTGGCTCATTACTCCAAATCCAAAGACTTTTAAGAGATGTATGATTTGACAAAGGCCACAGCAGATTTCTGTAAGACTTCCACAGGGGACATCCCTTAAAGGGTGTTTTAATTCAAACTTCTTTGGCCTCTGTCACATCATACATAATTTTAAACGCCTTTGAATTTGGAGTAAAAAGCCACAAACCCGACGTCAAAAGGTTGAGTATTAAGAAAGTTATTGCATTTTTAAATTTTACCCATATGATTTTTATGGAAACTTTGTTTGCATGCCATTTCCGTCTCGGCTATCCAAGTGAAGTCCAGTTTGCGGCAATGTACTCTGATAAGTGATACCTTCAATTTGATATCAAACTCGACCTATGCTGCTATTTAAAAATTTTGTTTGACTTCTCGTGGCCGTCCACCGTAAGGGATAAAAAGATTAAATAGCTTTAAGAGTAGACATTTACGGCTATTATTAATATAACAAGTCTCATTACTTTATTTATAAGGGTAAAACATACATTTCACCATTCCGGGACTTTCCAACCACACTGTTTATTAATAATATTAATTGATTAATAATTGTGGATATAATATCTTAGTGAAAACCTTTATAATTTACTTCTTTATGATACTGATGCAAAATATTTACTTATTTTGTCATATTGTTATACCCACTATATAAAAAATTAGGATTTACCTGAAACATGACGCCGAAGATCACGGACTAGTCCTGGGAGTAGCACCACGACGGCGAGTGCAGCTCCAGTCGCTGTAGATGCATCGCACTGGCACGGGTCGGCGCTCCGTTATCACAAAGTGTTGCCGAAATGTGACGAGGAATCACGGCACTCCGCCTCAACCGTGCTACTTCCTCATAGCTATAAAGAGTTATGTAAAGTCACATCATTGCTCTGCGCACATTATCTGATGAAGCACCTACTCTAATTTTGGTAACATGGTTTCCTTACCTAAAAGTACAGACGTAATCGCTCACATGTTCGCTATTTATCATAGCTCATTTACGACTATGTTTCACCGTGTGACTATGTTACGATTTATGTTTCACTTTTTACTGCAGTAATAATATTATCTAACAATGTCATAAATTTAGAATCAATTTTTCCTTTATTTTCTCCTTTATTTCAATGTCAAGAATCTCTCAAGATCTATTACTTTTAAATTGTGTGAAAATATCAAATGTTTTTTTTCATGATTCAATTGTTTAGTCACATCCTTTGTAGCATAACAATTGTTTAGACATAATAGATGTATGGTTTTTATTATTAAAAGTCTTTTTGTGTTGTAAAAATAGTAAAGGATGGGTCATCGCGGTTAAAGTTTACAAGATAATGAAGGTTTACTATAAATACCTAGATGAATTTAACTACTTGTTTTGGTTTTTAAATTAAGTATGAAATTGGGTGTAATGAATGTATAAGTTATAATTTTTGCATAGAAAACATGAATTTCCACATCAAGTTTTTGTTTTCGCATTCAATTCCTTACTATACAAACCCTCTCCAATGGCCGACTAAATTTGAAATGTTATCAACAAAATTAAAATTATACAATTTAAAAAGTAATGCAGTTGCCTTTGAGTTTGAATTCGAGTAAAGTACATGGTAATTTTTTTATTATTGGCTTAAATTAAATCACTAATTACAGTAAGTAGGCCTACCTTGTTCAACTTTTGATATGCATAAAAATAATGACCGTGCCTTATTTGTGCAGTTTATTATAACGTTGTATATTTATAAATGGTTCATAAAAATGCTCTTCTAGCTTTTATCAAGCCCGCATGTTTTACCATGTAGCAAAATCCATAGTATGATAACAGTGCTTAATTGTTGAGCATTATTTGTTGAAAATAATTGAAACGTTTGAAATATGGTTTTTCAAATATGTGTGGTTGAAAAGTCCCGGAACGGTGAAATATATTTTTTACCATTATAGATGAAGTAATGAAACTTGGCATACAAATAATAGCCATAAATATCTACTCTCTTAAGCTATTATAAATTTTTTATCCCTTAAGGGGGATGGCCCACGAGGAGTCAGTCAAAATTCTTAAATAGCAGCATAGGTCAAATTTGGTATCAAATTAAAGGTCTTACTTAGCAGAGTACAATGCCGCAAACCAGACTTCAAACGGATGACCGAGACCAAAATGGCATACAAAGTTTTCATTAAAATCATATGGGTAAAATTTAAAAATGCAATAACTTTCTTAATACTCAACCTTTTGACGTCGGGTTTGTAGCTTATTACTCCAAATGCAAAGACGTTTAAAACTATGTATGATGTGACAAGGGCCAAAGCATATTCCTGTAAGACTTCCAGGAGGGTCATCCCTTAAAGGGAGTGTAAATTAAAACTTCTTTGGCCCATGTCACATCATACACCATTTTAAACGTTTTTGCATTTGGAGCAATAAGCCACAAACCCGACGTCAAAAGGTTGAGTATTAAGAAAGTTATTGCATTTTTAAATTTTAGCCATATGATTTTAATGGAAACTTTGTATGCCTGCCATTTTGGTCTCGGTCATCCGTTTGAAGTCTGGTTTGCGGCATTGTACTCTGCTAAGTAAGACCTTTAATTTGATACCAAATTTGACATATGCTGCTATTTAAGAATTTTGACTGACTCTTCGTGGGCCATCCCCCTTAAGGGATAAAAAGTTAATAATAGCTTAAAAGAGTAGATATTTATGGCTATTATCTGTATGCCAAGTTTCATTACTTCATCTATAATGGTAAAAAATATATTTCACCGTTCCGGGACTTTTCAACCACACTGTATATGTACCTGAAAGAATACTGATGTTCCCCTGGTACATTATACTCTCCGTCGCTAACGTTTACTGGGCTGATATATTTATCTTGTCGACCGATCGCATTTCGGTAAAAATGTAATTATTAAATCTGAAAATGGTTTATCAGCTCGTGGTTTTGCTGAATCTCTTAAGAAGAGGTCCTGTTCATGTCGTGTTTCGTTTAGTTCTCGTTGTTTTCTAGTTCTTATCATGGCAACCTATCAGACCAGTTAAAAAGTATATAAATATTAAACTTGTTTCCATTTTAATTAAGTACCTGCCAGTCGAACATTTACTCAGTAGTTTTAAACTTAAACAGTTATTCGTAGTAACTACCAGTCATCAGTAACTATCAGCCTATCAGTCACAAACGGTATTCTAAAGTTGCATACCAAACGACTTGTTCCTATTCAAAGCGAGCTCGTTTGCTCCGCTCATTTGCCTTTCAAAATATTTCTATGTTTTCTTATGGGTGACGCATAAACTTGGTATATATTTGTTGACCTGTAAAATGTTGAATCCGTAACACGTGGAGTCTACTTCTATAGTTAACTGCCGGTCTCACCATTGTTACTTTTGTTTTTGAATTCAATTGCAATTCTGCAAACCGCTTGGTTGATTTATTCTTTTAATTTATTTTTATTTACGTAAGAATCACCAGTATAAGTTATTATTTTATAACTAATAAATTGGTTTTACAATTTTGCTAAGCAATTTAATAACTCGCTGAAATAGAAAACCACATGTTTATGCTGGATTACGTCGTTCAACCTTGATATTTGATTCAGCTGTTTTGAGCAACTCTTATGTTTGAATTTTTAACACCGTAAGAACAATGTTAAAATATTTGCTCAGTTTTAATTTTATTTCAATTAAAGATTGTAACTATTCTAAATAAGATTTTCCTAGCATAGATACATATATAAATATGACTTTTATTCCAAACTTAAGTCATGTGAAAAGTTTGATAAAAATCTTATTGGCGTTTCCGATGTCTATATGCATACATATAAACATACATAAATTCATACATACAGACAAATATACCCTTTTAGTGTATAGGATTCGTTTTGCATGCGCAACCAACCCAAAAATATATATAAATATTAATATTTTTACTCACTTGCGGAGAAAATGAAAATATATAAACAAAAAATGTGTAGTCGCATCCCAGACAATTTTGGCAATGGCACGTGTAGTTATGTGCACATCAATGAAGCGCAACCAGGCGTTTCGTTTCACCAAGGATAAATAGGCTGGACACCAGACGAGGATCAGTTGTGGAATTTCAACGATCATCACATTACACCGACAAACATGGTCTATCAGGTATCACTTTAACATTAGGCATTCATCATAAGCAGAAATCAAGACCAACACCTCACAAAAATATATTGCAAACTTTAAAACTTGTTCACCAATTGAACTTATTATTAACAACACAATGTTGGATTTTAGACATTTTTTGCCCTGTAAATTTGTAATTAAAACTCTATAATAAAATATCTTCATTTGATTCACACAGTTTAGGAAAAAAAGACAGAATTGAAATTTCTTCTAAAAATTATCGAGTAAGCTATATGCTTATGTTTAAACTTATCTTCAAACTTTGAACTAATGTTTTACGATGCTATGTAATTAAAACTTTAATAACGTAAAAGGCATATAGGCTTAAATACACAGTTTCGGCTTGGCTTTAACAATTAGACTACTATTGAAATAGTACTTATCAATCGTATTAACGAGAGTTAACCAAATTATATTTGTGTCATTTTTAAACTGCACGCCTTTCTTAATATATGGTATCCATTAAGAACAGGTCAGAATCAATGTTTAATAAAGTGTTGATAATTGCTATTGAACCGTGGAAAAATGTGTATATTTGATTGGTTTATCCTCAGGCGACTTTGGCATCCTTTGTCGTGGTTATCATGACAGTAGCGACTGCCTTTCCACTCCACGGCCACTATGACCACAGCCACGAGCATGTAGAAGACCACGGACACGGGTTCCACGTGGAGTACAAGGAAGATTACTACGACCCTCGCCCCAAGTACAAGTTCGAGTACGGCGTCCACGACAGCCACACCGGCGACATCAAGAGCCAGAAGGAGGAGCGCGACGGGGATGTGGTGCACGGCAGCTACGAGCTGGTGGAGGCGGACGGTTCCAAGCGCGTCGTCCACTACACAGCTGACCACCACACTGGCTTTAACGCCGTCGTCCACCGGGAACACAACGTCCACCCTCAACACTACCACCATCACGAAGAACACATCCCAGTATACCATGGACACTCCTGCGGTCACCATTATTGATTAACTTTCAGAAAAAAATTACATTAAAATACATTAATGTACAAACAAATTGTCATTTAATTCCCAAGAAAAGAATTAAACAAGGTTATCTATAAAGTAATGATATTTTTTGTAAACACGGCCGTTAGAACATTAGAACATAGGATTTGCAACTTTTGTAACTTATTAGCACCTGATTGATTTTCATTAGGAACCTATGAATATCTGAACTTATTTTAGGTAGGTTTTATTTCCTTTGTACCTTCACAATTCATGTCGACGTAGTTTTTGGACTAAACTAAAATAATATTGCAAAAAGTCCAATTCCACTTCAATTACCTCCCATCACTCAGAATACACAGAGATTCAAACTATTTATAACACGCTCTACGATTAAAATTTTTTCAAGGCTCTTTTTTGGGACTTCCATTAAAAGACTTTTTTTAAGAATTCATATGCAACGGTCAAATCAGATTAACCAGTTTTCTATGGTTTATCGTACACATAAGTTTAACCATAGTCATATTTTTAGCAATTTGCCAGAAACGCGACCTCCAAAGAGTTGAATATGTTGAAACGTATTGTAACTGTAGGCCTACTTGAAACCTATTGATTTATAGGTTTCCACAAGATACTAATTTAGTGTTTAATTTATTGCTATTTTAACGAATTATCTTAGTCCGCATTTAGTTAGGTTTTTCAAAGTTATTGAAAATGATGAGCTACTTGATAGGGATTGATATAAAACGAAATTTAAGATTATTCAACACCAATGTACTTTTATTTTGTTATGTTTGCGGTGTTGAAAATTTTTAAATTTAAATTTTTACCAATATAGGTTAACCTATTGATATAAAACATTAATTATAGTACATATTCGGAGGTGTGGAATAATTTTAAAAATTGAACCGAAGAGGTTTATACAATGTTCTATTAACGTATAGATTGAAGCTTGTTATATATTAAATATATAGGCCTACAGCCGTTACAAAAATCAAAAGGGCTCTTTAGGATCACATGAAGTTGTTTTGTAAACGTATCTAATCGCATATAAATTGACTGATTGTTATGTTTAGGGTGTCAAAAATTCGTCAATTTTTAAATAGTTTTGTAACAATGTTTGACATTTTAGAACTCTCTATTCTTAAAGACACTAACAACCCTGAAAGTTCGTGTTTGTCCATGAGATAAATTTTGAATGATGACTGTATTGCGTTGCAAACTAAACCAGTAATTGATTGTAAAGTATCGTAATACAAGAACACAAGCTAAAAGCAGAGTAGAAGAGACAGAACTACTTAAACTTCAACACAATAATGTGTATTAAGCTACACATTACTTTAAGTTTTTTTTTGTAAATCATTTATTCAATACAAAATATGCAAAATTAAAAAAATCATACTTTCAGTTTCTATATATAAAAAGGCCGATTATTGTAACAGTGTACAAAGCAAGGTTTAGAGTTTCTTTTAATCAGGTAGTGTAGATGTTCGTAACAATTTTATGTTAGATGGCGCTCCTTCACGCTTAAAACTTTCGGTAATTGTATTTCAAATTGACTGACGAAGTGCGTGCTCTAGACTAAGTGATCTGTTTATACAGACCAAAGGCATCAGTGGCACCTTCGCTAACGGTCACGTTTATGTTAAACAATAATACCAGGTGAATCGAGCTTAAGCTCGGTAAAATTATTGTTTTGGTTCTCACACAAAGCTCGTTAGCTCCGCTTACTCGCCCTCTTCCATTTTAAAGACGAGCTCGTTCGCTTCGCTCACTCGCCAAGCCGATGGGTGTTGCACTTTGATATAATTTTCTTAAACTACAGGTTAAAGATCTAACACATTGGTTTATATCTACAGTTATCAACTGATAACTGCAATTAATAAAATCTCCATAAGGATAACATGGGATCTTTGAAGTGCTCTAGAGCGAAAACTGGATTTTTCCGAGCTATTGGACCTGTTCCAATCGATTTCTGGTGTTCAAAACCCCCATATTCAATAAAGAAATCAAGAATCCTTGGAGTGAAAAAAACTTTGCCCGTACAAACGGAGCTTGTTTTAGAGTATAAGATAAGATAATATTAGATTTCCTTGGGGTTGTAAATTAAAGCAAGAGTTTATTATTTAACTCCTAGGTCAAGAGCCGACAAGACCTAGGATATTGAAGAACACAGACAGCGCGATCCATAACACAGTATTTGTTAGTGTGTCGTGGGCAATGACGGATAACCTGGCACGGCTAAATCAGCGGCAACAACGGCGCATATACAGAGAATTCAAACATTTTCTTTGTTATTTTTTAGTGTCAAATAAATTTGCCAATAAAATAATTCTTTAGGTAGTTTTCCATGATTTTTACACTTTTTGTCTTTAAATAATTCGGATTTAATTCTTTTAGCGAATTTCCCATAGGGAATAAGCTATTACCGTATGGTAAGACCTAAGCCCATGGTAAGACCTAAGCCCGGGACCATGTTACTTTTTCGTTTTAAGGTGCCCAGAGACCAAAAATAATAGTCATTAAAATTTATATATATATATATATATATATATATATATATATATATATATGTATATATATATATTTATATATATGTATATATATATGTATGTGTCCCTAGACACGATAACTCTCGTAAAATGGTCCGATCGACACCAAATTTGGTAGAGGTGTGTAATCCTACGTTTATTCGGATGAGTTCGAAAACCAGACATATCGACCTACCGGAAGGGGTAGTTTTGGGGGGTTTTGTACCCCAAAAATGGGTTTTAGCGAATTTTCCTATAGGGAATACGCTATTACGGTAGTAGCCATGGTAAGACCTAAGCCCAGAACCACTTTACTTTTTCATTTTGAGGTCCCCAGAAGCCATAAACACCATTCGTTCATTTTCATATATATGTATATATATATATATCTATATATCTATCTATATATCTATGTGTCCGTGGTACTGATAACTTTTGAAGGGGACCTCCGATTTTGATAAAATTTGGTATGGAGGTGTAAGACCAGGTCTATTTTCATGAGTTCGCGAACCAGCATTGTCGGGTTATGGGAACGGGGTTTTATGGGGTTTCAAAGGGGTCAAAAATGGGTTTTTCGCATTTTTGGACCTTAATTTTTAAAATTCATCAATTTTAACTGAAACCATTTAAAAGAGATTAAAAAAACAAACAATTTAGTATTTTGAATTTTTATCATAGCATAACTGGTTACGGGGCAAATCCAAAAATGTGTTTTCCATGTTATTCTTATGGGAAATCAAGAAAACCCTATATCTTGCTTATTTATTGACATAACTTAATCAAATTTGGTATGTACATTATTTATATAAGATTTAACTTATACTTGCTTACAAAACCCATATGGCGGCAAACCTACATACTCACCCCCATGGGGTTTATGGGGAAAATAAAAAATTGCCAGAGTTTGATAAAATTTTGTGTTTACATTCACCAATTATTGATTAATTTAGATTTTCTAACAACACCCAATGGCAGAAAACCTACATACTCAATCCTATGGTGTTTTTATGGGGAAAGTAAATAATCTGAAATTCCACTGGAAATTCGCTGAGTACGCAGGTCTGCTGCGACGGGGGTATTTTGCATTTTTCATATGTAAATTTAAAAATTTTTAAACTTTTATCTTGACCATTGGATTTAGCTCAAAAGAACACACAATTTAGTATTTTGAAGCTTTGTTCTATCTCTATTGGTTACCGAGATATTACAAAGTCTAAAGACAGTACATTGTCTTTTGGGGCTGCAATGTTAATCTTATGGAGGATAATGATGTGTTAATATTTCACTTATTAACCAATATTTTTGGATGAAACTTGGTATTTAGCTTCATTTTGTTGAGACTCATCCATTTAAGGTAAAAAATCTCGGTTTTTTATTTTACTTATCATGGCAGCAAACTCTTTAATAGGCAAACTCTTTTATTTATGGACAGATATTGATGAAACTTACTATATGGCTTTATATGGTCGAAATAAATTTTTTCTATGCTAAAAACCTACTTTTAGTGTCCCCCATGGCAGCATACCTGCATACTCTTTCCCTACAATTATCTTAAGGAGAATAGACATTAATTTATTTCCCTATTTTTGAGCACGTGATGAAATTTTGTTTACATGTTTAGCTGGTCAAAATTAATATTACTAATTTGGAAATTCGCTGAGTACGCAGGTCTGCTGCGACGGGGGGTATTTTAATAACCCTGTATTTGTTTGATATTTGAAATTATGACGTGACGTTTTTACATACAAACAGTATTTTAAGTAATTTGAAAATATTTTCCATTTCATTAATTTTGATTTTGTTTAACAACATTAAGCGTTGCCAACATCTAGTGCTTACCAACTGTATACTGGGTGTCCCAGACCTGACGTAAACTCCTCCTAAAATCTACACAATACATTTTTCACAAAAACAAATTGTGCCATTATAGGCAAACCGGTTGCTCTCTATCAATTGATGATAATTTCAATGTACAGGGTGTACCAGAAGGAACCTACCTAGACCGGAAGTCATTAATTTTAAATACGAATCCCCGCTTTTTATGGATTTTTATTTTTAGATTCAACATAGTATTTAAAATTAATGACTTCCGGACTGGATGGTTTTCTTCTAGTATACACTGTACAGTGAAATTACCATCAATGGATAGAGTGCAAAGGATAGAAGTTTACTTATAATGGCACAATTAGTTTTTGTGAAAAAATAATTGAGTAGATTTTAAAAGGGGTGTACGGGTAGTCTGGGACATTCAGTACAATTGTGTTTTATAACAATACAGTTAATTTTGTACACCTGACATTTAATAAGGCAATGCTGTTCAAATCAACAAATAACCTTAATTGTCGCAAGTCACTTAGATTTTTATCTACAACCCATATTATTGTGAGACAGTTTTAGTTACACATTTTAACTAAGTTTTAATAAAACACATTACTTTGTATAACGTTTATTTAATAAATAATAAATAGGAATATTTACATAACATGAGAGGATGAAATGATTAATACCCAGGTAAAATGAATAAGTTGTGTTGATTATATCTAACTATGATATGAGTACTTAGGTGCTTCGTATTTTGTCTTGTACTCGTACTTTGGAGCCTCGTACTTGTACTCGTATTTGGGCTTCTCGTAATGCACTGGATGTTTGTTGTGCTCCCTGTGTACAATGGCGTTGAATCCGTTCTTGTGATCGGCAGTGTACTCTACGATCCTCTTGGAACCGTCGGGCTCTACCAGCTCGTAGACTCCCTTGACGTAGTCGCCGTCGCGCTCCTCCTTCTGGCTGTGGATGTCGTATGTGTGCGGGTCATGGACGCCGTACTCAAACTGGTACTTGGGATGAGGGTCGTAGGGCTCCTCCTTGTAGTCGTACTTCTTCTCGTAACCGCCCCCGTAGCCTCCACCATAGCCACCGCCGTACTGGGCCAACGCGCAGGAGGCGAGGGCTGCGAGGACGCACAGACTGACGAGCTGGAACATGGATAACAATATTTGTACCTAAAAAGATCCATCAACTTAGTAGTGTATGCAACGATTGTTCATAAAGAATGAGTACAATGTCAATGGTACTATCGTTACCAACATTACCTTATCCACGAGAAACTTTAACCATGGTAAATAAAATTTGTCGAAATATTTGGCAAACCACTTAAATAAAAATGTCGAAAGGTGAAGGTTATGTGTGGTCATTCATTACAAACGTAGCGACACGCGACGTCGTTTGACCCACCATAACTAGAATACTCTAACATTAGGGGACAACGACAGCTAATTCTAATGGACGTCATCTATTTGACATTTGCTATCAGTTGAAGCACCAGCAATGTCACTTATTTGTTATATGTTATTGTTGATGCCACCTACCTTATATTATCCTAGATTTCTTGATATGACCTAACTGTCATCCTCACTTACATATGACCACACTATTTTGAGGTGAGGAAAATTAACAACATGAAACATGAATCATAAATGAACAATCAGCTGACGTGTGAATGAGCAACTTCTATTATACCACTACTTTCGCCAAAAGCTAAGCTCTCATTGCTGTGGAACCTGTAATTTAAATTGACACCTTTATCTTCAAGAATTCATTATGGGACGGTTTGAACTTGGTTTAATAGTGTAGGCTACTTTATTATTGTGTTACTTGTAATCTCATTATTTACATTTATTGCAACACTTATAGATGAAGTATTTCTTATAGTGTACAATGTGTACATTTGAATAGAAGTGGACACTATTAGGTACTCTATATTTGACGATGACATTCTATTGTTTGTAGTATAATCATGTGTTTCTAACTGTCAAATGTTGAGGTTCAATCAAAACAAACAAACCGTCAATGTCAACGAGGTTAAATAGATATGGAGTGCTCATTACATGTTAATTTTGTGTTCCTTTTTTGATTTGCGCCATTTTACCCATAATTCCCGCCGTTTCCTTGGCAACCATCCCACATTTTACTCTCGTTTCCTTGGTTACTAGTTTTAGCTATTCTGATTGGTCGCTACAAGCTTAAAAAATTACTGATTATAGTTTTAAATCATATGTTTATTTGTTGTTTGTTTTTAAATTAATTTGATTTGATGGTCTGTGAGCAGGCTATTGAAGTCGGTTACCATAGAAACGTCGAATATGTATGGGTACAATGGAAAACTGATGTTGGGAAAGTGTAAACAAAAGGACTGGTTACCAAGGAAACGGCGGGAATCGTGGGTAACATGGCGCCAGTCAAAAGGGGGCACTTTTCCCTATCTGGTGAGCACTCTATATCTATTTAACCTCGTTGGTCGATGTACGTTTGTTTATGTATTTTGTTGTAAAGAAAGATATTACATGATTGACAAGACACACATGATTATGCTATAAACAAAAGAAGTTCAGCGTCAAAGATAGTCTATTTAATCTTCACCGCTTCTAGGAAAAAAAACTAAAGAATACATAGTATTCTAGGGGTATACATAGTATACATAGTATAGTAGGGGTGCCTCAAGGGTCACATATGGGACCCTTCCTCTTCAGTATATTCATTAACGACATTGTTAACTGCATTGATGTAAATTGTCTCATGTTTGCAGACGACATTAAGATTTTCGATGTGGTGAAATCTGGTATTGACAGTGAAAGAATTCAAAATTGCCTTCTTAAGATCAATGAATGGTGTCAAGACAACGGGATGCTGCTTAATTACAAGAAATGTGCTGTGATCACCTTCTACCGTTCTCATAATCCAATCATAGCAGACTACAAGATCAACAATGAGGTACTTCCACGTAAAACTGTAATTCGAGACCTTGGAGTGATCTTCTCTACAAATTTTACCTTCCATGACCACTTGGATTACATTTGCAAGAAGGCTTCTAAATCCTTGGGCTTCATACTCCGCACATCAAGGCACGGCCTCTCTGTTACTGCCTTAAAGTACTTGTACGTTACACTTATCAGATCAGTCCTTGAGTATTGCAGTCCAGTGTGGTCACCCTACCTGATTGGACAGGTTGACCGACTACAAAAACTTCAAGAGCGTTTCCTTCGTGTAGTTGGGACTAAACTTGGATTTAATTATCACTCAGTTCCATGTCAAGAAGTCGAGATGATGCTGAACCTCCACCAATTGGCGCTGAGAAGAGATGCGGCTGATGTGGCTTTTCTTACCAGCATCCTCAACGGGACCATATCCTCTCCCAGTCTTCTCAGCTGCATTAATCTCCGTGTTCCAACTGGGACCCGTTCTAGAAACTTGTTTTGCCTAGCTTCCTGTTCTACTAACTACGAGTTCAACAGTGTCATCCCACGTCTTCATCGGCTGGGCAATACGATATCCGAAGACATTGACTTTTTTGTCTCCAAGCCGGGATTAGCGAAGCGGAAGTACCTGAAAATGCATCACTAGTCATAGTTAATTAAGTTCATAATTGTTAACGTGTTCTTTCATTGTAGGATTAGTATCATTGTTGAAGGTATAAATTGTTATAATGAACTTATTTATTATTTCCAAAAGTTACTGTATATGTGGCCTAAATATTTATTTTTATACTCAGCATGTTATTGTTAATAGAATTGTTTTTTATATTTAATGTTAAAATTATTTTGTTGTTGTTGTTGCCTTAAATATGTATATATATATTTGTTAATTTGTTATTGCAGTATTGTAACGTTTATGGTTGTTATTGTTGTTATTAATAGGACTTATTATTTATATTAGTTAACTTTCTTGTTGGTGTACTGTAAAGTCGAAGGACCATTATTAATTAATTATTATATAGATGAATGAGTAAAACTATAGCATTATATAACCACTATGTAATATATTGTAAAAATGGTGAAACCGTAAATAAATAAATAAATAAATAAATAGTACATTTTACAAAAAAAAAGCATGATGGATGTTTAGGCTCTTACAAAGAAAGAAAAGGTCAGACGGTGTACAGTCTTGTAATGTTTTAAAATGCTTGCATAAAGCTTTAAGAATTAAAAAATATGTTTAAATTAAATAAATAAAGTTTTTTAACAAATTATTTTTTAAATCTTTAAGTCATAACGCTATGAGATCAACAAGTACGTAAGATATCAAGTTACTTAATTACCAACGAAGAAAACATATTTATGAGAATAGAAATTAGAAGTTTTTAACGTGAGCCTAGAAACAATTCTACATATATTAGATTATCTACTTTATTAAGTGTTGCACACTTCTAATTATTAAGTCAATTTCTATGTTTTTTGAAAGTATATGAAGAAGCCCAATTTTTTTAAATCTTTAAAAAAGTTCCGGATCAAATTTCCCTAACACTATTCCACAGTTCTAACAATATTATGCTATAGAGGATGTTTTACCATCGTTTTTCAAATGTGTTCATATCAATCGTACTCTAAATTAGTTAAGCCTCTAAACATATAAACAACTTTAGACTTTTAAAGCAATTTATTTATGTCATTGGAATCATTTTAGTTTATGAAGTTTCACTAGTGCAGACCGTGGTACTTTTAATACATTTTTTCCACATGTACTTTATTATCATGGAACATTTAATTTTAAGTCCTGGTACATAAATTGAATCATTATAAAAAAAAAAAAACACATTTTGGGACAGCACGTACACGATAGTATACGATAGTTATGGTGAAAGTTAGTTCTCTCTATATCTATAGCATATAGTAGATACTACACCATCTATATCATAATAACTATAAAATAGCATATATTTACTTATAATGTTACTCGTTATCCTTTTAGTTTAACCTAAAACTTAATTTTTATTTTTGAATTCAGTAAATTAAAAATTGATTTCATGTTAAATTTAAACTTCTAAGAAACTATAATTAAAAACTATTGCAATTAAAAGGATTGCATTCGGCTTATGACGATCACCTTTCATATCCATACAATAAGTTTTGTTAAAAATAGTCCGTAAGCAGATACGTTGCAAAATTTACAGTATTCAAGTTCATATTTACGAGTTTTTGATTGATTTGGTTTTTAGTTGATTTTTTACTCTTTGGCGTATTGTTTATATCTATTTTCTTAGTAAATATTTGGAACCCAAATAAAATTTAATTGGTTGAAAATCAACTTACGTTTAGCACACCAAAGACTAGAAACCTGACGCTCGAAATTTGCCGAATAACATTGTGTTTATGAAAAAGTAATTAGATATTGGTGCAGCTAACACAACAAGGTTAACATTTAAAACTATATTATTGTTTAAATATTAGATTTTTTTTAACTTTAGCTGATCACAGATGGTTAACAATGTTGAGTAATCAAAGTGATGAAACAGACTGAACTTATTGATTGTTTAGTTAGTTATTAAAGCATCGAAGTATAAGAAAGTAAGACTAAAAGTTTCTGAAAAGTACAGTTTACAAAATTACCTTTGTCATGATGGTTAGCACTGCACTGTTTGAGGTGCAACTGTCTCAATCAAGACTTTTATATATAACGGCCGCAATTCCAGCACATGTCAATTCACCTCTCACTTGCAGCACATTCCCCCAACTTGCCCCAGTTAATCCACTCACTTCATTGATTAAATAGTGATCAGGCCGCAATTAAAGTGATTTGTTCGATATTTTGATATTGCATGGTTTATTAATACGGCTCTCTATGATAATAAGTGTGTTTTCTTGCTACTCTTGGATGATACGAATATTACTCTCTATTTGTTGCAGTGCAGTCTGTTTAGAAAAAAGCTCCTAGGTGGTTAGAGCCCAGCTCACCTACTCAGTTCTGTACAAGAAATCAGTGACATGCAGAGTTTCTTTGCGCCCTGGTGGCCCCATGTATTCGTTACACTATTGCAATTTTACAATGTAAGCTAAATGATTAAAAATAGCAAAACGCAAAGAGATCCTCATATTCTTCAGTATGTAAGTCAGTCATTTCCCATTTTGACAGAAAATTAAGTTGTGTGGTTTACTATGAGGTACCTGAAAACTCACTACCATTTGATCCATTTCGTGACTGTAGATCTTGCCGAGTAAGGGGTTACAATGTACATTTATACACTTGATTGTGTAACAAAATAACCATCTACAAATTTATTTTAACGGATTATTTGAATAATTCATATAGAAAATCTAAAATTTTGTTATTACAATGCGGCATCCTTTAATTTCTTCTGTAACCATCTTTTTCTTATCCATAAAAAATAAAACATTAACTAGAAGGTCTGGTCTTCGCGTGTGTCAGTTACGTAGAACCTTTTCATTAATCAACGGTAAGCTAATAGGCGGTAATAAGCTTTCAAGATTATCTCTTGTAAGGGGTATTAGCTTAGTTTATATTTGCTAGAAATTTATACGAGAAATATATTTCAACTTGGTAATGTCCAATACAGAAATTTTAACTATGTGTTTTGGATAGTGTTTTTCCAAAGATTATGAAAATATTCATGAATATTTATTTAGTAAGGTAAATCAAATTATGACCTCATTTTGTTGACTACACTATGATATTTAATTGGAATTATTATAGGGCAAAAATATGTTAATAATGGTGACCGTAGGAGTGGCCATGGTACACTGGTACATGTTCATCGTGGTGGTGGTAGTGTTGAGGGTGGACGTTGTGTTCCCGGTGGACGACGGCGTTAAAGCCAGTGTGGTGGTCAGCTGTGTAGTGGGCGACGCGCTTGGAACCGTCCGCCTCCACCAGCTCGTAGCTGCCGTGCACCACATCCCCGTCGCGCTCCTCCTTCTGGCTCTTGATGTCGCCGGTGTGGCTGTCATGGACACCGTACTCGAACTTGTACTTGGGGTGAGGGTCGTAGTAATCTTCCTTGTATTCCACGTGGAACCCGTGGCCGTGGTCTTCTACATGCTCGTGGCCGTAATTATGGTGGCCATGAAGAGGGAAGGCAGTCACTGTTGTCATGAAAATCACGACAATTGATACCAAAATCACCTGAGGGCAAACCAATGAAACATTAAAATGTTATTCAGGGTTCAACATAAATTAACAACACTCCATCTAACTTGTACGCAATAATATTGACAGTTTTGTTCATGGATAGAAGAAATAATGCTATTACTCACACATTGGCCAACCTTGAGAGGTGCATTAGTAACTCTTACATCAAAATCTAATAGGCCAAGTATGTTTTGTGTAGATTATAATTTAAATAAATATTGTAATCAGCAGTTAAATTAAATTAATATACTATACGAGCACTGTCTGAAGGGATGTGTCCTCCACGATCTTGAAATTTAGCGGGTAGATTTTGGTAAAAGTTTGCATTTAAGAGTGTTTTGGCCCAAAAATAAGTTTAGAACAGCCTCAATTCCATAATAAATCGAATTTGGTCTAAATTTAATATTTTTAATCGTAATTTTTAATATTGGTTTTATGGGTTGCTATTTTGGTAACGAAATAACAACGAAAGGTATCCAAAAATAAAGTATCATCAATGTTAAGCAGTCCTTTTTTAAAAGCTGTTAATTGTGAAGAGATATAGTTGGTGGAAATTTAATAGCTTAATTACCATGACACTGAAACAAAAGTTGATTAAAACCAACGAGCAAGGCTCGGTTAACCTGGCACTTACTTATAAAAAGAAATAAGCATATTCTTGACACTTTCAATATGTTAAACTACGCAATACCTTTTTTAGCTCATTGAATTGTGTAAATATTATCAATCAATACCACTATTTAGTTTTGGAATTTATTAGGTTTTTATAATTAATTTAAAAATACTAAAAAATGATTGCAATATAATTTTTTTGAGACCGTATAATATTTAGGTATACTAAAACAAGCTAAAAAAGTTTTTATGGAATAAGTAAATCAATAGTTTTTTTTAGAAAAAGTAGTGTTTTTTTAGTGGTTCTGGCTCATAACGTCATCACGATGACGTCAGCAGTAATGACGTCATCAATGACGTCACACCTATGACGTCATGGTGACGTCATTGATGACGTCATCACTGCTGACGTCATCGTGATGACGTCATGAGCCAGAACCGCTAAAAAGCACTACTAGAAAAACACCTTAACCCTTTGTAGAATTTTTTTGTAAAAATATGTATTGATAATTTTTTATTCTTTAAATTAAGATATTACCTGATGGACCATAATAATTGTTGGTGTGATGTGGTGATCGTTGAAATTCCACAACTGATCCACGTCTGGTGTCCAGCCTATTTATACTTAGTGAAAAGAAACGCCTGGTTGCACTTCATTGCTCTACACATAACTGATGGCGTCATGTCAAAATTGTTTGAGATGCTATACAGTACGCATTGTTGTTACACATATTACACTCTTAAAATATTTTATTGCTATATATAAATATGCTACAAATATTTGTTTGCTATATAAAAAATGTACTTGTATAAATTTATCTAATATAACAAAAGGACTTAAAGTCAACCTAGTATTCATAAATTTTTAGTAAAAATAATTTATTATTGCAAAATTTATAACAAAAAAATATTAATATCATGAATAGTGAACATGATATACCATTGAAATAACGTTTAAAATGTATGTCGTTTAATATGGCGTTAGAAATAACTCGTTTTCTTGACAACATTCGACATGCCTTACTACACGTATTTTACCATATAAGTAACTAACGTTTAGCCAGACTATTGTTTTGGTAATGGAACAAATTTGGCTTATAATACGATTATATTTGAAAACGAGGAAGTAATTGAGGAACTCAATTGAGGAAAAAATGTAATGAGTAGCATAACTATTTACTAATAGTTGCTTGAAATTGGTGAATGGCGTGAACAATAATATTGATGCATCTAACATAGCTAGTATAAGCAATAAGTTTTTAAAACTGTACAAACTGCTGCACAAGAAATCAGCTGTACATGAAATAGTTTAAGAAAATATTGTGGTGTAGATAACATTTTTATTAAATCATTCAAAACTATATTACCAGCAGTTATAAATGTGTTGAGTTACATATTTAATTTACGTTTTTTAATTGGTACTTTTCCTAGCTATTTTAAAAGAAATATTGAGGTAGCAATTCAAAAGAAGAAAAATAGTGTGGATATAGATTGACCAAGACCAATAAGCCTTTTACAAGTTTTATCTAAAGTACTGTAAAATATTATGAAACATAGGCTAGCAAACTTCTTGAATAATATTGAATAATAAATTTCTCTTCTTGTTATTATTTTATTTTTAGACAGACACCTAACACTCCCTCTGACACTCTGTCAATAGCCAAAGTACAAAGTAGTAAGTCAGTTTTGTAATTTTTTTGTTACTATAGCAAGCTTACTTTGCCATGTTTACATGGAATACACTTTTCTGCCTAGGGTATGACCCATCGACTATGTACATGCACTATCGCGAACAGTCTTTTCATAGCATAGGCGGTTTTCAAGCAGATTTACGGTAAACAAATATCTTACGGCGTATATGGAGTATACGTTACATATGAGTATACGTTACATCAGCTCTACTATTTTTAACCATATATGAAATATTATCTAAGAGAGAATTCTGTTATGTTGTCATAATTTTTCACTGTAAAACAACCCGAATAATAAAAAATATATCGTAATAGCTGTGCAGCAGCATCCATAAGCCAATCCAAATTTTGGTATACAACAAATACATTGGATTCGAACCCGATACTAATCATACATATCCCGCTTTTGAGTTATTTAGATGGGGTTAGCTGCGACAATATTACATCGAACTGTTTGGTGGTAATAATATAATACTATTGGGAATTTGAACCCAATACATTGCTGCCATGATTGTCTCTGAAAGAATTATCGAGATAGTAAAAATTTGCTATCAGATTTGCGATTAGCTTTTAATTGAGATCATTCCCTTCAAGGATAATCGTTAAGTTCAAAAAATTATTTCACATTTTATTCAATCGTTGAATGATTATATTCACCACTAAAAAGGTCTGGGTCATTGCCGAAAGATTCCCCGTCTTGTAAGGGTATATTTGACCGCTGTTTTATGCAAAAACCGTCCATAATATGAAAGATTAATAGTATGCATGCCAGAATGAAATGAAATGACAAAAAACATAAAGTTACCCAGTTTTTTAGTTTGAATTGAAAGAGCAAAATGATTACTGTATGTGATTGGCCAGACAGCCATTTTTTAAATCTTAAAACTTAATAAGCATCTAAATCGTAAGCTAACCAGTCCGTAACTTAAGATTCAATATGGAATGTGGTATGATACTAAACCATCTTAGACTGCAAATTTACGAAGATAATTCGGCTCACGAATGGTCCTTTACTTAATCTCAATCCTTAACATAATTTCACTATTAAAGTTTAAAAAATTGTGCAACGATAAACTTAAAAATAGTTCGGAAATATGTAAGTTGTACCTTGTAAAATAACAATTTAAATCACCCTTTACAATGTAAGAGTGTTAATTGTGTGACTTTTTGGGATTTTGGTTGTATTTAAATTAAGTATTTAGCACATCAAATGTAATATATTTAATATATCAACCTTTAATTTATATCAAAACGCCTTCTCTCCCTCTTAACTCAAATTTAGTTTTAAAAATTTTTCAAACCCTTTTTTATCCTGCACATAAGATATGGATAAAGTTTTCCCAATATATTTAGTATATAGACGTGGATTTGTTACATTGTACAACATTCTTTAATCTAATAAAATTCTTAGTTAAAAATACCATGAAGCAAGTTTTAACATCAACTGACGTTTTTTGTTGAGACCCTTTTGTTATTATTCGCAAGTACCAAAATATAGAACTACATGTTTTGTTCAAACTTATTATATATTAAGTGGGTATATAGATGGATAATACCTAAACTACAAACAATATTATTACTCTCGTAATGTAATTTATTCATATTGTTTTTGTTTCCTTATAGTTATAAACTATGAAAAATATTCAAAAAAACATTATTCTCATTAAATAAGTAATATACAAATAAAATATTTAAAAAAGGGAATATCTATAATAAGGTACTCGCCGATCTATATCTATAAATGAGAAAGTTTGTATGTATTTATGTATGTTGCCTATGGACTCCGAAACCACTCGACAGATTGTATTGGAACTTTCAGGCATTATTAGGCATTATTCAAGGATGGTTTTTGTGAAGTTTGGTGCAAATCTGATCCAGAGGGCATACAATAGTTTGTAAAAAATCTGAAAATCTCTATTTTATCTATTTTTATTGGTTGCTAAGAAACAAATTCGAAGAAAAATTATAATTTTAGGTATTTCAGCGATTTCTTATTAATAAGGTGAGCGTGACAGCAAGTGAGCGTATCGAACGAGCTAAACATGACGGCGAGTGTGCTTAGCGAACGAGCTCAATTACTTATAAAATAAATTCGGAAGCCGTGATGGGAAACATCTAGTTTTACAATATAGTTTTCTTAATGTGATTTTATAAATAAACAATAACAAACTTCTTACAGCTGACTATTAAAAAAGCTGGAAAAATTAACATAAATTTAGTCGTCCTTTAGAATTTTTAATAATTTAGCCTTCCATTGTAAAGGCTCGAACCTATAAAGGGTTATAAACTAATATACCCAGTGATAAACTAGATCATTTCCTTAAATTTGACACTTAAATTATGAAGATGGGTTCTGTAGTACTGATAACGTACATTTTGAACCATGTACAAATACAAAGGCTTATATGTAATTAAAGACTATGATATTTTTTCTAGAGAATATTAAAAGTAATGGATTATTGATTACACTTTTCATCAATATTTTAACACGTTTTATTTACATACAAAAACAAATAAATATTTACAAATACTATGATGATATGAGGTTTATGTAACGATGTAATGACATGAGGTGATCTGTTGTAAATGGTTCAACCGTGGTATGAATATTTGGGCGCCTCGTATTTTGGCTTGTACTCGTACTTTGGCGCCTCGTACTTGTACTCGTATTTGGGCTTCTCGTAATGCACTGGATGTTTGTTGTGCTCCCTGTGTACAATGGCGTTGAATCCGTTCTTGTGGTCGGCAGTGTACTCTACGATCCTCTTGGAACCGTCGGGCTCCACCAGCTCGTAGACCCCCTTGACGTAGTCGCCGTCGCGCTCCTCCTTCTGGCTGTGGATGTCATAGGTGTGCGGGTCATGGACGCCGTACTCGAAGGAGTACTTGGGGTGAGGGTCGTAGGGCTCCTCCTTGTAGTCGTACTTCTTCTCGTAGCCGCCCCCATAGCCGCCCCCATAGCCTCCACCATAGCCTCCACCATAGCCGCCGTACTGGGCCAGCGCGCAGGAGGCGAGGGCTGCGAGGACGCACAGACTGACGAGCTGGAATATAACAATTCTTTTAGTATTACAATATACTCTTGTGTTTCTTACTAATAGTATTATTTAACCAGCCGTGTTTAGTCAGGGTTGGGCCTAGTGATTATTTGGTGAACTTAACAGTTAATGTACATTTAGCACTCTTAGGATGATTAAAAAATATCATTCATTGATTTTATAAGCACTCTTATTATTTTTTTCTTCTGCGTGATATTTTCACCTAAACTTGTATACATAAAAATACATTTGAACGACATGTTTCAGACATTTTTATTTATTAGTGGATGCAAAGTGAGAAATTGGGTCGTCATTATAAAATTTATCTCATATTTTTAGTTGCAAATTATGCAAATAGTCTTTTGATATCAATTGTATTCCCTATACCGAAATTTAGGGTTATCATAAATCAAGGATTAAATCTAAGCTTAGGTTAAATCATTTTTGTTTATAAAGGTAACTTTATTACCATTCCAAGTAGCGGGTGAGATTAGATAATTTATTATTGTGAACGGTGTATGCTCTAGACGTTAATACTTTTATTTCTCTGTGTAACCTATGGCGATTGTTTCTTGGGGATTGTTGTATAATGGATTGTTTGTTGCCTTAAATAGGAAATATTTTTGTTAACATGATTAAAGGGCGTCATGAAATATACAAAGTAAATTTAATTAAAGAAAGTCTAAAGATAAATTATAATAATGTAAACATTAGTTACAAAATCTGGCTTAAGATTTTTCGAATACTTTTGAGAATAGGCTTTTACATGAAATTGCATAGTGTCTGTAGTGCTTACACCCATGATGGTCAATATATTTATTTGCTTCTACAGATACTATTATTCTTTTAACCGCCCCCGGTCAGCGATTTAAACGAGCTGGCAGGATATAATAGCGATGAAGTGAGAAAACTGTTGTTTGAGAAGTCTACCACTCACAAACAGACAAACTGCTCAATATTTTTTTTTTAATTAATATACTTGTTAGAATGTATGCAATAAAATGATTAATACCTTGTTTTAATATGTTTCTAAAAATCAGCTGTTTGTATTATTATGTTTGTTTTTGTTTTGGTTCTTGTGTTAGGTGTTGTGAAAACCCTTTTTAATAGGAATGTTGTAGTAAAGAAATAAATGATTTAATTTGATAAGTGTGTGTTCAGTATATTAAATATGCACTCTGCTAACAGGTTATGGGCCCCCCACTAGAAATTATAAGCAAAGATTTGTAATTTGAATATAAGATTACAGTTTTTACTTGTGAAAATGGAGGCACTGAATACAAGTGTGAAACTCAAGGGGGAGTCAAATTGGAGTGTTTGGAAATTTCAAATGAAGATTATTTTGACGTCAAAGGGCTTGTTCAACATAACGGACGGGAGTGAGAAGAAACCTGAAAAAGGATCTAAGACTGAAAGTGAGTTTGAAAAGGCTATAAAAGAGTGGAACAGTAGGGACAGTAAAGCTCAAGAAATGATTGTAACCAGAATGGAGGAAGGGCCAATGGTTCATATTTTGACTTGTGAGAGTGCTTACATGATGTGGACTAAGTTACTCTCAGTGTTTGAGAAGAAATCTGAAGTGAGCTTGCATTTATTACAACAAAAGTTCTTTAACATGAAGTATGAAGGTGAATCTATGTCTGAATTCATATCTAAAATAGAAGTGTTAGTTTGTAAATTGAAACAGCTGGGAGAAAATGTATCTGAACAAATGGTTATTACACAAATATTGATATCTTTGCCTTCTAATTTTAGTCATTTTGTATCTGCATGGGAATCAGTTTCTTCCGATGAACAAAAGTTATCTGAACTTACATCTAGGTTGCTTATTGAAGAAGAAAGAATGAATGAAAAGTGTTCAAAAGAGAGTGCTTTGCTTGCAAAAAGATTTAATAAGATGAATATTAAGTGTTATGCGTGTGGGTCAAAGGGACACTTGAAAAGTGACTGTTATCTTAATACAAAGTCAAATTTTGGTACAAAACGTGATATTAAAAATGAAGTAAGATGTTTTTATTGCAACAAGAATGGTCATGTTTTGAAGGATTGCTGGTTAAAGGCCAAAGAAGTTAAGAATAAAGAAGTAGTTGATTTAAGTAATAGAAAAATGCCAAACCGAAGCCATTCTAACAATAAAGGTAAAAATGCATTCGTTGGAATAGATCATGCTTTGTTTTGTGATTTGAAACCTGAGTGTTGGTACATCGACAGTGGAGCAACCCAACACATGTGCTGTGATGAAAAGCTATTTTCTAGCATTAGTGATGTAACAGAAGAAAAAAAGGTTATGGTCGGCAATGGCTCATTACTTGAATGTAAGGGGATTGGTGAGGTAAATGTTTTGGCTTTCAACGGGAAGGAGTGGATTGAAACCAAAATGTCTAACGTTTTATATGTTCCAGAACTAAGAATCAATCTGTTTTCTTTGAATGTAGTACTGAGTAAAGGATTTCGAGTTGAGTGGAATGAAAATGATTGCTTGTTTTTTAATGTTTCTGGAACTGAACCATGTGCTAAAGGCTCGAAAGTGGGCAAGTTATATGCAATGGACTTTAAATGCGATTACAACTTTACTGGATTGACTGTAAAATATTCATTGATGGAATGGCATGAAAAGCTAGCTCATCAAAATATTGACCAAGTAAAGGCTACTCTTAAAAATCACAACATTATGGCGAATAAAAATGAAAATTTTTTCTGCGAGTCGTGTTTGGCAGGAAAACAGCAAAGATCCACTTTTAAAGCAAGTGAAGCAAGTTCATGTGAACCATGCCAAATAATCCATGCTGATCTATGTGGTCCAATGGAAGTGGAATCACTTGGAGGGTCAAAATATTTTTTGCTTTTGAAAGACGATTTTTCAAAGTATTGTCAAGTTTATTTTTTGAAATACAAAACAGAAGTTTCAGAGAGAATAAGTGATTTCTTAAAATTAGCTAAGAATGATACAGGTAGAGAAGTCAAAATACTGAGATCAGACAATGGACTAGAGTTTATAAATCACGAAGTAAAAAAATTAACTGAAACTCAAGGAATACGACATCAAAGATCAGCAGCTTACTGTCCTGAACAAAATGGTAAGGCAGAACGCGAGATAAGAACTGTTGTTGAAGCGGCTCGAGCTATGCTCAAGGCACGTGGAATGAATAAAGTATTTTGGGCAGAAGCTGTAAATACAGCTGTGTATGTCATCAACAGAACTGGAGCAAGTAGAATTGTAGGAAAAAGTCGTTATGAATGTTGGTTTGGGAAAAAGCCAGAATCACTCGATTATTTCCAAGTTTTTGGCATAGATGCTTTTTTTGTTCACGTACCCTACCAAAAACGCAAAAAGTGGGATGCGAAAAGCAGAAAAGGAATTTTTGTGGGTTATCAGGAAAATTCTAAAGCTTACAGAATTTATTTTCCTGATACAAAGAAAATTGAAGTTGTGAGGAATGTAATTTTCAAGCCCTATGAAGTAACAAATCAAGGATGTTTAAGCAATGAATCAAGACATCACATCTTCAATGAAGTTCCGTGTATAGAAGAGGAAATTGCCGTTGACAGTAACAATTCCACTGTCACTCTAACAGACGAAAATAAAACAGACAATGGTGATAATGTGGTGATGGAAGAAGAAGCCACACACAGTGAAGTAACACAGGAAGGGGAAGAAAGTAAATTGGATGAAACTAAAAAAGAATGTGAAAAGAATAATACGAACGGGAAAGTTTACAATCTAAGAAACCGTGATCAAATTAAAAGGTCTAACAAATTTTCTGACTATGAAACTAGTTTCTTAGGATTTGAAGAGGAAGAACCTAAAAGTTTTACTGAAGCAATGCAATCAAGTAAATCAAATGAATGGAAAAAAGCAATAGAGGAAGAGCTTGAAGTTCTTAAAGAAAATGACACGTGGACGGAAGTAATACCTCCAGAAAACTGTAAAATAGTTGGTACAAGGTGGGTTTTTAAAGTAAAAACGGATGAAAATGGCAAACCTTCTCAGTTTAAAGCTAGGTTAGTTGCAAAAGGCTATCAGCAAAAAGAAATGTTTGAACTTTCTGAAATCTACTCTCCTGTAGCAAAACTATCTACGATGAGAATTTTAGTGGCAATAGCCAATGAAAACAACATGAATGTTTATCAAATGGATGTTCGAAGTGCATTTCTTTATGGAGAAGTGGATGAAGATGTTTATCTCAACATACCTGAAGGAGTCTCAAGCAGTAAAAATGGAACCGTTCTTAAACTTAACAAAGCTTTGTACGGACTTAAAAAGTCACCCAAGTATTGGAATGAAAAATTTAACAAATGTATGATTCATAATGGTTTTGTTCAATCAAAAAATGACTACTGTTTGTATAGCAAATTAACAGGCAATGACAGATTGTATGTTTTGCTTTATGTGGATGATATTCTCATAATTGGAAGTGATGAACATATGATTGACACAGTTAAGAAGACACTATCTGAAAATTTTAAGATGAAAGACTTGGGTAAGGTGAGAAACTTTCTTGGCATAAGCACTGTTCAAAACTTAGAAAAGGGGGAAATCCGAATGAATCAATCAAAATACTTGAAGTCAATATTGGAAGAATTTGGAATGGAAAATTGCAGGCCAGTGTCTACACCAATGGATCAGAATTTTGTCCTGGACTCATGCCAAATCCCAGAAACTTTGGAAGAAAGAAATGAACTTGAAGCAAGATGTCGGAAAGTGATAGGAAAGTTAATGTACGCAATGCTGGGCACAAGACCTGATCTAAGTACATCCCTAAGTATATTAAGTCGTTATCAAAACAAACCAAGTCAAGAACTGTGGGCTGCACTGAAAAGATTACTAAGGTACATAAAAGGAACAATCGATTTAAATTTGGTCTACAAGAAAAATAAGACTGAAGAGACTTTGAGAGGTTATGTAGATGCTGATTGGGCAGGAGATCTCCAAGATCGAAAATCAACAACTGGTTACGTTTTCTTATTGTGGAACTGTGCTATCAGTTGGGTAACAAGGAAGCAGCAAACTGTGGCTCTCTCATCTACCGAATCAGATTATGTTGCGATGAGCAGTGCTATTGCAGAAGCATGTTGGTTGAAAAGCATCTTAACTAATGATTTTGGTGTGATGGAAGAAAGCGAGGCTGTATTAATTTTAGAAGACAACCAAGGTGCAATTAACACTGCAAAAAATGTTCAAAACCATAAAAGATTGAAGCACGTGGACATTAAACATCATTTCATAAGAGAGAAAGTCTTGAACAAAGTGGTTAAAATAAAATATGTTAGTTCTTCAAATCAAATTGCCGATGTATTTACAAAACCACTGAACAAGGACTCGTTTCAAAAGTTAACCAATAGTATTGGACTGAGATTAGTTCATAATTAATCATTTTATTGAAGGGGGGTGTTAGAATGTATGCAATAAAATGATTAATACCTTGTTTTAATATGTTTCTAAAAATCAGCTGTTTGTATTATTATGTTTGTTTTTGTTTTGGTTCTTGTGTTACGTGTTGTGAAAACCCTTTTTAATAGGAATGTTGTAGTAAAGAAATAAATGATTTAATTTGATAAGTGTGTGTTCAGTATATTAAATATGCACTCTGCTAACAATACTACTTGCTATAGCTTATCCATAATTTTTTTCAAAATAACGTGAATGTTGTTTGCCGGTTGTCATTGCTCAATGTACATTAAAATTGTCACACTGTAATTCTAAAGGACATCCACTAAACTATCTTGTGAGTAAACTATGATAACTGAAACCCTTCATTATCACTGAAGACCTGAAGAAAGGAGCTAATTTTACCGTCGACTCGAGAATAATTTGGAAGAAACGTAATAAAATTAAACCCAACAACGAGTCACACGGCCACGGGTGTTGTCACTACACTGTAACACTGTATCCACATCTACCTGAGTCATGATGGCTATCACTGCACTCACTGCTCGACACTACTCAACACAACACTGCTGCCCCATCTAACTACTGTATTTATATAAAACTGTCACACTGCACATACATAGGCATTTCACCTTTCACTCACACGCTCACTTACCCGGTTGGTCCAATTAATCCGTTCACTTTGTCAATCAACTCAGCAACCAGTCATTTTTCGCTTTTATTATATAGGACACGGTTCACATACACGTATGTCAGTTATTTTTGTTATTGTCTGTAGCGCCCCTTATATTACACATGGTTTCCATTTCATAATACTGATTTTAATTGTATGGAATTAAAAAGAAGGTTAATAAAACCAGTAAACTCTGTGAAATCAAATTTAATTTGGTTGCCAATAATGTACAAAAAAACTACAAAGCACTTATCAAAATAGTCCTATATGAACCCTAAAGCCCTTGGAGAAGGTTTATATAAAAGTAGTGGAACTTTAATTAAAGTAGTGCAATTACCAGTAAAAATAACGGAAATAAATTAATTAAAAACTACTATAATAAAGAAATTTTGGAAATTAGAACTTGGAAATTACTGACGAATAAGGTATTTAAAGTTATATAATAGTTAAAGTTAAAGAAAACCAATATTTAAATACGTTTTACATCCTCAAGGATTAGTTTAAGATGCAAACTTTTAAGTTGAGGAATTGACATTACAAATAATGACGAATTTGGTCATAGAATGAAGTTTTACCATTAGATGTACAACAAAAGATAAAAAACATAATTAAAATTTAAAGTATTTTAGATAGTGTAAAAAACTTTTGCGCACTACGCGGAATATATCTTCCGAATGTTGTAAAGGTGTAAGTGTGTAGTGTCGAGTAACTCCATTGAACAGTTACATGCCGTGTGTTGAGGGGCAGTCAAGAAAGACGCAGAGTATTCTGGTTTGATTTTCAACAGCCAGGCCGTGGCTAGCTTTTATTTGTGCATCGTTCTCGTTACCTATGGATCTATAATCTCTAGTGTAATTCGTCTGATATTGCTCATTACTGTTTGTACAAAATATCGCATACAATCAGTTTTGTAAGAAACTTTCAGCGTTTCTTAACTTTGTTCAAATTGTACCTTGCACCTCACCCTTGAAAGTATTCCATTACACGGATTTAAAAAAAGATTTTGTTTTTATGGCTAATTGTTTGCAAATGTTGATCAACACCCGAAATGTCATACTTTGAGGCCATGACTAAGTTTTGCATTGAAAAAAGAATTACATTTCGCCTCATTTATAAAGATGAGGTCATTTAAAAGATTTTTGAGGTTTCAAGGATCTTTCGATACCTTAAACATTTTTCAAAGATAAATGGATTTATATTTTTAAATTTTATTTTAGCCACTCATTCTGTACAGTTATTATGTTTTCAGTATTAAACTTTCAGTATCATTCTCATTTTATAACAATTTTTTATACAGTGTTAACGGTACTTCATATTTTTTATCTCTATATCTTGATCTTCTGTCTATCATTTAATAACCCATTTAAAAGTAAAGACTACATAAAAATGTTGTAAAATGTTTATTTTCTTACGCTAAATGCTTCAGCGAGCTCTTAAGTTTTTAATTCTTGTATATCCCGTTACAAAAGGTCTACCCACCCTTTTGTATAATTCAATGAATTAACAGCATATTTTATTTGAAAGAGGCAGCAGCTGTACGTCAGTGGTAGAGCTTTGCGTTAAGAGTCATCTTCACCTTTGTGCTAGTATCTGCAATGTTAACCACAGAGTTTTTAGGCAAAACATGGTATTTTATTCCCCATGTTCCGGACGCCATTTTCAACTGATTTTCTTTGAACTTGTTAATCGTTTGGATGAATAGTTGTTATATTAGTTCCCTCATACCTTAAAAGTTTGAAAAATTGAAAATATTATTCTCAGTGACGTCGCAAAATAACTCAATTTTCCTTACTTTAAAGATATTATTCTACGAATAACCATTTATTTTTACGAGGTATAAGTTACCTAAATTTAACCCTAATCTACAAGAAAACATATATTTTATCATTAAATATCCAAAAACACCGTCCGAAACAGGGGAATGCGGAGGCATGTTTTCAGTGTTTTTACAAGGGTGAAGATGACTTTTAACACCCAGCGGGAAAGGGGGTTCAATTCCCGTGAAGTACTACCTGTGTCGGGGATATGCAAGGGGGTCTTTTTGATGGTATTTTGATCATTCACTTAATAAATACTAAGCCATAATACAAATGTAAAGGATAATATAAATTTTAAAGGGAACATTGTTCCTAAAACTAATCATAAATAGAGTCATCATGTAATTGGCGAAGCGACGGTTAAGACATTGTATTTTGTATTATTAATTGTGTGAAGTCAGTGCAAGATGCTCATATAGATTTCAATTATGAATTTACTATGACGGCTCCTAGTATTGAAAATATGAATGTTTGTGAAACGGTTTGATAGCAGTTGACTAAATTGGCTATGATGGTGCTCTCTTGGCTATATTAGCCTCAAGAGCACTACGTCCGATGTTTATTATTATTGGGTTGGCATTTTAATACTGTATAGACAGTAGCACTACCCCTAAGGCCAAAAAGGAAGTTTAGGGTGTGGCAAGGATCAAATTTAAAATATTTTATTTTTATTATTTAATAAAAGTTAAACAAGAATGTGAGGCAAATTACTATCACTATTTACCAAAAAAGCAGTTATATTAACTTTATAAAAAATGACTCTTATTTTTTAAGAAATTACATCATTACAGAAGGGTGACGTGACATTTGCTTAGAGTTTTTAAGGAAGTATACTGTCCTGTCCTGTTTGTTACACACTTCAAGTGTCAGCACATCGTGCTAAGTAGGCCTACTTACAGTTTGATAGCACTTGACTAAATCTGCAACAGTGGTGCTCTCTTGGCTGTGTTGGCCTCAAGAGTACTAATTCCGATTTTTGTAAACACATTTGCTCATTATGTTGTTTTTGGTCCCTCGTGCCGTGTGTGTTGAATGTATTAATGTATGTAGAATTGTTATTTGATCGAATGGACGCTACTCGATCAGAGTGGAGTATGTAGGACTTTGTGAATAGAAATAAGGATACTGAATAAACTAAATAAGGAACTTGGTGCCAAAACGCGTATATTCAACTAAAGCAGGAAGGATTGATTGATGTGAGTAAAGTAAATAGGTTTATACCACATCAGTCCGGAGTTACAAATCATTCAAGATAAGTACTTACAGTGTATACAGAACCAAATAACTAGGGATATCCTTATAGAAAGGTAAAAAATTCACCCCCGGAACACAGATACACCTTTCACGATTTATTTTTAATGGAGGATTATCTGATTTGTTCAATGGAAACTGATAGCTAAAATAAATTGCTGATATTTATTGGTTTATATGCTTGTTTTAACATTTGAACAGTACATATAAATTTGGTTTCAGAGGCGAAACCTTTTTCAATGTGGCATGTCCTTATTTATTGGGATATCGATAAATACAGAACCAAACTAGAGACATCATCGTGGAAAGTTTAAAAAGCCGCCCCAGAACATAGATGTTTATTTTTTGTGGAGAATTATTTATTCCTTGAATGGAAACAGATGTCTAAATAGTTTTGCAGACATTTGTTTTGATTTTTGTAAACAAATATGATCATTTTTACAATTGAGAGGTAGAAGGAAGCGCTTAGCGTGGAAATTAGTAGAGTTAATACTAGCATCAGCGCTTTATTCTATTCTGGTTTTCTGTTTAAAAACTAAAAATTTTCAACATGGGATGTCCCTACCTATTGGTTTATGTATACATTGTATGTTTACATTTTTACTAATTTCATTAACAGATTTGAGAATCGGGTCGGCAGCCTAGTACCAGTACACTACATACTATTGTTCCATTGTATCAATAGCATTATTCCAGGTACATTACATAGTCATTTCTGTATAAAAATTTTTAATACAAAACATTACCTGAAAATTAACTGGACTAGCTGCAAGGACATTTCATTTTTCCTTAATAACAATTTTCTTTGTGTTTAAATTTTCCAGAATAAAATAAATGATCCAACAAAAGAAAGTGTTTAAAATATTTAGTACTATAGTAAGATTAAAGTGCTAATTTAAACGTTTCCGTGCAGGTTTCAAACACTACGACAGAAATCGAAACTAAATTTTAGTTTTGATATATTTTAATGTGTCGTTCAAGTTTTGTATTACATCTTAAATATGTCATCTATATCACACTAGTTTTTCCTTTGTGAGTCTACGCCGACTGAAATAATTATTTAATTATAACTGTTGAACATTTTCAGTTTCAAATTATGTTTTCTGAAATAAAATAACTAATGTGAACAAATAAATTGTTAAATACTTAATATAGCTATTCAAAATAATCTACAACTTGTTGACAACGTCAGTAGGTCTAATATGTAACACGGGCTGTCTAATCAGAAACGAGTGTCATTACCGGTTTTTAACTCAATTTCCACCTTTGATGTTCCGGCAAAGTCACCAGGGCCGTATTTCTAAATAGGCTGAAAAGGCTGGAGCCTATAGCGGCAAAATTTAAGGGGCGGCACTTTGGCAAAAAATTGAAAATATTTTTACTCATTTTGTAACAGGAAATTCTTTAAGCCCATAATTCTGATTGGAAGTGTATTCATTTGAGTAAACGGAAATGCTTTTATGCTTTTCATATGAATTTACTCTATATAAATTTGTAGCTCATTTTTCATGTAGGGTAATTGTAACGACACTCGCAGTTTGTATAGGCCCAGAAAGAGGGAACTAGCGCTCTCAGTGTTTACATTTGCAACTAGTGATTCACTTTACAAAAAAAAATTAATGAATTTACGAAAGGATTGGCCACAAAATAGAGCAAACATATGGTTTTGATTTATAAAATAAAATCCCTCGTGAAAAAGTATTTTTTTGTGAATGGAACGAAAAATTTAACTACTTGCCAGGTGTAGACGTTCCCCCAAACAACCAAACTTTCGCCAAAATCACAAACAACAGTAAACAATTGTAGTTTTGAGTTTACACACCAGGGACTTCTACCAAGCTTCTTCTACCAGAGACTTTTCACGTTAGAATGTCAAACTGATGATGTTAGGTAGGTATGCTTACTCTATGATGTTAGACTGTGACGCTGTCACAAGAAACCTTTAAAACTTCTACTGCTTTTCGGTAAAAAAAGTGTGTCAATCAGTGATGACAGAGGCGGCTCTAAGATAAAAATATTTAGTAGGCAAATTATGGAGACTTAATTTTTTTAATCTATCTTCTTATTTCTATAAGGGTTTCGTCTGTTACGTCCCTTTTTCTCTCGACCTACTGGACCGATTTTTAAGATTGAGGTGTCATTTTAAAGGTTAAGATATACCGCAGTGACGAATCGTAATTAAAAAGGTCTTATTGTTTCGGGCTTCGCCCCCTTCGCCTTTGATTTATTTCTAGAGGGCGCTTTAAAATGTTGACCAACTTTTATTGCAAGTTCTTTAATGTGAATTGCAATTTAACAGCTGATTACCTTCAGATGAATTTTAAAAGCCAGATAGTAAACAAAAATAGATCTCTGTCACTTCATAATCAACATTCACGTACTGTAGATGAGTTTCACTCATACAGAATCATAAAATACGCAATTTGCGCACGGGCCACCTTGTTAAGTTTTATTTTAAGACATAAGTCGTCATGGCGGCGCCGCGCTGTTTAGTTGGCAATTCGTTAGTTTGTCAAGTGGTGAATCGTATTTGCTATGATTAGTCCTATTATTTATTTTTTCGTAAGTTTTAAGTTTACCTACACAGAAAAGTGCAGGCCTACGTAAATTTATTAATTGTTGAAATTGTACAAAATATTCATTAATTCCAATTTCAATTAAATTTAAAGTCGTTCGAACTATGTTTTGTAGCTTGTGACAAAACCAACATTATTATTGGGCTGACAGTTGCGTCTATACTGCCTTGCCTGTCCACTGTTGTGGCTATGGCCTGTGAAGTGCAGGCCTACGTAAATTTATTAATTGTTGAAATTGTACAAAATATTCATTAATTCAAATTTCAATTAAATTTAAAGTCGTTCGAACTATGTTTTGTAGCTTGTGACAAAACCAACATTATTATTGGGCTGACAGTTGCGTCTATACTGCCTTGCCTGTCCACTGTTGTGGCTATGGCCTGTGAAGTTACTTTTTGATCATTTGTGTTATAATTCCTGGTTTAAATACTTATTCAATTAAAGAATACACAGATCATAAAATTTTTTTGTAATTGACATAGATTTTGGTATATTGAGTCATAGATGTAATCTGCGGCGTTATTTAAAGTGTTTGCTAAGTGACAATGAAAACTATGTATGTGTCTGTCCCTAAGTAGCGGGAGGAGGGCGGCAGAAAATGGATAGCCTACAGGCGGCAAAATCCTAAATCCGGCCCTGAAAGTCACCGTCACAACGATAACACATCTTATTTACTTTATTTGTAAGATATTTAACATCATCTATAGTAATCTTTAAAAATGAAATTGAATGAATTTTTTACCAATTATTGAACCTAAAAAATACCTTCATATTATGTTTGCCTTAGAACAAATTATGTTTCATTTTTCAAACAAAGAAATAACAGCAATAGTTTAAGTTTAATAAAACTATTTTTTAATCAACTAACTGAATTAAGACATATGAATTTGTTGAATTTATTTAATAACTATTAGGTCAATTTTTCTTGCAACGTGCAACGCAGCAGACGCACAGGTTTTAGCCTATGTCTACTGATTTCTTAGGCCTCACATGTACAAGTATAATTTATACAGTTTATATTTATAATTATTTTTAAAAGTTGTATTTTGTGAATTGTTTTATTTTTGTTTTAAATAAACTTAATTTATTCATCCATTTATTCATTTATGCATTCATTCATTTTTCATTCGTTAATTCATTCACATGTTTGAAAATTTATTCCCTCTAACCTTTAATTTTTCACACTAGGTTAAAGGCTTTAAGGATATCTTGTACTATAACATTATTGTAATAAATTAATAACCCACTAGGGCTGTTATAACTTGACCATGACAGTAAATTCCGTAAGTGGAAATTATGTTATTTACGTTTGCCATATAAA
Organism: Neoaliturus tenellus; assembly: GCA_030545055.2. Lineage (NCBI taxonomy): Eukaryota > Metazoa > Arthropoda > Insecta > Hemiptera > Cicadellidae > Neoaliturus > Neoaliturus tenellus. The sequence goes on along the minus strand of CM061532.1, from coordinate 198,885,469 downwards.
AATATATATATTTGAAAAATTCTACACTTATTTCAACTAAGTATTGGCTATTTTTCCATGGTAGGTATTTTTATTTTCAATGTCATATCTTTTGACCATTCATTAACTGTTTCTGTCCATCTATTCGTGTTCTAACACGACCTATTTAAGTGGGGAAGGTCGGCTAGTATCGGACAGGGTGTAGTATCGGACAAACGCTGTTTCCAGCTTTTGCCGCTAGAGACAGCACTGACTAGGACATCAGCAGAAGCACCAAGAAGAAAGACTATGTGAGCGCCATTATGCGTTTCGTGCCTCAACAATCGTCTGCGCTGTGACATTTCTTTTTGTTTTTGTGACAATTTTGGTGCACGTACTTATGTTTCAGACATCAGTGTGCTAAACTGAGTAAATACTTTTATGATTCAACACCACTATTTGATAGTAAAGAGGCTTTACTTTGTTTTGTAGGTGAATTGTTATTTTAGTTTGGTTATTATGGAAGTGGTAGTCAAAATGGCGGATCATGTCAGTCGGGTAGTATCGGACAAACTCGCGTCGGGTAGTATCGGACAGAATGGGTAGGTTGTAAATTGTTGAAATAATTGTAAAAAACTTAACGAAATCAATAAAATTAACTCCCATTATTTATTTTTAGGTTTTCGAACATCATAAGAAAAAAATGAACAAAATAAAAATCACAAAGGTATACTTAAAAATATAAATAGTGGACCAAGGCCTTCAAAGGAGGAAAATAAGCAAGTTTGGAAAAAGGCAAAAGACATAAATGTAAAAAACTCACAAAAAGGCAATTACAGTTTGAAGAAAGAAGTAGGTCTGAAACACATTGCATTATTAAATTTGTGATGAGACATTTTAATAAAACTGGATACAATGTTCACACTGAAAGGGTTGGCCTCCCGAAAATGTGCTCAGCTTGAGGACAGCCATCTCTATTGTATGATATTTGTGTTGGACACGAAGCAAAGAAGAAAAGACTTTAAAAATGGAAACAACAACAATGTTTTGAGCCAAAGTGATCTTAATTTTGTGACTTTGAAAGTCAATTTCCTTTATTTAGACTTAACGTTATCAGCTAAAAAACTGATAGTGAAAATAAATTTTTTATACTTAGTTAAGTTTTTTATAAAGTTGAAACAATTTGAAACGATAAAAGTGTGTTTTCAGGCTGCAAGTGGTTTTATTTTAGCTACAAGCAGTTGTAGTTAACTCTGTCCGATACTACCCTCCAAAAATCAAATGGGCCCAAAAGTAAGGTTTAGAAAAAGTGTGTAAAAGTGATACATTCATTCATACAATAATTATTATGTTAAATGTGTGTATAAATAACATTTCAAACTTTAAAATTTTGCATAGTAAATTATCATTTCTTTTATCAATAATTAGAAAATCGAAAAAAAGCTTAAGTGTCCGATACTACCCGACCTTCCCCTATGTTTCCACGGCGTGCACTTTACGAGTGATAAATCGCTTTATGAATAAACTGTAGTATATTTCTAATATTTTTAAATAAAAATTAAACAAATAAATAACTGACAGCAGGATTTGAGTTTGATGTTTTTTACAAATAACTTAAAACAACCGTTGTTTGTGGATTTAAAAAAATCTATTCCTCAAAAATATAATAACTTAAGAAGAAATTAATTATCTTCAGAGGCATGATTGTTCTCTCTTTTTATATTCTCGTATAAAAAGAACCCTCGCTTTTTCCAGATATACTTAACAGCCATATATATGTAACGGTTCAAATTTAAGAGCTGCTGTGATTACAACTGTATGCAAATAAAGTCTGCTCAGGTTGACCCTTGTTTAGTTTTTGTACATTTTTACAAAGATATTGTAACATGTTTTATATAAATTTACATTATTACGTAGGTTAAAGCAGTTAAATGTAATTGTTGCATATTTCTTCATGTGTATCATTATTCAACAGTTCAAAATTGTCTATATATGTAGTTTTTTCGTTTTTCTTGTCGATAAAAACGGCTGGAAATGGGCATAAGGTGTTAAATTAAACTGTTTACAAAACTAAAACAAATATATTAAACAATAATGAAACATGGCATGTACAATGAGGAATGACAAATTATGTATATATTCAGACTAGTACTTGGGGCTGTAGTGGTACGTTGAGAATGATGAACTGGAGTAAGTTGGCTTGTACGAGTACTTGGGTTCTTCGTATTTAGGGGCCTCGTATTTGGGAGCTTCGTACTTGTAAATAGGTTTGTAGATGCTGCTGCTAGAGTAAGCGCCCTTGTATGATGGCTTGTATTCATACTTGGGGGCTTCGTATGTAGGTTTGTATTCATACTTGGGGGCTTCATATGCAGGTTTGTATTCATACTTGGGGGCTTCATATGCAGGTTTGTATTCGTACTTAGGAGCTTCATATGCAGGTTTGTATTCGTACTTAGGGGCTTCGTACTTCGGCTTGTAATCGTATTTGGCCTCGTATTTCTTGTACTCGTACGGGTGTTTGTTGTGGTCTCGGTGGACGATGGCGTTGAAGCCGGTCTTGTGGTCAGCGGTGTAGTGGACGGTCCTCTTGGAGCCGTCGGGCTCCACCAGCTCGTAGTAGCCCTTGACGTAGTCGCCGTCACGCTCCTCCTTCTGGCTGTGGATGTCGTAGGTGTGCGGGTCGTGGACGCCGTACTCGAACTTGTACTTGGGGTGAGGGTCGTAGGGTTCCACTTTGTACTCGTACTTGTGCTCGTAGCCACCATACTGCGCCAGCGCACTAGTGGCCAGCACCGTGAAGACGCATATCGAAAGTATCTGAAAAAAAACGACACATTTACATGTCAACATATTATTGTATAAAACAGAAGTACCTTGTGGCATTTTCTATGTTAAATTAATCAATTCTTTTGCAGCAATAATCTCAATCACTAGGGATATCTTGGAATGCCGTCCAAATGTGCTGGTGTTCGCTTAAGAGTCCTGTTATATTATATTAATTTTCTGTACCCCATGTTGAATGTATACTATGAATTCACTTTTTTTTCTGGTTAGCTGATTTTACTATCGTTGAGCGTTTGTTAATTTTTATAGTAAATTGCATTTAGAAACAATTACATGTTTTATTATTTTACTTTATTTATCTAAGATAATTATAATCATCAGTATAAAGTACGAATTAAAATTGATAATTTTTTTTAAATTTTAGTATCATATTCAGTACCTTTGACTGTTTGATTAGCTGTTTTAGCATTTCTTTTGTTTTGATTTTTAACTTAGTAACACTAGGTTACTATACCTATTATTTTCATCCCTGAAGTTAGAAAAAATCAGTCGGTGCCTTTTTTGAGTCCCTTGTTAATCTTATATAATAAAAGAGTGAATTTTATGCTCTAGAGAGAGAACTACTGAACGGATCGAGGTCGTTTTGATGTCAATTGATTTCTTATTACCCCTAGATTATAGAAAAAATATGGTATCCCTCAGAAAATGCCTCACAAACCCGCAAAATGAAAATTAGACCTTATTTAGACCAATCTAAGACGTGATTTTGTCGATTTGTTTACTGCTCCAAGTGATCCAAATCTTACATTGAAATTTGACACCACTGCTGCTTTATAAACAAAACAGTTGTGTTTTTGTAAACAAAACAGACAACTTTTCAATTCTATGATAATTGACAGATACAAATGAAATCAAGGACACGTTGCAGTGAATTTTAAAGCAGTAAATAAATATTTAACAGCTGATGTTTTAGTAAAATTTTGGTTGCTATACTATAATGAGAGTTTATTTAGACGATTGCATTATTATTTTATGTATTTTTATGTATTTAAACTTACGAGTTATTTATTAATATTTGTTTACACATATGTTTTTATAACTATCAACTAATGAGCTTTATGTTTTGAAATGTATAAACATAATCTTTTGATTGTAAAATTCTTCCCACCGTATTTTAATCCATTAATTTTGTTATAACTAAGTCATATAACTTCCTTTTTCATCCTTGTAAGGTCGTGTAGGCTAATGATTCTACATGTTTAACAGTTGGTTTATTGTTCCCACTGATATAAACAATGGAGTACAAAAATATGAAAATGTGGAACTATGAACTGGAAGAAATAAGTCTTGAAATATACAATAAGAAATACCAAGAATAAGAAAATGAGATGGAAGTACAGTGGAAACAAAATACAAAAATAAACGTTTTATAGTGTTTTAGTGAAGGTAAAAAACCTACTACTTTATACGATTGACTTAGAGGACAATGCAGTAACACTTAGTACACCCAGGAATGTACTTCTATACCATTGCGTGAAAAATTCAAGTGAAAACATGAAAGCAAGGTTTAAATAGATGCATAAACATTGTGGAAGAGCCCACAGAATGGTGCTCAGCGGTCGTGATACCTAAAACCTAAAGGGGACGGACGTTAGACACTGCGTTGATCCAACAAAATTAAACAAGAACATAAGAACAAAAATTCCAGCAGAGATTGAAGATACACTAAATCAGATTGGTAAATCTCGAGTGTTTAACAAATAAGATACAAATTCCAAATTCTGGCAAATTAAATAGACTCTGAGTCAGCAAAATTATACCAATAAGTCAATTGGCCATACAACTGGATAATGTTCATCCCTATAACAACATTTAATTTTAGTTAATTAATTTCTTAAAATGGTAATGTGAGCTTATATACTTCAATATATTTAACGATGCAACTAAATGTAAATACGATTAAAAAACCTTTGATCATTATTTTTTGTAAAGTCTCACAGGCCTACTTTATTGCAAAAGCATATGATATAGCAAGTATTATAAACTATTTAAACTTATAAACTATTAATGATATACTAGAGATCGCCTCCTGATCGAAATTAGACCAAAACTTTAGATGATCTGGACCCAAGAAGTTTAAAAACATTTTATAACTGAAACATCTGTTCTCCCTGTTTTTAGCCATTGTTTTACAACAGCTGTCTAATGATTAAATCAATTCGTCTTCCCTAAAAGGATTAACATTGAAACTTTGAAAGCCTGTGGGGCGTAGCAATGGAGTCCAATGTGAATTAGAATAGGATTCTGCTCATTTACAGGACTACACTTTCTAACAGTATGCGCGGATTTCTCCTAAAATGCACATGAACTGAGAAATAAGGAGGAAAAGCTACATGCTTGCCTATTATAGAAGACTATAGGAAATCGCCGACTATACTGGTTGAAATTCGACGAAATGTTTAGCGATCTTGAGGAAATTAGTTAAAAAAAAAATACAGATAAAACAAACTATTCTTTCTGATATGATATAATTTGTTATTAAAACAGCTTTTTCGTGATCAATCAATTATCCTTCTCCCATGAGATTAACATTGAAACTTTCAAAGCATGTAGGGCGTAGTGTCGGGGGCTGATTGGAATCAAAATATCATTCTTTTCATCTACAAGACACTACCTTACAAACGGTATGAGCGGGTTTCTTTTACGTTGCTCACAAGCTAAGAAAAAAGGAAGAAAGGAAACATGCTTGAATATTAATATAGATAACTGTTCACATTGCTAAAGAAATGGAAAAATTTTAGGTTTGAAACTGTGTTGTCTGTGTATTAATAAATTCTGTGATCATTTTCAAACGCGAACATCAAATTCATAGTACAAATCAAATTAACCATCATGAAAATTACCCGTCATTTTTGACGGGCTCTTTGCTAGTACATACATAAAATACATATACATACATAAAAATATAGCTTACATTGTAAGGTTCACTTTCCTAAAGTCAGTGAGTTGAAACCAACTTTTAAAATATGTTTAGTATTCAATTAAACTATGTTTAAGTTAAACGTAATTTAACGTGTTTAGGGAAAACAGCCCTAAGAGTATAGAATTAGAACCCCTGATTTACTTTAAAAAATGTAAAACGCATGATAACTCTAGAATATTAACATTTTTATGGCACTTCATTTTCAATTTAATTAAACTTTTCTAATCAAGGTAATGCCTTAATAAGTAATGATAACTTTTCGAATACATTTAATACGCATTTCCTCGGGATTATGCTTGCACCCTTGGGTTATACCGTTATTCATTAAGGAGTACGTATACCAACACAGTCTAAAATACCCGTCTAATGAAAGTGAAACAAAGTGTGCATTAAAACATTTTAAAAAGTGTGCCTTGCCATTTTGTATATAAATGGTTTAAAGTTAGCTTTTGTAGTAAAAACTAATGAACTGTTTGAGGAAACATACGTTTTTACGTATTTTAAAATGGTAAAATATGTACTTAAATATTTTGTAGGTATTTTAAATTTTCTATGATCATTCCGTTGCTATTACTAAGTGAAGTTATTGAATCTAATGACATTACAATTACATTATTTTAGAATACAACAATGATTACATTAATTAATTAGATTATTAATTAAGGCTCATATAATTGGTATTAAAGAATACATTAGGGTACCAAACTTAGTATCCCAATTAATATTTTATATTTTTCTATTTAAACTACAAAATCCAATTATTTTCCCCATATATTACATTATATGTTTCCGTTTAAATTCAAAAGTAAATTAAATTAACCTCAATCGCAGATTGTGATTTTTCTATCGGTACACTCAATGGCAATCCAACATCTTCAGAGTTTCAACAAAACTATTTCGAAAATATGTGAATAACTGCAAGGTCTTTATAGTTTCCGTGTTCTGATTAAACTGGTTCATTTAATAAAAATGAACCTAACTTCTCACTTAGTTTAAAGATCACATATATGTGTCATTAAGAGAATTTTATGTTATGTAGTTTTAATACTTTTTTAAACGATTAATTTCTACAAAGTACGATTTAAAAAACTACAAAACCCTCACTTAGATGTCATTTATATTACCAAAAAACCTTCGTTTCACTATAGTTTATTTCTTTAATTTCCTTCAAAATTCTTTGTTGCCAATCCCTATTATTTATGTTTATTTGTAAACATTTATTTAACCTATTCCCAACAAAAGGCTTCCAATCTTAATTTTTTTAAATTATTATCGGAAAGATTTATGAACAACACAGTAGACTTAGCTCTACAATGGTATTGTATATTCATGTAAGTAAACCAGAGTCACAATCAGCACTACATTACCGCGGGATATCCACACTAACACAGCGAGGCCCTACCTGAGTCATGATGCTATCACTGCACTGTACCGTCCAACTCACTACCGTACATTGACTGCAACTGCTAACTACCTCAGTATTTATATAAAACTGTCACCAGTCGCACTCTTGTCATTTCTCCTTTCACTCAACTGCAAAGTCCACATTCAACAATTTTACCAGTTCCAGACATATGTAGTAATTGGCATTGTACAGTGGCGGGTTGTGCAACTGTGATCTTGCTCCGCCTCTAATCGTGCGCCGGCGCTCCATATGTTTCCGCCACTACAGGAATCTCGGAATTCCGCGAAACTGTTTGTGTTCCATCCGTATTAGTCACAACCGGTTAGTATGCAAACTGTTCCTTGTTGAAAATAAGCTATTTATATTGGGTAGTTTTAGAAGACTTCTACTTGACTCATTCGCACATTCTGGATTATTTTAAAATTTTAATGATAAACCTTTGTTGAAATATTTGTAGCTATCGTGTTAGAATGTCACCACATTTTAGAAAAAAAAAACATTTGATTAGTTTGAAGGTAAACAAAATCTCTCTGTAAGATTAACAGTGAAACATCCAAACGCAGAACTTAATGGCCTTATTAGTAAATTGATTGGTGTTTTACATTGTTCAGCATCAGCTTCTTGATGACCCTAATGGAGCACCACTTGAATCGTCGAAATTGTTAAACATTATAGTCAAAGTTATTGGAAGAAACCAAATCTACCATAGTCTACTTACTAAATTGTGGATATATATTTTAAGGGTATCTTTTTTTTTAAACACCTTAATGATTGTCCTCATGATGAAGTGATCTTGTTGGAACCCCAACATTTCAACCGTGCGTTCCCAGATGATCTGAGATTACATTATATTAGTATATTAGCCCGAGAATATATCGGTTAAGTGGTTAATTAATCGTCACACATTAATTAAATGTTATATATTGGTGTTATTTTACGTATGGAATCGATATAAAAATGTATAATTGACTATCATAACGATACTAACACATAAAATATCTTACCCATTGCTGCTGTCACTGTAATTAAAATTTGATAATTGTTTTAAGGACAACTAGTATTTAAATACATTGTACTTTATGCCAATTAATATACTACATAAATTATTTTAAGTAACGTAGGATTAGAGAACGAACTGAGCTGAGAAACATGATAATCTTTTCAAACTACAGCTCATTCAAAGATGCCAACAATGGAGACATTTTCAAAGGTCGTCGTCGTCGCACGAGAAAATACAATTTCTTTCAGTTGCTTTATAGCCCTCCCATAAAGTTATAGTCATTACAAATCTACACGTTAAAGCTCTAAATGTAAATAAAAACACTAAATAAAATTCACATGCCTTTATTAATAATAATGTGAGTTAAAGTGACCATGATGAATTGGGGCGTGTTCCTCGTGTTAGTGGTGGTGGTAGTGTTGAGGGTGGACGTTGTGTTCCCGGTGGACGACGGCGTTAAAGCCAGTGTGGTGGTCAGCTGTGTAGTGGACGACGCGCTTGGAACCGTCCGCCTCCACCAGCTCGTAGCTGCCGTGCACCACATCCCCGTCGCGCTCCTCCTTCTGGCTGTGGATGTCGCCGGTGTGGCTGTCGTGGACGCCGTACTCAAACTTGTACTTGGGGTGAGGGTCGTAGTAATCTTCCTTGTATTCCACGTGGAACCCGAGACCGTGGTCTTCTACATGCTCGTAACCGTGCCCATGACCATATTGTGGCTTGGCAATGGCAGACACAAACATAGCGACGATAACAATAACCTGAAATATATAGAATCCACAAAAAATTACTTGGATACAAAACACATATTATGGTTTCAATGGTGCATTTTTGCCACGATTGAAAATTTTGTTTTCGTACTCTGAAGTTGTTTCCCCATTTGTATTCTGTTGCGTACAAGTAACCCATGTATAAATCTTGAATCTTGTAGTGCTCATCATTGAAAGGTCTCAATTCGTTATCGTTTAGTGTTTTCGTCATGTGTTATTGCAAAATATGCGATTTATTAACCATATACTTTACACGCCAACCCCTTTCCAGTTGTGAATGTAAATCTTTTTAAAATGTGTGTATATTTTCATTTCTGGAGTTCTAATAATTAAGTCAAAGAAATATAATTATTATAAAAACTTATGACAAAAATAAAAGCTTATATGTAACCAAAGTGACCATGTTCAAAGCCGAATCGGGTGGTAAATGCAGCTTTAAATTCTACTAATCTCTAATTTTAATGGCTTGAAATCAATTTAATAGTTCAAAGAATATGAATATATATTCATTTCATTATGAAGTAATGCCTCATAAGGTCATATAATTTGCCTCGACTTGTTATTTCCTATAATGAGTAATAGTTAGTGTGCTATCCCTCTATAACCTTATGTTTCAGCTTCTATCCGGTTTTAACTTTTATTCGGCCCATAAAAAATAAGGGGCCAGACTTTGTAAAACTCTCAAATTATAGAATGTGAAAATTTTCGATTTAGATGCTTGTTTTTAAGTAGATGTAAAACACTCACTTAAACAGGGTTACTTGACGTGTCAAGCATGTACGAGATTTCATTATATGTACTGTTTTACTAAATAAATATATTGCAACTCCAATTCAAAGATTATTCGTAGAATATAGAATAATATAAGAATATAAAATACAAAAACCGATGCACAATATACAATGGTGTTGAACGTTTAGATATTTTTTCTTATAAGATTCCTTCTGCTCCCTTTTCCCAATACGCTACATTCTACTCTTAAATAATCAACGACAGTAAAGAATATAATATCCTTACGGATATTTCTTACCTGAGAGATCATGTTGTAGACGGGTTATGGTTACTGACTGACAGTCGGCCAAGCTTCAGTCATTTATATTGCCAGAACCACAGGCATTGAGGATGTTACATCTGGCTTCCGTAGTTATGCTGCTATCGACCGTAACCAATGAATATAGAGTCCATACGTGTAACTTATACGTAATGTAATCAGTGATTGCCCTCCAAAAATAATTCGGAGTACTATCTCTGATTGACCTTATATTAGTCATATTATTAATTTATATTAATTTGTAAGTTTCCAAATTCGTTAAGGTGGCATATTATGATTTTAATCCAACTTGAAGAGTTGGATAATAAAAGTCTAAGTTTTATCAGGTATAAATTTAATTTGGTATTTTATATTGATTTTTTATAGTCATACTAATTAAAGAAAGGCATTTGTGGTTGTGGACATTTTAATTGATATTGATAATGGGATTTCTCTATAATGGTTTATGGTTTGGATTAGCTGTCGCGATTCAATATAGGCCTACAGTAATTTTATTTGTTTTTTTTTTCACAGATTATTTATAATGTTTTAAACGTTTATAGTATATCCATATGAAACAAACTACAAACTACTTATAGTAATTAATTACCTCACTACATTGTCTGTATATAGAGATTAAAGAAATTTTTACGCAGTTATAATTTAGTGTTATATTATGAAAAGTATTTACTGTGTCAAAACATGAATACGCCAAAACCTTCCAGAAAAGGTAACGGAAAATAAGGAACCTACTGTAGTTACTATCATTAAATTACGTTGTTAACCATGAATAATCCTAATTTTCATTAAATCAAGCAATTCTTTTTTACAAACATTGTGAAAATTATTTTAAAATCTTCTATTTTATTCTTTATTTATCGAGTTTCTTATTCTTAAACCTCATTTAGTTTCTCTAGTATTCAACGAATGGAAAAGTCATCAAAATATTCATATTTTGGTTAATAAGGAAAACCAATTGTTATGAATCATTAGTAACGTTAAATGAAGTGTTTTAGAGTGCCGAGTTCGACCCAATGCTTTTTTTGTATGTTCAACGCTAGAGGTGCTGTACATTGGTTTATCTTTTAAATTTCACAAATGTATTTTGAGTTACTTTCATAATAGTCAAAGTGAAAGCACAAATTGTAATGCGGCATTTAATTGACGAACATGTACAGGTTTACAATATAACAGTAAGTTTATAGTTCTTTAATAACAAAACAAAACTTTCTTACATTTTCTTTAATATAAGTTTAAATTTTCGGCATTAGCCTTCATCAGAAACATCACATACAAAGCCTAAACAAGACAATAATAATAATTAATAAATGATTTTTACATAATACATTTATCAGAGGGAGATTTATGAAGTAATAGCATTTTGTTTTTAAGTTGAGTGGAACTAAATATTTTGATATGATAATGTTATAAAAATACCCCCGTCAAAGCAGATCTGCGTACTTAGCGAATTTCCAATGGGATTCGATATCTTTTATTTTCCCCATATACACCATGGGAATGAGGATGAAGGTTTGCTGCCATGGGTGTTTTAACCAAATAGACGGTAAAACCTTCACAGTGCAGGTACACGCTAAATTGTATCAAATTCTAGTATTGTTTTATTCTCCTCATAAAACCCATAGAGGGCGAGTATGTAAGGTTGCCTCCATGGGGATGTTATAAGCAAATATAAACTACACTCTACCTAGTGTATGTTCATACAAAATCTTACCAAGTTATATTAATCAATAAGTGAGATAGAAGGATTTGTTGATTTTCCATATGAATAGCATGGAAAACATATTTTTGAATTTTCTCCGTAATCTGTTAAGCCAGGTGAAAAATTCAAATATTAAATTGTTTGTTTTTTCAAGCTCTTCTAAAAGATTTTAGTTAAAATGTTTGAATTCTGAAACTTGAGATCCGAAAATGCCAAAACCTATTTTTGGTCCTTTTGGAACCGTATAAAACCCCGTTCCCATGGTCCGATCATCCTGGTTTTCCAACTTAAACTGACGAACGCTACCTCCAATACCAAATTCCATCGAAATAGAATTTTTCTTTCAAAAGTTTTTGTGTCCACGGACACATATAATATATATGAATTTTAACAAATGTTATTTTTGGCTTCGAGGGACCTCAAAACAAAAAGTATCATGGTTCCGGGCTTAGGTCATACCCTGACTACTACCGTAACAGCGTATTCTCTTACCGTTCTCTCTTAACTTTATCTATTTTATTTTTTGGGGTTATAGCCTGGGACGGATGTTTTAAAAGTATTTAAAAGTATGCATGATGTCTGATGCATTGTTTATAGACCTTTCTATTTTAATCATTATACAACTTTATATTAAAAGCTTTCCAATCCACTTAAAAAAAGTTCAATACTATTTTTCATGGAATTTTCCACTTGCATAATACAAGATTTTCAGTTTGAGTCGGAATTACATCACTGCAAATAAGTAAAACATTTTGTACCACGAATTCCTTCTACGTAGGCCATGTTTTACGCCGTAACATTTGGAATTATTTTCAAAATCTTGATTTTTTTTCAACTTCACACCAATAAACATTTTTAAACTACGTGCTTAAGATTGGCTACTCAGTTTGAGTATGGACGAGGCCAAGCGCATTATCGCGTCAGGTTGTAGACGTTGCTGACAACCAACACTTGACTTGTGATGTCATGGCACTGCACTTAGGACTTTCGCCCTCCGGCCCGTCACCGCATCCCACCTCGAAAAACACGCCGCCGTGTAAATAAATTTCTGTTGCCTAAAGTTCCCTCCCCCCTTCCCACTTTATTATTTATTTCATGTTGTTTTCCTCACTCATTCACCCATTCATCCTTCACATTTTCACTTCAATTTGTTTATCCTAATATTTTTTTGTACAAATATTATTTCAATCGTGACGCAACCAATGGCAACGCACATGCTCCAGTGTCCAAACCTGCTTTTTCCTATTTATTTATTGTGTGTCCTATTTATTTACTGGTCATAAGCATTGCATATTTATTTCTTTGATTTTTTGTACTGTACTTTTATAATTGTATCACTTTTCTTTCTAATACTTTACTATCATCTGCATTGTCATGACCTTTATTTTTTATGGAATACAAATTTGCATTCATTCATTCTCTATAGAGAAATTCGCTAAAAACTAAAATAAAGAACAATGGTTCTTAAATGATTTCAAGAACATACTACAAACGCCATCAAAATGAAATGTTTAATACATTTCCTCTAAAAAACGCATCACAAACGATACTTAAATTAATTGTCAAGTTATTACTTGCAGTTAGACATTGAAGTATAATTGGGTTCCAACAAAATAACACTCAATTTACAAAAGTATTTATGGGTAAAACCTGTGCCATACTCTTACTGAACTTTGTATTATTCTTTTACTCATTTGAGAAATCTTTTAAGTAGTGCCTATGTAGTTTTAACAACATGACCCATGTAAGAACTGTTTGTTAAATGTCTTACTTCTCTTTTAACATATTTGGCTACTTTTGCTGTCGTCAGCTGGTTCATTAATTCATTAATTTAATTTGCTTTTGGACTGGATCCGTCAGTTTAAATCTTGACAACTTATATTGTTATTATTACTCAGTAAAAATATCTTATTAAATTGACTACCCCTTACAAAATCTAAATTTCTGTTATTCGTCAGTTATTTTTCAGATATTTGTAAAATAACAAATTGCATTCTAAGTAGTATCAGATGTGGGAAGGAAATAAATTTTAAATTATCACTTTATCCCTGACGTATATTTATTGGTTAAAAAATAAACAACTCAAGCACCACTAAACCCCTCCAATGCATTTCTTACGGGAAATTTAATCGCGGTTCATTTGTTCATCAATACAAAGATTGACTTCAACAACCAAAAGACCTACAAATTACGAAAAAATGTAGGCTACTCTGAAAGTTTTAAGACTATCTGAATCTCCGTTCGGAAGTTATCGTTCACCATTGAAATCGGGATCAATACACTGAGTCACCAACATTCATGCATGAGGATGAGGATTACTGGACGTAAATTAAATTATACGTTTTTAATTATTATTTTACCATGCAATGAACTATAATTAATTAGTTTGTGATTCGAGTAATGCTTTAACACATGAGCTTAATATTCCAAGTTACATGCTAAAGAGCAGTCAGGACCATAAGTTTGACGAGATCCATCAACGAGAGCCAGGGAGGTGCAGTATCTTAAGATTAGATAACCAACCCGTTCTATGTATTTTGTCCATCGAGCCAACTTTGAACTCACACATTGAATTTAAAATGATAAATGCTTGTTGAAACGTTTTTTATTAGTAAAAACAACAGGATTATTAAAATATAGTGTTCAAACGGATCAAAAACAACTATGTGTATCCTTCCGCGCTAGAATGAGCTTGACTTTCTTCTACCGTATGCCGATATAGTGCGCAGGCAAACCTCTGATTAAGTCTGATAATACCCGAACGAAATGCCTTCGGCGTTGTCTAGGCTACATGATTTCTTTATGTTTTAACATACTACTTTAGAATTATCTCGGTTTTAATAGTAACAACTTTGCCGTTCCTTTTGCCGCACCAATTTTATTACTTATGAAAGATTGTGAATTGTTCTAGAGTTTTACATATGTTAAAAAGTTATACTGTATCTTGCCTTTATTAAACTTAACATTTAATTTCCTAGCTCGATCAATAATTTGATTCAAAATCCTATCATACTCGCAATCATTTGAAGCTGCGTTGAGTAAATCATCAAAATAGACAACAACATTAGGAATATCACTAAATACCTTTTCACTAGCTAGCCCTCATAAAACACCTGCCTAGCAAGCAGTATCTGTATTTATGAACCTTTTGTTTTGAGCTGAGAACCATAGTTGTCTTATTCCAAATAAAGTTGTCTTAATCCAAAATTATCGTGCAACTCGTTTAACATTGTTCTTACAGCGGCACTCTAACGTCCTATACACATACACTAAACACGTACAGATTAGGGTCGTAGGGTCGTGCCAATTATACATTTTCGAGATGAATAGAGTTTACCAGTGTAGTAAAAAATAAAAATAAATGAAAAAAATAAATATTAAATTCTTATATATAAATGTATTAGTTATGTAACAATAATGTGCCTTTTGTACGTTTGATGCCTCATTTTGAAACGGGTTTCAATTTGGTACAATAATGTACATCTTTAATATGTTTAATAAAACCTTGAATAGGTGCTGAATGGATACGATTTTTATTGCAACGATCGTAGATAAAATACTGTTTTGTGATTGATCTCTCATTAAGGAAAGATCAGAATTTAATTCTAAACTCAATTTATTTATCAGAATAGAATTTCATTCAATATCATTAGGTCCTACAAAACCCAAATTTTAAAAGAACTCATTTTTTATTGGGGCCCCAAGTAACTAAAGTTCCAATTCAATTTTTGATCATTTTTGACATTTTAACACTTGAAAATGTACTTCAAACCAATGGCAAACATGTATCTTAAAATTAATTTTATCTGTATGCAAAAAAGAAACTTTAGAGTTATGGCTAACTCAGCGAGCAGTGTAGTAGCCTATCGAGAACTTTTTACATTCTCTATACCTTGAGCTCATTATAAAAATTGTCTTACAACAAAAAAAGGTCCAATTACTAACAATACATAGTAACTGTTTATTTACAAGCAAAGTAGGGTTCAATTGTTTCACATTATTGTTGAAGAATTGTTTTTAGTTAGACTAGTTGTAGGAACTATGGTGTTGAGGGACAAGCTCCTGGCTGCTCTCATGAATCTCTGGCAGGTGTTCGTGGTGTTGCTGGATGACGTTCTCATGATGCTCTGGGACGTGTTCCACGTGATGGCGGTAATGTTGAGGGTGGACGTTGTGTTCCCGGTGGACGACGGCGTTAAAGCCAGTGTGGTGGTCAGCTGTGTAGTGGACGACGCGCTTGGAACCGTCCGCCTCCACCAGCTCGTAGCTGCCGTGCACCACATCCCCGTCGCGCTCCTCCTTCTGGCTCTTGATGTCGCCGGTGTGGCTGTCGTGGACGCCGTACTCGAACTTGTACTTGGGGTGAGGGTCGTGGTAGTCCTCCTTGTACTCCACGTGGTGTCCATAGTGGACCTCTGGAACGTGCTCGTGGTGTTCATGTTGGATTTCTGGGACGTGTTCATGTTGGATTTCTGGGACGCTTTCATGTTGGATTTCAGGAATGTGCTCGTGGTGGTCGTAATGGCTCTCTGAAATGCGTTTCTGGCTATGATGCTGCATAGGGACGAACAGTTTTCTGCCGGCGTAATTGTAGGTACCCTGATGAACGTGGATGGGCAAAGACGACACGACTGCCGACAATGCGATGGCTGCGAAGCAAGCCTGTCAAAATAATTAGAATAATTTGATTGTTTTGATTGTTTTTGTCATCCTGTGGTATGTCACAGTTGATTTATTGAGCGAAAATTAATTTTAAATCGCCTTTCAAACTTACATTGTAAAAATACTGGTATTAGTTAGCTTAAAATAGCCATACAAAATGGATGGGTGGACCCATGCTTCTAGATCACTCACCTTGTAAATTACTTTCTTGTATAATGACCCAAAAATTTTCTTAAGTAATGAATTTTTTTCAAACAAAAGTCCTATTATATTTTGAAATGTTCGAAAAGTTTCTGTAAAATAAGTGTATGAATTATACATTTAAGTATATAAATCAGGCCAGTTTTCAACTGATTTTGAGTTTATTGGCGCAAATTGTTACTTTTAAAAGAGATTTCATGATGTATTTCATGATGTATTGGGAACTTATTTAGAACTCCTTCCTTTCCCAGAAATCTATGTCTTTATGTAAATTCTTACAAAATCAATATGTTTTGCTTAATATGCAACGGGTTTTTATAAAATAAACGTAAACATAACGCTGTACGATTAATTCAGGGCATTTATATTTTTAATGTAGGCTATTTACATTTAAAAAATTGTATAGACAAAATATTTCTACTTTTTGAAGCTATGTACCATGGGATTTTTTACTTATAAATTTACTTATAGTACCGTTTTCAAGGTTTCACAGCCATATGTTACACATTTTACATCGCGCAAAACCTTAATTGTATTCACTATGCGAGTCATCATTTCACTTGAAAATCAAGGAACAGTCGAAATTTTATAGATAAATTTAGTTCACTTTACAGTTGTCACCATAAAGTAACTTACAGTAAAAGAAGTCAAAATATTTCAATAAAAATATTTGGTGTTGGATATTAATTTACTATCAGTAAATCATGACTTCCAATGTGGAAGTATCTTTTTACCATAACAACTCAATTAACTTTTCAACAAATCTATAAGAAAACTAATAATAATGTATAGTTAACGTTTTCACTGTTTAAAAGTCTAGTACAAGTGTTACATTATTCAATTCAATAATATTTTATTTTTGCTTTTCATGATTAGTGCTTGGTAGCTTATTGATAAAAATTTCAGTACGGTGAACAAAGTTTAAGACTAATAAAAAGTTTGTCATAAGACGCATCGATGGAATTATATATTCTACTAATAACCATTATACCGTAAGTAATTGGACTTGAGCATAGCCTAGGAAGAAACGCTGCTTACCTGGATAGCCATGGTGGTGTGCCTATCTGGAGGATCCTGCCATCATTTATAGCAGACAGGATGAGCGGCGTGGAGGAAGCGCCGGGGAAACTTCCTTTCGCGCGACTCCTCATGTGAGACCGACGCTGACGTATGCTGATGCAGATCACCATTTAATTGCCTTCCCATCTCAATTCCTACTCTGAATAATGATATCACTTTCATCTATGCATATCTGATACCTGTAGCCTACTTTTTAAAAGGATTATTGGAAATGCCAGTTTAATGTTAATTTTCAGGGAAATGCGTTTTTTTATACTTTACAGCCCATGAAAATATATAGTTCTACTATCGTTTGTGATGGGAGAAAAAGTGCCTCTTCTTGTTTGATTTGATCAAATAAGTAGCTCTTGCCCATCACGGCTTCGCCGGTAATTGAATTTATTTTATATGTAATGAAATCTTTTTAAAGAGCAACGAAATTTTCTACATTATGAATGACATTGAAGCAATGAAGTAGTGTGAGTGGAGCTCTGAATGAATTTTGCAAAACCATTTTTTTATGAGAACCTATGAGCAAATAGGAACGACCATGTCAAATTACACCCCGTAGGCCCTGGGTTAATTTTGGAGTCATGTGAGTGGAGCTCTAACGAACTTTAAAAACTATATTTAAAACCATATTTTAGCGAGCACCTATTAGGAAAAAGGAACATCCATGTTAAATTCAACCCCTTATAGTATCTATGGTTATTTTGAGGTTCTGTGGGGCAGAGCTCTAAAGGAAATTTGCAAAATTGTTTATTGGTGAACACCTATGAGCAATGAGGAACGTCAATGTTGAATTTTAACCCCGTGGTCCATAGAGTAATTTTCAAGATCTGTGGGGGGAGCCCTAAAGAATAAAAAAACAAAAAAAAAAGTTTTTAAACCCGTTTTTTAGTGAGCACCCATGAGCAAAGAGAGTCCATGTCAAATTTCAATCCCGGAGGCTCTAAAGTAATTTTAAATACAGTGGGGCGGAGCCCTAAAGTCCTTTAAAAACTATATTTGCAAAACCGTATCTTAGTGAGTACCTATGAGCAAAGAGGAACGTCCATATAACAAATTTCAACACGTAGGCTATACAGTAGTTGTGAGCTTCTGTGGGGCGGAGCTCTAAAGGAGATATACAAAACACTTTTTATTGAGCACCTAAGCAAAGAGATCACTCCAAATTTCAACCCCGCAGATTTAGTTAAATTTTATTTAAATTTGGCCATACGGATAACATTATATTGAAATTTCGAAGGCCTGTGGGGCGTAGCCCTGAAGGAATTTTTCAAAATCGTTTCTTAGTGCACTTAAAAGGCAAGACGAACCTGTGTTCAAAGTTTCAGGTAAATCCGTTTGGTAGTTCCTAAGATTTCGTGATGAGTCAGTCAGTGAGTGTGATTTCGCTTATATATACATAGATTAAAAAATGTCGTAATGCATCAACTAATTCAAGCTTTTTTTGTTGCAGGTACTTTGTCTCTAATGACTCAAATAAAGAATCGCCTCGGTAAGTGTAACCATTCCAATTCAACCCGCAAATATAAAACACATTATGTGGGGACAAACTCTGAAAGATTACCATTCCCATCTCGCAGCAGTGTCAGCAGTTACAATTCCCCCGGCAGTTACTGTAAAATTTAACGACCTCCAAGACCACTGGGCATTCCAGTGACGGCCGCAGAAGGAAGTGAGATCTGAAGTTCGCAGAAGTGCTCATTAGAGTTACGTTTAGCCACGCACGACCCCCTACTGAGGCCGAGACACCATCCCATGCCGGGACGCTTATCTGCGCGATCATCTCTGCTCCAAAGTGGAACATCCATTAAAAGTTGATTTAATTTGAATTTTTTGTCACAACAAGAAGAATCTGAATCTCTATAAGAAAAAGAAGAATCTAGTGAAAACCACATCTTGGTTGACCAGCAAAACCACATTGTCTAGTCTTGGTAGAGGATGACGAAATATGAAATACAAGGAACGTGGCAGATGGCGTAAAATCGTTAAAGCATTACTACGTATGTATTTTTATCTAGCAATATATACTTGAGCTTCTCCCCCTTATTCGTAAGTTACCGATACATGTGTAAATGTGTGTATAATGTGTATAGATTTCACTGTCGTTGAGTTATCCTTTAAACGACGGAATAGTTGGGACCAAGACTAACTAACTAATTGGATCATATAGTGCAATAGATATAAGTTTTTTCAACAGACTGATTCATGTAGATTTCGTTTTCCATCATTTCGCTTCTGGAGGCTTTTCGCAGCTTCGCTGCCTTTCGTACGTGGCTATGCATACATAAGCAAAAAAGCGCAGTCAACGGTAGTTAGTTTCGCAAAAAAATGTATAGCTGAAAAAACCCATCTCCTAACTTACTGGATTTTAGTTTTTGTATTAAGCCTTTCTGTAGACAATCGATACCATCTATTCGGTGCATATCTAAGCTCAGACTCCTAAGTCCATACGACTTTTCATTTAACTTCGAGTCTGATTCAAAGATCTAATTTTAAATGTTAAACCATATACCTTACTGAATTCCTTTACTGATGGCGACCTAACTCAACAGGTAGGCCTAAGGCCAACATTACAAACATTAGGCAGCTATTCAGGAGAAATTGAACCAATAATTTCTAATGAATAACCCATAGGCCAGCGCCGACACTGCCCACTCTCTTCCACCCTAGGACCACCCCGAGCGGATGTCCGCGTCATCTTCAGCTTGTCCGCCCCAGTTGTGGACGGTATGCGGAGCAGGACTACGGGAGTGCCGCTAGTGGGAGGACCTTTCACCGTCCACTGGTCTACTGCGCTACAATAATCAAAACCTTATGTAACATTCCCCCCATGGAAACCTGTCCGACACCCATACACGCATAAACACATACACCCTGCCCACCGTAATCAGGGCTAATCATTGCACTTGTCCTGCGTAAAACATACGCCGAACACAACAAGCGGCGTGCTGATGAGGCTGGGAGGAACTTCACGTTTGATAAATCCAAGATTAACGTCGGGTCTGAGCTGTGAAAAGTTGAACTTAAGTAATTCAGTAATGTCATTACTGTTCAACCCATTCAGGTCGTGATACTAAAAAACATCTAAATGTGTATTTTTGCTAAGCAGAATGACAATTGTACAGTGGTGAGCCAAGTTTCAGGATTGTATTTTTATAAACTCATAATATTTTTCAAAATATGAATTTTGCGGCATTTCATTCTTTATTGACGCAAATACAAGGTTATGTAAAATAATAATGCTAATCAAAATAAACTTGTTTTCCCCGATTCCATGTGTTGTTTGACGTTCAATCTGACTCCTGAGAATTCCTTAAACTTCCATAAATCCACGAAGTGTATAAAGTGAAGTGTGTGAATTTATTAAACTTTGATGAATAATACTCCTACTTTTTACTCGAGGGAATCATAAAATCATATAGGGAAATATATATATACGTTTATTATTTTACTTTCTCCCCCTATACCATAGTATATAGAGAAAGTATTGTTTTCGTCAAAATTTTCGAATTTGAGTTGTTGGTGGATTTATCCATTTTGGTTCCCCCTGAGTCCAAAAAAGTGGTTTTCGGAGTGATGTCTGTGTGTGTGTGTGTGTGTGTGTGTGTGTGTGTGTGTGTGTGTCAGGATGTAAACAGAGCTAGAGAATGCCCCAATGGTCCGATTTTGATGAAATTTGGTAGGTAGGTCCAAACCCACGATAATTCCAGGCGTTTTTTTCATTTTTTTGAATTTTTTATTTTTAAGGGTAGTTTACCCCCAAAAACCCTCAAAAATCGTCAAAAATCAAAATTTCTCAAAAACGGCTCTAACGATTTTGATTAAAATTTTGTGGTTTATTAAGCTTAAAATGGTGAATAAAATGACACCACCCGCATCTCCGGGAAAATGCGCGTTCAAAAGTTATGGAGTAAAAAGTGTTTCAAAAATCAATTTTTTGAATTTTCAAAATAGCTGTTGTCTCGAAATAAATTTTACTTATCACCATTAAATCAAGCTTAAAAAACTAAATAATCCAGTATTTTAAATTATTGCTCTACGTCAAGTGGTTGCGGAGAAAATTCAATTTTTCGTTTAGCGGTAAACGCAGTACGTTGTTAAAAGTCACAGACGCGCGTAGGGTCAAACGAGCGCTGCTCAGCTGGTAGCTATCCGACTGAGTCATCAAGACATTAATGTTTGGAGCTTTTAACACCTTTTTATATATTGTTGGGAGAAAGTATGTGTCAGTTAACTGATACCGTTTATTTAGCCTTGTGTTCTGGACCTTCTTTTAAGGTATCGTATATGTCTCAACAATCAATAAACAAAATAACCAGTTCTAGTTTCTGCTAACTTAAAAAAAATCAACAATGCTTAAAATCTGCATAAAAAATCTGCTCTTCAAGAACTCTCATAATGGACTAGTGTTTTAATTTTCAACTAGGACATTCAGCGCTTTGCTATTTATAGTTATAAAAACCGCTTCAAACTCAATTGAATTGTCAATGAATTGTCGTGGTTATTTACAAAATCTCACCGTACATACCACACCTAATATCAGAAAAATATAAAAATCAGCCTTTTAAGATGAATAGTAAAATTAAATACGCTAATAACACTTTTCGAAATAAAGGAACTGTTTAGTGCACTTGGATGGGAAGTGAATTTCTTGAAATTAAACCTCGTACAATTTATTGTACAATGAATGCAAACAATTTTAACAACATTTCAAGAAAAAAATTAACAATATTTAAAGGAATATAAACTAGGGAGCCTTCCCACGCTTTTCTTGCTAAATAAATTTTAGTAATCAATTTTTATAAAGCAGTTCTTTTAAATATGAGAACATTTCCCTCTGCCGTGTGGCAGCTGGTGGCCCGAGGCGCCTATAGGTCACGAGCGTAGTGCTGTACCGTGCACGCCCCGTTTGTCTCGGGTGCCACGGAGGGCGGGGTAATGCTCTCAATAATCACCGTGATTTTCTCGCCCAGACTTTGATTACAGGCTTCTAGTCATGTACAAGCCACTGGCGCATACCAAATCGTAATTCGATGCCGGTGGCGATTTTGTAATAATACTAATAATTTCTGTAATAGATTTTAACACTTGCCATCTGCTTATTGATGAAAATAGTATTGCCAGATGATGTTTTAATTGGTTCAGTGTTTTCTGACAATATGACAAATGTGTAGGAAGAGGAGAGAAACCATCGTAGTTGTATAAACAAAGTGCAGTAGTATTTAAGGCATAGAATCAACATACAACAACACAAAATTAAATAGTCTTTTCATCTGCAACTTTATCTATTACATTATCGTATTTCCAAAGTGTTACGTCTTTTCACAGATTGCAGAGAAACACGAAAATCACAAAACGAAATCATATAGTAAAATTAGGATTAATTCACTCCCGGTACCTCGAACTCTGTAGGATAACTGTGAAATTAAGAACCTTATGTCTGCTGCCCATGATGTCATAGCGGTAGAGATATGTCACGGTTACTTATGTGGCTGCAGTGGTTCCAATTTGGAGCGGTCAGACCGGGTACGGGTGGGCGGACCGTGTGTCAAATGCCTCGCCAATAACGCAATGCCTGAGGCAATCGTTTACCTAATTTATATTTTGTCGCTTGACGCAAGACCAGGCTATTAAAGTCGTTTTAACGAGTTTACGAGTTTGATGGACTTTGGAATGATCTAATTAGCACTTTCGTTAAACTTGGAATTACCGTCGTTCCCTTATATGGCCACAGACTCCTTTAGATTAGTCACATCTTAAGAGGTCGTGGTGAAAAGTTGTTTTGACAGTAGTAAAAATTAGTATAGCCAAGTATTTGAGTTTTTTAAAGTGTTTAGAATACTAATAAGATATGGCCCAACAGCCAGCTATGCGAAAGTATCAATTATAATACTCTATGTGCTTTAAAGGATCTAAATAAATAAACGTTGTTCACAATAATTTACATTTATTTTTCAGTATAAAAAAACTAGCCTAGCGAACGTGCTCGTATTTACAATGTACATGAGGTTTGTGAAAATTGTTCTAATGACTATTTGACTTTTAGTACTTGGGGTATGAAGGGTATTTGGGGGCGGAGTATGAGGGGTAGGCGGGGGCGGAGTAAGGCTTGGGGGCGTAGGCGGGGGCGGGGGCGTATCCCTTGGCGGGCTCCTTGTTGACGACAGCCTGGAAGCCGTATCCGTCGTCGGAGTAGGTGACGATCCTCTTGGTGCCGTCAGGCTCGTACAGCTCGTAGTAGCCCTTGACGTAGTCTCCGTCGCGCTCCTCCTTCTGGCTCTTGATGTCGTAGGTGCTGGGGTCGTTGACGGCGTACTCGAATTCGTACTTGGGGTATGCGGGGGCGGGCTCAGGCTCGGCGTACTTGGCGGCGTAAGGGGCGGGCGCGTAGGGCTTGGGTGCGTAGGGGGCGGGCGCGTAGGGCTTGGGCGCGTAGCCGTACTGGGCGGCGGCGACGGCCAGCAGGCAGGAGGCAACGAAAAACTGAAATACAACGAGTAATTGTTTATATCTTATGTAACTATTTTTTTTATTTCTACTGCCACTGTCTGGAAGCGAGAGGCCGGAAGATGCAATCTTTTAAAGCGGTTCAACCGATTATTGTTAAAATACAATACTCAACAAAATTAAATCTTCAACTAGAAGGTTTACTATTGAAATAATAAAAGTTATAAATTAACGCACCTTTTTATTTTAAGTAGTTAATTGTAGCATAAAAAATTACTTCCATTGTCATTGAAATATATTACGATACATAATTAATATCACTTTGCGAAATGGGTGCTAGAATTGTTATGAAATTCTACCGTATTCTTTATGTATAACAGTATGTAATTTCTAATAATCAAAAGGCAATACTCTTTTGTTTAGCTTAAAGACTAATAGTTTGAAATTACAACTCGTTCCCCCGGTATAAATTATTATTATTATGTTAAACCATTTTTCGAATTTTTTGTCAAAATATTAAGTTTAAGACATGCCTGATGATAAACAATACAGTTTATGCTGTTATAATTAATGCAATTTCAAGCACTAAGAGATAATCGCCCGAATACTGGTCTATAAATGTATCGAGCGTTTCGTTGCCTTATCCAACACAGTCTTCTAATTACCCAGTCTTAATCATTTCATATTTATTTCCCAGTGCTTATAATCTTTTTTATTTGTACAGTATTTTTATTAGTGATTATATTTACTAATATTTTAGCACGGCATTGACAACACCCACTTATTTTACATGCATATGCAAAAAATTAAAGATATCTAAAATAATAAACCTATTTTAGTTTCCCTTTTTACTCTTAAGTGTTGGATAACAGCTGAGGAACTTTTTATTAATTTTCCTATTGGTTTTTAGTTATTTGCAAAAGTAACTTTAGCTTTGTGGAAGATTATAATGGATCATATGGTTTTGAAAAACTTTATTAAAAACTATTTAAATTAAAAAAAAATAGGATTTACAAAGAAACCCTTGTATTAAATATGCAAGCTTCAAATCCTTGCTGATGTTAGTAAAATAAAAGATTTTTTAATAAGTATTTGTATTATTTTTGGCTACAAAACCATACTCTTTGCAATTACAAATTACAAAATTTACGTCATTTGTTTGGCATTTTAATCTTTTACATTTTTTTTATAAAACGGTGTGGACAATAAAAGGAAAAATTAGGTTTTAACCTTCAAAACACAATGATTAACTTTCTCACGAAACACAATTTTCCTTATAATTATTCTGAAATGTTAATACAATTGATTAATACAATTTCGTTTATACAGCAATAAAATCTAAAATACCACTGTCGCAGCAGACCTGCGTACTCAGCAAATTTCCAATAGATATATTTATTTAATCAACATAAAATTTTTAAGAATATAATTAATGATCCTCTTAAAAAATATAAAATATTTTAAAGCATTAAACGTTTTTTAATTTGGTTATTTAACTGTTATTTAAATATTGTAATTAATTTACGAACAATAATAAAAGTGCTTATCGAAGCTGTCATGCAAAAGGAATGATTTGGTTACAAATTAAAAAAAACATAAACATTAAAAATCTGCAATACAGAAGTCAGCTTATCTGCAGATAAAAAAAACATATACCATACTATCTCTATCTCTATCCAAGACATTTTACACTTATTTCCCATTAGGATACCATGGAATGTAATACAGTATGTGGGTTTAATGCCTTGGGGGTTGCTAAGCAAATATTAGTCACTCCCCACCTTGTGAAGGTGCATACAACATTTTAAAAATATATGTAGATAAATAAGCGGTATTTAGCTTTTTAAATATTTTCCCATAACAATTCCATGGGAAACTTGATTTGAATTTCTCCGTAACAAGTTAAGCTAAGTATATGATTGAAAACACTAATTTCATTGTTTTAAAAGTTCTTTTAAATAGTGCCCGTAAATTTTAAATGATGCCCTGATAAAAAAATTTGAACGCACGTTATTTTTGCCTTCTAGTGATCTCAAAATAAAATTATATCATGGTCCTGGACTTAGGTATTAACTTGACTACTACCATAGTAGCGTATTCCGTATGGTGAAATTTGCTAATAATAAAATAGTATTTAAACAATTTTGCCGTTTAAAAATATATTCTAAATACGAATCTTGATCAAACAAACGTCGGAGATAATTGTTAAAGAATAAATCGTGACAATTGTAATAAACGTACTATTAAAAATAAAAAATTACTCATTTAAAACATTGACCTTACTCTGGAAACCAAAATCTCCTAGAAAAAAAAAAGAAAAATGAATAATGCAAGTTGTTGGCGGACTCACCCTGAGAGCCATGACGAGCTGTGTAGTGTGTGTGGAGCGAGTGATGCCATGTTTGACTTTGAGCTGATATTTATAGTTAACATTTTCGGGTGGTTGTGGCGGGAGGGGGCGGGTCCCTTTCACTGCAGGTGGTGGCCACAGCGCCGCCCGCTGCCGCCAAAACATTGCTAAACTTCGCGACGAGTTTCTAGTTCAAGTTCGCGCCGTGGTCCCCACATGGCGCTGGTGGTGCCATGTGGTGCTGTACAAATGGTTCAGTTTTTCACCTAAAAGAAATTATTTTGTTAGTCAAACAATTCATTGGCTGTAGAGGCGTTGTTTTATAAGTTAGAGATGGAACTTTTGCATTCGATTAAAATTATATTATACTGTTAGAATTTTATATATGTGTCAAGCCGTTGTTCAGTAAAGCCCATTACAATACTTCATTTCTATATATGTTGGTTGTTATGAAATATAGTAGGCAAAATAAAATTTGTTTATGATATTTACACGCACGTTTACAAATTATTGTAATTGCTTGTCTTATATGAATATTGAAGTAAATACCCTAATTCATTTTTATAACAATTTTTGGGTTTTTCTATTATACGAAGTGTGAACCATGCTGACAAAAGGTGGAAAAAAGTATGGAGACAATATTATATCTTTAAAAATACTTAAGGAATAAAACTAAAACTTTGCAAATTGATTTTGAGTCTCAAAGTCTACTTCCTAAAGTACTTATTGTGCTTGAATCTGCAAGGAGGGACGGTCCAAAAGGAGTCAGAAGTAAATCTTAAATGTAAGCACAGGTCAATATGTACATCAAATTAAAGGTTACATTAAAATTAAACTGTCAGTTAAAAGGATGACTGAGAAAAAATGGAAGGCGATCAAACTGGCATTAAAATAATATTGCCGAAAACAAAAAAGGCAGATCTCTATACACTCGACATTTTGAGATCGGGATAGTGGCACATTGCTCAGAGTGCAAACCCCTTTAGATGTATCATATGACGTAGGCTAATAAAGGTATTCCCTGGACTTCCTTTAGGAGACGTCACTACTGGAAGTCGTCAGGGAAAATGCATTGGCCTACGTCATGTGATACATCATTTTAAAAGGCTTTGCATTCTGAGCAATTCGCCACCATTCCGATCTCAAAGGGTCAAATGTAGCGAGAGTTAATACATTTGTTGTTTTCGGCAATAGGATTTCAATGCAAAGTTTGATCACCTGTCATATTTGACTCGGTCCTCCTTTTAAGGTAGGGTTTGCTTGCAGCATGGTTTTTATTCAATCCCCTTGGAGGTTCAAGGATGATAATTACTTAATAGGAAGTATACTTTGGTGCTCAAAATCAATTTGCAACGTTTTAGTTTTATTGCTTAATTGTTCAAAAGATATTACGCCTATACAATTTCCAGACTTTTCCGCACTGTATTTAAATTATGTTCTAAAGTTATTTTTGCTCGCTTTGTTTTTAATTATCGAGCGATTCCATCAGCGGGCGGGAGAGCCCACTGCGACTTTTACAGGGCTTTGCCCTCTCAATATTTTTTTTGCTACTCTTATACTTGTTACATAGTAGTCTAACATCAGTAGTATAACTTCGGATATTTATTTCTTATTTCACCAAGAGATTCATTCCCTACTGGCTAAATTGAAAGCACCGTTTCATAAACAAATTTAGATAACTTGAAAGCAATTATGTCAAAGTAAGGCTAAACGAAAAGGCTTCAGTTATTTTAAAGCCAGAAAATAAATGTTTCATAGCCAACGTCAAAACAAAATTTAGGTTAATATATTATCAGTTATAATTTTAAACTAAAATTTTATAAATTAATTTGCTTATAGGTATATTTTGTTTCTATGGCCATCAAACTTATTAATAAAACTTGGCAAAACAATATTTAGAAACATTAGGCTTACACAATCTGTTTATTGTATAATTTGTTTACTGTATTTTAATATATTTATTTTTATGTATTAACAAAATCATTTGTCTTTTAAATTTGTTATGGCTATGTTGTTCCACATGCCTCTGATGTACAATGGACAGTTTACAGTATGCACTGATATAATTGTTATCATTTTATTAAGAAATGGCGGAAAAATAAGCTTTAACTGATATTTTGTAGAATTTGAATAAAGTACCAATTCAAACGTATCAATTTTATCTTTTTTGATTTAATCCAGTAAAAATTTTATCAGGTTGCCGGCTAATCATAAATGCTGGAATTTTTATGGAGTATTTTTGCACAATAATTGAATAGTATTAAAGTATGACATGCTATAATTGCTTACTGTGAGAAATAAAATTCTTTTTTTCGTTAAGAGCTTTTTCATGTTCCTATAAGTCACTAAAACACCATATAAATTATCATCACAATTAATTCATAAAATACACTGTCATCATGTTAAAATCCAAAATTTATTCATCTTATTTGAGTTATTATGTAATAATTTTAATATTGACTACAGTAAGAAATATTACACGGATTTTATTTAAATTAATTTTGCCTGTGACACAATTTTGACGCAATTTATCGAGGTTTCTGTGAAATTTCATTGGTCTACTTTATTACACGGGTCTTCATTATATTTCATTTTTTACCCGTTCATAATTAATTTGGGTACACCATCACATTCTATATAAATGTTGCTATACCCTTTGTTTTCTATGCTTATAACGAATCGCCAGTAAAAATTGTTGTTTCACTTGATATTACATTTTATTATAATGGAAATAGGCCTAATGTTGAGAGTAGTCTTCGTTGTTTACCATAATCTATAATTTTTTGTACTTTTGAACCACAAATTTTTGTTGACCCACACAAAACTCTGGCTATTGCACAAACTTGTAACTTTAATACTCTAGTATGATTTATGTTAAAATAAATCTATTGGCCAACGTTATTTAAAACTGTTTCTAGCATGGCACTTGTTTGAACTGACTTATATTAGAATGGGAACTTTCTCTTACTCACACAAATAGCATACCTTATTCACAAAGAATGAAACTGGTCCATAACTTGGACTTTATTATGCCACACTACTCCTAGTCGCATAGAGCTTTATCAGTTAGAATGTTTCCTCGTAACATAAACTTCTAAAGTAGATTCGTATTCAACTTGCTTAAGAGAATATCTTCATTCTCCACTCTAGGAAATCAATTTAACACACTGGTTCTCTCCATAGTGTAGTATGATGACTCAATCATCTTAGTTCCTTATGTACCTGTTCAACTCGTGTTATTTAAGAGCGTACATCTGCTTTATAAAGCTCATAATAGCAGACTTTCTCAAATAATTAAAGATTTTCTCTAGTGTTAAATGAAATAGTTTTAGGAAAGCTATATAGGCCTATATGAATAAGGAAATCATGAGGAATAAGGAATTGGATTAATGAATTTGACGAAACATTTTATTAACCTGGGAGTGATTTATTTTTTATAAAATTATTTCTATGTTACAATTAATTGTTTTGAAATCGTAGTCAAAGGAAAAAATCCTAAATATAACAAAATTAAATCGGTCGTTGCCATTTTTTGCCAATACTTCGCCTCCTGATGATGAGAAAATGAGGAATCTTAGAGAAACTTCTTTAGTCTTGTACCCCGTAAAAAATTAATTTTAAAACTCTTTTGTGATGGGTTTTTGTTTATTTCTTATTTCACCAAGAGATTCATTCCCTACTGGCTAAAGTAAAGGCACCTTTTCATAAACAAATTTAGATAACTTGAAAGCAATTATGTCAAAGTAAGGCTAAACGAAAAGGCTTCAATTATTTTAAAGCCAGAAAATAAATGTTTCATAGCCAACGTCAAAACAAAATTTAGGTTAATATATTATCAGTTATAATTTTAAACTAAAATTTTATAAATTAATTTGCTTATAGGTATATTTTGTTTCTATGGCCATCAAACTTATTAATAAAACTTGGCAAAACAATATTTAGAAACATTAGGCTTACACAATCTGTTTATTGTATAATTTGTTTACTGTATTTTAATATATTTATTTTTATGTATTAACAAAATCATTTGTCTTTTAAATTTGTTATGGCTATGTTGTTCCACATGCCTCTGATGTACAATGGACAGTTTACAGTATGCACTGATATAATTGTTATCATTTTATTAAGAAATGGCGAAAAAATAAGCTGTAACTGATATTTTGTAGAATTTGAAAAAAGTACCAATTCAAACGTATCAATTTTATCTTTTTTTATTTAATCCAGTAAAAATTTTATCAGGTTACCGGCTAATAATAAATGCTGGAATTTTTATGGAGTATTTTTGCACAATAATTGAATAGTATTAAAGTATGACATGCTATAATTGCTTACTGTGAGAAATAAAATTCTTTTTTTTTCGTTAAGAGCTTTTTCATGTTCCTATAAGTCACTAAATCACCATATAAATTATCATCACAATTAATTCATAAAATACACTGTCATCATGTTAAAATCCAAAATTTATTCATCTTATTTGAGTTATTATGTAATAATTTTAATATTGACTACAGTAAGAAATATTACACGGATTTTATTTGAATTAATTTTGCCTGTGACACAATTTGGACGCAATTTATCGAGGTTTCTGTGAAATTTCATTGGTCTACTTTATTACACGGGTCTTCATTATATTTCATTTTTTATCCGTTCATAATTAATTTTGGTACACCATCACATTCTATATAAATGTTGCTATACCCTTTGTTTTCTATGCTTATAACGAATCGCCAGTAAAAATATTGAAAAATCCAGGTCAGCAAAGAGCCACGTTGTAAATTAAACCAATGAAAAGTAAACTATTAGTTCCCACACTTATATAGTTGTTGACATAAATTATGCAATTTGTGATAAATTAAACAGGAAAGACAAGTGTTGAGTAGGTGGATCGGTATTTGGCAATCTTCCACTGCCAGAACCGGAGACCACACGCACGCACGCGCTGACGCGACGCGACGGCCGCGAGTGCATCCAATCGACGCACCTCCGTTCAGCGGAGCTCAACTGGGTGCAGCTCTGTTTGCTTGGAAAGAATATTTAATAAGTTTTTAGTCAATTAATTAAGGGAAAGTCATTGCAGTTGCATGGTCTAAATCAGAAATGGGCCGAGCCCTCAGCGTGATACTGGAACATAAGAAAGGGAAGGATGAGGAACTAATCTCTGTGTTCGAGTAGTTGTACAACTTTGGGTTGATGAGATTTAGGTTTTTACCCAACACCTTATTCTTCCATCACGAAACACACTAACAAGTAATTTTTTGATAGCTATTGGTCCTAGAAGTAGTGCATGTTGAAAATACGCTATAAAAGTGGTCATTTACATCTACAACATCCCTTTAAAAATCCTTGAGTTGGTTATAAAGATCTGAAGACCGTAAAATATATAAGATGTTTGTCATATAATTCCATGCCTTCGCCATTGTTGATTATCCATCAATCATTGGTATAGTTTAAAATAATTTTATTATATGTTGTAACAAGTAATAAAAAAATTCTAATTTAAAAAATCAATGAACCTTTGAAAATTTAAAAATTTTTCTGGTATTTACAATTTTTCTATTCATACAATTATAGATTGGCATATATATCGTTATAGAAAGGTATGTTATAAAAAAAAAAAAAAAAAAAAAACAATAAATAAAAAAACTTAGACTAATTCATCAACCAACAGTTGCACGACCATTCGAACACAAAGAAGTTAGTTCCTACTTCTCGCTCTTGTACGCGTATCCTCGCTGAAAGCCCAATCTATTTCTTATTTCAGCTTAATACTTATAGTAGAATTATTTAGCCCTTTATTATTTCTAAATATTCGTAAAGTGAGATAAAATATTTTATATTGATATTTTAACCCTCTGTCGATAATTCCCGTAGGTCCCACCTCACATTTGAAGTAAACTCTAAAGAATCCCCGCAGTAGTTTGAATCAGCACCATGAATGAGATGACATTTATCATGAATATGAACACAGCAGCTTATTTCTTGTTTAAACCTTTAAAAGGAGAACTATGACCCGATGACTGAGCGAACTGTTTCAGCCATGCAAAGGTCGCCCTTGACCTGTCAATAGCCAGTTGCATTTGGAATGTCAAAGTCGATGTGAACATTACCGTTTGACGAGGTAGATAAATCGGCTGAGCAAGGCCGCTGACTGGCCAACTTACCGACATTGGCAACCAGTTGGCGGTGGGCGGCTACATGTCCCCCGCCCGGGGCGGCCGGCACCTAGCGCCCAGCACCCAGCAGATATTGTGGCCGAATATCAATTAACCGCGGGTAGGCGAGACTCGATTAACAAATTAGAGCCGTTTTTACGATTTGTGACAAAACCGGACCACGCGCCGCGCCGCTGCCGGTCCGGCCGGTCTGGTATGTGGGCCAATTGGGTCGGTCCGTTTGTCCTCCAAAACGCACAAATCGTGCCGTTCACCGCGTCGCCGCCGCCGCCGCCGCCGCACACACGACGCGTAGTCGGACGCCGCGCCGCCGCATAAACAATCGCGATCAAAGGCCAAGAACAATGTGACCGATTGAGACGTACCTCGGCCGGTCTCGGGCCTTGGGCGGGAACAATCTGGGCCAATCTTGTTAGAAAACGTCAGATTCGGTTTATAAACAGGTTGATTCATAGCTGTGTTAACCCAATGTTCCTCCGTTTTTGTTGGTCATGGCGTCTAAGTAGCCAATATACAAGGATATGATTCCTTTTGATCTGAATGATTATTACGGATTATTTTAAGGCATGAAGACCACAATAAATAAACACAATGAAAATTCTTATTGTTTTTTGTTATATTTATCAATGTATTAACCTCATAAAATAAATTTTTTGATTGAATAACTCGTGTTCCATCTCGGAAAGAAGCATGGAAATACAGATATAATGGTATTAAATGATGATTTAAGTGTGGGATTAACTTGTTCACTGCCTTAGAACAGTCGAACTACCTAAATTTCAATGATTATGAGAAAAAATTGTGCACTAAACGTACAGTAGTAGTTTTCGAAAACTCGAAAACTCCTCTTCTAAAACCCCTTAAATTACAATTTTTATTTTTTTAAATCCGTTCTTATTATATACTTTTAAAAATAAATATCCATTTAAAAATTCAGTATTTCTGGTTAATTAGTTTGGGCTGTGTGATAGATGACACATTAGTAAGTAGTTTTTGACAAATAAAAGAATAAAAAAAAATCAAGACATATCACTCAATCACTAATTCTCCAACTTCCTGACTAGCTAGACTGCTGAAATTTAATATACTAATTATTTAGGCTTAAAATAGGAAAGTTTGGCTGTTTTCATAATAATATTCACAAAGGGTTACGCCCTAGACGTCCTCAAAGTTACCACGTCATTCTTATGTAGCAACATTTTTGCATTCTAACATAGGATCATTAATTTTATAAACAGCGGTTCTCGTTTAAATTATTGGGGGAAGATTTTTTTTACAATCTGTTCAGGGTAAGATTAGAATAATAATCAACCATGTAACGATAATGACATGAATTCAACAACAGAGCTTCACAAAAAGTAGAACATATTATTAAAAACGGTAGGTAATGTCCCATATAGAATGACTTTTAGACGTTACACTGAAGCACTGTTGTCCATTAGGGTCATTGCCAAGTGGTTAGGGAATATTGGTAATAATTAAAAAGAAACAAAAAACTAGACGATATTATAGACTTGCGGCGAGTAAGCGTAGCGAACGAGCTAAACCTGACGGTGAGTGAGCGTAGCGAACAAGCTCACCTGTAGTTCAAAATACATCTCAAGTTTGCATTGCGAAGAATTAGTGTAGTAAAATTAGTCGGGAAAAATGAAATAATTTTTGGAAAGCTAATTTCTTTTGCAATGTGTTCTATGGCATCCCCTGACCTTTCTCCGAAAAGTCCCCTGAAATCCCTAGTGGGGATCATGCCCAAAAATGAGGGGTTGGCCTATAAGGAGTTAAAATAAATATTGATATTAAGCATACTAAATTTGAATACATTCCAGAAGGTTTATATATATATCAAATTAAAGGTCTTAAAATGAAGAGTACAATGCCGTAAACCCGACCTAAATATAACGGTCGGAGAAAAAATGGCAGACGTTCAACATTTAGAATAAAAAAATATTATCAAAACTTTGAAATGCATTAATTTCCGACACATTTGACCTTTTGAGGTCTGGTTTTCGGATATGTACTCTCCTTAATGCGACCTTTAAAATTGTATAGCATGGCTATGGACTAAGAAAAAGTTTTCAAAACTCCCTCTTTGGGACGTCCATGTAGAGGGTGGTTCAAGGGTAATATGATGGGCATATGTTAGATTATCCCTATTTGCAAAGGTAATTGTACAAGCAAACGTTTGACGCAAACCGGACCTCAAAAGGACAAGTATTTCGAATTTTATTACATTTTTAAGCGTTTAGATTAAAATTTAATTTTTATTCAAAGTTTGACAGGCTGCCATTTTTGACTCAAGCAACCTTTTAAGATGGGGTTTGCGGCATTAAATTCTACTACTTAAGAGCTTTAATTTGATATACATAAACCTATTGGTCGACGAAAGACTTTTTTCTGACTCCGAGGGCCATCCCATCATTTTTAGGCATGTTGCCCACTGGGGATTTCAGGGGACTTTTTTGAGGGAGGTCAGGGGATGACATAGAACACATTTCAGCAAAAATTGGCTGTCCAAAAATTTTTTCATTTTATAGCCATATTTTGGTTTAATTTTACTACACTAAATGCCGGGTAAGCTAGTGCCAAATGTAAACTGACCATCATTTAAAAAGTGTTTAATGTATACACAAACCGTTAAAAAACTTTTTTTCTTTCCCTTCATACCTAATCAGCTTATGTATACGGTCCCAAAATAAAACATAACGGCTGCAAGCAATGAATTATTACAGTGTACGGGTTTTTTAATGACATATTCAGTAGCAATATCTTGTAGGACTAGGAAATCATCGAAATGACCTTACCAACGCAGACAAAATATATATTGTAATAGAATGTTGTAATGGAAAATAATATTTTTAATATTTCAATGACCTTTTTAACTTTCATGACATATTTTTACCAACCAGTGTTAAATTACACTGTAAGTGTAATAGTATAATAAGTAGGGCTGTTAAACGTGCTATTATTTCAACCCACGTAGTCTAATAAAAAACCTTTTAATGGGACAAAAACTCTTTATTAGGGAACTTAGACTGAATGAAACATAAATTTTACAAATTAATGGGGAGCTCATGGATTTTAAGTGTATTGATTTATGTATTATTTAAAATATAGTTTAAAAAATTATATTATTGTTATAAAAATTAGTATACCTCCATTAAATTTACGGTATGTGATCAAATTATTCATCTCATAATTTTTAAACAATCGCTGTTAGTTATATATTTGATATTTTACTCGCTCAGATGTAAGAATTGTGTCTACTTAGTATTTTTTGCAAATCTAATAATGAGACGTAATAGCGTCTGATTGATAGCTTTAGACCTAATTTCACAATGTAGACAAAGCTTGAGGTATGGATTTGGCAATTAAGATAATTAATTAACCAGACTAACAAGATTGAGAACTAGGTTGATTTCCTTCCGAAACAAAAACTTGACCGAAAAATTAACCTACAAGCTCCTTGACCCAGTTTTATTGTAGTTGCGTTGTACGTAGTATAGTAGTAGTTCGTAGTTCTATATCAGTATCTAAATTTGTATGATTTGCATACCTGTATTCTTGTATTGTATGATTATCAAACCATGCAATTATTTTATACATAGTTTTGATGTTCTTTTTTCATATGAATGAAAAAACATATAATTTACTACACTCTGTTAATTTATTGTTTAGGCAATTTAAATAACTCCCTTAATCCTGAACGAGCACTGTCTAAAGCGATGTATATCTCGAAATCTAGAGGATAGATTTTGCTTGAACTTTGTATTTGAGAGTTGTTTAGTCCAAAAGTAAGTTTATCCTGCACTATAATACGAGCAGTGTCTGAAGCGATGTATTTCCCATGATCTCGAAATCTATAGGGTAGATTTTGCTTAAACTTTCATTTGAGAGTGTTTTGGTCCAAAGATAAGTTTAAAAACAGCGTCAACCTCACAAAAAATTGTTTTTGTCTAAATCTAAGTTTAAAAATTGTGATTGTTTAACATTGGTCTTATGGGCTGCCATCAAAGCAACGGAATAACAACGAAAGGCAAACAAAAAACAAAAGACTGCTCCTTTCAATAATTGGTTTGAAAGTGCTGTCATCTATGAAAAGCTATATTTGAGTTATATATATTTGCCTTAAATCCCATTAATCATTATTTTTGGTCCTAATACCCAATCCTAAAAAGCAATACCGAAGCTTCTCACAATTTTCTAAAATACTCAACTTGAATTTTTTATACATTACTCAACGAATTATACTGCGGCCGAAAATAAACATCACTGATCTGATAAATGAAAGCAGCAGTGCTAACGTGAAGCCCCGCGGAGAACAATAAACAACATTAGTAAACGCGGGTTAACAGCATTAGCATAGTCCATTAGTCGTTCTGCCACCCGTGGTCGGCACGACCGAGCCCGCGCGGTGTGTTGGTTATGTTGCCTTGTGTCAGCGGGGCGTCATAAAACTGAGTTGTGAAACGGCCACGGTATCAGGTGTTTCGGAACTATAAACTAGGCTTTGGAATAGAAAAGTTCATAGCTCAGATTTGAAACTTGACCTACATTTTTGAACTAGTCGCACTTTCTATACATTTTTTCTCGCGTGCCTAAAAGAAAAAAAAAATATTTTGCAACATCGATAACATTAATATTAAACCCTCAGAGAATTGTTTATAGTTTGCGCCGTCTTATCAAGTATTTTAATGCCTAGCACACTTCAAATAAACTCTATATTAACTTAACGAGTTATTTTGCCTAAAAATTAAGTTTATCTTTTACTTGACTAAATTATTACTCTTTAAATCCAATTCATAAATGGATCATTACGTATTTTGTATAGGTCATACTTTGTAACGTTACTGTACTTGAAGACGGTGAACTTGAAGTTTTAGGGCGTTATTAAGTTAACATAAAAACATTAAAAAATTAGATAAACCTTCCAGGCTACTAAGACAATTATTAAAAAGTGCGTGTATGAGTACCATCGTCAAAAATTATTGTTTCTTGATGAGAAACTTCTTTTAGCAGCAAGATGTAATACATGTACACTTGGAGAGTTCTCAACAAACACGTCCACTTTGCTAATAGAAGGCGGGGGCTTATTACCTTGCTCGGGATATGACACGCAATCATTCTCATCTATGACTGCTTGTGTCCGTCGCTTATGAATGGTTCCGTAGACGGTTGTTGAGTCCATTCACTAGTCTGATCTCCCGCTCACTTTATCAGCGGATCCAAAGGTGATCTGGGTGGACTAGATACTGCAGCGAACATTCCACCGTACTATGCATTCGTTATTGAATATTTTGCTCTCCATAAATCGTACCTTTAGAGATCAATCTAGATTGAAGTGGCAAAAGTGATTAGAATTATCGTAAATCACCATTTATCTGTCAAAAATTTCTTGGGTAAGTATAATGTTCACTTTAAAGTAGAATCAGGAGAGGCAAAATAGTTTTATTTACTATGACAAATAAAAAAATAAAAATTAATCTTGCATATTGTACTTGTTATTGTACATTGTATTGTATATTGTATTACTTGTATATTGTATTGTAAAACTTGTACTTGTGCGTATTGTATAGTACTTGAATTTCATTTTAATACTCTGTCTTGGACTGGACCTGTTGATGACCGGTGTGACTGGTCGAAACAGATTGCAACTGCAATATTTATATATTTTTCGTGGTGTATGTAGTTACGGTGTAGTAGGATATATGTTTAGGTCGTGAGTCGTATTTTTACTAAAACCTGCGTACCTCAACCCCATTTACAACTGTATGATAAGGTTTTGAGTTATATTTAGATATATATTTTGTTTACACTCTGCGTGAAAGTAGATACTTATATCTAAATTGTCTTGGTAGTGTAGTGGTTGTAATGCTTGTCTTATGATGAAAAGTACAATTTCCCATGTTGATCATGTGCAACTCAGTTCACGAAAGGTTCAAATGTCGTTAATAATTTTGCCATTCATAATGATTGTTATTGTTTAATCAACTGGTATTTGTTTACAACTTACTAAAAACTGGTTGTTCGCCTATAGTGTCAACAGTTATCAGTACACAGTGGTACCGGTTTCGAACCTCACGGTTCAACTGAACACTGAACATGTCAGCGGTTGACGATGGATAAAATCCTTACACTTATCATGAGAAACAAAAAAGACACGAATATATTTGGTATTTGTTACTAGCAGAGCTTTATTGGGCATGACATCCATTCATTCTTTCGTTTTTGTTCTAACATAAACTCTAGATTTTGTTAGGGGAAAAAATGGGGTACCTCTTTTTCAGGTTCTTAAAGAAGTGTGGTTCCTTATTCAACGTGTGGATTCCTTGTTACCTGGATAAAAACGCGTCTTTTTATTCAAGTATTTGTAAATTTCATACGTAGAAGCTGATTCTTAATTTATCACTCACATACATCGCACTACTACCATATGTTAATTTTACAAGCCAATATTCCTTATTCTGGTCAGACATCCGACATTCAATCCAAGGCCTGGCTACCCATACTAGACCCGGTCTCCAAATGCAGCCGTCCCTAGAGGCG
Organism: Neoaliturus tenellus; assembly: GCA_030545055.2. Lineage (NCBI taxonomy): Eukaryota > Metazoa > Arthropoda > Insecta > Hemiptera > Cicadellidae > Neoaliturus > Neoaliturus tenellus. The sequence continues at coordinate 198,846,375 of CM061532.1, read as the reverse complement.
GTACACCGTCCTAGAAATGGCTACATGATTACGACCCGTCCAACGTGTTAAAATATAAATTATACGCCAATATTATCGGAACTGGTGCAACCTTGGTGGGTGCATAAATGGAATTGTAAAATCTCGAGCACACATCAAAATCACGTGAAATTTCGCGACACGGGTGAAAGGTTCGGGTGCCATTGGTCCGAGCGGTGCGGCGGCGGCGGCCACACCCCCTGGCGGCGACCTAAGTCACTAAGGTGCTATGTATAAATACGGGCCTTGACTTACAAACCGTACACTCCGTCCGCTACCACCGACATGGCTCTGAAGGTAGGTGCAAACAGCAAAATATTTTCAGAAATTTTATTGTTTCTTTAAATTTAATTATTTATTATGAACTTTTGTAAAAATTTTAAGTAACATGTATTGAATTAAACTTATACATAACTGATTGTTATCAAACCAAGTGACTTGATTTATGTATAAATACAGTTTTATATAACTAAAACACAATAGGCACAATTAACTAACTTAATGACACATTTTTCATATTTATTTATTGGAAAAACTTGTAAAAATTAGGTTAAAATATAATACATATTGAAGGTAAGGATTCAATTAATAATATGTGGAAGTTGATTTAAATAACGAACAGTATTTGACTTGTATAACTAAGCTTAAACATGTTTAAGCCCCCCAAACGTGCTATACCATGTCTGTAAATGTCAGTTAATCTTATCCTCGATTAATGACGATCAGGTTTAAGATTAATGACGATCCATCTAAAGTTGAGATTTTTATTAAAACTCAAACACAAGCATTCGCGTTTGAGGTGAGTGTGTTGTTAACATCAAACTCCTGTATGGTAAACCACCAACAATTTAGTTTTAGAAAAGGCCAAGTTTTGTTTTTATAATTACTTTTTTTATCCATATACGTTGTTTTTCTCCTTTATCGGTAGTTTTTATTAGAAATATTTGATACATATGGAAATCAATAAAATAAGAAAGTCAATAAACTAATCAAGTTTGAATATTTTAGCTTGGTAATCTTTCCTCACACAGAATATGCATGTTATACAGTAAACAGTTTTTTCCGACTCCACTTTTATTTTCGACGAATTTTAACGTTTCAGGTGTTAAAGATTTATCTCAGTATTTTTGCAAGGGTGGGCCACTCTTAAAGTTCATTTTTCTCCATAAGATAACATGGGGAATAATGTTTAATCAGCTATTAACCAAAACTGTTAATAATAGTTAATTTAAACAAAAGAGAAAACATTTTAAAAGCAGATTAGAAACTAGAAGTGATTGAACTAATTTAAAGGTAAACAATCTGAAGAAACGCTGGGCATTGCACTATATTCTTACCCGTAGTAACTGTTAATAATTTTAACATAATAGAAGTAGAAATTTTTTTGAGATGCGACCAAGAAAATTAGTTGTTTTATTCAGCAAAGTGTAAGAAAATATTAACTCATTGACTGATGAACTTATAAAGGTAACCTTAATATACTTTCCCATGAATGAAAAGTTAAAATTAAAATGAAAAGTTATTTATAACATTTATAATTTTCCTTTAAAGAAACATATTTTACAAAATATACAAACTGTGTAATTTTATGTTCGTTTTAAATTAAAAGCTTGTTAATACTGAGTTGGCTAAAAAACAAACAATGAATAAATTTTAAATCGCATTAAATTTATCTCCATTTTTTAAGCCGGCAACGCTCTAACACGTTAAATAGTTAGGTAATAATTGAATAATACATCAAAGAAGTAATTTAGTCTTGATCAACTGTTTGTTATTCCAGATATACGTTCTAACGACTCCAATACATACGACTAAACAATAATTCATATGTTTAATACTGTATAAAACAACGGTTCTAGTTCCTACTTTAAAGCAGATTATTTTTTGACAAAGTAGTGTTATTATAGATGGCGTGCTGAGCTAATAGCCCTTGTTTTCTTTCTTGCATAACTCAAAATGATGTAAAGCCACATATTTCAGTGCAAAAAAATCTTCTCATATTACCTCATAACATCCTTGCACGTTTTTATATCCTATTATATGTTGTCACAGACTTTTTGTATAATTCGACGTCCGTCACAATTCTTTACCTTCCAAATTAAAAATAAATATTCTTTATGAATTACATATGAATGAATAAACGTTCGATGCATTTATCGAATGGGTTTATTCCGTGTGATTTAGCCATATAGATTTTTAAGTACAAAAAATGATATTGACATTAGTAAAGAACAATTTCTAAAGATAGAAGAATAACTTTTCTAAAATAAGTATATACAATATCTCTGTATTGTTGTTTAAAAAAATTGTTATGTGCTTAAATAGTTCACACTTACTATAAGAATAACTTAATAACACTTAATAAAGGAATAATTTATTGTATTCTTTTAGCTTTGACTATGTTTATTTGTATTGAATAATTAGACCTGTCATAAAAGTTACCCTTGATGCATATTTTTTAGTATTTTACATGTATAATCAATATTAGCTACATAAAAAACACGATAACATGAAAACATTGTACTGTAGGTCGAACAATTAATTGTGATTTTTTAATAACTAAGCAATAAATAATTCTTTATAAATGACTTTTTATTTGATAAGACTTTTGCATACCATAAGAACCTTATTTTTAAGGTTTAAGACAACATCCGTCAACATCCAAAAAGAGATTGCTTTTCGTTTAATGGATTCATATATTTATCGACCTTTATATTTGAAAAATTATGTTATTTTTTAAATAAAAGTAGTAAAGGTATAGTTTTGGTAATTTTATGTCCAAAGCCGTTACAAAATGTACGGGAGTGGATTAACTAGTTTCATTCGGTTTTAAGATCGTAATATTAGACAAAGTATTTGTTTTCATCTGTTTCTAACATGTCCTCTACTCCCTTGTCGCCCAGGTTGCCCTCGCCTCCTGCCTGCTGGCCGTCGCCGCCGCCCAGTACGGCTACGCGCCCAAGCCCTACGCACCCGCCCCCTACGCACCCAAGCCCTACGCTGCCCCCTACGCGCCCAAGCCCTACGCTCCCGAGCCGTACGACCACCCCCACTACGCCTTCGAGTACGCCGTCAACGACCCCCACACCTACGACATCAAGAGCCAGAAGGAGGAGCGTGACGGAGACTACGTCAAGGGCTACTACGAGCTGTACGAGCCCGACGGCACCAAGAGGATCGTCACCTACTCCGACGAAGGATACGGCTTCCAGGCCGTCGTCACCAAGGAGCCCGCCAAGGGATACGCCCCCGCCCCCGCCTACGCTCCCGCCCCTGCCTACCCCAAGCCCGCCTACCCCGCCCCCTACAAGAAGTACTGATCATGTACAAAATACCACTCATCACCTCCACCTTGTATATATGACATTGTTCGTTAGTGTTATTTTTTATACGTGATACAATAAATTATTTATTTAAATGTGGCTTTCTCTTATTGTGGTTAAATCGATTGTTTGATTTTCGGCGGCAATCATCATGATTAACTAAGTAGCCCCTGGTGATACAGTTTTTAAAGATTTTATCGTCCTATTGTGAAGTGGTTTGAGATTTAGGATAATGGGTAGGCTCTGGAACAATGGATGACCTCTGGCATTTCACTGTGATTTTCTGGTAGTAAGTAAAACCTTTGAGCAAGTAAAAGGGAAGTGTAATCTAAGACAGAAGGAAAAGTTTAGTTCTTATATTAAGAGAAAATTTTTTAGTTTGGGTAAATTTTATTACTTTACCATTTCATGCTCCCTTGCTTTGTCGTTGGACGTCACCAGCATCTTTTAAGAGGTGGGAGGGCCCAAAAAGGCAAAACAATTAAAATTTTATTGCGCACACTTATTTTACGATGTTTTCAAACGATTTCTATTATATTTTTATTGTGTCCAAAATTGGTTTTTACAAATAGTCGACCAAAATGACTGATCACCCGCAGTTATATTTATTTATTTATTGTTTATAATTGTAATAATGAATAATAACTCATATCATAACTTGGTTATAATTTAAACCAATTTAACCCCTCGAAATAAAACTAAAAATGCAGATTGTTTGGTAATTATTGAAAAAAAGTGGAAATACTTTATGTACACCAATAGCTATTGGTCGAGTTGAACTATCACCCACTAAAAAATCCCACTTAGGTCCGAGTAATAACTTTCAGGCTATTAAGCCTGAAACGTTAACTACATAATAAATTTTAATTCACGGTTAGTTAGACAAAATAACAAACTTTACCATTAGTTAAATCTGTAGCCTTTTTTTTATTTAAAAGTAGAATTAACCAGCTTATTTTGATACGTCAAAATATAAATTTCAATCGTAAAAACTGAAATATTCAAGTGTTTTTATTTATGTTTTTATTAGTGTAATTCTTACAAAAACATTACAAAGTCATTACAAAATGATCTCTTCTTCAATAAAATATTTCATTTCAAGCAGCTCACAAAGTTTTAGTATAAGACAAGCTGTAGGTTTTGTCAAAAAATATATCAGGATTAGATTTGATTTAATGTTTGTTCAGAAATAAATGTGGCAGATTTGCTATCCACAGTTAAAAGTAGAGTATTTTAAGGAAACATTCATGAAACCCCAAATACAGTCAAGGTAATGAATAATGAGGTAATTTTTTAAGCAGGGTTGCCAAACGTCCCGGATTTTAAGGGACAGTCCCTTATTTCGTAAATGTGTCCTGCGTCCCGGAGGGAAGTCATCCGGGACGGTAAATGTCCCGTATTTGGCCGAAATCTGAAATTTACTCAGGACAAATTTAGTCACGATGCGAATTACTAACGTCAAAATTACTAAACTATTGTTTTTTTTTTTTTTTTTTTTTTTTTTTTTTTTGCATAAAAATAGTTCCAACCACCATGAGAAGTGTCTGCCGTTGCTATTATTGTATGATAACTGTAGTTTTTCGGGACCTTATTGTGGTTTAAGGCCGGATTTCACCAAATTTACGTTAACGACGGTTTTGCTAAACCACGGTTAAAACTGACTGATGATTTAAACCAGAGTTAAGAAAATCTGATTTCACCAACGAAAACATGTCGAAACTAACGCTGGTTTCTTAAACGAGAGATTAGAGCGAATCAAAGAGGCACTGAAGTGTCATGACACTGTTGCTGACAGTGAGCAAGTAAACATAACCTAGAAAATAGATCAGAAATCGTGAAGACCATGAAATGAAATGAAAATAGTTTATTTATTCCAAAATATACAAAATCAACAAAATAAGATCCTTAACTAAATAAACATATTCTATCATCTAAATAAGCAAATTTTATAAAAAAAGGCCTACATGGGCAGATGCTTGAGCGTTAGGCCTTGTTAATAAAAAAGAATTGCTGAAGCTGCGTGACCAGAATGCATAATTATAGTAAGGAAAATCATAAAGTAGAATATTTGTTTGATGACAACAACCCGGAAATTAAGGGGAGAGGAGAGGAAAGGTCATGGGTAATATCACTATATCACTTTTTTTAGACATATGTCTGAGATAGTTCGGTTTGGGTTTGATAGTCTTCATTGCCGAATTGTACGGTATGTAGGGAACTCCAGCTCATCTTCAATAGTTTCCATAACTGACAGAGCAGTATTGACTGGCCAGAATTGGCCAGTTAATTCGTAACCGCGAGTTAGTCTAAACTAGCGCTAACGGCGAGTGGTGAAATCAGATTTCGTCAGTTACGGGCTAACTGCAGTTTAAGTTGGCGCTAACGGCGGTTTAAGTTCTTGGTGAAATCGGGCCTAAGTCTCAGAAAAACTCCCATCTGCTCAGCGTGCGACCTGTGAACTCTGAACAGGATTTGCCACGTCGCCGTCGTCCGTCGCCGCTCCACCGTGTTGATAGGCGAAATGCCGTTTTTATAACATCAGTAGCTGAAGTGTAAGAATTACAAATGTATATTACTGTAATTGTGTTGTAACATATATTTTGAAAATAAACATTTGTTTTTAAAATACAACCAACCTAAAATATTAAGAGTGGGAAATGTTCAATATTTAAAGTATTTCAATCATCTTTGCTTTTACATATTACAGTTTAAAAATTGTTGAATAGGCAATTGTATTAATTAACTTTAATATTGGATATTAACAATGCAAAATTTAAGAAATAGAATAAAATAATTAGTAAAAACATATCTTTTATTTAGTATTAAGTGCTGATGTTGGTATCTATACCACCGGGGATTAAAAAAATATTTTAAACTTTTAAAACTCCATTTCTGAAAAGCCCATGGACGGGACTAAAATAGTAGCCTATTTAAAACAAATGATATTTATCTACAGAATTATTTAAACGCATATCATCGAAACTTTTTTAGAAGTATTAATTTTTAACCACTATTTTGGATTCAAGATTAGTATAGGCTTGATTACAAAACTGTCCCTTATTTTCGGACACTTTATTTGGCAACCCTGTTTTTAAGTATTAGATTAACTATAAAATCGATGATAATTGGGAATCTAAATAATTTAATTGTAAAAATGACTGTTTTATTTGATATGACAGTGACTGATTTTTCAATAAGGTTCTGTCAAAGTACACCGTCCCTCAACTTCTACGTGAAATGTTTGCTTATTACGTAGGCAAGAAGCAATGTCAATGAGTATTAAAAATGAAGTGTATTTTATATGATAGAATAACTGATCATTGCTTGAAGTGTGTTATTTGAATGGTTTTACTGAAGTTACCTTAGGTGCCAAAATTACTCTTTTAAATAATTTTTTAATTTGTAAAGAGTTGAAAATCCGCACTGCATCAATTTTCAATGCAGTTATTTGCCATGTGTTGCAATTAATTATAATTAGATATGACAAGTACCATTGATTTTATCTAATATCCCTGTACTTTTGTGCGAAAAAGAATTCGGATAAAAATAGTGGAAGATCATGCTCATGAGGTTTGCACAGTAAAATAGTATACGTCACAGTTGAGTGCGGGCTGTCAAATTTAAGTTAAATTAGGCATGAACTGTTATAGCTATGTCGCGAATGATTTGGAGGCTTTAAAATATTGTACAAGCGTATATTTTATTTTAATTTTATTTTCATGCAAAAATACTGGGGGAAATCCCAAATACATTGATGCAGATCAGACTTTTGTTACTTTTCATTCAATGTCCTTCTTCATGTAACATGGACTAACAATCACTAAACCTACACTTCATTCAAATAAATTAACAGGAAAACATACAACAATTTGCAAATAATAAATAAACACCGACGAAAAATTACACCAAAATACATAATAGTAGTAAATATTATATATATATATATATATATATATATATATATATATATATATATATATATATATATATATATATATATATATATATATATATTAACAAATTAACACTTTTCAAATCTTTCTACATAAATTTTTTAGATTTAAGATATACCTGAAATGGTTTGTATAGGTACATGTATGGTTTGTAGGGTTTATATATATATATATATATATATATATATATATATATATAACTTTCCTAAAACTGTACTAAAGGAGAACTACAAACCATTTCAGGTACATCTTAAATCTTAAAAAATTTATGTAGAAAGATTTGAAAAGAATATAAAAATAAATCAATGCCTGGAAATTTAATAATGAATACATTGAATGATCTCATCATCAGTACAAGAGGTGAGGACATGTGGGACATGAGGAAGGTCAAACACCCATACTCTTGATGTGAAATGGAGGTACTCGGAAGCGAAGCTTCCTCAGACTTTCACTGTCATCTACTCTGATCCGGACCAGATGAAATAAAAAGGACATTTCGATAGCTCATCTCCTGAGGCTCAGACTGTCAAACTCAACCATTTAAATAAATCACTGTAAGGTATTGAAAAAAGTATATTAAAATACTAAAAATACAAAAACCTCAAAAATCATTTTTGATTTTTTTTAAATAGAGGAAATGTATGGTACACGAAAGAGTGGCAGCACCTCTTTCCAATCTTGACCTGACCAAGGATACAAAATGGATAAACTAAACGAATTTTCCAAATTAACACTCTGTCTAACTAAGAAACCCATCGTTTTACTTGCAAAAGAAATGCACTTATAAACATGACAGTTAAAATATAAGTTAGTATTTATATAAATTCACAAATCATTTAGAAACCCTCTTAACTTTTTTTATTATTTAAGCGATATTCACTATATTTAGAAATAATAAGACCTAGTTAAACTCATTACATAACTTTTTGAAACATTTATGGCCATTTTATCATCAACGCACCACTGAATTACTCGTTGTAATCTTTTTGCAATTCCATAAAATCATCAAACAACAATTCGACAAAACTGAACCGATTATTATCTGTCATACACGTTTACGAACTTCCATTAACTTTGATGCTGCAAATCCAATAACGGTAAACGGAAACATTCTTCCCTACCATGACAAAGTGAAAAACTTAGGACTGACTATTGACTCTACTCTTACTTGGGGTGATGATGTTGTGGAAATCCGTAGAAAGGTTTTCGCTTCAATCCACTCCCTCAAGAAATTACAAAATTTTTTACCGTTACATATGAAATTGCACCTTGTCTAATCACTTGTGTTCCCTCACTTTACTTACTGCAACTCTGTGATCAATGACATGACTGTGAATTTCTCTGATATGCTCCAGCGGTCTCAGAACTATTGCCTGAGATGTGTCTATGATCTGAGACACTACGAGCATATCACACCATTCAAATTGATTCAAAACTCTTGAAATTGAATGAATTGAGAGCGGTCAAAATTCTTTCATTAGTCTTTTCAACTTTGAAAACTTCAATTCCAAAATATTTTGAAAATGATTTTAAATTTGTCTCACAAAGTAGCCTTAGATCCTCGCGGTCTGCTTCATTCTCCTTGCGAATGCCTCACCATAGGACTGCGGTGTATGACAGAGCTTTTGTTGTTACTGCTTGACGCCTTTGGAATGATTTGCCCCAACCCTTAAAGTCCATCGATAGCCGCCCCCGGTTTGTGGCAGACCTAAAGAAACTTTTCTTTGAGCGGATGGTCTTCGTCGGTGCGTCCTAGGGGTTGTTGTCATTGCGGGGTCACTGTCGGACGTGTGTTAGAGTGAATGAGTGTATTAAACCTTTTGTTGTTTTATTTTTGTTAATATATTTGACAATAAATCACATGTAGTATTTAAATTTTTTCTTGTAAGAAATTGGTAAAGATGTATTTTGTTTTAATTATTGTTTAGTTCTATGTATTTATTTAGTTTCGATATGTATATATATATATATATATATATATATTATGTAGAAACGTTCACATGAAAGGGCTACTTTAGTATATAATATAATTATAAATAATAACCATGAGTACCCTGAATGTAACATTTTTAATTTACACTGACATGTTTCGTACTATTCAAGTCATGATCACAGTGTTTTAACTTAACCTAGTTTTACAATATCATCAAGATAACAAAAGCAAATAAAATAGATTAATTAATTAAGACATATGGTATTCGTTCCTTATTGGAGTAGTTGTTGTGGGTTTTCTTTAATATTAATAATCTTATCAAAAATAGGGTTGATGGTCTGGAACTGTATGGAATTTAAAAGATTGTCCTTTTCTTTTCGGAAATTATTATATATGTGTAATTCCTCTTTAATATTCATTTTGTTTCCTTTATTTTCAAATTCCAAAACTTTTAAGTTTTCATTAATATTTTTGTAGGAATGATCTGTCTGTAATATATGGTCAGCAAAGCTAGATTTTTGGGACGTTCTATTGTTTGAACGTATAGCTTGAATGTGTTCATTAAATCGTTTTTTGAAACTACGCCCAGTTTGACCAATATAACATTTTTGACAGTCACTGCAATTAATTCTGTAGATTCCTAATCTCTCAAACTTATCATCATTATTTTTGTTGTCATTCGTGAATTTGTTAATCATATTAAAGGTATTATTTCTTGTTCGATAAGCTATTTTGTAGTCAGATCGTTCGAATGTTTTCCTCATGGCCTTATTTAATGTTCTACTGTACGGTATACAAATATATTCATTTTTAGGGCCTCTTTCTTGAATATTTGTCTTTAGATTTTTCTGTTTATTTTTTATCATTTTATCTATCAGGTTGGATTTATAACCGTTCAACTTGGCGATCGATTCAATTGTTTTCTTTTCTTCTTGGTAGTCTTCTTCTTTCATTGGAATACGAATCAGCCTATTGATCATTGAGTGGAATGCAGCCATTTTATGCTGCCACGGATGATTTGAATTCGCCGGTATAACCAAACTAGTTTGTGTAGCTTTTCTGTAAACTTTGAATACATGCTTTTGGTGTTCTTTCTTAATTGTTACGTCTAAGAAGTTAATTTCTAAGTTTTGGACTTCCATCGTGAATTTTATGGAATTAGATATACTGTTTAGGTATTTTAATAAATCATCTGGTGTATAATTATCGAGTTGAAACAAGCATATTATGTCATCTACGTATCGTCTCCAGTAAATTATACTATTTCTAAATTGGTTGGAATCATTCATTATTTTTGTTGATTCAAGATTTTGCATAAATATGTTTGCCAAAAGACCCGACAATGGTGAGCCCATTGCTAAACCGTCTTTCTGCTTGAAAAACTTTGATTCATATTTAAAATAGTTTTGCTCGAGGGCAACCTTTGTAAGTGACATAAGATCTTTAACTTCTTCTTGTGATAGGATTGTATTCTTGGATAAGTTTTCTTTGAGGATTGACAGTGTATCTTTAATAGGTATATTACTGTACATATTTGAGATATCAAATGAGATGAATACAGTGTTTTCTGGTATGTCAACATCTTTTATAGCATTTATTAGGTCATAAGTATTAGTAAGACTGTAGTCTGGATCTAAGTGTATACATTCTTTTATTTTACGGTTTAAATACTTACTCAACTTGTAACAAGGCGCATTGCGATAGTTTACTACAGGTCGAATTGGAACATTGGGTTTATGGGTTTTTGGTAGACCTTTAAGTATTGGAGCTTCAGGTTTCATCATTTTTAGACTATTCTTTTCTTTGCTAGGAATTATTTTACATTTTGATATTGTATTATTTGTCACTTTATTGAATTCTTGAGTTGGGTCATTTTCAATTCTTGAAAAGGATTTTCATTGAGAAAATTTCCCACTTTTTCTTTGTATGACTCTTTTTTTATTATTACAGTGGTGTTACTTTTGTCAGCCTTGTTCAATCATAGCGTTATTATCATTTAGTTTCTTTGCTATACTTTTTATATTGTTTAATTCTATTTTTGCTTTTTGTATACTTTTTGTTTTTTTTTGTTTTGATTTTGTTTTTTTCTAACTCATGGATAAAATTATGTCTTATACGTTCTTGCTCTTCTTTATTTTTAGTGCGAATGCTTGCCTCAAAGTCTATTAATTGATCTTCTATGACTTTAGGTTGAAAATCCAAGTTAATATTATATTTAACTGACTTACTTAATAATTCCTTTTCTCTTTCAGTGAATTCAATATCTGTTAAGTTATTCATTGAACTTGGGAAATAAGTATTATTGTTGATAATTATACACCAGATGATTTATTAAAATACCTAAACAGTATATCTAATTCCATAAAATTCACGATGGAAGTCCAAAACTTAGAAATTAACTTTTTAGACGTAACAATTAAGAAAGAACACCAAAAGCATGTATTCAAAGTTTACAGAAAAGCTACACAAACTAGTTTGGTTATACCGGCGAATTCAAATCATCCGTGGCAGCATAAAATGGCTGCATTCCACTCAATGATCAATAGGCTGATTCGTATTCCAATGAAAGAAGAAGACTACCAAGAAGAAAAGAAAACAATTGAATCGATCGCCAAGTTGAACGGTTATAAATCCAACCTGATAGATAAAATGATAAAAAATAAACAGAAAAATCTAAAGACAAATATTCAAGAAAGAGGCCCTAAAAATGAATATATTTGTATACCGTACAGTAGAACATTAAATAAGGCCATGAGGAAAACATTCGAACGATCTGACTACAAAATAGCTTATCGAACAAGAAATAATACCTTTAATATGATTAACAAACTCACGAATGACAACAAAAATAATGATGATAAGTTTGAGAGATCAGGAATCTACAGAATTAATTGCAGTGACTGTCAAAAATGTTATATTGGTCAAACTGGGCGTAGTTTCAAAAAACGATTTAATGAACACATTCAAGCTATACGTTCAAACAATAGAACGTCCCAAAAATCTAGCTTTGCTGACCATATATTACAGACAGATCATTCCTACAAAAATATTAATGAAAACTTAAAAGTTTTGGAATTTGAAAATAAAGGAAACAAAATGAATATTAAAGAGGAATTACACATATATAATAATTTCCGAAAAGAAAAGGACAATCTTTTAAATTCCATACAGTTCCAGACCATCAACTCTATTTTTGATAAGATTATTAATATTAAAGAAAACCCACAACAACTACTCCAATAAGGAACGAATACCATATGTCTTAATTAATTAATCTATTTTATTTGCTTTTGTTATCTTGATGATATTGTAAAACTAGGTTAAGTTAAAACACTGTGATCATGACTTGAATAGTACGAAACATGTCAGTGTAAATTAAAAATGTTACATTCAGGGTACTCATGGTTATTATTTATAATTATATTATATATATATATATATATATATATATATTTATATTTATTTATTTATATTAAGTAATCAGGTTAAGTGTAAGAAAGGGCCATGTGGCCCTAACTTTTCCTGTTGAAATAAAGAATTTTTCATTTCATTTTAGCGAATTTCCCTATAGGGAATACGCTATTACGGTAGTAGTCATGGTGAAACCTAGGTCCGGGACCATAATACTTTTTCGTTTTGAGGTCCCCAGAAGCCAAAAACACCATTCGTTCAATTTCATATATATATATATATATATATATATATATATATATATATATATATATATATATATATATATATATATATATATATATATATATATATATGTGTGTGTGTGTGTGTGTGTGTGTGTGTGTGTGTGTGTGTGTCCGTGGTCTCAATAACTTTTGACAGGAACCTCCGATTTTGATGAAATTTTGTAAGAAGGTGTAAAACCAGGTCTATTTTCATGAGTTCGCAAACCAGCATGATCGGGTTATGGGAACGGGGTTTTATGGGGTTTCAAAGGGGTCAAAAATGGGTTTTTGGCATTTTTGGACCTTAATTTTCAAAATTCAACAATTTTAACTAAAACCATTTAAAAGAGCTTAAAAAAAACAAACAATTTAGTATTTTGAATTTTTAACTTCGCTTAACAGGTTACATAGAAAAGTCAAAAATAGGCTTCCCATGTTAATCTTATGGGAAATCAACAAAACCCTATATCACACTTCTTTATTGGAATAACTTGATAAAATTTGGCATGTATATTCACCAGGTAGGGTTTAACTGATATTTGCTTACAACACCCATATGGCGGCAAACCTACATACTCATCCCCATGGGGTTTATGGGGAAAATTAAAAAGTGCCGAATATTGATAAAATTTGATATTTACCTTACCCTAACTATTACATTTCCTAACAAAACTAACATTTTCTAACAACATCCCATGGCAGCAAACCTACATACTCATTTCTATGGTGTTTATGGGGAAAATACTAAATCTCAAGATTCTTTGGAAATTCGCTGAGTATGCAGGTTTGCTGCGACGGGGGTATTTTAAAATCCTTTCACCCCTTTTCTCTCCTAAATATTTTTTAGTTGTCAGCGAACAGAAGTGCTTCTGAAGAAATTATGTATTAGAACAAATCACTTATCATATCAATAATAGACAAGGGCCTATATTTGAGGCCTGTGGAAACTTAATTGATCAACGAATTTAGAGGATCCAAACCCACCACAAAGCACATATTATTTGAATATTAGTAAATATTGGTATGAATATGGTAATTTGTGAATAATGTTTTCCGCAAAACAATCTTGTTTGTTTAACTGTATTGAGTCATAGTCTTGTAAGACTGGAGTCAATCAACCCGGCAGACCGGAACTGTTTTGTTTGAGAGTGCAAAATTAAACCAAATATGTTAAAGTATTTTTAAGAGTTTACAATTAGCAAACTGAAGCGTCTAATCTCACCTTGCACACAACAACGATAGCTTTAGACGAGGTACATTAGAAGACTTATACAGCAGCACAGACTCAAGGAGCGTTAGGACTTGAATGTTTGTTGGGTGATTATTTTACGTTACACATAAACAATATCATGGCTCTATGTCACTTAACAAGAGTTATAATTTAACATTTGTGATTTCTCAAGTTTTTTGTATGTTTACTTTTTTATAAGTTTGATGTAGCATTCGTTATTTCCGGAATAGGAGTTTTGAATCACAATGTGCAGCTATTTGTTTTGTATAGTATTGCAGATACTAAAAGCTGCTTATTTCCTATGAGTTTTATAATGTATCTACTACTTTTTCATTGCATCTTAACATTAATATATATGATATATTTTGGTTGTTTTTTTTTTACAATCTCACATAATGTCATGAAGTAGCCTAAGTTTAAATTCCACTTCATGGTATAGGAATAAACTGTAATGAAAAACACCAGTTATTAAAAATAGTTGTACTTTATTGTACTATCACGTAAAAAAGCTACTCTAATGATGGATGGCGTATATACAGTGTACGATGACTCGATTCGATCTAGAAGATCCTCAGTACTTGGGGTAGGAAGGGTAGGCAGGCGCCGGGGCGTAGGCGGGCTTGGCGTAGGCGGGGGCGGGGGCGTATCCCTTGGCGGGCTCCTTGTTGACGACAGCCTGGAAGCCGTATCCGTCGTCGGAGTAGGTGACGATCCTCTTGGTGCCGTCAGGCTCGTACAGCTCGTAGTAGCCCTTGACGTAGTCGCCGTCACGCTCCTCCTTCTGGCTCTTGATGTCGTAGGTGTGGGCATCGTTGACGGCGTACTCGAAAGCGTACTTGGGGTATGCGGGAGCGGGCTCGGGCTCGGCGTACTTTGGTGCGTAGGGCTTGGGCGCGTACGCTGGGGCGGGGGCGTACTTGGGAGCCGGGGCGTAGCCTCCGTACTGGGGCATCGCCGAGGCTACGGCCAGCAGGCAGGTGGCAGCGAACAACTGTAACGCAGACAAGAATAACGCTGTAGTTTACTTTGGAGACAGTTTCAATAATCTAGTGAGGATGGTAAATAATCGGTTTTTATCATTAAATACATATTTAAAATAAAATCATTGTTTTAATAATGAAAAAAATTAATACTTATCGGTGCATGTGTTATAGATTCAAGAATAAAGTGTTCATCCTGACAAAAGAGTACTGCATAGGGTAGGCCTATATGATATTTTAACGGCAATCCGTGCTATATACATTTTTTTAAGTTCACATAAGCAGTAGTTTTTTTTTTTTTTTTTTTTTTTTTTTACTTTGTTTGTCAGTTTTTCTTTTTAATTACTGTTTCAGTTTGTTGTACTGTATGAAATATTGTTAATTATAAATAAAAAGTTGAAAGCCAATAAACTATTTTATTTTTATTAATTTAACTTGTGGTTTTTATTTTGATATGGTTAAGAGTCATCTTCACCTTTGGGCCGGTAGCCCATTGTTGCGCAGTCGGCAATGTTAACCATACGGCTTTTCATGTTTTGCATGGTATTTTATTCCCCTGTTCCGGACGTTGTTTTTCAACCGATTTCCTTTAAACTTGGTAAGTGTTGAATAGTTATATAGTTGAATAGTTATATTAGGTCCCTCATACCTCAAAATTTTTAAAATTTTAAAAATATTACTCTGCGACGTTGCAAAGTAAATAAATTTTCCTAAATAATATTTTTTAGTTTTCAAAATTTTGAGGTATGAGGGACCTACATTCAACTTAACACTTACCAAGTTTAAAGGAAATTGGTTGAAAAACATCATCCAAAACATTTAAATAAAATACCATGTTTTGCATGAAAATCCGTATGGTTAACATTGCCGACTGCGCAACAATGGGCTACTGGCCCAAAGGTGAAGATGACTCTTTCTTAATAGTAATTTATAACTTTTAGAACGACCTTTTGATGGTTCTATATACTGTCATTAACATTCATTTAATTGTGTGCTTCTATGGTACCCAATGAAATAATAGATTTTTATTCTACCACAATTTCATTGTATTCCGGTTGTGTCTGATACAAATAAGAGTATACTTTCAAGAGCGTACTTAATTTTCCGTCCCTTCAAATTATTAAATATCCAACAAACTCAAAGTATTACAATAATAAAGTTAGCAAGTAAGTAACAATGAAATAAGTATGCCATTCTTCTACTATTTATTAGTAACAATAACTGCAATGGTAACACGATTCAGTGATTTTAGGTTGTGTTTTAATTATCACCATGTAAATAATAACCCATTGTTTTAGTATAAAAAGAAATACCAATGGTGATTGAGCTGTACTCTGTTAACTGAAGCATTTATCTTATAATTTATCCCATTATTATTACATTTCAGAGATGTTTTTGTGAAATTATTACAAAACATAAAAATGTAAAGTTTAAATGATTTAATGTGAATATTAGTGGTTCAAAACTAACTTAAGAAATGAAAAGGAAAATTTGTTCTTCATTAGGAAGTATGTTATGAAAATATTTTTAATCTCTTATTTTGAACATAATAATCAGGATTTATTTTTTTCT
This sequence comes from Neoaliturus tenellus, assembly GCA_030545055.2. Lineage (NCBI taxonomy): Eukaryota > Metazoa > Arthropoda > Insecta > Hemiptera > Cicadellidae > Neoaliturus > Neoaliturus tenellus. The sequence goes on along the minus strand of CM061532.1, from coordinate 198,829,688 downwards.
GGTTATAACTCTTTTACTTATCTCAGCGTATTGTAGTGTAATTGATATATATTGGCAATGTCGATTACAATATTTGTGATTCTTCAACAGTAAACATACTCGTATGTTTAAAAATATCAGGTTATTGCATTCTTTGTCTCTTAACACACTAGAATAATTATGATAGACAACTAAAAACAAGTTAAAATTTAATGTGTTGTGCAAGAAAAGTATGATTTTGAGTACACTAGACGTTGACGTAGGAAGGCGACATTTGAAACTTAAAAAGTGATAGCAACTTTAGACTGATTGTGGTTTGTTATGTTGTGACATGTTTCCAATTCGAATAGTAGTAAACCTAAAAATAATTTAAAATTGAAACACTCTTATTTTGTTTACAAAATACAAGTGGTTTCAAAGTAAGTGTCACAAAGATAAATATTTCATAATTTTAGTTGTAGAGCTCATGTTAAAATATAATTCTAAATCAACCTTCCCTCTCTCATTATCAAGCAAAAATTAATGCTTAACTTCCAAGTAAAAAAGAATAAAAATACAGTAAGTAGATAAATTTTTAAGTATACAAAACTATATCAATAGGTTGGGTCCTACCTTGAGAGACATGTTGGACTGGCGGAACACTGATGGTGGATGTTTTGCCAACTTGGTATTTATATTTATCGTTTAGGTGGACCGGAGTGGACAAGCGTGGTGGTGGGGGGCGGGGCGGGGGGCGGCCACCACCTCGACACTGTGCACCTTTCACTGGACACTGTCGCGGAATTCAACATTGGCCTAGTAGAGTTCGGTTCAGGGTTATGCAAGAAAACCAGCCAGTTGCATTATTACGAATAATCTAAATCGCGAACCAAAGGGAGATAAAGTGTTAATGTGTGCGGAGGGGTGTAATTTACTGATATGGATGTAGTTATCGGGGTGGTGAGTTAATTAGTGAGTCGCGGTGGTAGTCGTGTAGTGGGCGGCAGGCGGCAGGGCGGCAGGGCGGCGGGGCGGCGGGGCGGCGGTGTTGAGGTAGGTCATTGTCGGCGAAGGCACGTGTCTGCCGCCTCTCACCCGTCCGCCGCCGCCGCTGTCACATGCTACCGGGGCTGACTCAATAACTCACCACGTTGCACGTGCAGGTGGAGAAAAGGACACGTAATTATATCCGTAGATCAATATAACATGTGAACAACGGAATCGTTCCTTTACGTTAGGACGCATTCTAACTAGGAGTACGCTTGTTCCGCGCGTATGGGGATGAACGGCAACACAAGACTGATAATCCTAGTTCCAAGCTATTAAAAATAAACAAATAAAAAGTAACACATCTATCAAATTACACATATTAACTACATAGAAAGAAGTTTTAATTTTTTTGTGGTATTAATGAAATATGATTACTAATACTTTTATTGCTCCCATGATAAATATATGATTAAATGTCTTTAAAGTAACAAACAATCTTGTATGTTAAGAAGTAAACACTTTTACAGTGCTATACCCATATGATTTTTAGTTTTCTTACACATTTAAGTGTCCTAAATTAAATTAATTACTTACCCAAAAACTTTATTATTAAATTGGTTGCAATAGTAAAAATTTCTAGTAAATTTACTCTTAGAGCTGTACAGTGAAAATATCCCATCGCTGCAGACCTGCGTACTCAGCGAATTTCCAAAGGGATTTGATATTTTGTATTTTCTCCATAAACACTATAGAAATGAGTTTATAGGTTTGCTGCCATGGGATTTCTTTTATGTTAGTTGTTAGGAAATGTAATGGTAAGGTACGGTAAGGTAAATATCAAATTGTATTTCCGTAAACCCTATGGGGATGAGTATGTAGGTTTACCACCATGTGGGTTTTGTAACCAAATATCAGTTAAACTCTACCTTGTGAATGTACATATAAAATTTTACCAAGTTACGTCGTCGTTATGTCAATAAATATGTGAGACAGAGGGTTTTGTTGATTTCCTATAAGAATAACATGGAAAAACTTTTTTGGATATTCTCCGTAGCCTGTTGAGCCAAGTTAAAAATGCAAAATACTAAATTGTTTGTTTTTTTAAGCTTTTTTAAATGGTTTCAGTTAAAATTGTAGAATTTCAAAAATTGAGGTCCAAAAATGCCAAAACCCCATTTTTCACCCCTTTGAAACTTAATAAAACCCCGTTCCCATGTCATAAAAATCGGGGGTCCCCTTCTAAAGTTATTATTACAACAGGCAATTTATATGCATTTACGCATTTATAGAGAAACATATATATATATATATATATATATATATATATATATATGAAAATGAACGAATGTTGTTTTTGGCTTCTGGAGACCAAAAAATTAGGGTTTTGGCATTTTTTGCGATTAATTAAAAAAAATTCACTAACATTTTAAGATAACATTGAAAAAACCCTTAACATAATAAAAGATTTAGTATTTTGAAAAAATAACTTAGCTTTACCATTGGCTTTGTACTCTACACTGAGTAGACTTCTCATAGCATAGGCGTGTGTGAAGCATATTGACGGTGGTGCGATCTCGTGCGGCATCCATCGAAGTACACGTAACATATGATATATAAATCAGTATTACCACTCTTTTAAACCAAGGACGAAACATTTTATAACTGAAAGTTATGTTTATGTTTTGGCAAAATGTTTGGCAGCAATGTAAATTCAGCTGAATAATAGCAACATCGATGGCAGCGACACTGGTTCAGCGTCCCCTGAACTTCCAAATTTTTGCCTCAAACTAAATGCATTGGATGAGAGGTCTATTCACGTTAGTGTACATAGTCAATGGCTTTACTAATTAATATCAGGTAAAATGTAAACCCAGCCTCCCATGTTATCCTCTTAGGAAATCAATAAAACCCTATATTGCTTAATTTTTTAACAATTTTCAATACAATCTGGTACATATATTTATGAGTAACTAATATTTGGTCAAAACCAACCATGGCAACAAATCTGGGTACATATTAAATCCCATGAAACTTTAGTGGAAAATTAATATACAGTTTTGTCTAGTTGAAATGAGTACCAACTCGTGATGCAAAAATCATTTCCATGAAGTATTTGTCATCGATTTCCTCAACTGAAAGGTATTTTTGTTTTACTTCTGCTTCAAACTCATGGTACATTTAAAACTCGAAATTCAGCATAACAAAGCACCTGAATTGCTCTACAAAAATGCTTCAAGGACAGCGACGTGATTAACGACTATTGCTAAGCGACTATCGCTCTGCTGAATATTATTATTGGGATTAGGTTGCGCATTTAACATGTGTACATAGCTGTATCCTACAGCTGTAAATAGGTTAGTTTTGGATGAATCAATCACTATTGGATTGGTCGGAGAACTATGTACAGCATTTTTAGCAATGACATGTCATACGTAAAATTAAATTTCTTGATTTCGAGCAATAAGTGCACTAGTTAATATAAAAGCCGTTTCTAGAAGCTTTTCATCTTCCATTGTAGTTCCGTATTCCTTGAAGAAATTACAATCAACAACTAAACACGGGAAAAATTAAGAAGAAACGCTTGCTTGCTTTGCTCATTATAAGGAGGACTTATTTCACTGAATTCATCAGTTTTGAATAAATCAAAAGATTTTAATAGTTTTGTAGAGAATTGTGATGAAAATATTTTTGTTGTATGGCTAAATCATTTATATATAAAATTGTGATTGAATTGTATTAAATATAAAATAACTTTATTCATGAAGCATTATACATTAAATGAAGTCATAAATGAAATTAAAACTAACACTATAGAATTGTGATTAAATAAAACAATAAAAACACCATAACTCATCAAAACTGTGAATGTTTTGCAAATCAAATATTGGTTTAGTTTCCTCTTTAACTGCAAAGTCATTAAAAGTTCTCACCTTGGGCAATATAATGCACAAGATGCTTTTTTGTTGCAGTATACAATTCTAGTCTATGCAGATATTACCCATTTCATTCCTATGTCTGTTGTGATTTATCTTTGTCCCCCGACTTAGCAACTTTCTTGTTCAAATGTTTTTGTTTGTTTGTTTTTTTCTCTGGTATCTGTGAAAGGTCTTGTATAAAGACTGTTTAAACTATCATAATCAACAAGAAATATTTTCACACATATTTATCCCATTTTAGGTTGAATATAATTCTTAGTGTCATTTTTTGTTGTACAATAAATGTATGTAAGATTGTGTGAAAGTTACTCGTATAAATACATAAAAGATCATAATGTTTATCACCAAGAAATATTTCCACACAGATTAATCCCATTTTAGGTTGAATATAATTCTTAGTGCCATTTTTTGTTGTACAATAAATGTATGTAAGATTGTGTGAAAGTTACTCGTATAAATACGGTTTATATAAACCGATCATAATGTTTATCACCAAGAAATATTTCCACACAGATTAATCCCATTTTAGGTTGAATATAATTCTTAGTGTCATTTTTTGTTGTACAATAAATGTATGTAAGATTGTGTGAAAGTTACTCGTATAAATACATAAAAGATCATAATGTTTATCACCAAGAAATATTTCCACACAGATTAATCCCATTTTAGGTTGAATATAATTCTTAGTGTCATTTTTTGTTGTACAATAAATGTATGTAAGATTGTGTGAAAGTTACTCGTATAAATACATAAAAGATCATAATGTTTATCACCAAGAAATATTTCCACACAGATTAATCCCATTTTAGGTTGAATATAATTCTTAGTGTCATTTTTTGTTGTACAATAAATGTATGTAAGATTGTGTGAAAGTTACTCGTATAAATACATAAAAGATCATAATGTTTATCACCAAGAAATATTTCCACACAGATTAAACCCATTTTAGGTTGAATATAATTCTTAGTGCCATTTTTTGTTGTACAATAAATGTATGTAAGATTGTGTGAAAGTTACTCGTATAAATACATAAAAGATCATAATGTTTATCACCAAGAAATATTTCCACACAGATTAATCCCATTTTAGGTTGAATATAATTCTTAGTGCCATTTTTTGTTGTACAATAAATGTATGTAAGATTGTGTGAAAGTTACTCGTATAAATACATAAAAGATCATAATGTTTATCACCAAGAAATATTTCCACACAGATTAATCCCATTTTAGGTTGAATATAATTCTTAGTGTCATTTTTTGTTGTACAATAAATGTATGTAAGATTGTGTGAAAGTTACTCGTATAAATACATAAAAGATCATAATGTTTATCACCAAGAAATATTTCCACACAGATTAATCCCATTTTAGGTTGAATATAATTCTTAGTGCCATTTTTTGTTGTACAATAAATGTATGTAAGATTGTGTGAAAGTTACTCGTATAAATACATAAAAGATCATAATGTTTATCACCAAGAAATATTTCCACACAGATTAATCCCATTTTAGGTTGAATATAATTCTTAGTGTCATTTTTTGTTGTACAATAAATGTATGTAAGATTGTGTGAAAGTTACTCGTATAAATACATAAAAGATCATAATGTTTATCACCAAGAAATATTTCCACACAGATTAATCCCATTTTAGGTTGAATATAATTCTTAGTGCCATTTTTTGTTGTACAATAAATGTATGTAAGATTGTGTGAAAGTTACTCGTATAAATACATAAAAGATCATAATGTTTATCACCAAGAAATATTTCCACACAGATTAATCCCATTTTAGGTTGAATATAATTCTTAGTGTCATTTTTTGTTGTACAATAAATGTATGTAAGATTGTGTGAAAGTTACTCGTATAAATACATAAAAGATCATAATGTTTATCACCAAGAAATATTTCCACACAGATTAATCCCATTTTAGGTTGAATATAATTCTTAGTGTCATTTTTTGTTGTACAATAAATGTATGTAAGATTGTGTGAAAGTTACTCGTATAAATACATAAAAGATCATAATGTTTATCACCAAGAAATATTTCCACACAGATTAATCCCATTTTAGGTTGAATATAATTCTTAGTGCCATTTTTTGTTGTACAATAAATGTATGTAAGATTGTGTGAAAGTTACTCGTATAAATACATAAAAGATCATAATGTTTATCACCAAGAAATATTTCCACACAGATTAATCCCATTTTAGGTTGAATATAATTCTTAGTGCCATTTTTTGTTGTACAATAAATGTATGTAAGATTGTGTGAAAGTTACTCGTATAAATACATAAAAGATCATAATGTTTATCACCAAGAAATATTTCCACACAGATTAATCCCATTTTAGGTTGAATATAATTCTTAGTGTCATTTTTTGTTGTACAATAAATGTATGTAAGATTGTGTGAAAGTTACTCGTATAAATACATAAAAGATCATAATGTTTATCACCAAGAAATATTTCCACACAGATTAATCCCATTTTAGGTTGAATATAATTCTTAGTGCCATTTTTTGTTGTACAATAAATGTATGTAAGATTGTGTAAAAGTTACTCGTATAAATACATAAAAGATCATAATGTTTATCACCAAGAAATATTTCCACACAGATTAATCCCATTTTAGGTTGAATATAATTCTTAGTGTCATTTTTTGTTGTACAATAAATGTATGTAAGATTGTGTGAAAGTTACTCGTATAAATACATAAAAGATCATAATGTTTATCACCAAGAAATATTTCCACACAGATTAATCCCATTTTAGGTTGAATATAATTCTTAGTGCCATTTTTTGTTGTACAATAAATGTATGTAAGATTGTGTGAAAGTTACTCGTATAAATACATAAAAGATCATAATGTTTATCACCAAGAAATATTTCCACACAGATTAATCCCATTTTAGGTTGAATATAATTCTTAGTGTCATTTTTTGTTGTACAATAAATGTATGTAAGATTGTGTGAAAGTTACTCGTATAAATACATAAAAGATCATAATGTTTATCACCAAGAAATATTTCCACACAGATTAATCCCATTTTAGGTTGAATATAATTCTTAGTGCCATTTTTTGTTGTACAATAAATGTATGTAAGATTGTGTGAAAGTTACTCGTATAAATACATAAAAGATCATAATGTTTATCACCAAGAAATATTTCCACACAGATTAATCCCATTTTAGGTTGAATATAATTCTTAGTGCCATTTTTTGTTGTACAATAAATGTATGTAAGATTGTGTGAAAGTTACTCGTATAAATACATAAAAGATCATAATGTTTATCACCAAGAAATATTTCCACACAGATTAATCCCATTTTAGGTTGAATATAATTCTTAGTGCCATTTTTTGTTGTACAATAAATGTATGTAAGATTGTGTGAAAGTTACTCGTATAAATACATAAAAGATCATAATGTTTATCACCAAGAAATATTTCCACACAGATTAATCCCATTTTAGGTTGAATATAATTCTTAGTGCCATTTTTTGTTGTACAATAAATGTATGTAAGATTGTGTGAAAGTTACTCGTACAAATACATAAAAGATCATAATGTTTATCACCAAGAAATATTTCCACACAGATTAATCCCATTTTAGGTTGAATATAATTCTTAGTGTCATTTTTTGTTGTACAATAAATGTATGTAAGATTGTGTGAAAGTTACTCGTATAAATACATAAAAGATCATAATGTTTATCACCAAGAAATATTTCCACACAGATTAATCCCATTTTAGGTTGAATATAATTCTTAGTGCCATTTTTTGTTGTACAATAAATGTATGTAAGATTGTGTGAAAGTTACTCGTATAAATACATAAAAGATCATAATGTTTATCACCAAGAAATATTTCCACACAGATTAATCCCATTTTAGGTTGAATATAATTCTTAGTGTCATTTTTTGTTGTACAATAAATGTATGTAAGATTGTGTGAAAGTTACTCGTATAAATACATAAAAGATCATAATGTTTATCACCAAGAAATATTTCCACACAGATTAATCCCATTTTAGGTTGAATATAATTCTTAGTGCCATTTTTTGTTGTACAATAAATGTATGTAAGATTGTGTGAAAGTTACTCGTATAAATACATAAAAGATCATAATGTTTATCACCAAGAAATATTTCCACACAGATTAATCCCATTTTAGGTTGAATATAATTCTTAGTGTCATTTTTTGTTGTACAATAAATGTATGTAAGATTGTGTGAAAGTTACTCGTATAAATACATAAAAGATCATAATGTTTATCACCAAGAAATATTTCCACACAGATTAATCCCATTTTAGGTTGAATATAATTCTTAGTGTCATTTTTTGTTGTACAATAAATGTATGTAAGATTGTGTGAAAGTTACTCGTATAAATACATAAAAGATCATAATGTTTATCACCAAGAAATATTTCCACACAGATTAAACCCATTTTAGGTTGAATATAATTCTTAGTGCCATTTTTTGTTGTACAATAAATGTATGTAAGATTGTGTGAAAGTTACTCGTATAAATACATAAAAGATCATAATGTTTATCACCAAGAAATATTTCCACACAGATTAATCCCATTTTAGGTTGAATATAATTCTTAGTGCCATTTTTTGTTGTACAATAAATGTATGTAAGATTGTGTGAAAGTTACTCGTATAAATACATAAAAGATCATAATGTTTATCACCAAGAAATATTTCCACACAGATTAATCCCATTTTAGGTTGAATATAATTCTTAGTGTCATTTTTTGTTGTACAATAAATGTATGTAAGATTGTGTGAAAGTTACTCGTATAAATACATAAAAGATCATAATGTTTATCACCAAGAAATATTTCCACACAGATTAATCCCATTTTAGGTTGAATATAATTCTTAGTGCCATTTTTTGTTGTACAATAAATGTATGTAAGATTGTGTGAAAGTTACTCGTATAAATACATAAAAGATCATAATGTTTATCACCAAGAAATATTTCCACACAGATTAATCCCATTTTAGGTTGAATATAATTCTTAGTGTCATTTTTTGTTGTACAATAAATGTATGTAAGATTGTGTGAAAGTTACTCGTATAAATACATAAAAGATCATAATGTTTATCACCAAGAAATATTTCCACACAGATTAATCCCATTTTAGGTTGAATATAATTCTTAGTGCCATTTTTTGTTGTACAATAAATGTATGTAAGATTGTGTGAAAGTTACTCGTATAAATACATAAAAGATCATAATGTTTATCACCAAGAAATATTTCCACACAGATTAATCCCATTTTAGGTTGAATATAATTCTTAGTGTCATTTTTTGTTGTACAATAAATGTATGTAAGATTGTGTGAAAGTTACTCGTATAAATACATAAAAGATCATAATGTTTATCACCAAGAAATATTTCCACACAGATTAATCCCATTTTAGGTTGAATATAATTCTTAGTGTCATTTTTTGTTGTACAATAAATGTATGTAAGATTGTGTGAAAGTTACTCGTATAAATACATAAAAGATCATAATGTTTATCACCAAGAAATATTTCCACACAGATTAATCCCATTTTAGGTTGAATATAATTCTTAGTGCCATTTTTTGTTGTACAATAAATGTATGTAAGATTGTGTGAAAGTTACTCGTATAAATACATAAAAGATCATAATGTTTATCACCAAGAAATATTTCCACACAGATTAATCCCATTTTAGGTTGAATATAATTCTTAGTGCCATTTTTTGTTGTACAATAAATGTATGTAAGATTGTGTGAAAGTTACTCGTATAAATACATAAAAGATCATAATGTTTATCACCAAGAAATATTTCCACACAGATTAATCCCATTTTAGGTTGAATATAATTCTTAGTGTCATTTTTTGTTGTACAATAAATGTATGTAAGATTGTGTGAAAGTTACTCGTATAAATACATAAAAGATCATAATGTTTATCACCAAGAAATATTTCCACACAGATTAATCCCATTTTAGGTTGAATATAATTCTTAGTGCCATTTTTTGTTGTACAATAAATGTATGTAAGATTGTGTGAAAGTTACTCGTATAAATACATAAAAGATCATAATGTTTATCACCAAGAAATATTTCCACACAGATTAATCCCATTTTAGGTTGAATATAATTCTTAGTGTCATTTTTTGTTGTACAATAAATGTATGTAAGATTGTGTGAAAGTTACTCGTATAAATACATAAAAGATCATAATGTTTATCACCAAGAAATATTTCCACACAGATTAATCCCATTTTAGGTTGAATATAATTCTTAGTGCCATTTTTTGTTGTACAATAAATGTATGTAAGATTGTGTGAAAGTTACTCGTATAAATACATAAAAGATCATAATGTTTATCACCAAGAAATATTTCCACACAGATTAATCCCATTTTAGGTTGAATATAATTCTTAGTGTCATTTTTTGTTGTACAATAAATGTATGTAAGATTGTGTGAAAGTTACTCGTATAAATACATAAAAGATCATAATGTTTATCACCAAGAAATATTTCCACACAGATTAATCCCATTTTAGGTTGAATATAATTCTTAGTGCCATTTTTTGTTGTACAATAAATGTATGTAAGATTGTGTGAAAGTTACTCGTATAAATACATAAAAGATCATAATGTTTATCACCAAGAAATATTTCCACACAGATTAATCCCATTTTAGGTTGAATATAATTCTTAGTGCCATTTTTTGTTGTACAATAAATGTATGTAAGATTGTGTGAAAGTTACTCGTATAAATACATAAAAGATCATAATGTTTATCACCAAGAAATATTTCCACACAGATTAATCCCATTTTAGGTTGAATATAATTCTTAGTGCCATTTTTTGTTGTACAATAAATGTATGTAAGATTGTGTGAAAGTTACTCGTATAAATACATAAAAGATCATAATGTTTATCACCAAGAAATATTTCCACACAGATTAATCCCATTTTAGGTTGAATATAATTCTTAGTGCCATTTTTTGTTGTACAATAAATGTATGTAAGATTGTGTGAAAGTTACTCGTATAAATACATAAAAGATCATAATGTTTATCACCAAGAAATATTTCCACACAGATTAATCCCATTTTAGGTTGAATATAATTCTTAGTGTCATTTTTTGTTGTACAATAAATGTATGTAAGATTGTGTGAAAGTTACTCGTATAAATACATAAAAGATCATAATGTTTATCACCAAGAAATATTTCCACACAGATTAATCCCATTTTAGGTTGAATATAATTCTTAGTGCCATTTTTTGTTGTACAATAAATGTATGTAAGATTGTGTGAAAGTTACTCGTATAAATACATAAAAGATCATAATGTTTATCACCAAGAAATATTTCCACACAGATTAATCCCATTTTAGGTTGAATATAATTCTTAGTGCCATTTTTTGTTGTACAATAAATGTATGTAAGATTGTGTGAAAGTTACTCGTATAAATACATAAAAGATCATAATGTTTATCACCAAGAAATATTTCCACACAGATTAATCCCATTTTAGGTTGAATATAATTCTTAGTGCCATTTTTTGTTGTACAATAAATGTATGTAAGATTGTGTGAAAGTTACTCGTATAAATACATAAAAGATCATAATGTTTATCACCAAGAAATATTTCCACACAGATTAATCCCACATTTTAGGTTGAATATAATTCTTAGTGCCATTTTTTGTTGTACAATAAATGTATGTAAGATTGTGTGAAAGTTACTCGTATAAATACATAAAAGATCATAATGTTTATCACCAAGAAATATTTCCACACAGATTAATCCCATTTTAGGTTGAATATAATTCTTAGTGTCATTTTTTGTTGTACAATAAATGTATGTAAGATTGTGTGAAAGTTACTCGTATAAATACATAAAAGATCATAATGTTTATCACCAAGAAATATTTCCACACAGATTAATCCCATTTTAGGTTGAATATAATTCTTAGTGCCATTTTTTGTTGTACAATAAATGTATGTAAGATTGTGTGAAAGTTACTCGTATAAATACATAAAAGATCATAATGTTTATCACCAAGAAATATTTCCACACAGATTAATCCCATTTTAGGTTGAATATAATTCTTAGTGCATTTTTTGTTGTACAATAAATGTATGTAAGATTGTGTGAAAGTTACTCGTATAAATACATAAAAGATCATAATGTTTATCACCAAGAAATATTTCCACACAGATTAATCCCATTTTAGGTTGAATATAATTCTTAGTGTCATTTTTTGTTGTACAATAAATGTATGTAAGATTGTGTGAAAGTTACTCGTATAAATACATAAAAGATCATAATGTTTATCACCAAGAAATATTTCCACACAGATTAATCCCATTTTAGGTTGAATATAATTCTTAGTGCCATTTTTTGTTGTACAATAAATGTATGTAAGATTGTGTGAAAGTTACTCGTATAAATACATAAAAGATCATAATGTTTATCACCAAGAAATATTTCCACACAGATTAATCCCATTTTAGGTTGAATATAATTCTTAGTGTCATTTTTTGTTGTACAATAAATGTATGTAAGATTGTGTGAAAGTTACTCGTATAAATACATAAAAGATCATAATGTTTATCACCAAGAAATATTTCCACACAGATTAATCCCATTTTAGGTTGAATATAATTCTTAGTGCCATTTTTTGTTGTACAATAAATGTATGTAAGATTGTGTGAAAGTTACTCGTATAAATACATAAAAGATCATAATGTTTATCACCAAGAAATATTTCCACACAGATTAATCCCATTTTAGGTTGAATATAATTCTTAGTGTCATTTTTTGTTGTACAATAAATGTATGTAAGATTGTGTGAAAGTTACTCGTATAAATACATAAAAGATCATAATGTTTATCACCAAGAAATATTTCCACACAGATTAATCCCATTTTAGGTTGAATATAATTCTTAGTGCATTTTTTGTTGTACAATAAATGTATGTAAGATTGTGTGAAAGTTACTCGTATAAATACATAAAAGATCATAATGTTTATCACCAAGAAATATTTCCACACAGATTAATCCCATTTTAGGTTGAATATAATTCTTAGTGCCATTTTTTGTTGTACAATAAATGTATGTAAGATTGTGTGAAAGTTACTCGTATAAATACATAAAAGATCATAATGTTTATCACCAAGAAATATTTCCACACAGATTAATCCCATTTTAGGTTGAATATAATTCTTAGTGCCATTTTTTGTTGTACAATAAATGTATGTAAGATTGTGTGAAAGTTACTCGTATAAATACATAAAAGATCATAATGTTTATCACCAAGAAATATTTCCACACAGATTAATCCCATTTTAGGTTGAATATAATTCTTAGTGCCATTTTTTGTTGTACAATAAATGTATGTAAGATTGTGTGAAAGTTACTCGTATAAATACATAAAAGATCATAATGTTTATCACCAAGAAATATTTCCACACAGATTAATCCCATTTTAGGTTGAATATAATTCTTAGTGTCATTTTTGTTGTACAATAAATGCATGTAAGATTGTGTGAAAGTTACTCGTATAAATACATAAAAGATCATAATGTTTATCACCAAGAAATATTTCCACACAGATTAATCCCATTTTAGGTTGAATATAATTCTTAGTGCCATTTTTTGTTGTACAATAAATGTATGTAAGATTGTGTGAAAGTTACTCGTATAAATACATAAAAGATCATAATGTTTATCACCAAGAAATATTTCCACACAGATTAATCCCATTTTAGGTTGAATATAATTCTTAGTGCCATTTTTTGTTGTACAATAAATGTATGTAAGATTGTGTGAAAGTTACTCGTATAAATACATAAAAGATCATAATGTTTATCACCAAGAAATATTTCCACACAGATTAATCCCATGTTAGGTTGAATATAATTCTTAGGGTCATTTTTTGTTGTACAATAAATGTATGTAAGATTGTGTGAAAGTTACTCGTATAAATACATAAAAGATCATAATGTTTATCACCAAGAAATATTTCCACACAGATTAATCCCATTTTTGGTTGAATATAATTCTTAGTGCCATTTTTTGTTGTACAATAAATGTATGTAAGATTGTGTGAAAGTTACTCGTATAAATACATAAAAGATCATAATGTTTATCACCAAGAAATATTTCCACACAGATTAATCCCATTTTAGGTTGAATATAATTCTTAGTGCCATTTTTTGTTGTACAATAAATGTATGTAAGATTGTGTGAAAGTTACTCGTATAAATACATAAAAGATCATAATGTTTATCACCAAGAAATATTTCCACACAGATTAATCCCATTTTAGGTTGAATATAATTCTTAGTGCCATTTTTTGTTGTACAATAAATGTATGTAAGATTGTGTGAAAGTTACTCGTATAAATACATAAAAGATCATAATGTTTATCACCAAGAAATATTTCCACACAGATTAATCCCATTTTAGGTTGAATATAATTCTTAGTGTCATTTTTTGTTGTACAATAAATGTATGTAAGATTGTGTGAAAGTTACTCGTATAAATACATAAAAGATCATAATGTTTATCACCAAGAAATATTTCCACACAGATTAATCCCATTTTAGGTTGAATATAATTCTTAGTGTCATTTTTTGTTGTACAATAAATGTATGTAAGATTGTGTGAAAGTTACTCGTATAAATACATAAAAGATCATAATGTTTATCACCAAGAAATATTTCCACACAGATTAATCCCATTTTAGGTTGAATATAATTCTTAGTGCCATTTTTTGTTGTACAATAAATGTATGTAAGATTGTGTGAAAGTTACTCGTATAAATACATAAAAGATCATAATGTTTATCACCAAGAAATATTTCCACACAGATTAATCCCATTTTAGGTTGAATATAATTCTTAGTGTCATTTTTTGTTGTACAATAAATGTATGTAAGATTGTGTGAAAGTTACTCGTATAAATACATAAAATATCATAATGTTTATCACCAAGAAATATTTCCACACAGATTAATCCCATTTTAGGTTGAATATAATTCTTAGTGTCATTTTTTGTTGTACAATAAATGTATGTAAGATTGTGTGAAAGTTACTCGTATAAATACATAAAAGATCATAATGTTTATCACCAAGAAATATTTCCACACAGATTAATCCCATTTTAGGTTGAATATAATTCTTAGTGCCATTTTTTGTTGTACAATAAATGTATGTAAGATTGTGTGAAAGTTACTCGTATAAATACGGTTTATATAAACTATCATAATGTTTATCACCAAGAAATATTTCCACACAGATTAATCCCATTTTAGGTTGAATATAATTCTTAGTGTCATTTTTTGTTGTACAATAAATGTATGTAAGATTGTGTGAAAGTTACTCGTATAAATACATAAAAGATCATAATGTTTATCACCAAGAAATATTTCCACACAGATTAATCCCATTTTAGGTTGAATATAATTCTTAGTGTCATTTTTTGTTGTACAATAAATGTATGTAAGATTGTGTGAAAGTTACTCGTATAAATACATAAAAGATCATAATGTTTATCACCAAGAAATATTTCCACACAGATTAATCCCATTTTAGGTTGAATATAATTCTTAGTGTCATTTTTTGTTGTACAATAAATGTATGTAAGATTGTGTGAAAGTTACTCGTATAAATACATAAAAGATCATAATGTTTATCACCAAGAAATATTTCCACACAGATTAATCCCATTTTAGGTTGAATATAATTCTTAGTGTCATTTTTTGTTGTACAATAAATGTATGTAAGATTGTGTGAAAGTTACTCGTATAAATACATAAAAGATCATAATGTTTATCACCAAGAAATATTTCCACACAGATTAATCCCATTTTAGGTTGAATATAATTCTTAGTGCCATTTTTTGTTGTACAATAAATGTATGTAAGATTGTGTGAAAGTTACTCGTATAAATACGGTTTATATAAACCGATCATAATGTTTATCACCAAGAAATATTTCCACACAGATTAATCCCATTTTAGGTTGAATATAATTCTTAGTGTCATTTTTTGCAGTACAATAATTTTGTTAACATACGACATACATGTGTTAAGCTCCACTTGTTTAACATGTTTGCAGCTAGGCCTAATCGTTTTTTAAGAACCATTCCTCCCATCCTGAAATTTCGCTGAATTAGGTCTAGCACCGGTATAGGCCCTACCACTTTCGGACGAGTTATGAACAGTACTTTTCATCATACCACCATTAATAAAAAATATTTTGTATAAAAGTTAATAAATTTTGACCTATCTATATACCGAATTTGACGTTATTGTTTATTTTGTATTTGAACTGATTTCAGCTGTTAAGTATTGACACAGACAAATATCATTAGAGGTTTGTTATTATTTCAATTGTTTCAACAAGCAAAACAATCAGAGGTTTGAAATTAGTACTTAATGGAATAAATGACTGTCAGTAGAATAGCAACGCTCTTGGAGTAAAATCTTGGATGTTTTTTCGGCCTAGTTCCAAAAACCACTGTTTTCCGTTTTCAGACGTTTTCAAAATAGACCTATTTATTAAAAAATAAAATAAAAAAGACGCTATTTGAAAATTAAAATAAAGGAAAATAATATTTTTCCGTAAATTGAAATCTATACATTAATATAGGCAAGCAAGTTTCATTTCCTCCTTTTTTCTCAGCTCGTGTGCGTCATAGGAGAAGTCCGCGCATATGATTTGAAAGGTAGTGTCCTGTAGATGAGCAGAATTGCATTATAATTCGGATTGGTCCCCAGGGCTACGCCCTAAGGGCTTTCAAAGTTCCAATGTTGATCTTATGGGAGAAGGGTAATTTATTTCATTAAAGAGTCATCTTCACCCCTGGGCCAGTAGCCCATTGTTGCGCAGTCGGCAATGTTAATCATACGGCTTTTAATGAAAAACATGGTCTTGTATTCCCCTGTTTCGGACGCCGTTTTTCAACCGATTTTCTTGAAACTTGGCAAGTGTTTAGTTGAATAGTTATACTATGTCGCTCATACCTCGGAATTTTGAAAATTTAACAAATATTACTTTCTGTGACGTGGCAAAGTAACTTGATTTTCCTTAGTAATATTTCAAAATTTAGTAAAATTTTCAAAATTCCAAGGTATGAGCAACATAGTATAACTATTCAACTAAATACTTACTAAGTTTCAAGAAAATTGGTTGAAAAACGGTGTCCGAAAAGGGGGAATACAATACCAAGTTTTAGGATAAAAGCCGTATGATTAACATTGACGACTACGCAACAATGGGCTACTGGCCCAGGGGTGAAGATGACTCTTACCAGCATTTTGTACAGACAGCTGTTGTAATAAAAATTTTTATAAAATCAGTAAAAACAGATGTTTCAAATACAAAATATTTGTTTTTCAATTTAAATTGGGTCCAGACCAGAGCATCTAAAATTTTGGTTGAATGTCGACCAGTAGGCGATCTCTAGTTTATATTAATGGTCCATGCTAGATATTAACTCAATAAAACAACAAAAATAACAAAAATAAAAAGTAAAAAAATGGTCATTGGCAGCTAAACAAAACTTTAATTAAAAAATGGTGTAGAACATTTTTTAATTATGTAAAATGCGACTATGCATAGCCAGTCTCGGATTACTATAACACTCTATAATCATCAAAATTAAATAAACAATAAAATATTATCAGATACAGTAGAGTTGATTATTTGCGCTAATTTTTTTTTAATAAAAAAAAACTTCCAAATAATGTATAGGCTACAAAAGAAGTCAAAACAAAAATAGCACACATTTCTTTAAAATTTTTGGACCCAAGCGTTAATTTTTACGTTTTGCCATAGGTTTTCCTAATACATTCACTGAATTAGTAGGCCGTTCAAGGGTTCGGATAATTGACTGCATAATTAACATTCGGAATTGACTTTCTACTATAAATGTGAATTTATTAAATAATTTTTCAAATAGGAAAAACCCAAGTCAAAGACTGATATTTAACTGGTGGTTAAAAACACCGCTTTAAAACTATGTATTTTTGTTTGATAGCACAAATATGATTGCAAAATAGTATTTTGAGACATGTCAATAGATTCATATATAGGCTAGATACCTACAGTCAATTTCCACATTTTTTTAAATATAATCTCGGAGTACAGTTAATTTTTTACTTATTAGGGCATGAATAATCAAACAAGTTCGTGATCTCCTTAGACCTTTAAAAAACTATTTATGATAACCAACAAAACAACCTTGCCCAACTTACTTGACATGATAAGCCTACTTCAAGTTTGGGAACTTTTCCGTTAATTTAAGAACTTTCCCCATTTTTACTACAACAGTAGCCGCCCTCTTAACCAGCTGCCTTTTCACCGGTCTCCGGTTTAACCGGCCTACCCTGGCAAAAAACATTTTTTTAAACTGACCATGATTTTTTATCTGAACATTGATTTAACTGGACATGTTTCGCCGGAAGCTTTGTTTTCTTATCTATTCACACCTATCAACATTATATCATGATATTCTCAAACCACCTAATAAAATGTACTGTCCTGGACGGTAGTGCGTATGCCAGAGGAAGGAATGTGTTTGGACCTGCTATCCAGTAGACAAAATAGGAAATGAATTATTATTAATTTATTTTAGTCACGGATTTCATGGGTGTCGGATGTTAGCTATAATTATCTAATATATTTAGATTTGTTTTTTTTTTTATCAAGCCATAGTTGCATTTAGGCCATTTGAAATTTTAGGTTGGCATTTTTAAATGTACATCGGTTTAACTGGTTAAATCATTATCCGGCCGAGGACTGGTCCCAAGTTGGCCGATTAAGAGGGATTGTACTGTACCACTTTTAATTCCCGTTAATTCACTGCCAATTAATATTTAGAGTGAAGCTAAAAAAACTACTCTAAGCCAATTTTAACACAAAATGTAGTTTTTATTTATGCGCTGAATTATCTTATAGTTAAACAATTCGTGGAACTCATGTACTTTTATATTACGGTATCACAAAACAATACATATAATAGATCGGCCACTGGTCGAAATTCAACAAAAATTTCACTTAATCTGGAGACAATTTGTAGAAAAGTATTTCATAACCAAAACATATTCTCCCTGATTTGCTAGCGTTTATTATTACAACAGCTGTCTAATGATTAAATCAGTTACCATTCTTCCATAAAATTAACATTGAAACTTTGAAAGAATGTAGGGCTGGCTGAACCCTACATGCAATGAACCCCATAGCCCTGGGGACCGATATGAATTAAAATACGGTTCTGCTTATCTACAGGACGATACCTTTCAATTGGTATGTATGGTTTTCTCATATAATGTACACAAGTTGAGAAAAAAGGAGGAAAAGAAACGTGGTTGCCCATTAATGATCCATTAACTGATCTTAGGCTTAACAAATACCGCACAGTGTGCGCAGTTTAGTAGCCGCTTTTGTAATACGTAGGTATCATTGATGGAATGTGGAATTTAAAGTTAAGTTAAATTAAGTTTTTCATGTTTTATAAATCACAGCAAGACAGTCCTAATCCAACCTAACTACCCTAAAAAAAATCTCGAACCAGCCCTACTCTACCCCAACCTAACATAGGTACCCTTCAAATAAAATTGTTGGTCTGTTTAACAGAAAAGTTCCCCAGATTGAATTAGATATGGGAATTAGGAAATGTTAGGCTAAATATATTTGACATGTGAAGGAATTTTAATTAGTCAAAAAGATATTTTTTTAAGGGTTCTATGCCATCTCTTTGTTGCCCACACTTTTGTAAACTCAACCTTTAGTCCTCAAACGATAATTACAATTGAATCCTCCACATCGGCATAATATGTTACTTATAAATAATTTCCTTTCAACTGACCATTTATAACATATAAAATTTTTTGGTCCTTTTTTGTCACAAAAATTATTTTTGTAGTCAAGTGAATTTCCTCTAATCTGGCATCCTACGATTTGGCATAACTTTAAGAACAATTTTTATTGATAGGTATAAAAATAATAGGCCTAATGAATGTTCATTTGGAATTGAAAGTTGTGAGGGGAAAACCCTGTCCAAACAAAGCACTTTGGAATGCTTCGAGGGGAGAAAAGACGTATTCATCCGACACCGTATAATTTCATTTTAGTTTCATAATCATGTACCTTAAAACTTACGGTAAGTTATTTTTCATTACAGTTTGTTATGCAATGTTTTTATACTGTAGGCAGTAAAGCTGTTTAAAGAATAATACATATTTTAATGTAATTTTTTCAAAAAAATTCACATTTTCCTAACATTTATCCTATAATCCGGAGTATTTTGCAATCCAACATGTGTCAAGTCGCAGACATACCGGATTAGAGAAAGTTTACTGTAGCCCTATTAAGGCTACGGTATCTTTCAAATAAATCTCTGAATTTATATATAGTTGTTCCCATTGAATAATGAAAGTCAACACTCTGGATATAATAAGTAAATGCCTTCGAAAGTGATGTGTTTATCTTCATTACAGAAGAACAGAATACAGTAGGCCTAGAGCTCCACAAACCCGAACTAATTAGGACTAAACGAAGTCTGGATTTGTGAGAATTCCAGGTTATCGGGAAAAGCGTAAACTTAAGAAAACGTATGAATTGTTTATGTTGTACCTATAAAAAAACCATATACCGTACCGTATTTATTGCATAATGTACATAATACAAAAATAAAAATTGTTAACCTCTTTTGTTAAAACAAACTTAAAGCCCCCTCATCGTGTTCCGGCCAATGCCATTGTGCTTAGCCCCCTTGAAACCCAGTGCACTTTAATGCTCTGGCAGACTTCCCGAGTTATCCAGCATTCCTTCTGGGTTATCAAAGTCCGGGTTTGCATAACTCTAACTTACTGTACCGGATTATACTGAGTTAGGCGTAGGTCATGGATCTCATTGATGTCAAATGTAGCCTACTTTACATTCCAATTGTAGGCCTGTTTTCTTTTAAACTCTGACAAGTTCAAAGAGTAAAGCCTACGTTTTTTGTGAAAATTTGAGGAAAAGGTACAGTTTAATCACAAAGTGCCCTGCTGCATTTAATGTATTGTTTTCCTTTAGATTAACTTGTGTAGGCTACTTGAAATTTATAGAAAAGTACAAAATGAGTAAAAACGTTAAGTCAGTTTGTTAAAAGATAGGCCTACAAAATAATTAAGCTACCGGTAGGCCTACTTCCAAATTGTATTTGATGTTAGTGTATTTGACAACTAAATATTCTATTGGACAGTAATTTATTTGATATTTTTAATGGTAGCCAACTTCAGTTTAACCGCCAATTCGATAGGCTATCCAGTTTGGATATGACCCCAAAGTGGCCAATTGAGAGGCGATCTACTATAGGCCTAAAACAATTTAGGCTACTGTATAAGTTATTCTAGTGTGGTTCTTCTTGTACCGGGAAGGTAGGCGTGACTCAATTTTAACACCTTGCACAAAATATGTGTTGGTGTAAATCACGAGTTTTGAGTTTGAAGTACCGGAACAAGTATGATGTACTATGAGGTGCCTATTTACTAAGACTGAAATGTAGGTGTAGGCTGTCTATTATACGTAGGTTGCCCTATCCTGTTATGTTAATAGGTACTGTTGTAGGGCTGGACCTATACGGTAGGCCTAGTTAAGATAAGATGGGCCTTTAACAATTGTGATTGGACTCTAATAAGTCTACTGTAATATAGACCATTTCAAAAGAATTTTTGAAAGTAATAGGTCTATTGCTATCTATGTAGTTTTAATACTGCTTGGTACTACTTTGTATATGGAAATGGATAGGTAGCCTACTCTCATTTGAAATCGGGAGCATTTAAACATCTAGCCTACCATGGGTTAAATTTGCATTTAACTCAACACTTGACCTTTATAAGAAAATTAATATAAAAACAAACCACTTATTGTACAAAACATTGTTATATTTATTGTTTATCTTTAATTTCGAGAGTAGCGCTGAAGTAACAAAACATAACCTCTATGATACACGGTATTTCTGTGACGTTAGTGCCGCCGCCATCTACATCTGACATTTGACGCTGATTAAATTTAGTGTTTTTTTTTTATGTCATGTGTCAGTTAGAATTATTTTTAATTGTTACAAATTTTATTATTTTGATAAATATGTTTTCTTTATTATTGTTTGTTAGTATAAAATATTATCTTTCTAGTATTCATACCCTTTTAATAAAAAAACTAATTGTATTGTATTTAGTGCAGTTATAGTACAACAGCCAGAATATAGTTTCCATATAATACATGCTTTCTATAAGTCAGACAACAAACAAAAATAGCACCGGTTAACGTAACCTAAACACCCTAAACACCGTTATTTACAGCCCACAATGCATTTCTTATGGGAAATTAAATTACGTCTAATTACTTTATTACTGGACAGAATAACTTCAGAAACGAACTCGACCTTAAGAATTACGGCTAAAATCTGCTGTGAAAAGTTTGAAGTCGATCTGAGGCTTCTTGCGAACGTAATCGTCGGACATCGGAATCGGGATTTGTCACTCTAGTGAGGTTGTAACAGTCATGTATGAGGATTCACTCCTCTTCGATCCGTTCATCCAATAACATTAAGAAGAGTGATTGTGCTTAAAAACAAGTAGTGACATTATGTTATACCTGAATCCTTCTTTTATAAGTACATTACTTTTTATTATAAAAAGAATATGTCGTAAGATAGTCTACTATTTGAGATAAGGTCACTTTCTCAATATATAAGTGCTTGTATCAGAAGGTAGTGTTTTAATTTGCATCTTAAATATCCTCCACTGGCAATTGAATTAAATTCAATCCCAATCATTTAATTTTTCTCCTTATTTCGCTATTTTATTTTATTCCTTCAATGCTCACACACAAATGTGTGAATATAGGAAACACATAAATATGTGTGAATATGTATTGGAGAAATACATAAACGAATTAAACTTCACACATTATGTTTTTGTTTTTAAGTACCTGTACTACATTTTAGAAAATAGCCCATTATGAGTGCGAGATAACTCTATATCCAAACATTTGTTGATGTATACATGAAATTGAAATTGAAACTGTCATTAGCATAATTTAAATTGAGTCTTTTGGCATAAAAGGCTTATTAGAAGGCTTAAGTCCTTGCTTTAATTCTTGGCGTTATTAATAAAATAAATTTAATGTGACTTTTTACGCATGGTTTAAATTGTATCGCTCACAATACAATCAAATTGATGTAGGCATGCTTTTTCTAAGCTTCCTTTATCGGTCCTCCCATTAAGGTATTCGAAAATAATTAGTTTTATTACTACTCTACCAGTTTTTTCTAAGTAAGTAATTTTGTATTGTTGGAAGCTGGTTTCTTAAAACTGTAAACTACTACATAATTTGCAAATACAGCATAAAAATTATAAATATATCTAACAATATACAGTGGTTATTTAATTTTCTTTCAAATTATTTCATCTTAAAAATTGTTTTTCTACTATAAAAACGTTTAATAATCCACCAGGGACGTAACTGCGAGTCAGGGTATTACAGAATTTCAAAACAACGTAAAATTTATTTTGAACGAAGTGTTAAATGGCCATTTTACATTTTATTTACCCACATGAGTCCGTGCCTTGGCGGCTCAGGTGGCAGCGGGGAAATAGTCCAGTGAATAGAGGGATGTTTGCTTACAAACGGTCCGGTAGTTCTAAATTTTTTATATGTTGTCTAGGATGGTTAGTAGTTGTTTAAAACGCAAAATGCACAATTTTTCCCCCTCCGCGCCCGCCGCCATATTTAAAAATATGAAAAAATCTGTACTTTTTTCAGATTTTTTGTTATATCATCGTTGGGGTTGCATTTTATACAGAAGACAGCAAAGTAAATTTTGTAGACAATCAAATTTCCTATAATTTACATATTTAATTCGTCTATCTAAGACTTATGGTTACGGAGATATTCACTTTTAAAAATATATAAATATTTCATTTATTCTTATTTGCCAACATTTTGATTTTGGAACACCACAATTCGCCAGGCAGTTGAGATCATTTTGAGTCATTTTTTACGTGATGAACTACACAGTATATAGTGTTCCTGACAGCCAACCCAAGAACGACGTACGTATTTTACTGAAATGGAAGGTGACATTATGTATACAGAACTAAATAAGTATGTACTATGTTTAAAAGTTTACTACTAGCGAGTCAGGACAAGAGACCTGGACTGAATTTAAACGTGTTACAAGGGCTCTTGTCCTGACTCGCCAAATGTTATTTTGTTTACCCACTAAACTGGAGAAAAACATAACGCTGATTACTTTTCCAAATCACCCCCGTCGCAGCAGACTTACGTACTCAGCGAATTTCCGAAGGAATTTGAGATTTTGTATTTTCCCCTTAAACACCATAGGAATAAGTATGTAGGTTTACTGCCATGGGATATTGTTAGAAAATGTTAGTTGTTAGAAAATATAATGATTAGGTAAGGTAAATATAAAATTGTATCAATATTTGGTACTTTTTAAATTTTCCCCATAAACCCCATGGGGGTGAGTATGTAGGTTTGCCGCCATATGGGTGTTGTAAGCAAATATCAGTTAAACCCTACCTAGTGAAGGTACATACCAAATTATACCAAGTTATGTCAATAAATAAGTGGGATACAGTGTTCTATTGATTTCCCATAAGATTAACATGGGGAACCTGTTTTTAGCTTTTTTCCGTTATCTGTCAAGCGAAGTTAAAAATTCAAAATACTAAATTGTTTGGTTTTTTAAGCTCTTTTAAATGGTTTTAGTTAAAATTGTAAAAGTTTGAAATTTTAGGTCAAAAAATGCCAAAAACCTATTTTTTACCCTTTTGAAACCAGATAAAACCCCGTTCCCATAGCCCGATCATGCTGGTTTGCGAACTCATGAAAATAGGCCTGAGGTTACACCTTCATACCAAATTTCATCAAAATCGGAAAAAGTAACATCGTCCCGGTCTTAGGTCTTACTAAAATCAAAATTCAGGCAAATTAAAAAATGAAATATTTATATATTTTTAAAAGTGAATATCTCCGTAACTAAGAGTCCTAGATATACTCTTAATTAAATATGTAAATTATGGTAAATTTAACTGTCTACAAAATTTACATTTCTGTCTTCTATATAAAATGCAACCCCAACGATGATATAACAAAAAAACTGAAGAAAGTACGGATTTTTTCATATTTTTTCAATATGGCGGCGGGCGCGGAGGCGGGAAAATTGTGCATTTTGCATTTTAAACAACTACTAACCATCCTAGACAACATATAAAAAATTTAGAACTACCGGACCGTTTGTAAGCAAACACTTCTTTTTTGTCTCTATTCACTGGACTAAAATGTTTTCAGCAACGGTTGTTTGTACTGGATAAACCGGCTATCACGCATTTGATTAATATAATCAAATATTTGCTGCGATTCATAGTTCTCTTGTTTTCTGCAATATTAACTTATTTGCAAAACATAATGCCCATAAACATCATTCAAATTACGCTCTTTTCCTTAATATATTTCAGTGGGATTTGTTTGAAATGGT
This sequence comes from Neoaliturus tenellus, assembly GCA_030545055.2. Classification (NCBI taxonomy): domain Eukaryota; kingdom Metazoa; phylum Arthropoda; class Insecta; order Hemiptera; family Cicadellidae; genus Neoaliturus; species Neoaliturus tenellus. Next base: position 198,804,248 of record CM061532.1, on the reverse strand, counting down.
ATGAAATAAAAAATATGTGTCTAATTATTTTTCTTGCGCATATTGCCCAATGATTTTAGACATTTGTTAATTAATAAAATTGATGCTTTATCTACAGTATTATTGTAAGTACTTTTTTTACCAGAACATCTTGTACCGTGCACAAGAAGCTGGTACTAATAACTACATATCTGTCCTCTATCTGACATTTTCGCAAAAAAATCTTATGGAGACGAGAACGTAACCTCAACGTGACATGCCGACATCGTGGTCAAAAGTAGTCGTAAGTCGTAGTTTTATACTCTGTTGTCCCTCATTGTTTCTTAGTGTAAGGGTTTAAAGTTTACTCGCAATTATAAGTGAGGTTAAGTTATGGTTTTTACATGGAACAGTGTACAGTTACTGTGAAAGAGTGTAGGGATGTCCGACAAAGTAGGGGTTGGTCCAATGAAAATGAAACACAAAGGGACATCGCAGTAATCAAAAGTGTCGATGTGTGTTTTGCGTGTATAATTTAAAAATATGACGACCTCAGTTTTAAGTGACAACAATAATAACCAACATTCTTATTCCTGTATATGAAGCCAAATATGTGTTTCGAAACCACGTGTTCGCCTAACGGTTAACCATTTATTTGTATTACACTGACGAAACTAAGGTTAGTTGAACGTGTATTATTGTTTTATTATTTTTTGTTATTTACCGTAGAATCGATGTCTGATATTATCTTCCAAGTTTGAATATCAATTATGACCGTGACGACTTGATTGCAAGTAATTTAACTTCGAATAATATCTATTAAAGTAGGACTATCATCACCCATAGGCCTAATAGTGCACATGCACTGTACGAGATTTAGCTACGGCTAACAGAAATTCTGGTAAAACGACTTAAAACTTTAGTAAAATTTACAATAATTTATTGTCATGCTAAAACTACAAATTAATTATAGAATTGTCAAAAATAAATTACATTGCTTCCAACAATACATTATACTATGTCCAACAATAGGCCTGCATTCTATTTTTCCAACTTTTATTGATTGACAATAACTGGATAGGATCCCTAAGCAGAACACATTGCTGGGACCATATTAGCAATAACTTATTGCTAGATTTGTCATATTCTGGTAAATATTTTAGCAATATATTTTTGTTTATAAATACCTATCAAATGAAATATTTTATTTAATTAAGAATAATTATTACGGTAGTATTTTAGTTATAGCAAAGAAGTAGTTATATTGGTGTATCAGATAATCTTCTTTTGTATTTCCATTAAATGGCTTTGTTAATTTTTATAATTCTCTAACTTCAAAAATTAAAATTCCTAAATATTATCTTTTTTAGTATTTACACGTAAATAAACGATTTATACATGTGAAACTAATGTCCCACTAACATTAATAAGCAACAAGTTTGTAAATTACTAATTTGTGGATAGAATGACAAGAAACTTCGGAATTACCAGTATCCTTTATTTGTGTTTTATAAAAAATTTTACTTGTGTAATAAAATTTAAAAATTTCTTTTGATTAAAATGTGTAAGTTACTCTTTCATTTTGAAAATATTTGTACATTTTATTAGTACAGCGGTTTTAACTTAATGTTTTGTCTGGTTTTGATATTAAATCGGAAACATAAACGTTTGCCTTGCACATATATTTTACACACTTTTGGTATATTTGTAGGCCTACTTTATAAGTCTTGCCTTTATACATAAAGCGTAAATTACTTGAATTTCATAGTATAGAGATTTTTTATAAAGTGTGTAATACAGTTGTACCAGCTGTACACACTAAAAAATTGTATAAATGTACCACAATTTTTTTGTTAACTCATAAGCTAAGGTCATACCTAGTAAAATGCATTCAATTGTATTGACATCCCTATTGAATCATGTTATTATGACGTCAACGGTCTTTGCTTGTGAAATGAGGGCGAAAGGAGAGGCAAAAGAAATTTGTTTTATTCACTTTTAATTTAAATACCATTGAATTGTGATTGAAAAAGCCTTTCGTTATGTTTTATTGCATGGCTCATAGTACATGAATTAGTATTATTTTATCATTTTTATTGGTATTTTTAGTATTATTGAATTAGTGAATTAGTAGTATTATTGGTAAAACCATAATTTGTAATAAATGGCTTAAAAAGATATAGGTCTATGAATGATCACTTTAGACTTGAATAGTACCTCTTGGATAGTAGGTCTCAATTTTTAGATAGTTTTTCACTTTAGAATTTGTTTGCAGTAGGTATTTTCAATCAAAAATGTTACCGGCAGTTAAAATAACAACAACAACTATAATAATAATTAAAATTCAAAGCTGACGAAAATCAGTAGCTACAGATTGGAGAATAAAACCACTTCACGGACAATATCCAGCACTATTGGACTTGAAAAATATTGGATAGAAAAATAGCATCGTTAGAATGGCTTCAAAACGGTAAACCTTATCCTGAAACTGAAGGTTTTATTATGTCTATACAAGATCATGTAATACCCACAAAATACTACTTAAGAAGAATCGTGGGAGATATTTTTATTGGGGATGATACGTGTAGGGCTTGTAAAAGGCATTAACAAAACAATTCATCCCTTAACATCTGGCTGCCCCTCTTTCTGATCATATTCTTCTCTTTCTGTCACCCTCTTTCTTTCATAATACTACCAGAATTACCCTATTTAAAATAATAAATGCGTAGTTTGTACTATTGCCAATATTTCTCTTTTATTGTTTTTGACGTAAAATAAAGTTTCGCAAACTTTAAGATTTAGGCTCCCAATTTGTAGTAACCTGTTGTATTTGAAGTTAGTTATAAATTTTATTTATTTTATATAATTAAACACCCTTATATACAATATTATTAATAAAGAACCGTGCAAAATGAAGGCTAATTCATTTATACCTAAATAGCGAAAATCATAAAAACTACATAAAACAGTTTGATCAATTAACAAGTTTTGATTTACATTGGAGAGAAAAAAAACTCGAATACGCATTACAAATGCTCGATAAGAGAGCAAGCACTGTATGCTACTCTGCAAATACCATTATTTCAGCAACACCACCACCAAAATTTCATATTTAATGGACTATTCTGCTCCTTTTATGAGATTTCTTGCAGTTTTTAGGCCTACTAGAGCAGAAAAACTATGTATTTGACGTATATCTGAAGAAAAATCACTTGTAGAAATATCAGGTTAACATAGTGATCAGAGAATCAAACTCTGGCGCTGTAGCGCTCAGATTAACCAATACAATCAGATCCCAGAGTCCAGAGCAACCAATCTGAAGGCCTAGCATTGTAGCATTTAAAACTCACACATCTGAAATTTGTAGTGTTGTGGGGGTGAGACACTACCTAACAGAAAAAAACCGTTTGGGACATTTTGTATGAGCTGCAATAACTTTTCGCACTGATTTTCTCAATAATCATTTTCTAGATTTGTGATAGCCTTTTCTTGAAGGTGTAGTGTCATCAGCCATACAACTAAGATAAAACCAAATATTCTTAGAAGTAAAAGTTCTAATCAGATTTTTCCATCTTTATAAGAATCATTAGTTTTAATAATTAGGAGTACCAATATTTTTTTTTTAGTCTGTATGCAAATAAAACATTAGTGATAATGCTGGCCAGCCCAATCACTTTTAGATTATTTTGTAGCCAGTATATTATTATACTATAAAAGGCTATTTTAAGTAATTTTGTATTGCAAATACATCCAATAACTTTTATTTTGTAACTGGCTAAATTACTCTTTGAAAATGTTAAACTGAAACGATTGCTCGGAGTTAATTACTGTGTGTACATTCGACTGAGCACTAACTTACAGCTGTGAGAAATTCAGTTGAGTTGACAGAATTGCATTAAGATTCATTTAAAACAGTAAGGAAACCTAATTCAAATCATTTCAGGTACAGAAGGTAAAATAATAAGTTAGGTCTTTTTATTTATAGAAAATATATTTGGCAAATAAAAAAATATATACAACTAATGAGATGTCATATGTACATGAGGTGGAAATTGATAGGAAACTAAGATATAAGTACTCAGTACTTCTTGTAAGGCGCCGGAGCGGGGTAGGCGGGCTTGGGGTACGCTGGGGCGGGAGCCGGAGCGTAAGGGGCAGGGGCGGGAGCGTAAGGAGCAGGGGCGGGAGCGTAAGGCTTGGGGGCAGGGTAGGCGGGCTTAGGGGCGTAAGCCGGAGCGGGGGCGTATCCCTTGCCAGCAGGCTCCTTGGTAACTTCAGCCTGGAAACCGTGTCCATCATCGTAGTAGGTGACGATCCTCTTGGTGCCGTCGGGCTCGTACAGCTCGTAGACTCCCTTGACGTAGTCTCCGTCGCGCTCCTCCTTCTGGCTCTTGATGTCGTAGGTGCTGTCATCGTGGACGGCGTACTCGAAGGCGTACTTGGGGTAGGCAGGCTCAGGCTCCTCGTATTTGGGGGCGTAAGGCTTGGGAGCGTAAGGGGCAGGAGCGGGGGCGTAAGGCTTAGGGGCGTAAGGGGCCGGGGCAGGGGCGTAGGGCTTGGGGGCGTACTGAGCCGCGGCGACAGCCAGCAGACAAGCGGCGACGAATACCTGCGACAAAAACAACCTTGCTGATTTTATCATATAAATAATGCTTAAAATAAGCGACGATCATTTAGATAATGAAGTATTTATAAAATTAACGTGTGTTTCGGGAGTTACATTTTACTGGACTCCTTTAAAGACTAGATATTTATTGATTTAAAACTGTTGATGCCACTTTATTTTTGTTTTGTTTTTAGACCTCTAAAAAGAGTGATTCAATTCTTGGCAGTTTTCAAAATTAAGTACTTCTAAATCACAAATTAAATTCTTTTCCTTTCAATTTATTTTAAACTTAATTTTAAATTATATTAAGATAATTTTTAAATTGAAATATGAGTACCCTTTAGATAATTTCGTTATTAATTTTATTTTAACAATTATCTTAATACATATAGAAGCACTTATTAGTGAATTAAATTCAATTTGAATTATATATATTTAAAATATAGCCAAATTTTGCTATTAACTTTTAAATTGTAATGGTATTGAAACACACCATGATTGAAACATTCAATGACACTTGTATTATTTTGTTTTAATTAAAAATTCGCTCAATAATTATTAGACGAAAAATAGATTTGATTTTTAATTTGGTTCTGTTTAGTTTTTATTTGTATTTTTTTAATAAAAAATATGACTGCTACGAATATTATAATACGGAAATGACAAATATTTATAACAATTACCAACTTATTTGAGCTATATGTGTTTTTTATTTTTTATTTTAAACATGAAAACCTTTTTGATTCTAAAACTCTTTAACAACTTTAAATACTACTCGTACTTTCTGGTAGCTTTTATCTGATGATTTAAGTATTTAATTTACTGTCAATGATTTATTTCAACTGAGTGATAGAATTTTGCCTTACTTATTGTGAACCCAGCAAGTCTTTTAAGCCAATTGCTCTTAACAACATTCATTATGAAATAGCCATTGTTGTCGGAACCTTCCTATACCTTAATACGAGGAGTTTCTTTAGCGATGTAATTCGATCTCAAAATTAGCGGGAGGATTATGATCAAATTTTGAATTAAAGAGTATTTTCGCCCCAAAGTAAGTTTGGAAACAGCCTCAACCCCTTCGAAACCGTTTTCGGTTTTTAAAAGAGTTTGAAATGAAATTTTAATATTGGTCTTAGGCCAATGGGTTGCTATTTTGATAAAGAAATGACAACTAAATTTAAACAAAAATAAAAGAACTCAACTATAAAAAAACTTTAGTTGTGACCAAACGACCAAGGCTTAGGGGGTGTTATATACGATCATCTTGTTTACTTAAAGGGTATAGTTGATTGTTAGTGTAAACTTGATAGACTGTTTATTAGCAAAAGTTTTGTTAGAAAAAGATTTTCTATATAAAAATGGTTTATTAACATAAGTGAATTAAAACCAACGAGCAATGTTTGGTCAACCCGGTTGTTTATTTTAATACGTCGAGGTGTTCCTAATTCGAGCGAAAATAATAAATATATCAATTTCGTCTACTAGAAAACACCCTAAGCGCACTAGTTTTCTAATTTTAAGGGTGAACTAATTTTTTACGTTATGTTAAAATCAAATTTAAAAAAGCATGAGAAGTTTTTTTTGCGAAAACCATTATTTTGTTTTAGTTGTTGGAAAATATTCAATCACTGAGTAAGAACAACCACAGGCTTAACACTATATGAAGTTAAACGGTGTATCACTTAAAGATGTTTATACTAAACAATCACTTAAAATCACTTGTAGCACAGACTTAACACAGACGAAGCACTTATACACTGTATCACTTCACCCACCTTGAAAGCCATGATCACAGTTGTGCAGTACCGTATGATACCTGGCTAAAACGCCGGCCGGTATATATACTTAGGGCTTTAGGCGCCCCGTGGGGTGGGGAGGGGGCGCGGCCTTTCTACTGTGCGAAATTCTTCCACGTGGTTTGCACGCGCCGAGGCCTCGAGCAATGGGATCTGGGTTACTTGGAACATTTCAATAACTGATCTAGATTCGTAGTTTAGTTTTCTGGACCTATGTTTAAACATTACGAAAACCTGTTTGCCAGAATATTGCCAAGCCAAAACCTTAGGACGGGTTCCATAGATTCTACAACATTTCAAATTCAAAAATGCAGTAAATATAGATAAAAACGTGCTATTTATAATTATTTCAAAACAATGAATTTTAATTTAACACGAAGTATTCAATGAAATCCTCACCAGTAATAAGAACTTAATTTCTACCTTTTTGTATTAAAATCGATTAAAAATAAATTGATTTCAAAACATTTTGTTGGAAGTAGATCATAGCCTATAGTATAATAGGGCAAAACTGACTTTCTCGAAGGAACCATTTTATTCTCAATTTTTTTCGCTGTTCAATGTTAGGTAAACATATATTTTTAATATGGTTTGGTCTTAAGCTTTCGCTGTTAAAATTCGTGATAGTTTTACCATAAAATACCACCCTCACCATTTTCCACCTTGCATTACATTGTGTTCCGCAGGCTTTATTAAATATCTATTTTAACTATTTGGCACTCCCAAATACGTGGGTGTTGTTTGTATTGTTGACCAAAGAAAACATTTTCTTCCAAACATGATCTAAAAAACTGTAGACCTAACATTTTTCACCTTATGAATAAAGTTATGATGTGTTAGGTATTATTTTATGCGTGAACATATGACATAATATATTAATAAGTACCACCGTCACAGTAGACCTGCATACTCAATATGCAAATTTTAGAAGGATTTTTCCATAAACATTAATATTTAGGGAGTTGGTAGCAGCGACCACAGAATTAAATTAATTTAATTTAATTCTGTGGTCGCTGGTTGGTATTTTTACTGACAAGAAGATACTTGTCATAGAGGATGGATAAAATCATGTGAGCAAATTACTTACTCCCAAATAGTGAAGGGCATAATAAATTATATGAAACTGTGTCAATAAAAGACATTCGAAGTTTTATCGGTTTCCTCCTTTATAACATTGAAAATATAAGGATTTCATACGTGAGCAGTTGAGCTAATATTATAATTTAAAATTCAGTAGGCCTACTAAAATTATTGTTCATATAAGCTCTAATAATCCATTTAAGTTGAAGACGTTTAACTTTCATAATTAAGAGGAAAATGCCAAACTCTTATTTGGAACGTTTTTAAAACCTTTAAGATTCAATTCCCATAGTCTGATCCCCCTTGTTTTCGAACTTAACCTAAATAATGACGCTCTATTCTTCACACCAAACTTCATGAAAGTCGAAGGTTTCTCTTAAAAGTTGTTTAGCGGATACATATGCTAGGTGTCCACAAATGATTAATCAGATTTTTTAATGCATATAGTCGTTTCAAAATGGTTACCGTCCAAGAAAAAGGTTTGTGTCTTTATATAAGGACCAAACTTTTTCATTGATAACTTTTCAGCTCGAGTTTTGGAAGGGGTGTTCCAACAGACTAGACCAGTGTTTCTCCACCTCTTGTGCCCGCTTACCAGCTGATGCTTTTAAAAATTTGTTGGCGTACCACCGCCAAATATCAATACCGCCAAAAATTGAAAATATCAATAAAAAAGCTTACAAGCTTCTGCTTCTATAATACGTGTATACACAACATTAAAAACTTATTTGAAGGCAGGACATTTTATTTAACAAATCATTCTTGTCATATTGTTTTATAAACACATTAATCGTTCAGTTTAATTTAGTTTGAACGTAGTAACGCAGTTGTAGAGCGCAGTTGAATTAACCCTATATCATTGTATGCTCTTCGGATTTTCTTTGAATAGTTACTCATTTAATATTTTAAACAAACAAAATAACTGGTGTCCTGTCACATTGTGAAACACAATTATATTGACATCGCCAAAATAATTTTAAATGTCAATAATACATTATATTGACATTTAAAAGCCCAAAAAAGCATTTTTATCATTCTGCACGAAATCAGCCTGTTTTTGTTCTCTCAATTGCACCAAAACCGTTTGTTTATTGTCCTAGGACTGAAAAATCAGGTGGAGAATTTTTTAGGTCCTAGTACTGAAAAGTCAGCTGTTTTCTAAGTATATTATTCATTTATTAATCTTGAGGAGCAGAATTTTGAAATACAAACGTTATAAAGAGTATTGTTTATAAATAACAGAAATGTAAACGCTGCATATTACTAACTTTGTAAATATAACCTCGAAAACACAACTTTAATATTTTTAACGATCAAAAGTATAATTTCGCATTATGATAAAAAACGTTGTTCATCACTCGGAGCAAAAGTGTCTTTTTGATGCTTAATCGTTTTTAAAAACTCGGCTGCGCCTCGTTTTTAAAACACGATTGCGCACCAAAAAGACTCACTTTTGCTCCTAGTGATGAAAACTACTATTATTCATAATAAATATGGCTTATTTAAGTTTAAGATCAGAAATATATTGACATTGTTTGACTCTCCTAGAACATAATGATTTTGGTTTAAGATTCATTTACCATAGTCGACTTAGGTGTATTAAAATGGAGTAAGAAAGACATTTATTTGTTTAGCCTTTGACTATCTAAATAATTATAATGACTGATGCGAAATAATAAATTTTACCGTCTTGTTTCTTTTTTGTGGAACATAAAACATTTCAATAAGAAGGATAAATCGCGATTAGCCGTCCTTCGCAAAAATGCGGTTGCCGTGTTGTAGGTCAAGAGCCCACACGTGCACGTGGCAGCAGGGCCGGCGCGCGGCCGCCGAACCTGTCTCGCAGGAAACGCCGCTGCCGCGCCACGCGGTCGCATACATTATGGGCTACTGAGATTGATCACCGGCATATCTCTCTAGGTTGTGATTTGAATTAACTAATGTAGACAGTGAAGTGCAGTAAACTTAGAGATATTGGACTTTAAAAACGTGTTTATGGGTTTTAAGTGGTATGCCTACATCATTAATTATTTAATAACGAACTAGAAGATTTTGATGGAATTTTTCCTTGGAATATCTTTTGCAAAAAATATTTATTTGAAAATCCTTCTCTGAATTAGGGATTTGAACACAGACAATACCATATGTACACTTGACTATGTCTTATTGCTTTGCTTGGGGTCTTTAAAATCTTTATTTGATATTTTATAAAATATATTATTGAATTCATATCTTCGAACATCCTTATAAAACATTTATTTAATTTTCTCTTCAAAAAGTGATTTATTAATTATTGTCCAATTAAGTTTAAAGGTGTAAAGTGGCTTTCATTTTCATATTGCTCACATTATCACTGTTCCTACTACCAAGAAATGCCTCTTCCCCTGAAATATAATGGCTATCATTCTTTATACAGTAAAGAAGCTTAAATTTACTTCTAGACGAATCAAAATCAGTTTAATTTAGTAAAAACTCATTATTATAAGTTTGTTGTTTATCTTGAGTTTAAAGATTTCACTATGTATTCCTTGTTGTGCCACACAGGAAACTAAAAGATTAAGGCAAAGACATTAAATCAATTTGTAAGTATGATAATAAGTTTATTTGGTCATTTTAAAAAGTATATATACACCTATGAAATGTAATATTTACAAAAAGATGAAAGGTGGTTAGGTTACAAGTCTTTCTTCTCAAAATCGTTTGTAAGGTGCGAGAGCGGGGTAAGATCGCCTCGGATACGCTGGGCCGAACATATAGGGTCTAGGGCCAGAGTTGGGAGTCGATTCGTAGACGAGCTTTTTGGCGTAGGCAGCAGCATCTTCCACGCCGCGCTCCTTGTTTACCAGGGTCTGTAATCCGTAGCCATCGTCGGAGTAGCTGACGATCCTCTTGGAGCCGTCGGGTTCAACCAGCTCGTAGACTCCCTTGACGATGTCTCCATCACGCTCTTCCTTCTGGCTCTTCATGTCTTTGGTTTTTTCATCGATGACAGAGTACTCAAATGCATACTTCGGGTATCCGTACTCAGCTTCTTCGTTTTGAGGGGTGTAGGATTCACGGGCAGGAGCATAAGGCTTGGGTACATATGAAGAATAAGCGGGAGCAGAACTTTTACGTTCGTATGGAGTAGGGATGGATGCTTCGGACCTTGGTGAGGACTCAAAACCCCAGCTTGTACGACTGTAAGAAGCTGGGACAGGGGCTTTGGAATTTGCTTCGTTAGAACCTCCTTCTGAAAAGAAGCTTTCACGTTCGTTAGCTCTAGGGATAGGGGCTTCAGCATTTGCTTCGTTACGAGCAACTTCCGAAGAGAAGGCTTGGCGTTCGTTAGATGTCGCGGCGGGCGCTTCAGACCGCGGTCTGTAAAATGCCGGGGAGGACTCGAACCCCCAGTTTATGCGACTGTAAGAAGCTGGACCAGAAGCTTCAGCATTTGCTTCGTTACGAGCAACTTCTGAAGAGAAGGTTTGACGTTCATTCGATGAGGCGGCGGGTGCTTCAGACCGTGGTCTGAAAAAACCTGGGGAAGACTTGAATCCCCAGTTTTTACGACTGAACGAAGCTGGAACAGGACCCTCGGCATTTGCTTCGTTACGTCTTGCTTCTGAATAGGCCTGACGTTCGTTAGCTGTTGGTGCATTGGCTTCGGCATTAGCTTCGTTACGAGCAGCGTCTTGACCCTCGTCAGCTCTAGGGGCGGCGGCTTCGTTCCTTGGTGCGGAAGCTGCTGGAGCGGCGGCGTTGTTCCCACGTTCGTTGGACGCAGGTTCGGCAGCTTGAGGCCTCTGTTCAGATGTGGCTGGGGCAGCATTGTTAGTTTCACGTCCTTCAGCAGCGGGAACAGCGGCTTCGGGCCTTGGTTCAGAGGGTACAGGGGCTGGGGCGTAGACGTAACGTTCGTAAGAAACCAGGGCAAGACCGTCGGGCTTAGGTCCACTGGGTGCGGAACGATCACTAGTAGGAACTGCAGGAGCTTGTTCCTCCGATCTACGTCCGGAAGGAGCAGATTCTCGTGCCTCCGTTCCTGATTCGGAGGAAGGCACGGCGGGAACTGAGGGCTTTGATTCGTTTGGACCAGATTCCGGAGTGATCGCCTTTGATTGGGAGGAAGCAGAAGTCTCTATGGCTCTACCGGAAGTTGCGGGCTCTGATTCAGGGCGAGGAGATTCAGGAGCAAGGGGTCCACCTTCGGAGCGACCAGCTGCAGGTCCAAACTGTCTTGATTCGAAGCGAGATGAGGTTGGGGCAAAGAATCTATCTTCAGAGCTAGCAGGTGCAGAACCAACATTTTCTAGTTCGAAGGGAGCAGATTCGGGAGCAAAAGGTCTTGACTCGAAGCGAGAAGTAGGGCCAAAGAATCTAGCTTCAGAGCGAGAACGTGCAGGAACAAAATTCGCTGATTCGAAGGGAGCTGGTTCCGGGGCAAAAGGTCTGGATTCGAATCGAGGAGAAGTGGACGCGAATGTCCTAGCCTCGGAACGAGAAGGTCCAGGACCGAAGTTCTTTGGTTCGTAAGACGAGTAGAACTTTGGGTTGTAATAGCCAGAATCTGAGTGAGACGCAGCTGTGGCAACAACCAGCATGGAGATGACGACCGAAACCTGAAAATAACAAGTTTTATTAATAAAAGATCAACTATTTTATTTAGTTTGAGTGCCACAATACAGGGTATATCCCCTTAGTGATTTCATGTAGTCTTATGACAAATTCAAAAGCCAGAAAAGTTTTTTTTATTTTGTGTTGGCTATTTTGTTGTAAATTTTTAATGAAGCTGTGGTCGTATAGTTAATAATCTTCCCTGGTTAATTCGCCCTTTCCTGATTTTATTTTGGATCGTGTCATGAATTTCATTACCACTTGGCCCATGTACAGAGGCACATGTTACATACATCTAAGTTACAAAATTACCATTTAGTGTCATTATCACTTATTTTCAATTATTTTAAATTTTACTTTTGAGATTTTGTCATTTTTAAATCGTACCAGTAACAGTAGTGTGGACCTAAATGTTGGCAGAAAGTGTTAGATAAAATTGCTTCGAAAATTTTAAAGTAAGAAAGTGGGATATTTTAGAAATGCCAAATTTTGTGCGTGATACTAAGTAGTCCATCAAGGTCTGGGACAATGGTCCAAGCTCTTATATTTTGTTAAAATAGCAATAAATAAAAAAAATAAAGAAATTACGAAAAAATATACATTAAAAACTCTTCCCTATGTTTAAAATTATTCGGGTTATTTTTTGTACGACTTTGGCAATGATAATACACAATTATATTCATCATTGTGTATCATTCACGTACATTGGACCATTGTTTTAAAAGTAGTAAGTTTTTGCTTGTTTGAGAGGAATCAAACGTCTTCTTATTCATCGTTAGAGCTATAAAAAAAGTTTTGAAACAATTATATTAGTTATTTTAAACCTCATATTACTACACCATATCCATACAATATCATCAAAATTTTAAATTTTTCGTTTTTTCCATTTAAAAATTCTATTTTATTCTTCCACTGACTAGATTTTTTAATTTATTCAACCAAAGTTTTCATATTTGTGTATTTATTCAACCATTGTGTATTTATATTTGGTGAAGCACGATTTCCCTTCTTCATAGATTGAGTTCAAAATTAGGCCTAATCCTAGTAAAACCTTCGAAATAATTGATTTTCGTTCCAAACCAATGGTTTTATTTTTTTTTGTGGAATAAATTGTACCTCAACAAATATTTTAATTTTTATTACTTGAATTAGTAGAAATTTTAATGTTTCTTGTTAACTAAAAAAGTTCACCTCGCATTCATGTTGATTTATTTTTTGAAGCTATTAACATAATAAGGTTTTGAAAGTTTATAGGTATAAATAACAACGAGGTGGCCCGTGCGCAAATTGCGCATTTTATGATTCTGTATGGGTGAAACCATTGACTATGGTGAAACTCACCTACAGTACGTGAATGTTGATTGTGAAGGGACCGAGATCTATTTTTGTTTACTATCTGGCTTTTAAAATTCATCTGAAGGTAATCAGCTGTTAAATTACAATTCACATTGAAGAACTTGCAATAAAAGTTGGTCAACATTTTAAAGCGCCCTCTAGAAATAAATCAAAGGCGAGGGGGGCGAAGCCCGAAACAATAGGACCTTTCTAATACAATTCGTCACTGCGGCATATCCTAACCTTTAAAATGACACCTCAATCTTAAAAATCGGTTCTGTAGGTCGAGAGAAAAAGGGACGTAACAGACGAAACCCTTATAGAAATAAGAAGATAGATGGTACAAGAAAACCTCGATCTAAATTCAATTTGAAATGAGCTATAGAAGTTAAAGCGGCATTGTGGTTCAATAAATCTAAAAATCTTACCTTGCAAACCTAAAAGATTTCATATGCCACTTAAATAATATTTAAAGTTACGAGGTATTTATTAATCACCTATTCGACAAATCGACCGAAAATTTGTCAAAATCAACAGAAAAGCCTGCTACTAACTCAAAACATGAAAAACTTTTGTTAAAAAAAAAGATTAGATTTCTTAAACTTTAAAATAAAGTTCATCGTGGATTATCATATTATCTATAAACAAATTAAGGACTTTACAAAAACTAATTAATTTATGTGATTCGTCTTCCAGTAGACCCGTAAATTAAATTCGAGAATATTTTATAATGCTTAGTGATTTTTGCGTTTTAGACTGGCATTTTGGGTCGGAGTATTATTTTTTTTTAACACCAACATCTTTACGTTTTAATTATGTATTTGTTTAAAAATTTAAATCACTCTCAAAATAGACCCATCTTTTCACAAGGATATCTCTGAATATTATTCTATCCCTGAGTCTCGGCACAATGTAAAACGTAAATCCTTGCCCCATCCCTTTATATAAAAAACACTTTTTATTTTAACACATATCACGAAACTTATATCCAGTTGCACTATCCAAGGCATCACTGTGAACACTTGTTATCACTGAAGGTATCACCGAGAGCACTGTATGACACTGCACCCACCTTGCAAGCCATGATGATGATGACAGTTGAAGAACCGTGACAGTATGATCCTTGTCGCAGCCCCGGCCGGTATATATACTTAAGTCTTTCGCCTCCCCTTGGTCCCTTGGTCGGAGAGGGGACGCGACATTTCCATATGTGCGAATTCTGACATCCGGTTTGCACGTGGGGACTCCACGAGGACGTTATCGCCGGGTTACTAGAGCACTTGGATGTCATTCAAGTCTCGGACACTGATAGTGGCGCAAGTGGACTAGTGTGTTAAATAGACGAAGTTACTCAATCAATTCTCTACGGCCTAGCTGTATTAAAATGACTTTATTTAAAAAGTAATAAAGAAAATACACATTAAAGACCCCTTTGTAATTACGGACACTCAATTTCTAATGTATCGATTTTAATTCCAAAATCATTGTGTACTTAATGCTTGATTGTAGATCTGTTAGTGTAAAATGAAGTTTTTCATGATTTTATTTCGTATACATTGTTATCACATTTTTTTAAAGGTACACATGAAATTTCTTAAAGGTACGTAGGCCTACGTATGCAAACTAAAAAAATTATATACATAAGTAATACTCTCGTTATAACATTAACTGTTGTATGTATGTATAAATTAAATATGCAATAACGAATGTAAAATAACTGTCATCCTTCTTTTCCTACGTTTATCCTATGTCCCCTCTTCAAATTACATTTAACATTTTTCATCAAGGTTTCTGGGGATTATAAATTGTTAAAACAAACTTGATATAATTTTTGCCACCTGATCCCCATTAAAAACCCCTAAAAAGTTTAACATTGCTTTTCTTGTGGATCTCTGAACTTTTCTACGTTGTGTTGAGTGGACGGAAACAAAGTCATCATATTTTAACCGAAGATGCTGGTTTAAAATATTTACAGCGCTATTACGTTTTTAATAGAACTTTATTTTAATTCCCAAAACTCGAATTCATATTATAACCATTCAATACAAATCAATTTTACATGTGTGTATCAATATATAAATTTGCAAATCCGTAATAAAATGGACTCAGTGTACTGTTTAAGGAACGGTCATCGTTACTACATGATGATATTTTAGGCGATTCACAAATTTAGCGATAAGTTAATAAGTTTAAAAAATTAACTATGGAAATAAACATGACATAAATAAGCTAACTGTATAATTTTATGGAGTGTGGAAAGAAGGCCTATTCCTGAATTTAGGGTCCCGGCACAGCCAGGACCCTAAATTAATTGGTTTCCTTTTTTTCTAAGATTGTAAATATTGTACAAAAGCAATAACGTTTTAAAAAACGTAATTTTTTAAGTGTTTAAAGAGTAATTGATTGTAGTAGTTCTAACGGTTACCATAAGTCAAGTGTCAAGTCATAAGTCAGACAAACTAGAGTTTACCACTAACTTTATAAAACTAGTATTTTTGTCTTTTCTTAGAAAGTAAATTGTTACAAATAATATCTATGGCCTCAAATAATACAAATAATCACTGATTTAAAGACTTCAATAATTATTGCGA
Organism: Neoaliturus tenellus; assembly: GCA_030545055.2. Lineage (NCBI taxonomy): Eukaryota > Metazoa > Arthropoda > Insecta > Hemiptera > Cicadellidae > Neoaliturus > Neoaliturus tenellus. The sequence goes on along the minus strand of CM061532.1, from coordinate 198,788,286 downwards.
TCATATTTATTTAATCTAAATAACAATTGTTAGTCGGAGTAAATCATAAAATTGAGTTTACACTCAATGTTAAATTAGTTTTAACACTAAGCTAATTACTGTGAGAATTTATACGTTGATAATCTTAAAACACAACCCACGATTTAAAATAACACATTTTTATTTTACGTTTTATTGTTACTCACATTTACCACATTTATTTACATTATTTCAATTATGCTCTGTTTAGTTTTAATGTTCAAGTGAACGACCATTAACATTTATTCAATGTTAAGTTCTATTTAGTAAAATCTCAGACCCTTTTTTAAATGGCTATACTCGTCTCTAGTTCTTCAATGTTTTGTGGGTTTTTCATACGCATTATATTTTACAAAACTTTTGAAAGTAATAGGGCTTGAATTCTGGCCATGTCATAGGGTACATTTCTCATGCAGTTATATTTTTCGGCAAGTTTAAACCAGATTCAATCCCTCTAGATTATTCCCTCTAGGGACATTACAAAAATAAGGAATGTGAAAACCCACAAAATATTGACGAACTTGAGAAGAAACATATTCAAAGTGAAATATCAAGAAATTTTTTATAACGGGATTTTACACTATTACTGAACGGGAATTTCATGATATTGAATAAATGATAATGGTGGTCTGATTGAAAACCAAAGTTGAACAAAACTATTAAGAGCATTTAAATATTTGTGATAAACATGATTTAAAATGTAATGTGTTAATGATATGTGATATGTTTGGAAATTTTGATTTCATATTGTGGGTTGCATTTTAAAATAAACGTCCTCTCTCTGTCTTATCATTCATAATGGTGAAATGTAACTATTCAATTTATATGAAAGATACTAAATGTCACTTTTTAATGTGAACCATTACATTTCATTGTTAAAGTTCAATCATCTGAAGAGGAAGTGCTTGGTTTTGATTGTAAAAATAAACCTTCCAGAGTAGTGATTGAGCCTTAAAAGTTTATTAACATTAATAATTCACAACTAAAGAATTATTTAATTCAAGTTTATTTTCTAAGAATCTTTTACAAGATACGACATAGGTAAATTTTTATGTTCACTCACGCCATTGGATACAGTTTATGCTAACTAATGTTTAAGTACAATGATGTACTGTTGAATAGCATAATCAAATACAGTAATATGATAAACATAAACAACAACTACAAGATTCATAATTGGTCATATTGAAGATTGTTTTAACCTACTTCAGATTATGAACTGAGCAGCTTAACCACTAAGCTAATTACTGAGAAGTTAACATATGCTTCAGGTGGTAAACAAGAAGGTGAATAAAAAATAAATCCTAAATAATAATTCCTACACCACTTAATTAACTATTTATTTTACAAAATAAGCTATTTTGTAGTTTTTCAGTGATTGTACTTCAAAAACAGAACAGTCAAAGCGAATAAAACTTGTCTACAATTTATGACTCCTTGGTGATAGAAAAATTAAAAAGGTTTTAAGTGCATAATTTGTCTTTGAAATACAGGTATTTGACAATTAATAAGTTAATATTTTCTTTTTGCACCCTCTGTCTCAAACCAAGTGTATTTTCATAGATCTCATGCACTCTCATGCTTGCGTAACTATATCAGAATATAGTTACGCTGCCACCTCAAAATATGGTTATGACATTTTGACTTAAGCCCATTATATAAATCTATCTTGCTAATTCCCTAAGGAATTTCTTGTTAGCAGCAAAGCTCTTTTATTTATGAACCAGTTTTGATGATTGAGGTGTCAAATTAAAGGAAATTCTCTGTAGACGTCATGGAATAATTTTTTTTCATTCTCAGTTCAATGTGCTTCGCCCTTCAAAGTGCTTCCCTCTTCTGTCATTTTAATTGATTTAGTTTTTCTGTTTACTTATCAGTTAACTTTCAAATTCAAATACAACGATGACTGACAAAATAGGATAGTGTTTAACAACATGCAGTTTTCATTCAGATTATTAGGGAGCGACAATTAGTATATTTAATTATGTGATTGTATTTTATTTTCATTTCATACAAGTTTCACACCATCTGCCTAGCGCTCAGACTGGAGCTGTATTCTTCGATTATCGACTGGCAACGACTCGTTATAAATTAACTTGGTTAATACTTTTTCAACTTTATTTTTCTTTTACCACGTAATATGATCCTGTAGTCTAATTTTTATTTTTAACGTAAAATTACGAAGCGTAAAGATTTTAGTTATTGTTTATGACGTACAAAATATTTGTTCAAAACTATATCATCTTACACTATCCCTTCTTAGAAGTAAAGGTGTGTCAGCAAATGTAGTCCAAGTAGCACTTGTATGATAGATTACTGCATGTGACCGACAGCGGGTCGCGGCCGGTCGTCTGGGTCGTATGTCCTTAGTTGCGTTCACGTGCCGGCGCCCCGTGCCAGCCGCCCATAGACCAGTTGTAAATCTGACCCAGTTGAAAACAAATTATACACCGACGTTTTACTGAAATGTTAAAACAGGTCTGTTGGCGACACTGAAAGGGAAAATGTGGTCCAAAGTCTGCATGTGTAAGGAAATGACCAAATGTTTTAAATTTCTTATACGAACTGACCACTCAAGAATGGATTCAATAAGGTTTCTTTAAATAATCTTGATTCAAATCATAACGCAATTATGTCAGGATGAAACTGAAATTCTTATAAAATTATGACGATTGATTAGGAATTAAAAATTGATTATAGAAAACATTAATAAAATATCTTATTATAACCTAAAACGGAAATTAAAACATAACGATGAGGGTTGCTCAATAAATCCTGAGGTTGGGCCTGCAATTCCCCTTAAACTGCTCTGATAAGAAATTACTTCGGGTTCCACCCATACCTTAGAACCCTATTGTTTACCATCAGTCACTGAATTGATTGATCTCTGTCACAAAGTCTTCAGTGCCTGCTTGAACCTCAAATTGGTATGTGCCGCCTCCAACGTTTGATCATGTTAAGTATAAACGAACAAAGATTATGCGAAGTTTTGGGGTAGAGTAAAAAAATGAAAGTAACACGTATCAAGATATAAAGCAATTGTGGATGACACAATGTCTTGTGCTTCCAATTTTCGCTGGTTTAAAGATTTTATGGGGGGCAGAGATTTGCGGGTAGATGATGAGTTATAGCTAAGTAAAACAATCACTACAGCAGTGGCAATGATCAAAACTGACTGACGTCGGACCATCAGCTAGATTACTTAACTTCTGGACATATCGTAAGGAAACGCTCACACAATTTTAAAAGACCATATTAACATGTCTAGAGTGTATGCACTTTGGTCTCCTCGTTTACTCATATCTGAAACAAAAAAAAATCGTGTCGATGTTTTCATAGCGTGGTATCAGAGGTATGGAGTAGAATGGAAGAAGATGAGGGTTGGTGGATGAGTGTAATCACTGGTGATGAGTCCTGGGCCTATCAATATGACATAATATGTATATTATATTGAATGAATATTATAATGAATATTTAAAGCACCGAGTGTGTAGAAAAAATGAAGGTCGCCAGAAGAAAACTAGAGCAACTAAATCTGTAAACAAAGCAATTGTATTTTTTTTTTAATTTCAAAGGAATTGTACACACTTATTCAGTTCCAAGTTCGGACAATCAATGGAGACTTTTCAAACATGTCTTGGCAACATTAATTAATGATCAAATCTGTAGGAAACGTATATTGAACTACGAGGAAAATGTAAACTCGACCGACAGCGCGCTGGCTCTCACTTCACACGAATATTTGGCCGAACGAAACATTTGCATTGTGTTCAAGTCCCACCCACCTACAGTCCTGAACTCGCACACTGTGACTTTCATCATTTTCTGCTGCAAAAAAGGAACGTCGTTTTGAGCAGGCGATCCTGAAGAATATAAAGATGGTTACTCTCAATTTTTATAAATGTGGCAAATGCGCCGAGACAAGTGCATTTTGTGACCTTTAATGTACCTTAGCAGAGTTTATTACTGCAAACCAGACTTTAAAGATAACAGTAAAGTGATAGATGGTAGGAAATTAAACTTGTTTTTTTTTATTATATGAGTAAAACATTATAAAATGCATAGGAACTAGACATTTTGAATTTTTTCTGTAGTATATTACTCCAAATGAAAAGATATTTTAATTATATATTAAAAACATATTTAAAAAGATATTTAAAATTGTACATAGGCCAACAACGTTTCATCCAAACTCCCTTAAAATGAAAGGGGTAAATTTTCAAATTTAACAAGAGATGTAGACCTAAGGCAACTTATATCAGGCTTCAATTAAAAAAAAAAATGCTTTGAAAAATTTGTTTACGCAGTATTGAGATTTCTTAGAATACTTAGAGATGCTAAGTGTGGATTTGCAAGCTGATCAGCTAAGCTTTACTGCAAGCTTTGAAATAATGAATACCGGGATACCTTGTATTTGTAAGCTATCAATACTCATACTGTATAGCCTCAAGGGTATATCTGATCTGAAATCCGATGGAAAATTGTTTCTGGGGAATTAAATTACGTATTTTTGTAAGTAAATTTTGTATTTGAGGTTTTGCTCTATCTATTACTGTTTTTAAACCAAATCACTTTAAAGTTGAAAGTTGGGTTTTTTTATGTCGGATGAAACACAAATTGCTTAGGAATTCTCAGAAGTCAAAACCCCCATTAACATATACTTGATTGAACGTTCTTAACGTTAAAACTAAATAAAAATTGACGACATCCAAACTTCAGACGTCTTCAAAGTTGCCATGTTATTCTTATGGAAGCAACTTTTTATTGATGAACACAAGATTACATTCAGGAATGTTGATAAATTTATTTATTGCTGTTTTTATTTAAAGTATTGAAGGAAGGATGGTAATAAAAAACTAAAGGATATTATAGACTTGACACGAGCGGAGCGAACAAGATAATCCTGACGACGAGTGAGCGTTTCAAATAAGCTCAACTGAAGGACAAAAAATTCCTCAGGTTGGCTTTGCATTTTGAGTACCGTTACGAAGCTCGGGTAAATCAGCTAGTTATTTTATAACTCAAACATCTGTTCTTCCTGCTCTGTTAGAATTTTTTTATGGGTGAAACTCTGGATAGTGATGTGAATTATAGTGGGGTTCGGCTCATCTACAGGACACTACATTTTCGATGGTATGAAATATTTTTCCTATGATGCACTCACTCAAGCTGTGTAAAAGGAAGAAAAGAATCATACATAACTATTTATATTTTAACAGATCATAATATGTGGTTATATATCTCATACATTTGTAACTTAAGTGAAGCATTATTATGATTAAAGAATTATGTGAAGTAAAATATATTCGCTATTTTAAAACTTTGAGTAAACATTATAAAACTTTTAGATATGAAGTAAGGGAACTCTCATCCGATTGACATTATAGATGAGGGAAAGATCACCCATCTTAAATTTGCATTATTAGCAAAATCAATTATATTATTAAATATTTTTTATGTTCATTTTACTGTCGGACAGTGTCTTTCTTCGTTCCATTAAAAAATAGTTCCAGGTTAACCGAGACTTGCTCGTTGGTATTAATTCAATTTTGATATAGTGTCATGGTTTAAAGCTATTAAATTTCCACCAACAACCAACTATACCTCTTCATAGTTAACAGCTGTTTCAAAAAATGTGCTTAACATAACTGTTCCTTTATTTTTATATACCTTTCGTTGTTATTTCGTTACCAGATAGCAACATATAAGATCAATGTTAAAAATTACGATTTTAAACTTAAATTCAGAACAAATTCGATTTTTCCTGAGATTGAGGCTGTTTCTACACTAATTTTTGGGCCAAAACCCTCTTAAATGCAAAGTTTAAGCAAAATCTACCCGCTAGATTTCGAGATCGTGGAACACACATTCCTTCAGACAGTGCTTTTATTATAGTATATTATAGTTTTACCCCTTAATATAGTGAATAAAAGATTTGAAGAATGTGTATATTTCATTCTACATATTATATTTTTTCAAGCTGATAAACAGCTTGTTAACGAGAACTTTTTCATCGCAACAAGTTTTTGTCCCCCAACAAAGATTATATAAAATTTATCTTTTACTTTATTGGAATCTATTCCATTTTGTTATTTTTTTAAAGGATATGTTAAGTTTTATGAAATGTTACTGTGTTTTATACTTACAGACCGTCTACAAGTATCGTTCATACCTATAAAAACTTAGTGTTGTGTCAGAAATAAAGTTCTGTATCCATAGATGGTGGTATATTTTCCACACTTTTCTTCTTGTGAGCACTCCACTCTTCTTAGTGTTGAAAAATTAAAATAACCATTTTAGTCTTTTCTTATTGACTTCTAAGATAAAATTATCAATTTAAACAACATTATTATCTTAGATTAAAGCAAGTTGGTAAAGGAAACACGTCATTTTTGTAAAAAAAATAAAACTGAATATTATAATTTCATGGAAATTTTATTTGGTAAAGTATAAAAATATACAACTAATGAGATGTCATATTTACAATAGATGAAGGTGAAAAATTAAAAAATCCTATTTTGTTCAGTACTTCTTGTAAGGCGCGGGAGCGGGGTAGGCGGGCTTGGGGTACGCTGGGGCGGGAGCATAAGGGGCGGGGGCGGGAGCGTAAGGAGCAGGGGCAGGAGCGTAAGGAGCAGGGGCGGGAGCGTAGGGCTTGGGGGCGGGGTAGGCGGGCTTAGGGGCGTAAGCTGGGGCGGGGGCGTATCCCTTGCCGGGCTCCTTGTGGACTACAGCCTGGAAGCCGTATCCGTCGTCGGAGTACTCGACGATCCTCTTGGTGCCGTCGGGCTCGTACAGCTCGTAGACTCCCTTGACGTAGTCACCGTCGCGCTCCTCCTTCTGGCTCTTGATGTCGTAGGTGCTGGCGTCGTTGACGGCGTATTCGAAGGCGTACTTGGGGTAGGCAGGCTCGGGCTCAGGGTACTTCGGGACGTAGGGCTTGGGAGCGTAGGGGGCGGGCGCCGGAGCGTAGGGGGCAGGCGCCGGAGCGTAGGGCTTGGGGGCGTAGGGGGCAGGACCGTACTGGGGGGCAGCCGAAGCTACAGCCAGCAGGCAGGTGGCGACGAAGACCTGCAAAACAAACAACAGGAATAGTATTAAAAACTTTCGTCATATTAAATTTATTTGTTAGTGAAATGACTCCCAACGTTTATATTCCTATTGTTTTTCGGTGTTTAATAACTTTTTAAAACAAAATCTGTTTAGGCTGAATTTTTTTTATTATTATATTTTAATTGTATTTTTTCCTGCAATACTGCCAGAAAATATTACATGATATTAATCATGATTTAATTGGAATGTACCTTATTTAGTTTTTCCAGTATTCACCATTCCAAATCGAATCTTAACACTATCCATTTTATAATACATATTACATAACATGTATTCAGGTGAGGTAAATCGCATTATTATAAGTTTTTATTTCTCACTTTTTATGTAAAACTTGATTGTATGATTGATAAAGTAAACAACCTGATTTCAGGATTGAATTATTTTCATTGAATGCATTTTTTTGCAGTTTACTTATGTAATATCAACCCTTTAGTACTTTAAAGGCATTAGTATATTATAAATCTCGATTGCAGCTTGTTTATTATTACTCAACCCAAAGCAATTCGAAAAAGTTTAAAATAGCACTAGTATACATAGTGCTTGAAATCGAGCAATTTATTTTAATACAAATGTTACTTTTAGCTCTAAATCAATGACATCCGACCAATCCAATATTGTGAATATCTGTAATCACCACCAAAAACCACACGTATTTACAGCGGATTATTAACAGATGTTTAAAATTCTTTATTCAATCCCAATGCTATTTAAATGGGAAATTTTGAGATTTCAATGTTGAATAGCGACTTTATTTTCTGTCCGATAATCATCAGTTTTTGGCGGAAACAACTACAGACCAAGCCCTATTTAACGACATAAAAAACGTGAAAATCGGTTGAAAATTGTAGGAGGAGTTCTCAAGACAAAAAACCCCTTAGCGTATTAAATAAGTATAGATTCCTAATTTACCATCCTGACTCAAATCATCATTACTTATATAATTCGTTTTTTATTTAATATAAATCTCCTCTAGATTAAATTGCAATCGTTAACCATCATAAAGTCAAAAAAGGCCATTTTCCAGTTTAATTTCAATAACTTGATAGTTGTTATATTAAAGTAAAATTATTTCATTTACCCGAATTCATTTTTAAAATGCTGATTATTCTTGTTTATACCTAACGAAGAATACGTTATTGAAAATAAAGACTATGACAATTTAACTTAAAGTGCACTTATTGTTTTTAAGTCTTTCAAACAAACCAACCATTCCTTCCGTAAAATAATTGTATTTGATAATCGGATGTCATTAAACTTTTCACAATGTGTATTAAAGAGGAACCACATAGTCTATTACACGGAATTCTGTAAAAAACATCAATATCTCGCCTACAACTCATATCAATGACAACCAATACAGTTTAAAACTTTCAAAATAACATTATAGAAAACATAATTTAACCATTTTACATTGCCTTATAGCTCTGAATATTCGCAACACACACCCAACTATTCTTGGCACATTTTTATGTGTATGTTTATACTAAGATCCTATAGCTAGCACTTGACTTATTTTTAACGGCGATATTCCTTATTGACACTAATATTCGCACTTATATCACTGGCATCACTACCCGAACCACGAGGAAGCACTGTAACACTCCACCCACCTTGAAAGCCATGATCACAGTTGTGCGGTACCGTAGGATACCCGGCTACAACGCCGGCTGGTATATATACTTAGGGCTTTAGGCGCCCCGTGGGGTGGGGAGGGGGCGCGGCCTTTCTACTGTGCGAAATTCAACCACGTGATTTTCTCGTAGCAAGCCCGCGAGGACTTTGTATCTGGGTCAGTTGGAACATTTAAATATGCGATCTAGATTTGTTAGACAGTGGCCTTAGTGTTTGCACTGTTCGCTGAATTTGTGTCTAGAGTTTACATAGAGTGGTAATACTGATTTATCTATCATATGTTGCGTGTATTTCCATGTACGCCGCACGAGATCGCACCACCGTCAATACGCTTCACACACGCCTATGCTATGAGAAGTTTACTCACGTTAGTGTACATAGTCAATGGTAATACTTTACCTATTTATTTTAGCGTTGAAGCACTAATCAATAATAAACCCATTGCTATTATGAATTTTAAAGGTACAATTTCGTATTTTCGAATGGCTTACATTATCGATTTAGGTTGGGAATTAATATTATTGTTTTTTTGGTTTTTTTAAGATATAACAACCATAGTGCATATTTTTCACATTTCTTAACCATAAAAATTTTTTAATCAGATCCAAACTTTCTTCATCATTTTATTAGGCCGTCATTCTATTAGGTCTTTAATAGCAATCTCTTTTGTTTACTATATATACATTTTTATTTTAGTAATGAAATCAGTCTAGTAGATATAAATTATATTCTGAATTAAATAAATCGACTATTTTATTCACATCAAAATATGCTTGTTTCAAAATACCTGCGTATGCCTATACTCACCAAAATTACAATAGAATAAAGTAATTTACAAAAAAGCCACATATGTAAACTAACTGTCTGAGTATACATAGGATTGCCGCGAATTGAATATTTTGGACAAAAACAATGAATCCCAACTATATGAAAGTGTATACAAAGTTTTATGAAAATATATACAAAAATAATTAAAATATTGGGATTCTCTTAATTATCCATAGAATAAACACGGCTTTTTGTGTATACTAGTGCTTTTGTTAAATTTAGTTCAAAATCAATTACACCCGTCCAATCCAACACTGTGATTATCAGTAATCATCCACATAAACTACTTGCAGCTGTGCATTGCCAGATGATTAATATGCTCAGCCCAATCTTAATGTTATTCTGAAGGGGAAGTTATAAATTTCAATCGCGGGTGGCCCCTTTATTTTATGTCTGATTGTCGTTAATTTTACGTGGAAACAACTGCAGACCAAGCCCTACCCAACGACACCAAAAACTTCAAAATCTGGTGTAAATTGTATTAGAAATTCCAGTAACAAAAACCCCTTGGCATAATAAATAGGCTAAGTACTAGTATATTTGTTGCTCGAAATTGAGCAGTTTAATTTAAACTATCACATACATTTTCGAAAAATGTTACTTTTAGAGCTAACTCAATTACTCCCGTCCAATCCAATATTGTGATTATCAGTACACAAAACTACACTTACTTGTTTTAAAAGCTCAACTCAATCCCAATCCTGGGGACGTAACTATAATACGAGCAATGTCTGAAGGGATGTGTGTTCCACGATCTCGAAATCTAGCTTGTAGATTTTGCTTAAATTTTGCATTTAAGAGTTTTTTTTGGGCAAAAATAAGTTTAGAAAAAGCCCCAATCACAAAAAATCGAATTTTGTCTAAATTTAAGTTTAAATTTAAGTTTAATTTTTAGCATTGGTCTTATGGGTTTCTTTTTTGGTAACGAAATAACAACGAAAGGTATACAAAAATAAAGAAACATTAATGTTAAGCAGACTTTTTGAAACAGATGTTAACTGTGAAGAATTAAGTTGGTTGTTGGTGGAGATTTAATAGCTCTATTACCGTGACACTATATCAAAACTGAATTAAAACCAACGAGCAAGGCTCGGTTAACCTGGTACTGATCTTAAAATGGACAAATTTCAAATTTAAATCATGGATAGCATCTTTAAGTCCGATTTTCACCAATTTTTTGCGGAATTACCTACAGAACGTGGTATTCTACCCAACGACACAAAAAATTGAAAATCTTTTTAAAATTTTTAAATGCGTTTTCTAATTAAAAATCATTAGCGTATTAAATAGGTATCTATATAGATATTTTAATTTTCTCCACAGATAGATAAGCTATTTTCAAAGTTTACGGAATCAAATTATTTGTTTTTATGGGCTATTTCCAATTATACTGATGTTGTGTGGTTTTGAAAAGTAAAGATGAAAAATTTATAACAGCCCTTCAAAATCCCCTAAAACATGGAAGATATGATTAGCAAACCTCAATGACAACCCTAATTTTGAACCACCGTGAAAGTTTCATGAAAGGATACACTTTTGTCGCAATTGTTTAAATTTTAAATTAAACGGATAAGTGCGTTTTAATTGGTAACTTAACGTACACATATGAATAAGAAGGAATGAATACAATTTGCAGAAATGATGTCTTAACATTTAGGGACCTCAAAATAAAAATTAACCATGGTCCTAAACTTATGTCAAACCGTGAATAGGAACTTAAAAGCTGTTCTTCATGAAACGCCTAAAACCTTAATTTTCCTACAGAGTGCAAATATTAATAAAAACTTTTTATTGGTCTAGACGAAAAAATACTTTTGATACATTTAATTGATTGAGGTCTTAATTAGTAGAAATGTAATTTAGTTCGATATTTGTAAGATCATCTATTTTTGTAGAATAATTCATTGTATATATTTAAAAAAAAGTATGTTGTTGTGAAAATTTAATTTTCCTATTTTAGATCACGATTATTCGTTCGTCACCCAATCATCAAGTAACCATCCTAAACAACTGTGCAAAAAATCACAAATCCTTGATTTAACGCCCTCGACCCTCCTTTTTGACGGCAAGGTTACTCGACTACATGACATATTCCAAATATACATAACTTTATTTCCTTGACTTCGGAGAAATTTGTTACAATACTACCAGAAATGAAATACAAACGTCTACAACACTAAAAAATATTTACACTTAATCTGCAAAGAATACAGTAGGTAAATTTTATGAAAAGATGGAAAATGGCAATCGATTGAGACCGGACACACCGATCACCCTCAGGCCCAAAGAGAGAACATAACCTCTCTTGATTATATCCATGGGCCTAATGATGATCGGTGTGTCCGGTTGAAATCGATTGCCATTTTCCATCTTTTCATATATTTACCTTCTGTATTCTTTGCTGTATAAGTGTAAACATATTTTTGGGTGTTGTAGGCGTTTTTTTTTCATTTCTGATTGCAAAACACGTATCATGCTAATAAAAAAAGTGTTTACAATACTACCTAATAATGGAGTACATCAGGCTATATCAGAATTTATGGTTTCCCTATAGTTTTAATGGATATTTTATCGAAACATCATTGGATTCATCATCCTTTTGGGGCCACCATCTCAGTTTGCAGCGTTGTATAAGGATGGGTGAGCCCATAAATTCGCTGTACATATGAACATTAACTTAAGACTTTTTTCTGATTTATGGTATGGCAGTTCCCCCCTTATATTACGGAAAACCAATAAGTCCTTCCAAATTTAATATTAAGTAGCCTATTATTTTTTCATACCTAATAGTACATTAAAGATTCCCAAAGAAGTGCAACTAAACCATTTGTTCTTCCATCGTATTTTATTCCATTTCCTACGTATCATAATATTTTGTTGTAGTGTTTATATTTTGAACATATTTTAAGTTTTTCTCTTAGTTACACATTAAAGTGAAGAAAACTCAGTTAAGGAAATATTGTATTTACTGTAAATAAATTCACCTAATTTAGATTACGATAGATAAAATCTACATTAAAAAGTTTTAATTACAATTGGAAAAATCTAAATGTAGTATTCTTAATACATTCAAAAGCCCTGATTTTGTAAGCTGACCAGACTTGCTTTATTGTGCAAGATTTGAAGTAGATAAGTATACCGCGTATTTTATTGTTACAGCTGATACTGTAAATATGTTGAGTATGTATTCCATATATTAATATGCAAATAATTCCTAAAGAATTCCTCCTTTTATCTTAGGTCGTGGAGATAGGTAGTGTCCTGTAAGATGAGCAGAAACCCATTATGATTTACATTTGCCTTAAGAGTTGATGTTAATATTATTGAAGAACGTGAATTAATTAATTAATTAATTAATTAATTAATTAATTGAATCATTATCTGGAGGATTGAACATTTACTCGATAAATTTATACACATTTTCATGGTAATAATCTCAGTCACATAAACCTATCCTTGAATGTCTGGTTCCAAAAAGCTTGTATCTTTTCAAGACGAGCTAGTTCCTTCCGCTCACTGACCGCCTCGACGCACTCGTTCGCCTCGCTCACTGTCATTTCAGGGCATTTTAATATACGTCCAAGTGTGTTGCAATTCGATTTGTGTGTATTACTTTGTTAAACCACAAGTTGATACTGTAGTACGTGGGTTTTACAACTTAAGTTATCAGCTGAAACAAATACAGCTTCAGCTTCAATTCTGATACTGTTACCTAAATATTATTTTGTGTCCTATACTCTAATACGAGTGAGTATGTATGAATGTATGTATATACAAACAGATCTTGAAGACGGCTCTTACGATTTTCTTCAAACTTTGTAAAGAAACTTAATTCTGGTATAAAAAACATGTCCTTGAGTCTCTATGCTGGGAAAAATCTCAATGCGTAGTAATTTTTGTTTGATTTTTTTATATTTTAACATTAGTTTAGTGGAGTTAAAAACTAAACAAAAAGAAATATTAAAAAGAGCTGACTCAATTGTCACAGTAAAAAGACCATGTGCTTTAATATAAATATATGGTTTTGAAGTATTGAAGTTTTGATTTATTTAACAATACTTTAATGGAAATTATTTAACGGATTTTAACATACTTAATTTTGATGGATTTGTGTGTTCATATAAACACAAGTAAAAGAATAAAGCACTGAAAAGTTTCCAATACGTAAACACAATAATATTAAGGTAATAACAGTAAAATGAGCAAATAACTGAAGTAGTAAATCTCACGTGTTACGTTTCAACATTTGGTAACCAGAGTGTAGGACACTGGTTGGACAAATATCCAAATAAACCGAATGTTGAGTGACCGATATGATCGAGTTCATCGTGGTGGAGAGTGAGCGGAGGGAACTAGCTAGTATTGAAAAGATACAAGTTTTTTTGGACTAGGACTTATCATCTCAGGATAGGCTTATGGGCCTGAGATTATCACTGAGAAACATTTGTATCACTTTAACAAGCAAATAATCGGCCCCCCATTTACTTAAAAAAAAATTGTGTTTTGAACAATGTATAACTGTCTTATGCTTTTACTTTGTTAATATGAACAAACGCCCATCAGTTGTAATTACGATTAAAAACTGATAATTGATTTGTATTATAATATTATTCAATAAATAAGTATCTGCCTTCAATGTAATACCAAAAGTTTATACTGGAGCATCTGGTTCTTGAAGAGTTGAATAGGTTGTTTTCTGCCTTCCCATTGTTTAAATTTTTATACCAAAGTTTAAATTTCCTGATATAGGCACCTATGTGCATATTATGTTTAACTCAAAATCAAGTTTGTAAATTTTTTAAAAAGTTTGTTAGAGCCGTTTTTGAGATTCTTGAGCATAAATAAAAATTAATATACTTATTTCTATAAGAGTTTCGTCTGTAACACCTCTTTTTCTCTTGACCCACGTAACAGATTTTTAAATTGAGGTGTCATTTTAAAGCTTATGATGTTGCTTGGGTGCGAATGATAATTTTAAATGTAATTTCGTTTGGGGCTTCGCCCCCTTGACCGTGGATTTATTTATGTAGGGCACTTTAAAATGTTGACCAACTACTAGATCTTTAATGTGAATTGTAATTTAACAGCTAATTACCTTTAGATGAGTTTTAAATCCAGATATCAAATAAAAAATAGATCTCTGTCACTTCATAATCAACATTCACGTAGGCCTACTTTAGGTGAGTTTCTCTCATACAGAATCATAAAATAAGGAATTTGCGCACGAGTCCCCTATTTACTCTTATTAAAGTATACTAGGTATTGCCTACTGGTCGAGATTCGGCCAAAAATTAAATGTACTTGAGGAGCCAATTTGTTTTAAAATGTTTTTTAAGTAAACATATGTTCTAATTGATTTGCTAGCATTTGTTATTACAACAGCTGTTTAGTGATCAATCAATTATCATACTTCCATAAGATTAACATTGGAACTTTGAAAGCCTGTGGGGCGTAGCCCTGAAGTCCGATGTGAATTAGAATGGGATTATGCTCATCTACAGGACACAGCCCTTCTAACGGTATGCGCGGATTTCTTCTACGATGCATACGAGCTGAGAAAAAAGGAGGAAACAAAACATGCATGTCTATTAATATATAGATGATTATACTTTACCAGCTGTCGCTATAACATACACTAGGAATACGCTCCGATGTCCGTCCCGTACAAGAATTTTTTACTCACTTTTTGAGTTATTAGGTGACGCTTTGTTTTTGAGGGAGAGGTGAGAAAAATTCATTACGCACACAGGTGGCAAGCCTGTAGTGTGGGGCTCCCCTAAAAACGGGTTTACCCACTAAAAAACCTCGCCTCTACTCTTTAGGATTCTAACCTGGAGTTGTTTATTACATTACGTCAGGCTAGGCCTAAATTTGGCTTATGCCCGTGGGGCTCACTCCTTATCCAGCCACTCGATCAAGGGATCTGGGCCACTTCGCCGTCCAGATCGGTTTCTTTTCCAGGAGGATGCCCCGGACGAACTGTGATAAACAATCCCAGTTGCCCTCATCCTCCAAGATATTTTGGCAGACCGAAATCCACCAAAAATGCACCAAAAAATTTGTGTGGCCTTCAGGCGGGGCCCTTCCCAACGGGGGCAGCGGAAGAATGTGTGTTCCGCATCGTCGGGAACGCCCGAGCAATAAATGCAGTCTGGTGAACCGGTCTTGCCCATCCGGTTCAGGTACGACCGAGATAGCCGTGAATTGTCAAGAATTGGCCGCCGTTCCACCCATGGTTGGACGTGCTTGATAAGTCGCGCAGTCCATCGTCCTCGGGTGTCGTGCTCCCAGCTGTGTTCCCACTGCTGGAATGTTCTGGAGCGCTCTTCTGTTCTTGCCGTGTTCTTTTAATCTAGCCTTGTCTCTGATAAATTGCCTTTTTCTCTCCTGCCAAGAGCTTGACAGGGATAACTCCGGCGACCACCAGGACGGCAGGCTCGGACACTGTCCGGTAGGCAGAACACATCCCGAGCGCCGCTCGACGTTGAACCCGGGCGAGTCGCAACCTGTACTACTCTTTATCGAGATCGTCTGCCTACACCTCTGCTCCATAAAAAAGCATGGACTGAACCGCGGACATCAACAGACGTCTTCTGTCGAATCGTGGAACCCCGACATTGGCCATCAGCCTACTAAGGTACGTGACTACCTTAGCGGCCTTGTCCGCCGTACGGAATATCTGATCCCTCCAGCTTAACTTGGTGTCCACCATAATCCCGAAGTACTTAGCAGCACGAGTTGATTGGACCACCTCCCTTCCCACTTGGAACGGAACGACGGTGACCATCCTCTTCTTCGTAAGGATCACAATCTCCGTCTTACGGAGAGCAAGCGAGATACCGTGATCGGACATCCATGTGTTGACCACACGCATGACTCGGTTCAACTTTAGTTGGGTCAGCTCAACGTTGCGTGCAACAATGAGAGCTGCGACATCATCGGCGTACCCAACCAAAGTGGTTTCCTCAGGCATCTCCGACCTCAGGAGGCTGTCATAGGCAACGTTCCAGAGATCCTGGCCGAGTATTGAATCTTGCGCGGCACCAGAAGTGACTTCCATCGTCCACGTTCCGTCCCTTGTGTCGTAAATCAGGCTTCGGGAGCGGAAATAATCCGCAACAAGATGAGTCGCAACAGATATGCAGGAACGCGAAAGGTGTTGCGAAGCGCATCCAGCATATCGACCCACCTCGCCGAGTTAAAGGCATTCTTGACATAAGCGTAACAAGAAGCACTACTCAGCGAGAGAAATGGTTGTGGCTCTCGGCTCTCTTCACAGCTCTCTGGACTTCGGTGATAGCGTCAATCGTTGACCGTCCCTTTCTGAAGCCGTACTGACGGAGGCATAAGTACCAGGCAGCTTCCACCGCAGACGTCAGGCGGGAACGGATCAGCTTCTTGGACAGCTTCCCAGCCGTGTCCAACATGCAAAAAGGCCTGTGGGACGACGGCAGCTCGGGATCACCTTTGCCCTTGCTGATGAGTACAAGTAGTCTGGTGGTTTTTCAGGGAGCCGGAAACACCCCTTCTACCAAACAGGCGTTGTACATATTCTCAACAAGTCAGCATTAATTGAAAATACTTTCTTTAAAGCCTCGCTGAGAATCCGTCCGGGTCAGGAGCCTTGTTGCTCTTTAGGGAGAGAACGGAGGTTTCCATCTCCTCGAATGTGAAGAGTGGAACGTCATCTAACCGTCCGAAGTCAACCGGCGTACATCCTAGGCCTAGCCTACAAATAAATACATACAAACTATGATTTTAGCTAAGACCTCAAAATAAGCAAGTAACTTAATAATAATTATGCTTATAAATTAAAGAAAAATAGATTGTAGAGCGAAAAAACAATGCAATTTAAAATCCATGATTGCAAATTAATAAAAATCAAGTAATGTAAGTATTGTAGAATTACGCTTACTTAACACTTAATGCATATTTTGTTACCTGAGACATAGGCTACAATGGCACAACACATTCTAATTAGTTGTTCAATTTAAATCTTTCTCCCAAATAGATATTAGTTGTATCCCATAAATTAGTTAATCACATAATTCCGTACGACACCAATTCATTCCACATCAACATGCCTATCTTTTGGTAGACTATAATTTATAACTTCAATAAGTAAACATCAGTGTTGATCTATTTAATTTAACAAATATGTCTGTCAAAATATCAATTAAATTTTATTTAAAAACGTAACATAACGGCGAGCAAATATAAACAAGAAAAGGTTATGTTATGTTGTTTTCAGCATACATCGACAACTCAGCTGCGATGGGGGAAAATAAACTGATCATAGCAACTACATTAGTCAAACCATGTAGCCTAAACAACTAAAGTTCTGTCAAAAATTCCGGAAAATAAGCTTTTTTAATACTTGAAAATAATTGCTCGATTATAGTTTATTACCTAGTTTAAAATACTTAAAATCTAACCTGAGAATTTCATTGAAATCAAATTAGGAATAAAAAAGCCTTTTGGCTAGAGAATTTGCCTAAGAGAAATTTAAAGTCGGTCTAAAAGAATTTTATACTCTATGTTCCATAGAGGTAAAAAATTCAATTAAAAACTGTGCTAGCAAAACATTAAAACAAAATTTTCTGTTATAATTTGTTTTACTTTTTGGGTTCAGATCAATTGTAGTTAAACGTGGACCAGTGGGAGTTCTCTAGTTAGTTTTAATGATTATATTTGACACTGCTGTGAAACTTGACTTTTACTAAACAAATATTTTCATTGTAACTCGCTTTCCTTCAACATCGATGGTTAAATGAAACTTTTTTATATAAGTATTTACTGCACTTTGTTGCGACTTTTTAAAATGTATTCAGTTGCAATGAAATTTGCACACTTATAACTGTATTTTATGGCTGCAGAACGTCTTGAAGTATAGTTCACACCTATAGAAAATTCTATGACATAATATTAGTTGCAAATTCATAACTAGCTAAATGTGTTCTCCTTATACTCCCCTGTCTGAGGTACCCTTTTCATGTTTAAAAAGTTTACAATCCTTCAAATCCGTAACATATTAAATCTTTTTTACTCTTTTCTAGCATAAAATAATTGATTTCATTACTAAACTTATATTAGAATGAAGCATAATTTGAAAAGGAACATTTTTATCCCATAATTAAAACAGAATATTTTAATTTCATAGAAATTTTATTTGGTCAAGTATAAAAATATACAACTAATGAGATGTCATATTTACAATAGATGAAGGTGAAAAATTAAAAAATCCTATTTTGTTCAGTACTTCTTGTAAGGTGCGGGAGCGGGGTAGGCGGGCTTGGGGTACGCTGGGGCGGGAGCGTAAGGAGCGGGGGCGGGAGCGTAAGGAGCAGGGGCGGGAGCGTAAGGAGCAGGGGCGGGAGCGTAGGGCTTGGGGGCGGGGTAGGCGGGCTTAGGGGCGTAAGCTGGGGCGGGGGCGTATCCCTTGCCGGGCTCCTTGTGGACTACAGCCTGGAAGCCGTATCCGTCGTCGGAGTACTCGACGATCCTCTTGGTGCCGTCGGGCTCGTACAGCTCGTAGACTCCCTTGACGTAGTCACCGTCGCGCTCCTCCTTCTGGCTCTTGATGTCGTAGGTGCTGGCGTCGTTGACGGCGTATTCGAAGGCGTACTTGGGGTAGGCAGGCTCAGGCTCAGGGTACTTCGGGGCGTAGGGCTTAGGAGCGTAGGGGGCGGGCGCCGGAGCATAGGGGGCTGGCGCCGGAGCGTAGGGCTTGGGAGCGTAGGGGGCAGGACCGTACTGGGGGGCAGCCGAAGCTACAGCCAGCAGGCAGGTGGCGACGAAGACCTGCAAAACAAACAACAGAAATAATATTAAAAACTTTCGTCATGTATAATGTATGTTTTAGTTCACTTACATTGTGTTGACGTAGTTCTTGAATTCACTAAATGGTATGCACTCCTTTCGTGGTTCTGTGCATAACTCTATGTTTAAACTGAATTAATTTGCATTTTGTATTTTTTAATTCTTTACTTTTATTTCTGTAAGAAAACTTCATGTGACATAAATTGTTATTTAATTTGGAATAATTTGCCTTTTTTTTCCTAATGTTACCCAATCATAGTTCACTAATGTTTACGTTTTTAAATTAATGTCTCCGACGGAAAACTTATTTAGGTCGGTAAAATCGTTTCCTAACTACATGGTTTTATTTCTTACTTAATCATTTATTTTTTAGTTTTACTAATGTTTCAAACGGAATATATTTATTATAAAACGATACTTGTGATTTTAAGAGTGATTTAGCAGTTAACAGATGTGATAATTGCTAAGGATCACTTTAAAATCTTTAGCACAAAAAACTCAATTGCTGTTTGTTATTTAGTAATCCCAAAGTAATTGAAAACATCGTATAATAATATTCCTTATAATCCATTTTGGCTAGAAACATCATTTCTTATATCCAACCGATTTAGTTTTTACTACATATACGAATGATAAAATATTTCTTATTTAACTATCTTATAAACGTATGTTAGTCAATTAAGGAAATTTTTGCAGTGTGAGCAAATAATTTCATATTTATCAATCTAAAGTGAAATTGTATGATTTACTTGAGATCATTTTATAAGTTAATAATTTAGACTTTCATGCATAGAAGAATACCAGACGTACAATACGTTACAAAAAATAATAAATGTAGTGTTCATTACAATGGAACTCTCCCTGTGACGTTTTAAATCTTTAAAAAATACCAACTATTCCTTTCTTTAAAATTTATAATGTAATATGTAATACGAATGTAATAATTGGATGTAGAACTTTTTTACACTTTGCACCGAAACACATAAATGCACAGAATTGCTGTGAAAAAACGTCGATTTCTCGCTCGCCACTCGTATGAACAACTACGAATAAAAAATAATAAAAAAACGTTACAGAACTATAATTTCATTATTTTTAGTTGCCTTATAGCTCTGACTATTCGTAACAAGCAGCCTAATCATTTTTGGAATATGTTTAATTGTATTTGTTTATACTAAGATCCTATAGCTAGCACTGGTTTTCAACGGCGATATTCCTTATTGACACTAATATTCGCACTGATATCACTGGTATCACTACCCGAACCACGATCAAGCACTGTAACACTTTACCCACCTTGAAAGCCATGATCACAGTTGTGCGGTACCGTATGATAACCGGCTACAACGCCGGCTGGTATATATACTTAGGGCTTTAGGCGCCCCGTGGGGTGGGGAGGGGGCGCGGCCTTTCTACTGTGCGAAATTCAACCACGTGATTTTCACGTAGCAAGCCCGCGAGGACTTTGTATCTAGGTTAGTTAGAACATTTAAATATGCGATCTTGATTCGTCAGACAGTGGAGTCTGCGCACAATACGCTCTATACAGTATATCTGATCTTGATTTCTCAATCGTAACCAATTTACTTAGAGATGTTCGAAAATAAAATATTTTAAGTGATGTTATGTTTTCGTTCATGTTTGTTAAATTTTTTACTAAAAAAATGCTATATTGTATATTTATTCATTTTGGGCGTTTTAATAAATATATTTACTCTAGGATTTCTAAGAAATATTAACATTATATTAGATCCATTGTATCCAGCGAATGGATTTCCAAAAATCATTTTATTCTAGAGTTCTATATTGGGTTCCGCATTTTAACATTACGATGAAAGTTTGAAATTATACTCTTTCTTAAAGTAACTGTACATAATGTGGCTACATTTTCTCCATCATAACACATTTTGTCCAGAATCAGAGGTGATATAATAAGACTATTAAAGTATTTTGGAAATGTAAATGCCTTGAAAATTTTACGGATCGAAGAATGTCGAGTACAAGTGATTATTTTGTTCTTAATTGATCGTATTCGAGTAAGTTTGTTTGATTTATATACTTTTTGTTGATTCTTTTTTTATGGATAGCATTAAGGTCGAAACAATCCTTAAACTCAGCATTATGGTGCTGAATAGCGTGTGTTGCTGCCGGCTATTTGTTGTCTTTGTGCTTACCTGAAATGCGATGTTCAGTCACTCTAACCGTCTGGGAGGTTGAAGTGTGGCTGATGTATTATTTTGGGAAATGTTTACACGTTAGCTGGTAAACAGTTTAGTTTGATGGACAATTAATCTGTACAAATAACAGGTCCATCACAATACTATTAAATCTGTAAGACGTGCATATAATTTTGCATAACCCACAAAGTGTTTTTTTTTCATGCGTTACATCCGTTATTCTCTTGGACCTCCAACCTGATCATATATTTTTTATATATAGTAAATATATAATATATAATAGTAAATAAATATATTGCTTCTTACATTTTTGCACCGTGATGCTAATTCTATTGCAAAAAGTTCATCACAATAATATATTGAAATATTCTATGTATTAAGAACAAAAAATTATATTTATTTATGTAGGATAATACGTCAGTGTAATTAAAAAAATAAAAACATTTTAAACCGTACGCTTGCATGCGTTATTTTATTTCAAGGTCATACCGAGATTTTCTTGCTTAAAACTTGATTAATTTCATGCGTTTTTACATCGCGACCGAAATTTAGTAAACTGTACCATATAATTTTCCAACAGTTTAATGTTCATTTCGCAACGACAATCCAAATAGCGGCCAACGAGGTAGACAGTTGATGGAGGTCAGTGTCAGTGGCAGTAAACCACCTCAACTTCACCTTTCACCCACCAGGCGCGCCACCGCCGCCGCCTCGGCTGATTCAATATCTCACCCGCCTTACGTTCGGAGCGGCCGGCACGGCGAACACGTTGTAGATACCGTAGACCCATTGCACAACTCGCTCTCGATCGATATTAATGAATATTACTGATCGGTTTGCATTACGTGAGTCCCGTTTTATCAGTTGTTCATGTATAGTTGCAACGTTTTCTGCAATAAAACATGTTTTTGCGAACCTTAGCACGATCCCTGGTTATTTTGTAGGATTGTGATTAGTAGTTTATGCTATATCTACGTAAGCTTGTACTACAGATATACTATCTTGAGCTAGAATAAACATTTCTATTTACACTTATGGTGTATAGGCCTACCCATTATTTTCTTATGAACAGTCATTTGACACCTGTACATCATGTTATTCCACAGGGGTTCAAGGTTGTGGCGACCATTTACAGTAAATTTCGGAACAGAATTTCTAATTGCGACAACATTTTATCTTTAGGGATAAACTTATATTTATTAACATATTTACAGCAATTGTACACTTATGTTGCAGTGGGTTAAAGTTTTTTACTGTGTAGTAAAAACATTTTTAAAATTTGAGTTGCAACCATCTGAGCCTACGAAAACACAGACTTTAAGTGAATTTCCAATCCTAGGCGAATGCTTAGGTTCAACAAAATAGCAGTACTTTACAAAATAGTAGAAGGATTATTGAAGACATTAGAAGTAATGTGGTAAGCATTTTGCTTGTAAAACTGTGTTTCACAAAGTCCAATATAGGTTTATGCTTCAGTCTTAAATTTGTTCTTTGTAATTAATAAAGTTTAACATATAAAAAAACTTCTTGAACGAATTATTTATCTATTCAATCTTGCCGATCTAAATAATACTAAGTTTAGTGCAATGCAAATCAAGGTTTAAAATTTTGCGAGATGCAAATTTATTTTAAGAGTAACTCTTATTCATACATAAATGTACATAAATACATACAAATGTATTAAGTAATTTTCCCTGCACAGTGCACACCTTTGTGAACTTAAATGTTTATTGGATGACTTATTATGTAAGGAGGCAATAGCTTACTCTGTGATGAAACCCGTCTACAGTACCTTAGCAGAGGTTTTGGATCCACTCAATCATGCAATCACTGTTTATGATTTGATATTTAGCTGTTCCTGGCCACATGATATCATGGAGAAAGTAGACTGACCTCTTATGAAGTTACCGTAGTTGATTAGCTGGCCATCGTCATTTGTGACTCATTTGGACGTAAATCAAGGCTTCAATAAAGTAAATTGATTTTGCACCGTGTAGTTAGAGATTTCAAATTTATTTAGAAGATTTCATTTTCTTTTTTCGTTATTAGTGTATATTAGGTTTACAATCACAAAACTGGGTCTTTAAATCGGTGACGACACAATGCCCGAGGATTAGAGCAGATAAGGTTTGTCCTTGGTCTGGTTTTTCAATCGGATGCCGTTATTGGGATTTTATCCCCATCCGTCATAGTTTAGATAAATCTGTACCTAAAATGTTCTTGTTATAATACTTTCGACTATTAATCGGTTTCTGTTAACAAAGTAGCATCACTAACTCTGCATCAGTTAATATATTTCAGAACAAACTTTAACTGATTTAGTATATTACGATAGTTACCACTCAAATTCATTCAAAATGTAATGTCTCAATTCTTGCGTTATCACTAATAATTAGACTAGAAAATATGTGGCAGGGTTTAAAAGAATACAAACTTTTGAAATAAACTTCCTATACCTACCTCTTGATTTAGTGGATACCCCCGTTAATTTATTCACAGCAGCCCTACTCAACATTATGAGATACAAGCTTTATTTTTGCCAGGGCGTGTTTGTTTATTAATTTATATTGTCAATTATATAATCAATTAAAGTATATAACTTAAATTATCTAAATAAACTCACAGAAATACAATCAGTCCGTCAATTTACTTTAAATAAGTAAAGGAGATTATTCAAAATTACGTTTTTGTGTTAAAAACATATTAGCTACCAACTCGTCAATTATGATTTTTCGTCTATTAACCTGGTTTTTCGAGCAGTAGGAAATGTTTGAATTTGAGTCATAATTAGTTGGATAATATTTAATCACGTGAGTGCACTTATTTCACGAAACATAAACTTCAAAAACAAATTTCGCTCAATTTGACCAATTTTTAAACAAGCGATTCCCCTCTTGCCTCACAAATACTCTTTAGCTATGAAAACCATTATCTCATTTATTCAAATCGTAAATGAAAGCCCTCACAATTAAACCAAACTGTTCATACATATTGTCTAGCTTTTAGCGAATTTCCCATTGGGAATAAGCTATTACCGTAGGTCTCATGGTAAGACCTAAGCCCGGGACCATGTTACTTTTTCGTTTTGAGGTGCCCAGAGACAAAAAATAATAGTCATTAAAATTTTTATATATGTATATATATATATATATATATGTATATATATATATGTGTCCCTAGACACGATAACTCTCGTAAAAATGGTCCGATCGACACCAAATTTGGTAGAGATGTGTAATCCTACGTTTATTCGGATGAGTTCGAAAACCAGACATATCAACCCACCGGAAGGGGTAGTTTTGGGGGGTTTTGTACCCCAAAAATGGGTTTTTCGCATTTTACATGTGTAAATTTTAAAAATTTTTAATTTTTATTTTGACCATTGGATTTAGCTAAAAAAAACACACAATTTAGTATCTTGAAGCTTTGCTCTAACTCTATTGGTTACCGAGATATTACAAAGTCTAAAGACAGTACATTGTCTTTTGGGGCTCCAATGTTAATCTTATGGAGAATAAGGATGTGTCAATATTTCACTTATTAACCAATATTTTCGGATGAAACTTGGTATTTAGCTTCATTTGGTTGAGATTCATCCATTTAAGGTAAAAAATCGTGGTTTTTGTACTTATCATGGCAGCAAACCTGCACACTCTTTTCCCATGTTAATCATATGGAAAATAGGCAAACTCTTTTATTTATGGACAGATATTGATGAAACTTACTATACGGCTTTATATGGTCGAAATAAATTTTTTCTATGCTAAAAACCTACTTTTAGTGTCCCCCATGGCAGCATACCTGCATACTCTTTCCCTATATTTATCTTAAGGAGAATAGACATTTATTTCCCTATTTATGAGCACGTGATGAAATTGTGTTTACAAGTTTAGCTGGTCAAAATTAATATTACTAATTTGGAAATTCGCTGAGTACGCAGGTCTGCTGCGACGGGGGGTATTTTCTTAATTTGTTTATCATTCTTTGTTGCTTTACATTTCAACTATAATTTTTTCTTAAACTTTATTTATCGATTTCCATAAATTGGATATTTTACACAAACCTTGATTTAATTCATGCATATATCTTAGAAATTTCCGAATCTGTTGCTTATAGTGTACCACATCAATAATGTAACACAACTGGGGAAATCCCTAACTGATTTAGAAATTTCTGCTAAATCAGAATTGAAAAGTCTGAGTTAGTTTTTAATAGATCGTAATTTAACACTCAATTTTAGTAAAACAAATTTTATTTTTTCAAATCAAAAAGAGACAAAATGATAATAGCTATTTGTGTATTAAGAGCGCAAATAACGTCATTGCCGCTCGAGAATGTAGTTGGCCGCACGAAGCGTCAGCTGAGTGCGGCCAAACATTTCGAGAGCGGCAATGACTATTTGTGCTCATAATACACACAATATTTTTCCTACCACCATAATTACAACCGATTAAATGTATTTAATAAACGTACACAATTATATCAACTTTAAATTTAACTTCATTAACTTTCATTAACGTAATAACTGTAATAAATCGTAATCACTTGCATAGATGTTTAACCGGAAGTTAATGTTATCAAAATACTGACCGTGAAATCAGATGATTCAGAGCAAAGCAACTACAATTAATTTGTAATAATTATGGTGATTGTCATGTGGTTTCTGATCAATAGAAACTAGTCTGTGTTGTGACGTCACCTTCTTTACCGTTCTAACCTATTGTAGATTTAAAATAACCTTGATTTAGCGTGCGCCAATGTTTCATTACCGCTCTAGAGCGGAAAAGGACCGGAAAACGGAAATGAACTGTTTTGCGTAGGATTACAGCTGTGGCAATGTGATTATTTCCATGCAGTGGTAGGAAAAAGTATAAAGTTAACTATTGATAAAAATTACATTGCTCAAGTTAAGACCTCAAAATTATTGGGTCTAACAATTGATAAAAATTTAAGCTGGAATAACCATATTGAATATTTAACAAAAAGCTCAATTTTGGTCTATTTGTCCTAAGAACAATCTTTGTGATAAATCATATCTTAAAATGGTATATCATGCTCATATTGAATCACATATCAACTATGGATTCAACTTTTTTAGAAAACTCCCTAACTTTTTAAAAAATGAAAAAGACAAATAAAAACGCATGAAAAACTTGAAGGCATTCTTACTTGACCTTGCACCTTACAGTATAGAATAGTTAGGCCTATTTCAATTTTTGAATAACGTATAGTATTTTGTAAAGTAAAATGTTTCTTATTGCTAATATCGGTAGTAAGTTACAATATACTTGACACTATTCATGTATAAATTGTATACAGTATGATGAATGAAGGCTTTTTGAATCTTGAATCATCAATATTAGTTTTCCAATTTCAGAAATATGTATTATTTTAGTTTACTGAAAGTTAAGTTAAAGTCACTTGACTTGTAGGGGTCTGTACACTATTGGATCATAAATTCCACTTTATACGTAATATCGTCTTGAAGTTCATATCAGTAATTTTAAAGTTTGTTATTTGCATAAATGATTTCAGCAAGATAAGCATATTAAAATAAGGAAATAAACAATCCACCAGGGACAACGTTTGTTTCATTGCTCTTGTCTACTTTTAGAAACCCGTGTTACGAATACATAAAATTCTGAGTTCGTCTCATATTATTAGAATATCTATATTGTTTTAAAAGAACTGGTTGCTTTTGTTTGACCTCGGTCAATTAAAAAAAAATGTACGATACTATTATTCACTTCAAATTAACCGTTTTCAATTTTATTTGAACGAACCAAAATTTAAGAAGCTCTGAGTTTCGTTTAAATATTTGTAAGAGTTTTTTCCTGAATAGAGAAAGAACAATAAAATAACCACTTATACTGAACGATATTGGTCAAATTGTTTCTGTTGTGATCATGTTAATCGCTGACTTGTGGAATGAATAGTGGGGAATGAATTTTAAAATAGTTTTTATATTCAGTCCCTGTAAGGACGTGCTATCTATATTTTGGTAAGTTTATTTATTAATTTAAGAGTGGACTACCTTTAAAGTTTTCTTCAATAGGATGACGAGCTCTTGGTGTGAACTAAATTTCTTGGAATAATACAGACAAGTAAAAATCCAATTTTTACAATTTGTTAGAACTTAAAATCCAATCTAAAAAAAACTATTTAGATAGAATTCTTTCTCAAAACGTATCATTTTTACCATTTGCTTTACAAATAATATCCCCATTATGGTTTTTGTTCACATAACCCAAGTCTTTTTGCAACTTATGTAAAACATGTGTAAAACTGCCTTTAGATAATAAAGTTTAGTGTCTAAAAGGTTAAAAATATTTATTTACATTTGTCTATTTATGTAGAACAATACTTTAACTTTTGAAAATTAATAATATTTCTCCTTGATTTCACAACACAGTTCAACAGTTTATATAGTTTAAAGGTTATATTAAATTTTAATGTAATATTACTTGGTATGGAGCATTTCGGAATGAAGCAAAGTGAACCAAGAATTGTAGAAAGAAAATTCTTTTGCTATGAAGGGACAATTGAGGACACTTTGGTAATTTTATAGAAAATGTATTTGGTCATGTATAAAAATATACAACTAATGAGATGTCATATATACAGGAAATGGAGATGAATGGAACTAGTTTATCACGGTTCTAGTACTTCTTGTAAGGCGCGGGAGCGGGGTAGGCGGGCTTGGGGTACGCTGGGGCGGGAGCGTAAGGAGCGGGGGCGGGAGCGTAAGGGGCGGGGGCGGGAGCGTAAGGAGCAGGGGCGGGTGCGTAGGGCTTGGGAGCATAGGCGGGCTTAGGGGCGTAAGCCGGGGCAGGGGCGTATCCCTTGCCGGGCTCCTTGTGGACTACAGCCTGGAAGCCGTATCCGTCGTCGGAGTACTCGACGATCCTCTTGGAACCGTCGGGCTCGTACAGCTCGTAGACTCCCTTGACGTAGTCTCCGTCACGCTCTTCGTGCTGGCTCTTGATGTCGTAGGTGTGCTCGTCGTTTACGGCGTAGTCGAAAGCGTACTTGGGGTAGGCAGGCTCAGGCTCGGGGTACTTCGGAGCGTAGGACTTGGCGGCGTAGGGAGCGGGGGCGGGGGCGTACGGGGCAGGGGCAGGAGCGTAGGGCTTGGGAGCGTAAGGGGCAGGGGCGGGAGCGTAGGGCTTGGGGGCGTAGGGGGCAGGTCCGTACTGGGGCGCAGCGGCGGCGACGGCCAGCAGGCAGGCAGCGGCGAAAACCTGTCGACAGAACCGATAAGGAGTCATTTACTATCTGTCACAAACTTGTCAACTATTCTAATTATATGAATAATAATCCCCCATTATTATTTCGAATGAAGCAATGCACAACTTGTGATTATAAACAGAAAATGAACCGATAGTTGAATTAAGTGGTACCCTCATCAATGACAATGTTAATAAAAAATCTCGAGAAAATAGTCACCTACATTAAAAGCATTTGACAATCTACGATTCTCCCAGAAGTGGCATAACACTAAATTTGAGCATTTTACTCGTTTTAAGCTTAAAAAACATTTCCCTTCATACTAGTGTACTCAAGTTTAAAAATCATTTACTTTACCTTTTCTACTGGTTTACCGTTTTTAAAATCTCCCCCTTAACAAAATCAATGTTAATATTACAATCCAAACAATATAGCCTATTAAAATTCAAAATTACAAATGCAAACATTGTTGACACTAATCAAAATCAAATGTACTAATTTGTCATTTTCTAAGATACGAAATTCTTTGAGGTCAAGAGTATTTATTGATTACTATTAAATAAGTGCAATTAAATTTGAACCATTCCTTATCTTTCTATTTAAAACATTTTTATATGTAAGTCTTTTTTTTTAGTTTGTAGCTTGAATAACTAAATCTCAATATAGATCTTAAATACAAAAATTACTGTATTCAGAGATTTTAGTAACACGTGTAGGGCCTATATGTTGCGAGTGTCTTTAACAATTCATAATATGGTTTCAGGAAATGCCTTGTAGTGAAAGAATTTTTATTTTAATTTGAATTTTCTAGATAAGCTGTTTATATTTTATATTTTAATCTTTTATAAATATATTTGTCAATTAAGTTATCACTATCACCAGTAGTCTAAATAAACTAGACACGTGTTAGTTTAATTACTGTAAACTATACATTTATTCAAGTTTTTTTTAATTAGCATTAATGTTTTGTAAAGACAATGAAATAATGTTAAAATGAGGTTCTGTGTGCCGATAGTTGAAATTGCACATGCTGCTATGGCAAGAAAACTAAATAAATTCAGTTCAAATAGATTGAGTTACTCGCTAGAAACAGCACGCTGAAGAAGGCCAAATTATTATTTTATTTTTATTTTTCATTAACAAGTTTAAGTTTTTACCATGGTAATCGATCTAAGTTTGTTATAGCTACTTTTAGCAACCAGGCTATATGAGTTTTTCATTGGCTAGTATCAAACAGCAACCATATAATGAAATTACATTCTATTTTCTCTGGTATTGTTTTATTCACTTTTATTACATTCAGTTCACTTTTGTTTTTTTTTTAATATATTTTAATAAAAAATAATTCCCTCAGTTACTACTTCAAAGTATATGTTCAAGTTAAACAATCGTAAATAATAAAAGCATAAAAAGCGTAAATTTCAAAAGTTATTTAAAAATAAAAAAATTAACATTTACCTCACTCAAAACTATATTTGCACTTATAGGCCTACTGTATTAAGTTTTATCCATGAATTCCATAAAGTACGAAAGAGTCCTCTGTGTTTTACTTTGCGTTTTAGGTCAAACATTGTAAGTTTTAATCTGTGAGGTGTGTAAGATGTGGGTTGGCAATTCAAAACTAGAACTCGTCTATCGTAGACTCCAAATTTTAAGCAGTAATAGAAAACTGTTAGATTACAGCATAATTCTGAGGCCTCTAAAATTACTCCATTACGTTAATATACGTTAATATCAAATAACTCTTATATTATATATTCTTATATGATAAACTTATGACAAAATGACAGCGATCGCGAAACACTTATGGAGCAAAATCACAGGTAACACTTTGATCACAGAACGAAGCACTGAAGCACTGTAACACTCCACCCACCTTGAAAGCCATGATCACAGTTGTGCAGTACCGTATGATACCCGGCTACAACGCCGGCCGGTATATATACTTAGGGCTTTAGGCGCCCCGTGGGGTGGGGAGGGGGCGCGGGCCCGGCCTTTCTAACAGTGCGAAATTCTTTGCACGTGCTCCGAACCCGGCGGCAAGGTCAATCCAAAACTAGGTTGCCGAATTTGAATATCAATCACTAGTTTTGAGTTGAGTTTTTTCGGTGACCAATTAGGGTTTCTAGGATACCTGATGAATCTATCCATTCATTTTACTGCCGCATAGTTGGAATGGTGAGATCATGGTGCTAAATCGTCCCCCTCCCCGCCCCTAAGTGTGTGTAGTACCGCCCCTCGCCGCCAAGGCGCGCTCCCGTCCGTCGGTCGGTCAGGCCCGGTTCGGTCCCCTGGGGCGATCACATTCTATGTTATTGTGTCACAATAATGTTGTGGTAAACTTCATTTGCTGACGCAATATCGCTCGCATTGCCTCGAGCGGTGCATATGCTACGTCAGCCTTATCGGGAATCTGGATCATTTTTTCGCCAATTTTGGAATCAAAGCAAAAAATAATTCATCGTAGGATCCTTGCTTGAATTCAAATGTTTCTTGTAACACAAATATTACTCGTACATTTTAATTTGGAGTCCTGATCTCAATATGATACCTGTACCCACTGAGACATAACGACTTAAAAGACATAAGTTCGTATCTGCCAATAGCATTCCTCTGCAGAACACTAAACTCATCTGCAATGCGGGACCCATCAGCATTCTCGTATAACCGCTGTGTAAATCTTGTGTATATTGGAAAATTTTTTGCTGAACACCAAGTTTCCGGATTGTGTATAAACCTCTTCAGGAGTAACCTAAATTAAGTAGGTTTGCCGTAATTTCCACAACGAATTAAAACACACAGCCACTATATAGCATATTTTTTTAACATATTGTACCACTCCTCTCATCCTTAATTAGATGTCTATACATGTTTAAATGGGAGTTTCCTAAAACGGTTAATCGGATTTTGTGGGCCGATATACACTAGTCGTTTTATTTACTGAACATAATCCC
Organism: Neoaliturus tenellus; assembly: GCA_030545055.2. Lineage (NCBI taxonomy): Eukaryota > Metazoa > Arthropoda > Insecta > Hemiptera > Cicadellidae > Neoaliturus > Neoaliturus tenellus. The sequence continues at coordinate 198,756,518 of CM061532.1, read as the reverse complement.
TTGGGATTTTTCCATCAGTGTACGAGAGTACTTTACGGAATGTTCCTATATCAGAAAAAATCATTATGGGGAAAAGACTGAAAAACTTATGATCTCCTTTCTTCAGATATCCAACGGAGTTCTGGAAATAGCATATCGATCAATCTAACGTACTAAAATAATCACTCCAAAATTTATGAACATCCAATGAACATAAATTTAATACTAATGTATTTTATGTTGTCGTGGTGTTCAACCGGGCGTGCATCAACTGCGCAAATTGACCTGAGCCAGGTAGCCAGGGATGCACAACTGCGCGAAAAGCTCCAACTGACGACCAGAGAATTGTATTAACTGCGCGAAATTTCAGTATCATATCATGAGACAACATAGGGTTTTAATTTACAAATTAGATAAATTTTACATTAGGGCCTATATGAAAATTAAACGAAAAACTAAAATATGTTTATTACTGTTTTTTACTTGGTTCATGGTGAAAAGCTCATAGTAGGCCGCTCGTCCTTACCAACTGCCTTCTTCTTGAGGCTATGGATAAATTTGTTGGTAGTAAATCTGTTTACCCGATAAAGCGGAGTAGCTTCATGGTTATGTTCGTTTCCATGACCGGAGGATAAATTCTTAAATTTAAATTTAAATCTAGTTCCCATACGGATATATTATCATACTCTGACGATTTAAAAACTCTTTTAAACCTGTATCCCGTATCCGGCCTTAATTATTAAATTTTATACTCTTTCACTGATAAATTTCTCCGTAAAAAAATATATGTCCAAAATATTTCCACTATATTTAACAACAAATATAATTGAGCACACATTTATAAAGAAAACAACAAACTATTTACAATTAGCACACTTTCAAAAAAACATATATTTACAAAAAATCCAAAGCAACGTGGTTGATGTTGCCCTTTGAAAACTACACCGTAACAGACCGAAATAACTAATAAAGTAACATGAGCAGTGGAGTTTAGAAAATCACTGAAACATATGAATGCTAGTGCCAAAGCCAAGAGTTTGACCATACACTTTGTGATACGGGAGGTTGTGATTACCTGTAAACTAGGAGATTTATTCCTCCGCCAACTACCGTATACCTGGCTCGGGCTTCGCGCAGTTGATGCAAATCGAAGGAATTTTTCGCGCAATTGATATGCGACCGTTCAACCATTATACGGGTAATGAGGCCTATAAATGTGTTACGAGATGGGATGTTGTCAGTTGTATTCTCCGTAGTGTATGCAACGAATGCATTCAGCCTTCGTAATACAATAGATGCGAATAAACTACAAACACCACTGCTCCTTAAAGGAAAATAACTCTGAATAATTTATTCAATTCCTTAAGTTATAATTTTGATACAATTTTTTAACAATACAACCTTAGATACAAACATTGTTGTGGTAAAATTATCATGTTGTATTTAACGCTCGTGTTTAATACATAAAATTATTTGCAACAATTACTCAACGAACCCAATTCACACCTGTTACTCATTCAAGCCCAATATTGGACACTGGTTATTTTGGCAGTTTTCCATAAATGGCATCACTCTAGTGACCCAAAGTAGACCTGTCACGTGACGCAACCTTTGGAGCCCACGAGAGGCTGTAATTTGTTGGGCGATTTTCACCAAACCTGTTGGTGAAATCGGAATTTTCTCATCAGTATTTTTTGTCCAATATTTTACAACCGGTGTTGACAGCTTCTTTTGGGAGCTCGCCCAAAAAGCGAGACTATTCTTTCTTCAAATTATGAGAATCCCCAACAAATTTGTAATATCCAGGCAAATTATTCAGTTGTAGTTTTTTTCAACAATGTTTGTGTTCTTACGGCAAAATTTTATCTTTTTTAATTGCAAAACATTTACCAACAGATGTAGTTGCTGGTAGTTTAATCGAGTATGTTATTCCTTATACAATATTGCATTTTAAATAAAACGAAACATTCAATACCTTTCTATTTATTTTAAACTAGATGACCCGACAGACGTTGTCCTGTCGTTAATGTGAATATTAAATTTGAAATGGAATAAATAACAATAAATATACATAAAAAAACAAACTCGTTTTATTGTAATGCTTTTTGGTATACAACATTATTAGTCTTGTTTTCTGGTGCATAAATAAATAAGTTTGATGGGTTTCCGACACGGGAACAGGCGACATAGAGTTGGCCATGTGAAAAGCATGGATTTTCCAAATTGATGCCACAAACACTCAACGACTGCCCTTGCGATTTATTTATCGACATAGCAAATGCAAGTCGTACTGGAAATTGCAACCGCTTAAAGTCAAATGGCATGTCGTTTGGAATCATAGGGATCCGTGGAATCAACACGTCTTCGCCTCTGTACTTCCCTTGTAATATTGTGGCTTCGATGACATTGTTCATTAAACTTTTTACTGTAAGCCGAGTGCCATTACAAAGGCGTGGCTGGCTTATGTTCCTCAACATGATGATTGCCGACCCCACTTTTAATTGAAGATCGTGAGGTGGTAATCCCGGCAATTCAAGTGAATTTAAAAACTCTGTTGGATAATTAACAATATCATCTTGGTTAATAACAGAATCAACAGATTTGTATGTCACCAATCCACTGGGTATCTTATTTTGAATATTAATATTAATTTCTTTGACATCAACATTTTTTGCAGCTAAAATAACTCGTCCACTTAACCAAACATGATTCCTGTAGTTTTCAACTATGTTTGGGAACACCATCTCGATAAGTTCGTTTGTTGATTTTGTAAAGTTACAAAAATTGGCAGGGAATGTAATGCACCCAGACAATGGGTCAACAGGTATTTTACCATTTCCAATTTCTAGCAATTGTTTGGAAAAGACTTTGCCAGATTGATCGTTCTGTAACTCTACTCGCATGTTATTATTTAATTTGAGTGTTTTGACGTGTTTCCATAAAATGGACGACTTCAAACATGCGTTAATTTCGTCAGCTGGCGTTGATCTTGGAATCACTGGCAAAGTTTGTCTAAAATCTCCTGCTAATAGAATCATCGCTCCACCAAATAGATTTTGGTTGTTTCGCAAATCTTGCATCGTGCGGTCTAACGCCTCTAAAGATTTTTTGTGTGCCATTGTACATTCATCCCAAACGATCAATTTGCTTTCCTGCAACACTTCGGCCATCGCAGAATTCCTCGAAAGGTTGCACGTTGGAGTTTCAATAGTTTTCATATTCAAAGGCAACTTAAGTGCTGAATGAGCTGTTCGACCACCTTCCAGCAACGTAGCTGCAATGCCTGATGAAGCAAGTGCAAGTGCAATTCTATTTTGCGATCGGATTGTTGCCAAAATTAATGAGATTAAAAAAGTTTTCCCAGTTCCTCCAGGAGCATCTAAGAAAAAGATTCCACCGGTTTCATTGTTCACTGCGTTCATAAGGGTATCATAGACATATTTTTGTTGTTGATTTAAAAGTGGGATTTTTCTCTGAACGGTTTCTCTTAATGCCTCGGAATCGTATTGAGTTTCACGCCTCAACTCTTGATTAAATGCATCGTGCATTGGGCGGTTGGGCGTTATCATTCCTAAATGTATCAATCTTTTGTTGGCAATCTGCAAGCACATGTCCTCAATTAAAATTAATGCTTCATTATGAATTTCTTCGTTTATTTGCAAGTCTTCATTTGTTATTCTAAGTCGCATCTGATGCAATATATCTTCAGCCATATGATCCTTATATTTGTTCCATAGATCAATGGGGTTTGATGGGAAGCATGTAGACAAAATTATAGAAAACAATGTCCGTATCTGTTTAGCATTTGACGAAATCACTGCATCTTCAAGTGTGTTGTCCCAGTGAGTATCATTCTCTAGCAATCCCAAATGTTGACAGGCTTCTCTGTATGTGGCACACAATACACCATTAATAGTTCGTAGATGTTGGAATGATGTTGGGCCACGAACATTGACTAACAATAAACGCAAATAAAAACACTCGTCTTGGCTTGGATGGACTGTATAAAGACGTCCAAGTGCATCGGTGGAAAACATGTGTGGATAGCCTGGAACTGGTTTTCCTTGTTTACGTCGTTGAAATTTCTTTGAGGATTTATTCCAGACATAATATCTTGGCATTTCAGAGTAGAGCAGCGTCCGGGCAAATTCATCATTCTGGCACATTTCAAAGAAGCTGGTCAATGTTGTTGGTGGTGGTCTGTCAGCTCTTTGTAAAACATTCTCCGCCGTAAAGTACACTCTTTGGCCGTTTTCCAAATGTACAGCCAAGTGAACAACAGTGGGGTGTCTTTCATGGATAGCAAATGAAAAAATACGCCACATAGCTTCGTTACTGCTAACATAGCGGCCCATTTGAAATTGGGTGATTTCATCGTTGGAATTTTCGGCAGCAACTCCAAATACAGCCATGTCACTACCTTTGTTCACATATTTACAAATGTATTTAATAGATTTTACTGAATGGCAATATTCAACATTTATATGTGCTCTATATGTCTTAGAAAGTAAAGGCGAAAACGGAATAACCCAACGATTATCTACTTCAATGTCATTTTGGTTCAATTTCACTGTTGTTGTCCTCCCGTTATCATTAGTGGATCGGCGGCGATAAAGTGGATAACCATCATTACCAGTAATTGTTTCCGGTATTAATTGTCTTGGATATCGCTTTGAACATTTTCCGTCAATCATACACGGAGAATTGGGATTTGACATTCCACAGGGACCATGAATCATATTTTTTGTAACAACCTCATGTAAGAGTGGGTCTTCTTCATGATCGGGAATTTCTGCTGATATTACGGCATCGATTTCATTCGGTCTTATTTTCTCAACCAACCAAATAAGGATGTGTGCGTGTGGTAATCCGCGTTTTTGCCATTCTACGGAATACATCCAACAGCATGTTTCGCCAAACACGCAATGCTTAACAATGAAATCCATGAGTGATTTTAGTTTTTGTTTAAAAACCCTTGCGGTTATGTCGGGACGATCAATGGAAGATTGGCCAGGAAGTAGTTCTTGTATTATTTCTGTCCACTTTGGATTGCACGTGAACGTGATAAACAAATCAGGGGTGCCATAATGACGTACATAGGTCATGGCATCCTGCGCATATTCATGCATATGTCGCGGACTTCCGACATATGTTGCTGGGAGAATAGTAATTCTGCCGACATTCTGTGCATTTCCGTCAGCATTGACGGCATCACGAAGATGAATGTATTCCTCAGAACGGAGTTTTGCCTGGTTCAACCTGATAAACGTCAATCGCTCAGTTTCAATTTTGACGTACATATCCACAGCATATTGGTGAAATAAACGTCTACATTTCAAGATGTGATTGTCTTCATTTTCCCGAATCATCAGTCGGTATGAATAATAATTCATTGAACTAACCTTTTTGTTAGTTTCGGCGCCTGTAGCTGGATTTATCATCCTCATTGAAAAATCATAACCATCTTCTCCTTGCCAAAACAGGATAGGGTATTGTAGGGCATCATACGATCGATGTGTTTCGTACACTCGCTGAAGTTGATTGTTTCGCCGATGTAAAACAATATCTCGGTTGTCTAGATTTTCACCCACGACAACAATAGCCACTTCATCAATTTTCGGCGCGTTGAAACGTCTTGCATGTTGTCCTGCAGGGGTCTTATCAGCTCTAATAACAATTTTGTGGTCATCAGATGGCATGCGCTCTAATGCGGTCTTAAACAATACTACCAATTCGTTGTGTTGATGTAAAAATGTTTGTAGTTGTTCCACAATTGATCTTTTCACAGAATTGTTGTGTGCACAACGCTGATTGACTTGCCTAGCTGAATCATCAATAAAATAAATTTGTAAAAATTTGTGGTCACTATCTTGAGTTGGCAATAAGGAGCCTGTCCGGTGATATATTTGACCCTGAATTTTGAAAGTTGGCATAAATTGATCTCGAATAACTCTTGTTGCACCAAACGAAGTCATTTGAAAGCAATTATTGTATTGTTGTATATGAGACAAAAAGTGTTTAGAATCTGGCCCGACTCCAGAAACCAATGAGTGTAGTGGCTCTGGTGGTGGTACCAATGGTGTCAATTTGATTTGGCCACTGACGCAACACAATCCAGGTGATTCATTTTTAAACTTAAATGCCTTGCAATGTGGACAAACAACGTTCATTGATCCAATAGTTACGATCTGTAGTAAACTATAAGCAATTGCTACGTTATAATTGAAGGCGGCTCGATGAGGATTAAATACATTTCTAGGTCTATCTTGATGTCGGCGATTCCTTTGAATATCATTTTTCACCTCACGTTGACTTATTCGTACATTTCTAGCATGTACAGCATGTCGAGTTCTGCGGCCTAAGTTAGCACGTCTGATTGGTGGCATTATAACAAACAAATACGGTATTTTTCTTTTGTGATTGTAATTAAAACTAATTGCCTTGGTTAAAAATGACTTTACACGACAAACATTAAAATGTAAACAAATAAACACATGATTTTTTTAACTCATTTAAATCTTAGTATTTCTTACATATGATGAAACCAAATGGCATTAGAAATTTTCAAATATCAGGTGCTGCCATATAGCGGATACATTGTTAATGGTTTGGGATAAGACTACAGGAGAACGTTGTCCTACAAATCCTTATATTAATGATTTATTTGTTCACGAATTATAAAAATAAACCTTTTTCTCATTTGGGGAAATCCTTTCACCATATACTAAGTATGTTATGTTTCATTAAATGCATTTGATTAATCATGATAGTTTCTTTGTAATTGGAAACTATCTCTTTTGTATCTCACAGTTTAATAAAAGCATTTTCCACCAATGCTAATTTAAAGGCATTTTTTATAATTTTTAAAGTCAAATTACTAAATAATGGTTGGGTGGATTAAAAATTTTCTTTCACACAAACCTTCCCCTGGCATTAAGGAACACAACAAAAAAAGAATCGTTCAATTTGGTGCACTCGTTCTTGAGTTATGGAGTCCCATCAAAAAAAGGGATTGTGATTTATTTATATAGATTGTTTTCGCCTGAAACCAACCTTCCCATGTTTATTTTTAAAACTTTTTTAAAGTTGTGCCTCGTTCTAAAAATAATATTTTGCGCTTTTAATTAGGTAGTTTAGAAATTATGGTTTAAAATGTTAATTTAACATTTCTTTAAAATGTTATACTTAACAGACATGTTCTTCCGGACGGAAAGAAAGAACCTAATTGCAGTTGAACAAGTTTTAGATCATTTGTATGTATATTAAATATATTTTAAAAACCCGAGCACACGAAATTCACGTACGTAAATAGTGTAATGATAGTAATGCGATGTAACGGTCTACATTGAGCTCTGAAATAAGTTGTCATTGAGTTTCAGCCCTTTTCTTTTAAAAAAGTGACATGCCCAGTTATTGAAAAATCCCCGAAACACTAAGTATTTTTTATTTGTAATCTACAATATTCTTAAATATTGTTTTGCTCCATAACAGTACAGTGAGTGCCCCACAAATATGATACAAAATATGCAAGTATAACTTCTAGTGAAAGCTGATTAGAAAAACTTTTATATCAGTAATATTTTTTTAATGAAGTAATTATCTTTTTGGAAATTGAGTTATAATCTAATACACAGGCAAAATTAATTTGAATATTTAAATGCTTCTTTTTAAGAGCCTACAAATATAATTCGAAGACCGGTCGAAACGACTAAAACCAACATAGTGATGCCACGTTTGAGAACTTAATTGGCTATTTACAAAATGTGCTATTGATTAGACATTCGGATTGTTTCCAATCATCCAAACTGTTTCTTGTGATTCAAATTGACAGCCCGTTTCGCTTTTATGATTTAAATCGCGGCCTTCGTTGTCTAATGGTCCACTTGCTGCGGCATATGTAACAGCTGCAACAATCGCGCCTATACATGTCAACCGATAGTGTTAACCTTTAAACCGCCTCGTGATACAGATCGACCAGCCCTTTGATGCCAACCGAACTATTGTTTGAGTGAGACTATTGTTCACACAATTACTAGTTATTTAAGATCCTTTCATCTCGCACAAGTCAGTGGTTCAGACCGACATTGAGAGCAAGGTTGACACCAGAAATGGTTCGAGTTACGATCATCATACTGATATACTGTTGAAAAGATAAATACTGCCCATCAAGTAAAATTTTGAAAGATTATTAATTTAACAACCAAAAACAAAATATCATCCTTTATCGCCACTTGTGCAGTTAACCCTTGATATATTAAACCTCATTATATCGAACCCTTCGATGTAACGAAGTTTCCCCATTTCCCTTGAATCTGCCTATCAATCCTATGTTATTTATACTTCAGTATATCGTAGGATTATCCAGGATAACTTCAATATATCGAACTTTAGTAGGGCCGACACACAACCTAAGAACCTCTACACATCGAAGTTTTGATTACAAAACCTCAACATATCGAAGTTATATAAAATGAACACGCAATTGAATCATCGAGATTGTCCATTTTCTTTCTCATTGCCAGACACATAAAAGACTTTGCCTTGTCTTGTGCGCATGCTCCACTGTTTGCAGCGATGTTCTTGTTTCGCCGCGTTTGCGGTTAATTGATTATTTCCCGGGAACATGAGCGCTATTTACCGATGACTTTATAGCGGCTTTATGGGCTATAACAAACTATTATCATATATTTCAAATCACAAGACCAATTTTTACCAGTAAAAAAAGGAAATTTTCGTTTGTTCAGCCAAGCAACCATGAGGCATTCTGGGCTGTGGTTCGTGAACGGTAATGACCAATCCAATTCCCGAGATGCAACCATTGTGTTAGTGTTATGCCATTTATTACAGAAATTGTGTTTAAGTGTCCATGAACGTGTGTATCTATTACGGTAGTGTGAATGGTACCGAGTACGGACAAACAGTTCGTGACAAAAACTCCATGGAAGGTTTTAAAAAGAACTTATAGTTACAATAAACTTTTATTCTTCTATGCACTGGCAAAATGTAAGTTTTTAATCAAAGTAAAACTGAATTTATTCCTTAATCGTTTGGTTTTATTACTTGTAATTTTATGGGTGGTCGTCGTAAACCTCTGTATATCGAAGACAGCCAAGAATCACCTCGATATAACGAACCTCGGTACATCGATGACCTTGATATTTTGAAGTTTTCACACTCCCCTTCAGCTTTTGATATATTGAAGTTCCACTTTACTACGTTCATGTGTAATATACAGCATTGACGAGATAATACTGATCGATATTTTGTTACTCAAGTCTGTTCCTGTTGAGGTTCTGTGGATTGTGAAATGTATTTGGAATGATTAAATGTTAAATTATAAAATTGGGTGTCTTAATTATTTAATTCCAACTTACCTGATAACTATCAGACTTAAATTTAAATTTTTTATTATTATTTCCAACTCGGTTTCTGCGTTGACCCAGAGTGGTTGAACAGCGAACAAACATGTAAATTCTCGTCGGACCGTAGACAATGACATGTAGCGGTGTGCAAGCAGGGCGGGGCCACGGTGTTTGCGTTATGCCCCTATAAGTTCACCCGTTTAGCCTCCGACCCTGTTTTGTATGCGGCTGACATACGGCATGAGGTTGAAAACTCTACAAGTCGAAAATACTAGCCATTGCAAAATGCTCGGTTTATGTACCTATCTGAATCGGCATCGGTTTATGGGCGAACCCGCCGCCGCATTATATAACTTGCACTGTTTTATTGCAGAATGGGAATAATGAGCTCGCCGGGCGGTCCGCCGAACCCGTCCCTCATTGTCGCAATGATAATTAGCTATCAGAAACTCGTATTTCATTGCCGTCGGCCGAATTTCATTGGGAATGTAATCGTAGTCTGGGTTGGATATTTACGAATAAGGAAACTGACAGGACCGCTGTTCAACCGTCGATTGCAAAATGTCTTATAAATAATTACTTTGATGCTGCTTTCTATATATTACGCTTTTGCCAAGTCAAAAAATTCTAATAATACAAATACGAAACTCTACAAGGCGTTAAAAATATGTTTTTGCATGTTTTAATTTGTCATAATTGCAGTTTATTTAATTTTCCTTTATCGACAAACAGTAATAAAATAATATTCTCTAAACAAAAAGATACAGCAACCAAACTTATGCATAATTTTTTAACTTGTCAACTTTTTGAAGGCTTTTGTTTTCTGTCCTGACCGGTTGATGGCCCATCAGGAATCGAAAGAAAATCTGGAACATAAGCATAGTAAAAAGTGCACATCACATCAAAGGTCGTACATACAAGAGTGGTCGAGACGGACATGGTTAGCAGTCTACCCTTTCCATTCAAATTATATTACGAAAACTTAAAAATGCTATTTCTTTCGTAATACTCGTTCCTTTTATGTAATGTTTGTGGCTTATTCTCTTAATTCAAAGATAAAAATTAATTTAAAATTATGTAAGATATAAGGCTAATTTTTTTAACGATTTCGATTGTTTGTTATTTTTATCTCGGTGTTATATCTCTCTTACTACTTAACCACTTGTATTTTATTATATATGAAATTAGATGTTTAAAATGGTAGTTTTCAAAATGTTTACTTTTAGTTTTGTTTAAAACATTGTATTAATAAAATGGTTTATTTACATTTAACAATCTTTATTTTTACTACCAACTAAATAACACTGGAATATTTCAAGGACATATCACTTGGTGAGGTCCGTACTCACATGGGAAACACAATTTTTGGATTTCCTCCGTAACCGGTTACGATAACTTCAAAATTCAAAATACTAAATTGTTGGTTGTTGGTTTTTATTTGGTTTTTAAACAGTTTCAGTTAAAATTATTGAATTTTAAAAATTGAGGTAAAAATGACAAAAACCCTTCATGACCCTTTTAAAACCCCGTTACCCTAATCTGATCATCCTGGTTCGCGAACTCGCAAACCATACCATGAAAATAGACCTCGTCTTACACCTCCATACCAAATTTCATCAAATTCGAACGTTCCTGTCAAAAGTAATTGGTACCACGGACACATATATAGATATACATATATATTAAAATGAACGAATGATGTTTTTGGCCTCTGGGGACCTCAAATTGTAAAAGAACATGGTCCCGTGCTTAGGTCTTACCATAACCATAATAGCGTATTCCCTATTGGGGAAGTTCGCTAAAACAAAAAATTATGAACAACTGACTCAACTGTCTAAGACACACCACGTGTTCGCAAATAACCATTATGGTTTTGCATTGTGTTTATTTGCTGAATTACTTCATGATATTATATTAAAAGTGATTGATTTTTTTATAATCGAACCTTATACCGGTGATTATTTATGTTTAGATAAATATAAATAAAGTAAAAGAATAAAACAACTAATCATTTTATACAATTGCAATTAAATTTAAAAACAAAAGAATTAGAAACAATTATTGAATCAGCAGTTGATCAAAGAGTTATTGTCCACGTGTTCCAGATTCAACACGTGGTTAAACAAGTACACCAGTGTGCAGCACTCGTAGGCCTACATTAAAACAGCGTGAAAGGCGAGTGGAGCTCGGCTTGCATAGAAACAGACCTTTTTGCACTTGGCATTTCATCGCACCTGATACTGTTACTGATATTACGCCATGGAATAGATCATAAGTTTACCGAGAAAATGCATATATATATATATATATATATATATATGTATCAAAGGAATGTTAAGTGTGCCTTTCATCTCTTGCTAATAATTAATATTTAACAACGCAACACGCAAGAACTAAAAAATTTGAATCATCAAAGTAGAGGGGAATCTGTTTATTGCTTCATAGCTATTTATTATTTACACATTATATCAAATAGGTTGCATTACTATACAATTACAGAGTACCAAGTTCGTAAATTATCTGCATTATGATCCAGAGATCTTCTGACATTAAAATTGAATTCCTATTTTTTATAAGATTAACATAAGACAATAACAAAACATTAAATTTATTTTTTCGTTTTTCTTTTGCTTTTTAATTAAAATTTACATTTTATTCTGAGCTACAAGAACTATCTAAAATTTATTAGGAACCGACAAACTATATACCTTAATCTTAAGGAAACCTTTCAATATTAACTATATTTGTTTTAATACGTCTGTTTAATAATCGAGCGAAAAACTAACCTCGGTTTTGTGTACTTGTTAGCTCGTAGATATTACGCCACTGGCTTCGTAATAGACCTCAGTTTCACATTATATTTGATCGTATGTGAATTGTTTTTGTTTGAGGAAACCAGTTTTTCAAAATCAGTAGCACAGACTGCAAATTTTAGAAGCAATGTCTGAATACCCGAATCACTTTTGTTATAAAATACTTATGGTATCCATGGGGAGAATTGTCCAGTTTATGGTGTGAACTTAATTAATTGTGTAAAGAATTAACAGTACAACTACTATATCGAAGCGCAGCGACAAGTTGAGTTCGCTTTGTTCAGTAATGATGTACAGCGGATACGCTGTATTTAAACGGAAACATTTGGTTTACGATAAACAATTATTATTTTCGTCATTGTGTTAGCATTAAAATAAACAATACATTTATGGTAAATTTTGTATGTCATAATGTGTTTAACAAAATTAATTAATTAAAAACGTTACTTTCAAATGTAGAGTTGTTTTAATTGCAGATTATAAAGCGGAAGCAGTGTGATCTTCATGGTGTCAAGAAGTCACCAGCTAAATTTCGAGCCCTTTTAGCAATTTCTACTTCGGGGTGCTTTCCCAAAGCCAGTTTAAGCTTAAACTTATTTTAAATCAAATTTCACGTGTTTGGGGACAGCGATCCTTAGACAATTGTATACATTCACACATATTCCAGTCTGTTTGGGACAAATAAACAAATATGTCTTTGTTTACAGGTAACTATTTCTGCATGGCGATCCACTAGTTCGAGTAATACTTGGAATCAGGTATTGTGTAAATGCATTCCTCTTGGCACCTATTAGTTGTATCAACTCTATTTTAGAATTCGTTGTCTTCACCACATTACTAGTGTTATTCATCGATTGATCTTAGGATTGTTTGGTTATCACAACGTTTAACATAAAGACGGAAGAAGACTTAACCAATCTTGTGATAGATGAATTTCATTTAAATAAGTTCGTATTTAGCTAAGACCTAAATTTACAAGGTAGTAAAAAATAACCTGTAAAATTATAACCGTGTTTGTAACTGTAAGGTAACTGTGAAAACTATGAACTGAATTACGAAGATTACAGCGTAGGCCTAAGTGGTAGATACGTCCTACTATCGCATCGTAAACTCTTGTTTGCACCCAACCGTTACACAATAGCATACAATGTAGAAAGTACAATGATAAAAGTAGAGCTCTGAAATGTAGGCAATGAGTAATGTAGATCTATGCGGGTCTTATACTTTTATTTAATGTAGAAGACATCAAAGAGAAGGCACGAAGCCTTGTGCCTCTTTGTGTACGTCATGTTGCAAGTCATCATTTCAGAGGATTCATTCGTAGTTTCAAAATAAACATGCAAGCGGAATGAGCAAATGTTAAGTTACGATTTTGGTTCTAATTGAAAATGAAATTCCTTGCTATGCACACCAGTTATTCTTGTGGTATAAATAATTGGTGTACCTACCTTTTTCTGTTTATTTTTATCGATTTATTTTTGGTTGAGAAAGGAGTGTAAATGTTTTCATTAATCAAGTTACGATATTTTTTTATAAAAACACTTCAAAATTTTTAAAGACAATTAAAAAAATCTTAAATGTGTGATTATCAGGGCAGTTCTACTAACATTGAATTTCCTAAATTTATGAAATACTAAATTTACTAACACTTCACTTTTGATCAGCTTTAACCTAAGAAGTATATAGTACTTTCAACCTTTTGAAAGCTAAAATAATTATAAATTATTTTCATTAAATACCTGCGTTGTAAATATTTTCACTATAGCATTTGTTGTGGTTTGAAACCCAAAATACTAACTCGTGACTTAGTAAGGTGAGTTAATAACAACGCTTTGTTAATGTAAAAAATTAAATTATTTATTCTTGTATAAAAATATACAACTAATAATAATGAGCGAACACATATGTACAACGAGGATGGAGGTGATAGGTGGTATAATCAGGTAACAACAACTAGCTTACTTAGTAAGCGGGCTTCTTGTAGTAGCCAGAGTAGCTAGGGGCGGGAGCGTAGGGCTTGGGGGCGTAAGCGGGGGCGGGGGCGTAGGCGGGGGCGGGAGCATAGGGCTTAGGAGCGTAGGGGGCAGGGGCGTAAGGCTTGGGTGCGTAGGGGGCAGGGGCGTAGGGCTTGGGGGCGTAGGGAGCAGGTGCGTAAGGCTTAGGGGCGTAAGCCGGGGCAGGGGCGTAAGCCTTGCCTCCCTCCTTGTGTACGACGGCCTGGAAACCGTATCCGTCGTCGGAGTACTCGACGATCCTCTTGGTGCCGTCGGGCTCGTACAGCTCGTAGGATCCCTTCACGTAGTCTCCGTTGCGCTCTTCGTGCTGGCTCTTGATGTCGTAGGTGCTGTCATCGTGGACGGCGTACTCGAAGTTGTACTGGGGGTTGGGGTCGTAGGGCTCGGGTTCGGCGTACTTGGCGGCGTAGGGGGCCGGCGCGTAGGGCTTGGGCGCGTACGGAGCTGGCGCGTAGGGCTTGGGGGCGTAGGGGGCAGGGGCGTACTGCGCTGAGACAGCAGCCAGCAAGCAGGAGGCGATAACGATCTGTCACATAAACAACTGCTTTAGTACCGACGAAAAATTATCAAACTTCCTGAATTAACAAATAATTATACTATCCCTCTTTTGAATCAAGCTAATTTCATACATTCGTTACCCTTTTTAACCACTCATTCCACACCTAAAAACGTTTTCTTATGCCATACTAAAAGCCTCCATTTAAATTACTGTACATTATATTTTGTGATCGAATGTAAAATACTTTTATAATCAATTTGGTAAATGTAACACAATCTGTTGATCTTGAACTTAAAATCTGTTTCATGGTTTGAACCGGTTTAAAAGAACTACTTTGCCTAAGAAATATGTAAAATAACTAGTAATTACTAAAGTAAAAAGGTGTTGGTTAGTGTGTATTTTTAATGTTTTTTATTTGTTTAAAACTATGGTAGTTTTTAAATAGTTAAAATGGATAACCATTCATCTTTGGTCAAAGTTGGTTTTATTTTTTAAAATTTTTTTATTTTTTTATGTTTTGTCAATAGTACAGTCAAATAAGCCAAATTTTGAATTATACATCTGCATACTTTTCATTTTCATCCACGGACCCGATTTCTCACACCCTAACATAACAACTACGTAATATTTATTTTGCTTGCCCTCGAGAGAATTTTAGGGAGTACTGTCTAATTCATTGTAGAGTGTTATCATTAAAAAAATATTAAGTTTATTGCACCTAAGTAAACTATTTGAGGGATAAGAATTTTTAAATATCTTGGATCATGTTCAGTTTCATGTTTCAGTTCCAGAGAAAACCAGAGATCTAAGCTGCTCTTATTTTACAAATTTAAGAAACTATACTGTTGTAAAAATGTATTAAATCAGTACATAATATAAATACGCCAGGAAAAGATTTAAAGTTTTGTTTACAACTTAAAGATTTCTTAGAAAAAATCATATTGAAGATTATGTTTTGAAAAAAAACGTTTAAACGTAAAAAGGAAAATTTATAGTTTTAATTACCTTTGACTAGAGGAGGAGGTTTCCCATAATTAGGTCTCCAAGTTATTGCAGCTTTTTAACAATAAATTATAAACAAGCCTAAACTAATGAACATCTTGCATCACTAGTGAGTATTAGGTAGACTTTGTCATTGTATTAAGTTTCTTTGACTTGTGTAAACAATTTAAATTTAAAGCTGTTTTGTGGGTAAATATTGGGGGACGCTTACCTTTGTTTTTCCCGCAGTGATAGTTAAAATCAAAATGTAATTAATAATCTATATTTTTTACTTTTTTAATGCTTGACAAACCGCTTACAAGGCGAGGTTTTTCAAAATGTTTTCCATACAGTATTTAAAAAATATTTCATTCCTTATTTAAAGATATGAGCGAAAAATTTTCAAATAAAAAAATTGTTTATTAAATTACGTGTCTACATTTGTAGATCTTATTCATTATATATTATTTGTTTCAAGTTGTTTATACTAAATGTAATTGTTAACAATGAAAATACAGGACAAATTTTCATTTCTTCTTACGTAGGTGGTGCATATCTTATAACATGTTATATTTCATGTAAGAGGCTTTAATGTAGAAAATTGATTTATTTCATTTTATAATGTTTCTTTGTTTTAATACCCTTATTTTTCAGTTAAGGCATTTTGCAAATGTTTTCCTTTTTCAAGTCATAGTAAGTGTTTATAAACAATTATTATTAAAAAATTTATCGCTTTTCTCTTAATGCAAAGTTTGATAATTCATAGGCTTATATAATTTTGCTACATCATTTTAGTAACGCTAAAACTTGTCAAAGATACAGTATTATTTTATGGATATATCCTAATAATATAACAGTCGTATCACATGTCCTACCAAACCCTAGAAAAATATAAAACAAAATATTTTGTACAAAGTGCTTTGACTATAAATAAAACAAACCTACACACACAAGAATAACGTTAAAAGACAAAATTTTAAACCTTTTATCAGGCCACTACCACTACCAGTATCTTAACATAGACCCGTTATCGTTAGTTACTCATCCACATCGGCGCCCCCGTGTCGCACACGCACTCGCACTCCACACACACGCATGCACACGCAGGCTCGCACACGCGCACTCACCTTCAGCGCCATGACTACGTCTAGGGTCGGAATGATAGGCTTGTTATGTCACGGCTGGTATTTATACTTAGGACTGTGTCAGTAGGGGGTGGCAGTAGTGGGAGGGTGGTGGGGGGAGCCCTTTCACCGACCGTGGGGACGCCACATTAGCAATTTCGGAGTACTATCTCATTTTCAAAGTTGTCGTCCTTGCCCGCCGCCCCGGGCAGTGGTGCTCCACATAGGCTCTGCGGGCGATACGGCGAGCCTTGCGACACGGGCCCTCTCCACCGCTGCGGGGAAAAGACAAAACAGTTAGCAAAACAGCAAATTAAAAAAATACGTTTTTTTCAGTAGCCTATTTGTGGAAAAAAAAAACATTTTAATGTTTAGATGAGACAAGTTTCTCCTAAAATGTATACAGTACTTTCAGTTAGTATTGATAATGTATTATTATAGCATTGACTACGTACACTAACGTGATTAGACTTCCCATTGCATAGGCGTGTTTGGAGCCAATATACGACAGCGCGATCTTCAGCGGCGTACATGGAAGTACAGTAGTCATATGATAGGCAAATCAGTACCACCTCTCTACTCAATCAAAGATTAAACATTTTGTAATGGAGGTTTTTGTTTATCTGATACTATAATACGAGCAATGTCTAAAGGGATGTGTGTTCCAAGATCTCGAAATCTAGCGGTTAGATTTTGCTTAAACTTTGCCTTTAAGAGTGTTTTGGCCCAAAAATAAGTTTATAAACAGCTTCAATCCAAGGAAAAATCGAATTTGGTCTAAATTTAAGTTAAAAAATCGTAATTTTTAACATTGGTCATAAAATGGGTTGCTATTTTGGTAACGAAATAAAACGAAACTTATAGAAAAAATAAAGGAACAGTAATGTTAAGCAGACCTTTTGAAACAGCTGTTAACTGTGAAGAGGTATAGTTGGTTGTTGGTGGAAATTTAATAGCTTTATTACCAAGACACTATATCAAAACTAAATAAAAACCAACGAGCTAGGCTCGGTTAACCTGGTACTGTTATGATGAAATGTTTTTGCGTCACTGTAAATCCAGCTGAATAATAACAACATCGATGGCAGCGACTCTGGCGCCGCTTACACAAAACTTCCAAATTTTTGCCACAAGCTAAATGCATTGGATGGCAGGGACGTATTTAAGTATTTGCCGCCTCTAGGCAGCGAATTTTTCCGCCGCCCCCCCCCCCCTCAAACTTGTTTGGGCACTCCCCGACCTCACATGCCGTGTCAGCTGAGTTTGTAAAAAAGTAATAAGTAATTGCATTCTAAAATGCGTCAACAAACATACTACATTTTGAGCATTTTTAAGAGTGTATTTGTTGCGCCGTTTACATTAAAAAAGTGAGTCTCATTGGATACATGCTGGTATGCGCAACTTTGTTGTAACCAGTCAGAAGTCATAATCGCGTTTTACAGCGCGAAAACGGTACATGAAAATGCCCATATACAAGGGCTCCTAACTATTGTTATTGGACATTAAATAGACTGGATAGACGTGTGAAGATAAGATGTCTTTGAAAAATAAAATATTTGTATTTACAAAACGGGTTTATTTATAAGAAACTAAATTAATAAAAACGAAAAAGTAAGTACTTTCGTTAGAAATAATAATATGAAATGTGGTTTAGTTGGAGTTACTTCACACTTTTCTCCTTAATTTTAATCTAGTAAATGAATCAATAACTGTAGTTAAGTCCATTGAGTATTACTGTAAATTCATACTTGGAGACACTATTTAAATTAAACACTTTTAACTCAAAATTATGCGTTACAAGTTGGTATAAAACACAATTGGAGTATAGGCTACCTACTACACACCACAATGTTTACATTGGCAATTGGCATTGGGGCCCCCCTCACCCTGCCACTGCCAACGAAGTAAGCATATGAAAGTGGCGTAGAAGTAAACTCGGGAGGGTGTAGCGAAAGCCCATGCCCGCGACCGCGAGCACAGAAAAAGGAAACGATTTTGTTTCCTTTTTTTGTGCAGCGAGCAACGACACGACATTACGTTCGCCAGACCAATAGGAAAAGGGCGGCACGGAAAACTCAGTACAGCAGTGTAGTGAATAAATGATTGACTTTGGTTTGATAGTTTTTAAGGCTCCGGTCTACCTGAGCCCGAACGACGCGACGTTACCGAATGCCTCCTCGCGGCCGTAGCTCTAGGCGAGTTTGTTGGCTGCCGAGGTTTACGGGAATCGTGTTTTAAAACTAACTAATTATGATAGAGATTGACTCTTAACTTTTTCTAAAAGTATAAAGACGGATCTCGTCTTCTCTAGTTTTAGAATTTTTTAATCACATTTCTAATTTCAGCTATAACTATCTAAAATCACCTGTTTTTCTAGATTTTTTACTCTAGTTTTCCATTAGTTTTAATGAAACTACCAAAGTGAGATTATATAAGTGTAACCAAGGAAATTTAGCACCGTACTTCTTCTTTAATGGACACCTTAGTTATAGCTATAGGCTGCATTTAGAAGAAGATAACAGGATTCTAAAAAAATCCTTGCATTTGCATCGAGAAAAACAGTTGATTTTAGACATAACAGAAATTATAAATTTTATTTAAAAATTCTAAATCCAAAGAACACGAGATCTTTCTTTCTACTTTTACAAAAAGTTAAGAGTCGATCTTTATCTTAATGATTTAATTTTAAAACATGATTCCCGTAAACCTCTGCATCCATAAAACTCGCCTAGCGCTATGGCCGCGGCCGCCCGGCGGCATTCGAGCTCACGTAGACCGAAGCCTTAACGTTAAGATGCTCTTGAATAATTTTATACTTAATGAAAGTATTTTAAATAGCCGAATTGTCGTTCTCAAAATTATTTGATAAACATGTTTTTTTTATTACTAAAGAAGGCATGCGACATACTTTTAAATTACATTTAAAGACTAAAACTCCAATTTTAAAATTATTTCTTCTCCAAATTTTGCCGCCTCTTAAAATTTGCCGCCCTAGGCGCGCGCCTAGTCCGCCTATTCGGAAATATATCCCTGTTGGATGGAGAGGTCTATTCATGTTAGTGTACATAGTCAATGATTATAGTAACTTAATTATCAATTACCTGTTTCTACCCTCCAAAAATTTTATAAACTGAAACTATATTTCTTGGTTTTTTTCATTACCTGATTCAAACATTTTGTAATAACCCTAAACACAGCTTACACCAACTTCATACCAAACAAAGACAATTATAGCTATGCATTGACTATACACTACAATTATTGAATATAACGGTGACAGCTTATGAACATTCAGCACCAAACCTTTAAGTTATTCCGAAATCAAAAAAGATTGTCACATATGTGATGCAATCTTGTTTAATTCTTTCACAATTCTTAAAGAAATTTTAATTCCTAGAGGTATTCGCCTGAAGTGTTTAAATAAAAACTTACATTATATGTAGTGTCGAATGGCGTTAAAAATGTGTGGCACAAACAAACAAAAAAGCCTTAGCAGTATAATGCAGTTTTTATTTTGGGATAAAGACTTATACCGGTAATACAGGAAGATGAGGGTATAATCAAAAAGGGGAAGATAAAACAAAATCACTAACATTGTAATGTCAAATATATGGAATAAATAAAAATAAAGTAGTGTTAAATATAAAATGATTACTGGAGTATGCTATTACGGGCTCGATTTCATTACACCAATGATATTGAACTTTCCCAGGGCCCCCTTGTGGGAAACCACAAACCGCGGGTCATAACGATCGAGTCTCGTAAGTAGTTGAGGTCTGATAAATGAGAAATATCGGTTCGCCTTATTACTTCGCAAGATACTTCATTATTTGGAGCTCTTTTTATTATCCATATCGTACTTTCAATTCGTACAAATAATTTATTGATCTTTTTTGTAATACAACTGTAGATCTATGTAATTTGAAGATGTAGTAGTTTCACAAGAAAAACCATTGAATTTACAACCCACCATCTTAGTATCTTTTATAATATAAGGAAAAATTAACTGCGGATACATTATTCATATGTTCGGTATAAAATATATTTTCAATTGTTACTTAGTAAAATTTCAACGTATTTACAACTATATAATACATACGTAATTTTAAACATTTCCTGTTGCAAATAACACGAACTTGATATAGGCCTATGTTTAACGCCTATAAAGCCTTTACCTCTATCCTTTTTTAATATTATTTATCTCTAATATTTTTTGTAGTTACCGTTTACACTTTTTATTGGTCACTCTACGGTATTTACGTTGTTTTAAGTTGCATTTAACTACATATATGTAAATGCATATTGTTACAATTTGTTACCTCGGTACGTGGTACACAAATTCCCTAATATACCTTATAGATGCTTTCCGTATGAAACTAATTTGATTCTAACGTGACTTCGGACGAACAATAAAACGAAAAAGGGTAATCGTGATCTTTTTGAGTTGAAATAGACCCTCCCAAATCAAAATGTGGCTCAATTTTCAACTAAAATAAAGTGAAAAAGAACTAAAAAATAGTTGTTAAACTTTATTTGAATATCATGGAAAGACGGAAAATTACCATTCCATGAACAACAATAAAGCTTTGATATTAAAATATTCTGGAGTTTTGAAAAAAATATCGTATATCTCTCGGCAACATTCAAAGTATTCAGTAAGCACATGAACGGCAAAAATATGGTTAAGTCTTATGCAGATAAATTTGATCATAGTACAAGAAGGTGAATTCGAATCATATAAATTTGGTGAATCGCACTGTTATTGAAGTTTAATATCATTGCGAAGGAAGGTGCCCTAGATAGTAAAAATGTACACACCTATTGTAGTTTTGCCCCACAACCTCAACCAGTACAAAATTTCAGATCGTCGTAGGCCTACTAAAGAGATGGTTTACAGTAGTGCCATCAATTTTGCTTATGAGGTACTAAGGTATTAAAGTATCCCAAGACTAAAATCGTCTGAATAAGACCTATCAACTTATAAGGACATATTGTCACTCATCAAAACATGATTACTAGCGTGATAAAGTGATTATGTGGATAAGGTAGCTTAACTGATGAGTAAATTATGTTGGATGAAACTGATATATTATTTACAAGTCAATTCAAATTCATTATGTATCAGTATACATTACTATTCCACGTTTATATGAATTGATTGCGAATCTATAGCTCTGTTAAGGCAAACTAGACCAATTACGCAACTGATTTGAAAATCAGGGTAACATAAATTTACAAGGAAATGCCATTACTTCATCTCGCATCGGAGGAGCGGAGCCATAAATTGATCCATTAGAAACCGATCTCATCAATTTCCGATGATGAATTAGGTATCAGGTGGGGGAAAGATGTTCTGGAGAAGGGGAACGATGGTCCAAAGGAGGGGAAAGATGTTCTGCGGGAGAAAGAGGGAGAGAGTGGTGGTGGTGGTAGAACTGGTTCCGCCGCACGTAACCGGAGGATGACCAAGGGCGATTAGCGTCGAC
This sequence comes from Neoaliturus tenellus, assembly GCA_030545055.2. Lineage (NCBI taxonomy): Eukaryota > Metazoa > Arthropoda > Insecta > Hemiptera > Cicadellidae > Neoaliturus > Neoaliturus tenellus. The sequence goes on along the minus strand of CM061532.1, from coordinate 198,734,259 downwards.
GACCTCGGCGGGGACCGTCCACCTCGCGGTTTACGGTCACTTCCTGACCGCCTCTCCGTGGTCGCGGTTACGGTTACGGTGACGGCGCTCCCCGGATCGGGTTACCGCATTCCCTGGCTATCAGCGATCATTGCCGAGTGGAGACGAGTGCGCCGGAATAGTCGAATATTTTGAGAAAATATTGTGTAAGGAAATAATGTTTGTTTTTAATACAAAAAGTATTCCAATAGTGGTAGATTCTAAGTTAAACATTGGCTTTAATCTATTATCCTGAAAAATGTTTCTCCAAGAGGAATCATAATTATGTTTGAACATATACAAGTTATACTGCCTGTGGATGCGTTGCAATGTTTAGGCTTGGGTTATGAAAAGTTAACGATATATTAATATTCAGTACAAAATTAGTTGAAGTCGGCAATAAAAACGAACTATCGCCACATTTAGGCCTATCTTACTAAACATTTTGCATCATGTTTAGAGCGTGCTTACAAAGATAAGACCAATTTAATCTTAAAGTTATGCTTTCAAATATAACTTGATTGTTTTGGTACTTTCAGCTTTGTAACCTAAGGAGTAGTGTGTTTTGGTTACTTCTGGACCGGAAGTCGTGCCATCTGCCCGAGCAGCTGCTCGAGCAGCTGGCGCCAGCTGCTATGTCACATAGCTTCTGGTGGGGGTTAGAGTGTATATATGAGATGCTGTAGTTATATTTTATGCCATATAGGTCGGGGTGGAGATGGTGATAGTGTTGGCGTTAGGGTGAAGTGAATTTGCGCATAAAATTAAAAGTTAGTTAAAAATTGAAATTCGTCGGTGTTAACGAAACTCTAACAGTTGAACAAAAATTAAGAGTTAGTTTAAAATTGAAATTCAAACTTATAATTGGGATCTGGAAAATATGTCAAGGTTACCCAGAGTAAGTTTTAAAAAATTCTATCCAACTATCACCAGAAATAGTTTTAAGTTGAAGTAGTTGGTGATAGCGGGATAATTGATTCGTGCCATGGGAGAGGTGTTTATCGTTTGAAAGTTGGCGATCGAATGAGAAGCGCCGCCTAGGGAGAGGGCTTATAAAACGGCAACCTCCCCCCACCACCTCTTCCCCCACTCCTTTAGACCAATAACCGGTTGCCGACACTATGTGGTAAAACTGAACCAGACATGGCGGCCGCCATGGATAATTCTAACCTCAAATCTTAGCTCAGCTGAAGAGAATAGAGGAGCATGAAGTAGGAATTGTGGTGACAGCGCTTATATGAGGAATAGTAGGGGTAAAATAAAAAAACTTGTTGAACACAGTCGATAGGTGTAACAAGTTCAAAGTTGTTGAATTGTAACATAGAATGTAAAATGTTGTAAATAACATTATCATCAGCATTAACCTGCGAAGTCTTTGAGTATAATGGGTTAAAACTGTACTTCTTCCTAATTCTATTTAAATTAGTTCTACACTTTGAAATTGAAGGTTTAGAAGTACTTTGTAATATGTGTTGTGTTCGCAAAAGCTTTAATTTTAAACATTGTGCAGTCATTATAACCGATGTGTTAAGTTCAGAGGTTAAAAGAAGACTGAGATATAAAATGAAGTGTAAAAGAAATTGAAACAGAACGCCAGAGTAGTAATTTTATAGGTTAGAATTTACGAAGGCTATTCCATGGATAATTCTAACCTCAAACCTAGTAAGTGAAGTAGTCATAACATAAAACTAACGAGAGATGATGACCGAGCGGATGCGAGGCAATGAATGTTTGTAGCGCGATAAACTACCCACCTTTATAGAGGCAATAACTCCAGCCAGATGGCGGCAGATGGCAAGCAAATGACTGGTTGACCGACTTTCACCTGAGTAGTAAGAGAAGTAGGGTTCTGTGTCTATCCCTACTCTTTGGGGTCAATGACCGACCGGAAAGGTCAATGACCTCCCCCCCCCCGAAAAAATGGAGCCCCCCCCCCTTCCCCCACTCCTTCCCCTACTCCTCTGGGTCAATGGCCGGTCACCACCTTTCCCTACTCCTTCTAGGCCAATGACCGGTCACCACCGGTTGCTGACTCTATGTGGTGAAACCAGACCAAACATGGCAGCTGCCATGGATAATTCTAACCTCAAACCTGCTGCGCATACAACGAGTTCTCCGGACCGGAATCAGTCCATGCTATGCGCATGCGCCTAGTCCTGTATTACTTACTTTAGCGCTACTGCACATGGATAATTCTAACCTCAAACCTTGGTTTTGTGTTGTTGCGCATGCGCCGCTCCCCACTCCTTTGCCTTCCTTTTACACTGCTGCGAACTGGACTGGATTGAACACTGTACTGGAGTGAAACAACTTCCCCCACTACTCGAGAATCCGAGGAGCAATACGAGCCTGATCTTAGCGTCAGTCGTCAACAAACTTTCATAGTGAAAGGTTGTTGGCGACTCAGCAAGAGGTTTCAAATATATAGTAGGCCTATATATATTTGAACTTCTTCTACTATGTTGCGTTTTTTAATGCAATGTAGTATGTGTGTGTGTGTGTGTGTGTGTGTTTAGTTTTAAGTTGTATTTAATTTAAGAAATAATTTGCGCATTGCGATGTTAGTTATAAGTTGGGTTTAGCATTAAGGTGTATTAATTTTAAGAGGTGTTTAGCATTAAGGTGTATTAATTTTAAGAATAATGATGGTATTTGGTTGTGTTGAATTATTTGGTTTTTAATAATGATGTGTTGTTAGTTTTAAGTGTTGATATTAATAATTTATGTTGTTGTTTTGCCTTTCAGCTAGATGTTAGGGGGTAGATTAACTGTAAATTCAGAAGTTCAGTTGAACTTCACTTAGAAGGGGTGGGACATCCGCAAATTGCGGACTAGGTTTTTTGCATTTTGTTTAGGAATATGATGGGTGGGATTAGTTTGGGTGGGTGTTAGAGTTGCGTTTCTGCATTAGCTGTTCCAGTTTCCCTGAAATTAATGGTTACGCTTTGATGCGGACGGGACGTTACGCTTTGATGCGGACGGACCAGGGCCTCCCTGCTGTTCCAGTTTCCCTGAAATTAATGGTTACGCTTTGATGCGGACGGGACGTTACGCTTTGATGCGGACGGCCCAGGGACCTCCCTTGCAGAACGTAACTAGTGGGTTGGGAGTGGGAACCGCTAGGCAAACAGGGTGGTGGGAACAGTATTACTGTTCCCATCACCTTGGATCATTATAAATCTTGAATGACCTTGACCCACTTTCGGAAGGGTCAATGACCCCCCCCCCCTCCCCCCCCCCCGAAAAAATGGAGTCGATTCCCCCCCCCCGAAAAAATGGAGTCGATCCCCCCCCCCTTCCCCCACTCCTACCCCCACTTCTTCCCCCACTACGGGTGAACGACCGGTCATGACCTGAAAAATTAAAATGGCTATAACTTGATAATGGATTGACGGATTTGGACAAGCGATACATCATTGAAAAGGTCTATGTAAGACAAACATTTTGGTAAAAGAAGAATTTGGTTATCTTATTTTAGTGAAAAGTTATGCGAATTATTTTAAATAAATACCTTCTCTTTCCCCTTTTCCCCCACCTCCCAGGTCAATAATCAGTCTCGGCCAGCTGCTACCCCTCTCATTTGCATATTGTTATAAAAGACGCACCGACTGCGGCTAACATTTCATTCTGATTACAGACGTTACGCTGCGAACTTGGAGCCACAACCATGTTATCTCTGCCAACTACAACTTCTACTTTAACTTCTACTTCGACTTCTATTTCTACTACGGCTGTTCCTGCACCTAAGAAAACTCTTCGCCTCAAAAACATTCCTGATTGCTACAAGAATCGACTTGCATCTCAACCTTCAACTTCTGGAGCTATTCTTCCGCCAACCAACACTTCTAGACTTCGTAGTATTTTTTCACCGCCTTCGCCTTCAAAGGACTCCGCACCACCATCAACTACTATGCCGCCACCGCAGAAGCCAGTTCACCACCATCCTAATACCCCTTCCGTTGAAACCATTGTTCATCGTCTTAGCACACCTATTATCCCACTATCACCATTGCCTCCTACCCCACCACTTAGTACACCTGAAGATCATACCTATCACAAAACTGATTCCTCTCAACCTGCTACTAAATCATCTCCTAAATCAGCTCCTAAACCAGCTTCTAAACCAGCTCCTAAACTTACTCCTAAACCTACTCCTAAACCTGCTCCTTCAGAGCAATTTCAATTATTACAAGAAGAGCGTCGTAGGGCATTTAGCCGTCCCACTACTTGCCCTGAAATGCTTACTAGGGGAATTAAGAAAGGATCACCTTGTGGGAGGAAATGTGTAAAAAACGAAAGTTTTTGCCGTGTACATGTCGTAAAACACATTTCTGAACCACAAGTGACAGAAACCCCCACTGTTGAATACCAATCCAAAATTATTGGTGTGAAAGGAAATAGGCTTAAGAGAGGTTGTGTCTATTTTTTTGAAAGTGTTATTGACAACAAACACATTTTGGCAACTTGTAACGGCGTAAGATATAATATTAAAGTGATTGAATCCTTGCGCAAAGAGAAATCAGTTTATGAGTTAGACTCTAAAGACTATCTCCTCAGACACAAACTGGATGGTATTACAAGGTGGGGGCGTAGCAAGTAAATTCACATAGCTTTTTCCAAATTATTGCTTAAAAAATACTGGGGGAGAAACACAACGCGTTATAGCGTTGTGTTTCTCCCCCATTATTTTTTAACACTCTAAGTCTCGTGACCTACTAACCTACTTCCATCCAAGTAGTAAGAAAAGTACTTCCCCCACTCCTTTGGGTCGATGACTGGTCATGGTCAGCACCTATCCCTCATTTGCATACTATTATAAAAGCGGAGCGAGCGTTGGTCACCCCTTCATTTTTCTTCTACACGCCGCTCTTGTCATTTCGTCTCTGCTGTTTACAATATTTCTTGCTTCAAAATGCCTCCTCATCTGAATGAAAATTTTAATTTTTCTGAAATTTCTGATGTTTTTGAACAATCTGAAGACACTTTAAGTAACGACAGTGAAAGTGAAGATGATGAGGACGATGATGATTATACTGTTGAACTTAGTGAAGAACGTAAAGTCATAGCAATTGATCCACAATTTCCATTTGATACAATAGAAAAGTTTATGGCTGAAGCTAATAAATGGTTGGACTCAGGATGTTATGTACGAATTGACTCTTTTATATTGTATGGTGATAGTCATTCTTTCCTTGTCACACCAAATGACAGAGACCGCATGTTGCAGTGGGCACAATCTATGATGGAGTGCTACGAACAAGGTGTGGACACTGGCGGCTATTTTCTTGCACAACTAGTGTAATAACAAATTACCCTTCCCCCACGTAGTGAAGAAGGAAAAGAAATATTAGGAATCTAATTATAATATTTCCTTCCACATATAAAGAAGAAGGGGAAAGGAGTGGGGATTATAAAGTGGTGGGGGAATGTGTATAAATGCAGGTTGTTTTAAGAGACTTTTATTATTATTGTGGCTTTAGCAGAAACAACATGGAGTTTAAATCTTCAGCAAAAATAAGGAATAATATAATAAAGAAAGAAATTCGCAAGAAAGAAAAGATTGAACTTATAAAATTACAACTTATAATACCTTCCATTAAAATTGGATGTAGCAAACTAAAGACTTTGGTGAAAACTAACGAATATTTGTTACAATTGCTAAAAACAATCGAAGAGTTGAAGAGAAAGAATGGACATTCTACATAGTAAAATTTGAACATTTTAATATAAATAAGTAAACTGAAAAAAGTAGATGTAAAATAGAGAGCGAGGAATAGATCACTTTGTGGTAATGGACTAACATGCCACTTAGTGCTCTATTCCTCGTTCTCGCGTTAAATTGGATTACCTTGACCTATTTGTTTGACTGTTAGAATTTGGTTAACAATGTTGAATTTCAGTTTTGAATTAATGTTTATTTTTATTCAACTGTTAGAGTTTTTTAACACTGTCGAATTTTAGTTTTGAACTAACTTTTAATTTATGCGAATTTTCAGTTCAACTCTAGTTAATTTATGCGCAAATTTAGTTTAACCAAGTGCCTGTGTTCTAGCCATTTCTTTTCCAACATTTGTTCTTTTAACATCTGTCCCATAACATCTGTCCTAACAGATGTTAAAAGAAAGTTTGTTAAAGTTTGAATATAAAGAAGTATATACTAAAACTCCAATGGGAATAAAGAACACGAATGAACAATTAGTTTGTAGAAGGTTAATATTTTGTTGAAAATGTTTGATTTCCTAGGATAGTGAAGAGGATGAAATAGTGGTGGGGGAACCATTATAATAGGAGGAACGTGAGAGCCCACTTCATTTCTTGGTGAAATTTCGAAGAGTAAACATCTCAACATGTATCGTTGCGATAAATGTTTGGAATCGTTTCACGATGAAATTCTATTAGACTGTCATAAAGAACTAATTCACAACAACCCAGAAGAAAAACAAGAACAACAAGAACATCAAGAAGAACAAGAACAACAAGAAGAACAAGAAGAACAAGAAGAACAAGAAGAACAATATGAAATAACAGCAACATCTTCAACTACTTTACCAAATCTACAAGTATTTGCATTACCTGGTAAAGTAGTAATGCATCATAAGATTCAAAATGAAAATTTGAAGCTAGAAGAATTTATTAGAGAAGCAAAACCAATTGTAAGTAAAACTTTAAAAGAAGAATTAAAAAGATTGAACTTTCTTAAATTTGGTTTACTACTAGAAGCTATGTTTATAAATGTACAAGAAGAATTATCACCAAGAGGATTCATAACAAAAAACCGAACTATTATGGGAAGTTCAAACATTGATTCAATAGTAGAGAACTGTATAGAAGAAATATTAACAAAAATTCAGGAACACGAAGGAAGAGGATCCGGATGGAGTCTTACAAGTATTGAAGTATTAGATATAAGAGTTCACAAACATGGATATGGACTAATGGGATCAAGTTACATTCCTCTGCCAAAAAGAATTGAAGATACAAAATCTTGTATTAATGTTAAAAATGAAGACAATGAATGTTTTCGTTATGCAATGACAACTAAATTTGTACCACATAATGCGAATAGACCTGACCAAGAATATGAAAATCAAAGATTTAGATACAATTTTCAAGGAATCACTTATCCTGTATCACTGAAAGATATATCAAAATTTGAGAAGAAAAATCCCGGTACGTCTATCAATGTTTTTGCATTAGATAGTTCAAACAAAGTGTATCCTTTACGTATTGCAAAAGAAGAGCTACCAGATCATACGGATTTACTACTACTAACGCGAGGAGATGTGTCTCACTATGTGTACATAAAGCAATTTGATCGTCTTGTTAACAAGCAACTTTCAAAAAATCGAAACAAAAAGATAATTTGCAAGAGATGTTTTAATTTTCAACGAGAAGGAAGAGAAGGAAGAGAATGGTTACAAGAGCACAAAAGACTATGTAACAATAATTATGAAGCAAAGATTAATTTACCTGCGGAAAACAGAGCATTCGTTAAATTTGAAAAGGTTCATTATCAATACCGTATCCCTTTCGTTGTGTATGCGGACTTTGAATCAACACTTGTTCCTGTTGAAGATGAAAATTGTGAAGCTAGAAAAAGTGTCAAGTATCAAATGCACAAACCAAACAGTTTTTGTTTAATGGTGAAATCGACATTATCAGAAGAACATTTAAACAGATATGGATTAACTTCAGAACCTCTAGTATATCGTGGTGAAAATGTAGAAAAAATATTTCTTGATCACTTATATTCAATAGCTGGAAATGTACAAAGATTATATACAAATATTGTACCAATGAAAATGATGGAGGAAGAAGAAGAAATTCAACATGAAAATGCAACTCGATGTTTCTTGTGCAAAAATGATTTTACTATTGAGAATTATAAAGTTAAAGATCACGATCACCTCACTGGTTATTACAGGGGTGCTGCTTGTAATAAATGCAACTTGAGCTATCGTTTACCACTATTTATTCCTGTGGTTCTGCATAACCTCAGTGGGTACGATGCTCATTTCATAATACCCGAATTAGGAAGAGACGATGGTAAAATTGATGTATTAGCTGAAACTTCAGAGAAGTTCATCAGTTTTTCCAAAGAAGTTGGAAACATGAAATTAAGATTCTTAGACTCCTACAGATTTATGCCGTCGAGTTTGTCCAAACTTTCAGAAAATTTAAGGAAACAAGATTTCATCGAAACAAAGAAGATTGTAAATAACGACAAACTGGATTTGGTACTTCGGAAAGGTGTGTTTCCATATGATTACATAGACAGTTTAGAAAAATTTAATGAAACATCACTTCCGGCTAAAGAAGAATTTAAAAGTAAACTTTATGACATGGACATATCTCAAGAGGACTATGATCATGCATGTAAAGTATGGAACGAATTAGGATTTAGAACATTAGGAGAATATTCAGATTTTTATGTTAAATTAGATGTAACTTTATTATGTGATATAATGGAAGAATTTAGAAATACGTGTTTTGCAGCTTATGGATTGGACCCTCTTCATTCGTACACTTCACCTGGATTAGCATGGCAAGCCATGTTGAAAGAAACAAATTGTAAAATACAACTTCTTACTGATATAGATATGGTTTTAATGTTAGAGTCAGGAGTTCGAGGGGGATTGACGCAAAGCGTTACACGACATTTTAAGGCGAACAATAAGTATCTGCCCGATTATGATGCATCAAAACCAACAACATTCCTGGGTTATTTTGATGCAAATAACTTATACGGATGGGCAATGTCAAATCCCCTTCCATATGATAATTTTAAATGGATAGATCCAAAATCGATTGGAAACATAATGGATATACCGAAGTATGGTGAAACTGGTTACATTTTTGATGTGGATTTTGAATATCCTGAACATCTTCATGATCAACATTATGATTTACCACTTCTTCCGAAGACTGAAATTTCCCCTACTGGAAGATGGCCAAAATTATTGATGACTTTAACCGACAAGTCTCGATATGTTGGACACTACTGGATGATACAACAGGCTTTAGACTTAGGACTGAGAATTACAAAAATTAATCGAGTACTACAATTTTCTCAATCTTGTTGGTTAAAACCTTACATCGACAACAACACAAGAAGAAGAGCCGCCGCTACATCAAGTTTTCAAAAAGATTTTTTCAAATTAATGAACAACGCAATATTTGGCAAGACTTTGGAAAACAAAAGGAAACATAAGGATATCAAATTGGTAACTGATCCAGTAAAATTACAGAAATTAGTGCAACAACCAAACTTTGGTTCATCTGTAATTATTAATGAAAATCTAGTTGTTATTTCCATGAACAAGAAGTCAGTTGAAATGGATCGTCCTTTGTATCTTGGAATGTCAATCTTGGATATTTCAAAAACACATATGTATGAGTTTCATTATAAGAAGATGGTTAACTATTATGGAAGAGAGAACATTGGTATTGCATATATGGATACGGATGCACTCATTTACTGGATTAAAACAAATGACATGTATGAAGATCTACGCACCTTTATATATAAAGATGATTTCGACTTTTCCGATTATCCTAAGGATCATCCAAATTACGACTACGACAAAAACAAGAAAGTATTGGGAAAATTTAAAGATGAAACAAATGGTGTGCCGATGATGGAAATTGTAGCATTAATGTCCAAACTGTATTCATTTCAACTGTACATAAATGAAAGGAATGAACATCAAGTCACGAAAAAAGCCAAAGGAATAAAAACTTCTTTCCTGAAGAAGAATGTACAGTTTGAACATTATAAAAGATGTTTGTTTGAAAATGTTGAAACAACTGCAACGTTCAACACTATTAGAAGTTATAATCATCAACTTTTTAGTGTCAAACAAACAAAGTGGGCATTAAGCTACAAAGATGACAAGCGCCATATTTTAGAAGATAAAATTAATACTTTACCATTCGGCCACTACTCCCTGAACCCTATCGACCAGTAAACCTATTCTTCGTCCTCTACCTTCTTCCTTTTTCCTTTCCGTAAAGAAGAGGGGACATGGCAAGCCCAATGCCATGTTCCCTCTTTTTTACACTAATATGAAATGGCCTTGACCTATATTCAAACTATATAAATGAGAATTAACTATTCTATAGGTCAGTATTTTTACAAGCGGTGTACAAGAAACATCTGAAGATGGAAAGTGTGAAGGACAAGATTGTAAATGAACTACATAAACCAGCAAGAAGAAGATTTCCAAGAAGAAGTACAATCATTAAAGGAATGAATGATCTTTATCAAGCTGATCTCATTGAAATGATACCGCACAGTAAATTAAATAAAGGATTTAAATATATTTTAACAATTATAGACTGTTTTACTAAAATAGCTGATGCTTTACCATTGAAGGATAAGACTGGTAAAAGTGTTACAAAAGCTATGGAAACCACAATACAAAGAAATAAATTTAAAATTAAACATCTACAGACCGATGATGGAAAAGAATATTGTAATAAAGACTTTGGAGCTTTGATGAAGAAATATCAAATAAATCATTATTCTACAAATTCTGAAGTTAAAGCTTCAATAATTGAAAGATTCAATAGAACATTAAAAAGTGCGATGTATAAACAATTTTCAAAACGAGGATCATACGTGTGGTATGACATATTACCACAACTTATAAAAGAGTATAACAACAAATATCATCGTACCATTGGAATGAAACCTATCCAGGTAAATAGTGCTAATGCCAAAATTGTATTACAACGCATTAAAAATAATACAACACCGAAATTGGAAAAATTGCAACCAAAGAAGTTCAAGGTCAACGATAAAGTTCGTATAAGCAAATACAAAGGTGTATTTAGTAAAAGATATCTACCAAATTGGACTAATGAAGTATTTACAATTTATAAAGTGCAACCAACTATACCTGAAACCTATTTATTAAAGGATAACAAGGGTGAATTACTTCAAGGTGGATTCTACGGACACGAATTGTTGAAATCAACAGTTGGTGATGTATATCTTGTCGAGAAGATTTTACAAAGGAAAAAGGATATGGTTAAAGTCCGGTGGTTAGGGTTTGATAAAAGTGAAGACTCTTGGATTCCTTCAAAAGACTTAGTATAGTTGTTTAATAGCTCATTGTGTGTTTAACCTTTATACAAGATGGAGATTGTACAACAAAAAGATCGATTTAATATCAATAACATTGATGAATTGACAGTTGACAATGATAAGTTAAATCATGGAAAACATGGTGAATTACTACCAAATACGATAAGATGTCTAATAACTGGTCCTTCAAATTGTGGAAAAACTAATGTTGTTTTTAACCTTATAACTAATCCTAAAGGATTGCGTTTTAATAATATATACATTTTTTCAAAATCATTGCAACAACCAAAATATCAATTATTGGATAAAGTACTTGCAAGTGTACCTGAAGTGAATTTTTACAAGTTTAATGCCAGTGAAACAATTATGCAACCGAATGAAGCAAAACCATTTTCTATTTTTATATTTGACGATGTTTCTTGTGAAAATCATGACACAATAAGGAATTATTTTGCTATGGGAAGACATCATAATATTGATAGCATTTATATTGGTCAAACATACAGTAAAATTCCAAAACAACTTATAAGAGACAATGCAAATATGTTGATCATCTTCAAGCAAGATGAAACAAATTTAAAGCATATATATAATGATCATGTAAATGCAGATATGCCATTTGAAAAATTTAAAGAGATGTGCGGCAAAGCATGGAATGAGAAATATAGCTTTCTCGTTATTATGAAGGAAGAAGATATTAAAAATGGTAGATATCGTATAGGGTTGGATAAATTTGTATTTATGCGTTGAACTACCGATGCTACATCTAGTTACATGTTGAACTTCACAGTGTAAACATGGTGAATCAAGAAAAACTATTGAAAGAAATAAAATCACTCAGTGATTCTATTAGGATGAAGAATCGTGCATTGAGGATGGGTTTAAGTGAAAGAGAAGAATTTCTAGAGACTACATTTAAACCTATTACGGAACCTTTAAAACAGATATCAGAAACTATTGGTAAACCTCGTTATGAAGGAGATGTTTTACTACCAGTTTCTAAACAAGAAGTACAAGCATTAAAAAAAGAAGAAGATGATGATTCATATACAAGTGCTAGTGAGCAAGAAGAAACAAAAGAAGAAGAACCAATTGTTGAAAAGGAAGAAGAACAGCCAATACCTGAAGCTGAACAATCTATTCCAAATTTAACTCAATTGAGTAGCGATATATTACAACATGGACCTCTTGGAAGAAAATATATAATGAAAATGCTACATGATATGAAATCAAACCCGAATTTGAGTAGATCACACGTATACGGAGCAAGAATTGATGGGAATGAATTGAAGATTGGCGATTAAAAGCTTGAAATAACACAAGACGATTACATCATTATTGGTGAGCATAGATATAAAGGAACAAAAGGATTATATGAATTAATTTTTAAAAACATACCACTAAGATATTCATCCAAAGATTTAAGTGTTTTTAAGGAGATTCTCCAAAATACTAACGCTCATAAAAGAAACTATGTAAAGGATGCAATGATTAATCGTTCACGTGCAACAAAATATAACATCGTTATAAAAAAGTTGTTTCCTCCACGAAAATTGCCAACATTACGTACTGCACCAGCGGTGAGACAACCACTGAAAAGAAAATCTTTTTCACTTATGGATTTATCACTTCTTGAACAACATGGTAAAAAGAGTAAAGGAGATACTTCAACATCTGGTAAAGGATTGATGAAAAATCTATACAATACGAATGTGATTTACTACAACGATATCAATAAATTGGTTGATAGAATGAGACTATTGCATGAAGCCATGGAAGCCGGTCATACAGGTTTGAATAATGAATGGGTGGCTCTAGTTGATGAACTTAGGAATCGCGGTATAGTCGTATAATTGTCCGTGGATATAAAAGAGGTGCAAGCATAAGACGTATCAGTTCTAACATGAGCGTCGACAAGTTCGGACGGTACTCCGCTTTAGGAGTGCAAGTTGGAGAAGACAGAAAAAGAAGTGGATTACCGCAAACACCTGAAGGTGACTATAGCATAAGTAATAAACGTTTAAAACTAGTTAAAGATCCAGAAGAAGATACTGATGGAGCAAATTTGAAGACAGTAAAAGAAGCTACTTCAACATCATTAAAATTACATAAGAATACTTACGATGTTAAATCACATAGATTAATTAATGTTGGTAAACCAACTGAAGGTTCTGATGCAATTACTAAAGAGTACTTATCATCTGAACTTTCAAATACTTTAAAATTGCAATGGGGTAACAACTTAAAAGATGGACAAACATATGATGCTGGAAATTATAGAATAACCAACGTGGGAAATCCCAAAAATGATAAAGATTCAGTTAATAAAGAATATTTACATTCTATAATACCGGAAAAAACTAAACATGGATATTCTTTTTATAAATTTATTATAAATGACATTGGATACCCAAAGGAAGACGGCGATGCTGTAAACCTGAAATATATCAAGGACAACTGTATTTTACAAGATGATGATGAAATCGATTGTCATGGGAAAGTGTTGTCAAATGTAAAGTTCGGTTCTCAACCAAAAGATGCTGTTACTATAGAACAATTATCTAAAGAATTAAAAAAGGAAACATCCAATTTTGTAAAACATGAAGATGCCGTGTTAAAGCAGGGAGATAAATTTATACATGGAAATGAAAAGTTTAATTTAATGCAAGGAAATAATGATGAATGGGATGCAGGACGTAAAACAATAACAAATGGAAGATTTGGTATAAAAGATACAGATGTACCTCTAATGGTGCAAACATTAATTGCTACTGGTGGTACATTAGGTACATACAATGGTCGTAATAGAAGAATAAAAGATATTTATCCTGGTTACGAAGCAAATGATTGTGTTACAATGAAACAAACAATAACTTGGGATAAACACTTTGGGACCAAATATGATGCAAAGATGAAGAAAATAATTAATATTTTACCAGGCGAAGATTCAAATGATGCTGCTACTATTGGACAAGTCATAAAAACATCAAAAAGTGATTCAACAGCTTACACGTGTAATGATAAACGTATTATGCAGTTACAAGATCCTCAACATCCAAAAGATGCTGTAACTTTAGATTGTTTAATAAGAATAGTGGGTAATTTACTTATTGATACCCACAATCATATAGCTAGTACAACGAATCATGTGGTGATTCAACCCGATGAACGAGAAGCTTGGATTAAAAATAGAATCATAAATCAGTATATAATTAATTTGAATAACTAAGTCTTTAAATATAAAAGATTTTGCACAAGTTATTCATTTATGTAAAGTATCTCGTAGAGTAAACACACCAGTTATATAAGACAACATAATGAAGACCGTATCGCTCAGTCATCGTCAAGACAGCGGCAAGAGAGGACGTGGTATAACATCAGCTGCATTATCCCTGCTCAGACGGATTCCAGTTGGTGCTGTTGTAAATCGAACGATAGACGCTTTACCATACGAATTACATCTGCCCGGAGGTTATCAATATTGTGGACCTGGAACTAAGTTGGCAAAACGTTTAGCAAGAGGAGATCCTGGAATTAATAAATTAGATCAAGCTTGCAAAGAACACGATATAGCATATTCAAAGTATAAAGATTCAACAAATAGATCAATAGCAGATAAAATTCTAGCGGAGAAAGCTTGGCAAAGAGTAAAATCAAGTGACGCAAATATTGCAGAAAAAGCAGCAGCTTGGGCAGTAACTACAGCCATGAAGACAAAAGCAAAGTTAGGTGGTGGAAGACGTCGCAGAGGAAGACCTGCAAAGAGAGGCGCTCCCAAAAGAGGTGGAAACATTAAAAAAGGACGTCGTAGAACTCATAAGGCAAGTGTAAAAAAGACTTCTGTTTGGCAAATGGTAAAAAACGGAGCAGGTTTATACCTAAGACCATACCGTGTGTACTAAATAAGAAGAATCAATTGATAATTCCAAATAAAGCCTTAACAAATCATCAGTTAAATGATTATGTAAAATGTTTGAAAATACCATTCTTTCGAGGAGTTTTTATGAAAGATGCATTACCAACTAAAATATGGAAAAATGAAACTGGAATAGTAAATTTGGATTCCACCTATGGTCCAGGCACTCATTGGGTATGCTATAAAAAACTCGGACAAACCATTTACTACTTTGACAGTTTTGGCAATCTACCACCGCCAAAAGAACTGCAACATTATTTTCGAAACTCCAAAAACATTTTTTATAATTACAAAAGAGAACAACCTAACAATACTGAAATATGTGGGCATTTATGTTTGGAGTTTCTAGCGAAGAGTGTCAGTCAGCTTTAAGATGTCATCGTATACAGTGTCACTGAGTGGAAATTCATCCACATTAAAAAGTACGCTGTTCCCAGCATTGCGTCTATCCAAGGAAAGATTATGGGAAGCGGCATTACTTGATTTGACTACCTACAATTCAATTCCTAATGTTACAGAAGGAAAAAACAATTTACTACATTATTATGAAACTAAGGATGCTGCAGGAAAATACTCAGAATTGAAAATAATTACATTTCCTACTGGAGCATATGAAATTGATGACATAAACCAATTATTACAGAAACAACTCGGAGAAGACAATATCACCGTTAAAGGAAACAATAATACTTTAAAAGCAGAAATAACTTCGAAATATTATATTGATGTCAGCTTGGAACAGTCGATTGGCAGTTTACTTGGATTTACAGATACAAAAAAGAAAATCTTAACTCCTGGAACTACTCATTCGGGTAATACAACTGTAACAACATTGAAAGTAAATAGTATTGATGTCACGTGCAACATTATACACGGATCGTATAGAGATGGAGTTAATCAACATATTTTACATACATTTTATCCAACAGTGGCTCCCGGTTTTAAAATTGTTGAGAAGCCACAAAACTTGATATACCTACCGTTAAACACCAGTTTCATTTCAGACATCGTACTGAACATATTGGATCAAGACGGTCATAGTGTTGACTTTAGAGGAGAAACAATTACTATACGGATACACATCAGAGCAGCAACATAAAAGTCAACATGGGATTATCATTTAAACCGCAACGGAAGAGTCGGGAGCTCAGTAGCTCCTCGACATTGGAAGAGTTAACATCGGAAAACATTCGTTTTCTACAGAAGATTGGATTGAAACTTAACAGCGATGGATATCCTGGATATATCTCAAGGACCAACGTTCGACGAAACACTATGGGAGAAGGAATATCACACGCACAACCCTTACACTTCATCAAAATTAAACAATAACGATGAAATAAGGATCCCCATTCAACAACAAGATATTTACACTTTACCATGTGAAAGTTACTTGTACATCGAAGGACAGGTATTAAAATTGGATGGAAAAACTGCTTCAACAGTTCCTTTTATAAATAACCCGATGGCATATCTTTTTGATGAAATAAGATATGAAATATCAGGGGTGACGGTTGATTCAACAAAAAAGGTTGGTTTAACAACGACATTGAAAGGATTAACATCATTAACACCGCATGAGAAGAATTCAATAGTCACTGCCGGATGGGTTGCCCCCGATAAAGACACTATAACACCAGCTTCCAACGGTCACTTTGATTTTCATGTACCTTTACGATTGCTTTTGGGATTCGCTGAAGATTACAAACGGGTAATAATAAATGTCAAACAAGAATTAGTATTACTCAGATCTTCAACTAATAAGGACTTAATACTTGCAGACCCTGCAACTATGGAAGATAAACTGGAATGGCAACTACAGTTGGATAAAGTTGTTTGGAGAGTACCTCATGTAAGATTGGCCGATGAACATAGAATCCTATTATTGAAAAAGTTAAAATCTGACCGTGATATTGTGATGCCATTCCGAAGTTGGGAATTTCATGAATACCCTACACTACCTCAGACAGAAAGACAAACATGGACCGTCAAGACATCAACTTACTTGGAACGAGCAAGGTACATAATACTCGGTTTTCAAACTAAGCGAAAAGATGTTATCACTGCAAATGCTGGTCAATTTGATCACTGTAAAATAAAGAATTGTAAAGTTTTCCTAAACTCTCAATTCTTTCCCTATGACAATTTGAATGTCATGTTCAGCAAAAAACGTTTTTCCATTTTATACGATATGTATGCAAGATTTCAATCGTCATATTATGGAAAGACTAATACACCACTATTATCACCTGACCAGTATTATTCCAAGGCTCCAATAATTGTAATCGATTGTTCAAAACAAAATGAATCGGTAAAATCATCAAGTGTGGATATAAAAATTGAAATGGAATTTGAAGAACCAGTAGCGGATGGAACTTCGGCATACTGTCTAATTCTACATGATAAAATAGTTACTTACACACCGCTGACCGGAATTGTGAAGAATGTACTTTAAGAAGAATTGTATAACAACTGCAAATTTTTGAGGTTAGAATTATCTGCTTTAATTTTTGAGGTTAGAATTTCATTTGTGAAAGACAAGTTGAAAACAAACAATTATGTAATTGTATAAATTTCAAGGATTTTACGAAAAATATAAAAGCGAGAAAATAATTAGTAGAAACTTCATTCTATCTTCAACCGTCGTATGGGAAACATCATTCGCAAGATGAATTCTACTAACGGAGAAGAAAATACACCTCTAATGGATGATAATAGTTCAGATATAGAAAAACAAGTTGAACGAGAAATGGACGAGTTCCTAAAATTCAACAAACATAAGAAGAGAGAAGAAGAAAAAGCTGAAAAAGAAGTAAAAAGGAAGAAGGTTGAAGTTAACATTACAACCAATATTTTAACAGAAGTATTTCTTCGGATTATCTACCCAATTTCTTCATGCATGACAAAAAGTATATCAGTTGGAATTTTAAAATCAATGGATTATTCACCAATTGTTATTTTAAATCATGGAAACAAAATGGTTACTTTCAGTGAAATTACTTGGGAATCTCTCATGAAACATTTACATCTTTTGGAGTGCTATTTAAGTAACAACACATTTGGAAGAAGAACAAGATTAAGTTTATTGGAATCAAATATTGAAGTTGATATAGTAAAACATCGTGGAGGACAAATTGTTCGCTTCAGAGATTTAACTACACATAATGTTAAATTATATTTCACTAAAGAAGAATTTTATACTTTAAGTTGTACTACCGGTCCCGTCACCAGATATTTGAAACAACTAATATTTTCAAGTGCAATAATTAAAGACTATCTAATTGATACATTGGACAAAAAACCTTTTGTTCCAATTTTATACGGTCCCGTGGATACTTCAATCTTTAATAGAATACCTCAAGAAGTTGAAATGTGGAGACAATTAAACAACTATCACACCAATTTTAATATTGATGAAGTGGCACAAGAAGTGAAAGAAGAAGAACAATCCTGTCTGTTATAAACATCGGCTCATTCAATTTTTAAGTCAGTTGTTAGTAAGACTTCATCATGAATAAACGGGTTTCGTTTTCTAATGCGCCACATATAATGGAAGTTAAAAGAGGTATAATTGAATTTCAAGCTTTCCGAGGAAATGATGGTAATTTTATTATTAAAGAATTAGTAATCTTGGACATGAACACATCAGTAGTTTATCATTATTTGTTCAAACCTCCAGTACCATTTAATAGACTAACAACTAAAGCGAAAGTTACAAACAAATGGTTGAACAAACATTTTCACAACTTAAGATGGGATGAAGGTTTCATTAATTATAACATGATGCCGCACATTATGAATCATTATTGCAAAGAGTTTAAAATTATCTACACAAGGGGATTGGAAAAAGCAAATTGGATACAATCATTTACAAGCAACGAAGTGATTAATGCAATAATTGATAAAGATTTCCAATGCTACTTCAACGAACTTTGTATTTCATCAAAAAGTTTTAAACATCGAAGGTCGCAGTGCGCTTTAAAGAATGCCTACCGCTTGAATAATTTCCTTCAACAAACTGGTGGGGGTAGTGTCAGTGGTGGGGGTAGTGTCGATTATAAAAGTGAGAGCGCTACCATGACACAGCATGAGTATTACTCAAACCTCCGAAGAGACAACATCTCCGACGGACATTCTTATTAACAAGAAGATTAACAACAACATCAATATGGCATCACAGAACTTACTTCAAAGTTTAGTTGATCAGTTCAACGCTCATTCTAAATCATCAATTCTACCTACGAAGAAATGTTCTGAACTAAAAGAAGAAAAACACTACATCATTCATACTATTAAGAAAATGGAAACTTCAGTAGGTGATGCTATAAATTGCACTTTGAGCGAGGCACCTTATACAATTGGTGATGAAGCAAAATTTCAGATCTTCTTACCAAAGCGCTTCGTACAACTACTTCAAAATGAAGATCTTCGTATAATTCAACCCGGCGCACTCTATTTGGTATCACATGGACCCAGTGGAAACAACTCTACTGAACTTACAATTCATGTAACACCTACTACTGATTAATTTGTACATAACATTGTAAATATTTCTTTGTATTTGTTTTTTCAATAAATATGATATAAAACAAAACAAAAAATAAAAATAAAAAAAGCAACATATTGTAATGTCTTTGTACATTACAATATGTTGCTTTTTTTAAAAATTCCACAGGATGACCTTGACCCAATTTTGTATAATTATAAAAGGGGAAATGTACTTGCAAAATTCATCAGTCTACTGCTACCTTTCATACCGTACACATCTCGCTCTTAATCCCTGAATATAAAACTGCAACATGTCCCTAAAGGTTAAGTGTGCATCTTATGATACCAACACCATAACTACTTTTGAACAACTTGAAGATTTAACTAACGAAATGCGAGTTTTACTTACCGGTGGTTATCACTTAACTGTTGATGTTAGTGCTACTAATACAAGGATGTTCACTAAAACAAAATATTGCGATGATGAAATATTTATTTCTACACAACCTACAACTTCTTCATCGCCAACTGGTCAACATAACATCAAGTTCCAAAAGTATTACCAATGTTGAATAACTTTTGACAGACAAAGCTACAACTAAAGAATCACGTGATCAATGTGAGTTAATAAAAAGGATGTGATACTTGTATAAATAATCATTCGCTTCTTAGCTCTCAACACGACAAGACCTATTTAAGAAAATGTTGTACAGAATGATGATTCAACTTGATGGAAAAATCTATGGAAAAGACTACAACACCGTTGAACAAATGACCCAAGATTTAGATGTATTAACTAAAGAAGGATATCAAGCTAAATTAATTTTAAAATTTCCTGAAGTACATCCATTATCAACAGAAGAACTTGTTGCTATGGCTAAGGCGGAGAGAGAGAAAAAGTCTGAAGAAAACAAAGAGAAACAAACTTCCTAAATTTTAATAATCCTTACACTTGTAAGGTATAATTTTTTAAAACTCCATTTGGATGACCTTGAAATTACCCCTACCACTTTTCACAGTACATAAAACTCACTATTGAACACTATACACTCTTATTCTTTCACTGGACTCCGCAGCGTCAACATGGAAGAGCAAAAATACAAGTACAAACCTCGTTACTGTTGTGAACAACAGTGTACAGATTTAGGACCAATGATGGTGGATGGGTTAGCTTGTACTAAATGTGAATTCTTCGGATCTTGTTATTGCAAATGCAAAACAAAACAACTACCACCACCGGAATTGCGAACTTTCAAATTTTACAAATCAAGATATTTTCATACATGTTGTCCTCAAAGATGTTTCAAATTTCACCCTCTAGATCTTGCTCATTGTCAACGCACCAATTCTCATCAAGATGATTTTTGTACACATATGATAAAAAGATGTAAATACAGATCAGATTGGTATTCCGATCCTGTAGAACCATCAAATGTGTAATTTCAGTTTTACACTCTTTTTTAAAACTTCATTTGGATGACCTTGAGATTTCCCCCCACCACTAGTTCTAATTTTTATATAATATTAAATCATTCCACTTCCAACACTCTAACTAACAACATGGAAAACAAATTTATCAAGTTTGAACATATAATAACTGACAGGGAAGAGATGGAAGAATTGTTTCAAAACTTACTTTCTATCATTGACGAATATCCTATAAGAGGGTTCAGAATTGTAGTTCAATATTTAAATCCTGGTGAATTGTTTTCTTCATCGAGTGAAGAGGATGAAACAACTACTTCGGTTCAAATAATTGAATTAAAAGACGAAGAAGAAGAACTAAACATTTTATTCAATCATAAGCTCAAGGTTCCCCATATAAAAGCCCCCTCCCTAGACAGCCCCCCTCCCTAGACGCCTGCTCAAGGTCACCATTATATAAGCCCCCTCCCTATGCGCCGATCCTCATTCTATCACCGACTCTCCAACAATGAACAACTCTCCATTGGCCCGAATGAATTCTAGTTTTGAAATAAACTCTAAAGAAGAGTTACAAGACATTTTTAATATTTTACAAGAACTTGTAGATAATTTTACAA
Source organism: Neoaliturus tenellus (assembly GCA_030545055.2). Lineage (NCBI taxonomy): Eukaryota > Metazoa > Arthropoda > Insecta > Hemiptera > Cicadellidae > Neoaliturus > Neoaliturus tenellus. Next base: position 198,712,706 of record CM061532.1, on the reverse strand, counting down.
ACCATCAAAATGAATTTGGAAATAACATACGATTGTCCTATTTGTGATAAGGTTGAAAGTTTAGACGAAGACAGTTTACTAAATCTAACTCCTGCACCATCTGACACTACTGATGGTAATAATGAAGAGCAACGTCTTTCCCCCACCACTTCTTTGTAATTCATCCTTCCCCCCACCACTTCTTTATTTAACTAACATTTCTCCCTTTCACTTCTTATTCCTTCTTCGACTTCTGAACTATCAACATCACTAAAATTTCAAACACTAACACAATCATGATGGATATGATGGATGAAGTTCCCTTCGTAACTAGAATGGAAGAGGATAAATTGAAATTGGAAATTAAACGATTGGAAATGGAACGGGAAAACCAACTTGAAATGTTACATTTGTTCAAGCTTTTCAAATACATCATCTGGGGACTCTGCATTTACCTTCTCATCGTCGTCGGTGTTTGCATTTACAACTCTGTAGTTCATCACAAAAGTTCAACTTGTTTAAACTCTGCTGTTGCACATTAATTGTATGTTCACAAATAAAATTCAAAAGTTACTTCAACCTATCCCACTATCACCAACTAGTTCAACTTTCAACTATTTCTGGTGGTAGTTGGATAGGCTTTTTTAAAACTTACTCTGGATGACCTTGACATACTTTCCAAGCCCCAGTTATAACTGTTAAATTTCAGTTTTAAATTAACTCTTAATTCATGCCCAATTCTACTTCAAATTCAGGGCATATGCTCTCGCCATCTGCACCCCAGCATCTGACGCCATCTGCTCGAGCAGCTGCTCGGGCAGATGGCACGACTTCCGGTCCAGAAGTAACCAAAACACACTACTCTAAGGCAATCTAAGGCTTTGGTTATAACAGGAAAGTCCACCACTCACAACTAATGATAAATGATTTATTTTCAATTACTTAAAAATAAGTGACAATAAATGTAAATGCTTGGAAATTAACTGGCCACTTTTACAGTAGTGTGGCCAGTGCAGTAATACTATTTACAGTCTCTTAATCTCTTAATCGGTCTCTTTCTTATTAGTCAGTCTAGCTTACTTGATAATATGTCCCTGTCTTGTCTAAGTACCTAACTACTTCAACTTAATTACACAGTCCATTATACAGTCAGATAAAATAGTTTATATTCTTAGATCTTCTTTAATTTAAATTTTTTATTCTATTATGGATAACCTTACGTTTTTGATCAATAATCTAAAAAAACAAGTTTTGAAAAAAAATGAAAAGTAACAATGGTATTTTTAGTAAAAAGAAAATAAAAATAAATAAGACCATCTTTTATAACCAAGCTATTCACACTCACTTGCATACTTATTCCCTCTGTCCCGATAGCCTAATACAGTCTAATACAGCATAATACCAGGATCAACGTTAGAGGCCTTTACCGCAGGGCCGTCAAAACTCTGTCCCTGTATGGTCCAGCAACGAGACGTTCTTATTAACTATAAGTGACCGTTTAAGGCTCGTACAATCATCCATTCACATATAATTAAACTAAATACTGGGTTATAAAAATGAAAAAATAGAACATGTTTTAACTTTAACTATTATTGACTATGCGAGAACTTGGTACATGACATTTACATCGTTAATTTCATGTACCTAACTAATAATTTAACTGAAAAGTAAAGTGACTTTACGGGAAAAGTTGTCCTGTATTAGAAGTAATTTTGACGATAGTTCATACAGTTTGCAACATCGTAACTCAATCCTATGATATGGATTTTATTTCATCCGTCTACATGATGTTAACTGGTCATAATTACGCTGTTGGAAATTAAAATTTAATCGATTAACCCCTAAAGAAAGAATAACTACACTGCATACTAACGTACTTTGACTTCATCGATAAAATTACAAAAAAAATTACCATAAAAAATTGTGAGACAACAATGATTTTGTCAGTTCAATTGTTATTGGGAATCTTTTATGCATTTGTAACATAACTGTACGGTTACGTCATTGCTCATCGCTCATCGCTACGTCATGAGCGATGTCATTTCTATTTTTAAACCGAGAGAGAAAATTAATAAAGACTGTCTTGCGTAAATAATTTATTTTCACGGCTTCCCAAAAATTAGTCCAATTATACGGATAGGTTCCCCTGGCCGCGGCGCTGCTCGGCGGGGGCCGGTCACGAACGGCGTGTTAATTAATTAAATGCCGCCCGGACCGCCGGATAATCCGTGCAGAACCGGCCCGGGCTGGGCACATTCGGACGGTAGAGTCCATCTGTCCTGGTGCCAACCTATCCACTCCTCGGATGCCAATCCTGGTGACAAATAGATCTGTTTGTAATTTGGAGTTGTTTTTGCATTTATTTCCTGAAATTCTTCTGTATTTGCCCCTATTATTTTTTCATCACGCTACATCAATGACACCTGTCTTCGTCCCTCACGTCTACTTATCATGTGTTTGAGGTGTAGGACCGAAAAGATTCGGCTCTAGACCCCCAATGGAAATGGTAGCCAAGGAATCTAGAGTATAACGGGTAGGTGGCAACAACAACAACAACAAATACCAAATCAGTGACGTAGTTGGTAGTTCAGCTGATAGCAACTGTCAAATAGATATTACGTACTTGGAAACTATTTTTCACTTGGATTCAGCTGTAGTTGTCACCTATTGCAACAGTACTCTATGGCGGTGTTAGCTCAATGTTAGCTTATGTGAAATGGTTGCCTAGCAACCATCAGAAACCCAATCAGTACATAACGCTAAGTTAGTTAAGGTTATATTTTATTTGTTATGGGCGAATAAAAATATTTGTTAATTTGTTTATAACTTAGTACCAGGGGGACCGAGCTTCGGCAAAATTATTATTTTCGTTCTAACACAAAGCTCGTTCGCTCCACTCACTCGCCCTATTCCTTTTTAAGATGAGCTCGTTCGCTTTGCTCACTCGCCAGGCCTAGGGTACTTCACTTTGGTATAATTTTCCTAAACTACAGGTTAAAGATGTAACACATTGGTTTATATCTACAGTTATGAGCTGATTTTTGTTCAATTTAAAAATCTCTATAAGAATAACATGGAAACTTTGATGGACTCCAGAACGAAAACGGGATTTTTCCCAGACATGGGACCAGCTCCAATCGATTTATGGTGGCCAAAACCCCCATATTCAATCAAAAAAAAAAAGAAAAATCCTTAGAGCGAAAAAAACTTTGCCCGTACAAACAGAGCTTGTTTTAGAGTATAATAAGATTGCATAGTGTAGAGTGATAAATAATATCGTTCGTAACTCAGATACAAATATTTTGCCTGCTCTCGATCGTTTCAAACACGATCCCTAGGCCTGCAAAACGCCATTTTCGACCCTTGTAATGAAATATACTATTTGTGATATCATTGAAATTTTTATTTTATTGTATTAACAGAAAAAATCTACCACACAATTGCATTGTTGAACAAAAAACAACAACAACAACAAAACAAAAGTATTGTAAGACTGTAATAAACGTTTACGCTTATACTATTTTGGAGGTAACTTTAAGTTATCTTTCAATAGTTACTCTTTCAATAGTTACCCTGACTTTTAGTTACTTTTAGTTTTTCAAATCACACCAGTAATGGTTTTTTGAAAATGATATTAGTTTTTATTTGTATAACACCTCATGTGTGCAGCATGTACTCTGGTACGCGTTAAAGGTAGAAATGCTCTTTGCCTTCACTCTCTTACCTCTGATAATGGCATTGTTACAATATTACAATAGCTTTATTCAGAATTATTCCCATTTTTTTATTTGCAATGACTGTTTGATATGTTAAATATTTTCTGCTTCAAACATAAATCACATAGAGGATAATTCCAGTATTTAGACATATAGATATTAAAGTGAGTAGGTGGATATTACCGAGTTTGGATCCCCACGTCTGAAACTAACGAAGGTGTTGCGAAGCCTGCATAATTCATAATGTAATTACAAAATATAATCTTGTCCTATTTAGTGGACCAGATTTTACATCATACACCTTTATAGCGACTAATACTACGTCAGCCTATTGATTTGATTCGTTATACCTAATATGTTAACTAAATGTCAATTTGCAGCCGTGATATGTGTAACCGCTATGATTTTCCAAAAATGGTCTCACCGTAACACGGTTTCCATTGGTCGTGCATTCTCAATGTTTTTTAGTTTACTCTAGTTCTCATTCGTATAAACTTATTCAATGCAACACTCGTGGAACGCCATTCCACACACCCACTGTAAGCAGTGTTAATTGACAGATTTATTTAGCGATTAACACCTGTTTTACTTATACAACGTTTCGGTGCAGCATGGCGGCCCGCGACATTCCGCGAATTGTTCGTGAACCGGTGTTGAAACCTGCCGAACCAGACGGCCGGCATTGATACACATTTCCTTGCCGGCATCGCAGCACTTGCGACAACGCCGCCCAGCTGCTAGCCGCCCGGAGCCGCCCGCGGCCGCGACCGGTGGACAACCGGGTCACTGGGCAAGCTGGAGGCTGCGGCTGCGGCTAGGCTTGGCTCCCGGATTACCTCATTTATCCGAACATCTAAAGTGTTCACACCTCTACACCGTGGAGGCAGCTCTTGCGACACCACAAAGAATTATCGGCTTTCTCGTGTACACTTGTAATTCCGTCTGATTTACATCGGTGTTGCTTTGATTTACAAAACGTATTCGGCCAGCTAGGCGCTATTTTTGGGCGGGTCTATTGGGTGGGCTGTTTATGAGGGCGATAAATTTGTGCTGTACGATTTTACCAATCGCTTTGCTAAGTGGTTGTGATTGTTACGTTGTTTATGTAGTAAGTGAAGTTTCTGAATTAAAAATGGCTTACAATAGTATTCTCTGATTGTTTATTAGCTTTCTCATTAAAAATAATTTTAAAATATCCTTAAATATTAAATGTAGGAATCTAAAAGCTCAGTATTATAAGGAACTCTTCTACATTATGAAAATGCTCGATGACAAGAGGTGAAATTATCTCAAGATGACATCACTTCATTTGGATAGAATAACTTGACCACCTTCAAAAATCACCCAGTATCCGTTTGATAAAAACCAACGTTTCCAATTTTAACACCTCCTTGACTGATCAAGGTGCTGATAAAAATTAACAGTTAAATGAACAGTGAACATATTGTACTTGATTGAAAGTTTTTAGTCTTGACGTGAAAACTCCAGAAAATTTTTAGATATATTACCCTTTTCAACCATTAAAAAACAAATATTCGCAATTATACAAATATTTAATAAATTTGTAAAATTTAAGTAATAAAATTTACTTTGTAAGATTGAATTAAATATGATACTTCCTTTGAAGTTATCGTCGGACATTGAAATCTGGAGACCATAATCGTGAATGCAAATTCCATGCAATGTTATAAACTATAACATGGAATGTCAGCAGAATAAATTTCTTATTACTAGGAGTACGTTTATTCTGCACGTATGGGGATGAACGGGCATTAAAGATAAGGCAACCCCAAATGCAAGTCATTTATTAATAAATAAAATAAAAAACAACAACAACATAAACTTTGTCGTGAACTGTTTGTTTGTTTACCTGTTACTTCTTGACACCTGTGAACTTTTTGGCACCTTCAGCTTATTGTTAATTGATTTTCGGATTTTTCTTGTGGAGTGGATGTGTCGATTTCAATCATTACAACTTTTATTATTATTAAATTTGAAAAATAAAACCCTTTTATATTGTTTTTAGTCCGTAGAGTACTATTTATATATGTACTATATAGTGTGGTGTATATATATATATATATATATATATATATGTATATATATATATATATATATATATATATATATATATATATATATATATATATATATGATTATATGTAATTTTTACATATTTATGGAATAGCAAATTTTATTTTGAGTAGCAGCACTGTTCAAATACAGGTTTAAAATGTTTTTTTTTAAGTTTTGCCTGACAAACGGACGTTGGTTAAAAACGAACAACTCAAGCATCAAAGAAGCAGCCTCTAATGAATATCTCATTAGAATGTAATTGCGTATGAATTAGTTTTATTAATGCACAGAAAGCCTTTAACAAAGAACTTGAATCTACAAATTATTATTAAAATGTACTTTGTAAGATTGAATTAAATATGAGACTTCCTTTGAAGTTATCGTCGGACATTGAAATCTGGTTTCAACAATACAGAGAGGCACGAACACTCATGTATGATTTCACTCCTCTTCAATCCGTTAATCCAATTACTAATGACAGTTTATATAGATAAAATTAAAGACATGGGAAGTCGAACAATCAGAAAGCATACAGAAACAATGACAACGTAATTAAAATTGTATTTATCATTGATGACTCAATAAAAACAAATTAGGTTATGAAATGAATTGCTCATGTAAAAACTCTAATTCTATACTCATCAAATAGATACTTAAATAAACATATACAATACACACGCAAACACGAAACGTACACGTGTCACTTTTACATTGTTCGTAAACAAGCCATTAATTTACAGTTAATCTTTAGTGGTTTGTTGCCCAATTGTTGCCTTGCGGCTATGTGCGGACTGGAGCGCGGCCTTGCTTATCTCTTATATCCACTGGCCCAATTTTTATCATGTTGAACTAATCTATAATTTACTTGTCCTTGGTTCCTTTCCAAAGGTTTCCAGATTAATATTTTAATTATACATTTATAAAGGTATTGTAGTTTTTAACTTGGAAAACAAATTATAATATTTAATGCGGTACATATTTTACTTACCGAATGTCGTGTATAAATGGTTTTTTGTCATGCTAATATAAATTATCAACTGGCTAGAATTATACATTGATTTTCATGTAACTGTAGTCAAGTACTCTTCATGTCCACACTTTGGTCACGAACTCACATATTGTAAAAATCTCATTTGGTATGTGTACGATAAGGGGTTTTTAAGAGTTTAATTTACGTGCAACACATAAAATTTCGAATTGCATAATTTATAATTTTACTAATTTATAATTTATGTAACATAATATATATTTTAATATTTTAACTTAACATATATAACATTATGTTATAACATATAACATATATGTTATATATTTATAACATATTATAAATTACATATATATTTTAACATAACATAGATTATCTAACATAATTCTGAACCGAATTACTGTGTTGTGTTTTGTAACTGTCAGATTTATCTATCTGGAGAGGAATGTTCAAGGGATCAGAACTGTCAATTAAACCATTATACACTAACAGGAACAGTCATTTCGAAAGCTGGGTTTATTCTGCATTCAACATTTGGTTGCCGTCCACCCACAGCCTAAATCAATACAGATCTGTGAATTTTCTGGTTTTAAGAGATGTGAAATTCACATTTAATAAAACATCAAATAACTGGAATTATGGTGATGAACGCGTCTTGATGACACCGCACTCTTTTCTAGTACTACAGATAAAATAACCTTTTACGATTTTTGTAACCTCGTATGGTTCATTTCTCTGCGATAGTACAGTGGAAGATGATAATTCTGTCTAATGTTAAAGTTTGAGTAACTCTTTTTTTATATGACAAACTCTAATTCGACATTAGATATAAAATTATCAAGAAAAATTAACCGAATCTATGACCTATGTAATAAAAATACTGCAAAGTATCTTAAAATTGAAATCTTTTTTTTTGTGGTTTTTAATTGACTTTCAATATCTTAAATACCATTTTCGCTATTGGATTGATGAATTTCACGACTATCGACGACCTAAGTTGTAAAGATATCAAACCATTGCTCAAGCAAGATATCCTTTATTGTGCGATGAAAGTATCATTTGCCCTGTTTTTATCGTTAAGTAGTATTCGAAACGTTGATTTGATTTCTTTTAAATATAAATAAATTTGAAACGTAATATATGAGTTTGCGACCAAAATTTAGAACACGAAGAGTACTCGACTACAGTTTTAACAGAAAGCTGACACAACCAACTGTATCACATTTATGACTGCCAGTATTTATCTTTAAAAGTATAAATCTTTTGCTATTAGGGAGACTTTAAAATTTAAAACATACCCTCCCTTGTTCTGAACTTGTAAAATCCTTGAGTCAATATTTACTTAGAAGTATGTTTATTTACTCGGATTTTATTATACCTGAGCAGGACTTATGTAACCCTATACCCTCTGATGAACAAACAGCTGAATCTTGTAAGCCAACTTGTTCAACCAGCATATAGTAATATAGTAACCAGCATGCTGTAATTCATGATATTCTCGGTTCAGAATTTGATCGTAAATGACAGAGAATTATTTTTTGTCTCTCATATTTTACGTTAAAATGTTGTAAGAATCTTAACATCAAACATTTTTTCGTATGATACACCTTCTTTTTCATTGTTTGAAATTGTTCTTGGTTTATTTCAATGCAAAATTATATCGAAGCAATTTAATAATGTCTTAATTATTATAAGATAGTTGCTTAGCAACATGTCAATTTAATATAATAGTGGAAGTTAATTTTTCATAGTTTTATTATCCCTAAACTACGATGATGTTTTTACGCATCATATTGAATGTTGTCAACAGTCGATTCCCCCAATGGTTAACCCCCATGCGATGAACCTAATAGCAAAAGACAGCAGCGGTAATGTCCTCAGGTTGCACGGCTGGAGAGTAGTTCACAGAAGATACGACCTCGACTGCATTTGTTCACCCGCTCAGAAGGTAGGCAGTTCTGTTTTATACATATATTTTTCAAATTCAAAGTCTTAATAAAAACTTTTCAGATAATGTTTCTTGTTAAAATGTGGAAATTGAAAGAAAATGTTAAGCTTTAAGATCAAATATGTGCAACATAAGAATTTGCTGTGACGAAAATGAGTTATCTTAAGGCTGCGGTCTACCCCAGCCAAAACAACAACAATGCCGAATGCCGCCTCGCGGCCTTAGCGCTGGGCGAGTTTGATGGCTGCAGAGGTTTACGGGGATCGTGTTTCAGAATTAACCGATTAAGATAGAGATTGGCTGTTAACCTTTTCTAAAAGTAGAAAAAAGGATCTAGTCGGCTATCTTTTTAGAATTTTTAAATAAAATTTCTATTTTCAGTAATAACTGTCTAAAATCATCTGTTTTTTAGTTTTGTAAATGCAGAGGTTTACGGGGATCGTGTTTTAAAACTAACCTCTTAAGACAGAGATTGGCTGTTAACTATTTTTAAAGTAGAAAAAAGGATCTAGTCGGCTATCTTTTTAGAATTTTTAAATAAAATTTCTATTTTCAGTAATAACTGTCTAAAATCATCTGTTTTTACTCGATTTTTAACTGAAGTTTTCTATTGGTTTTAACAAACTAACTACAAAAGTGTAACAGAGGGAAATTAGTACCGTTATTCTTCTTTAATATGACACCTTATTTATAGCTCTAGGCCTCATTTGGCAGAAGATAGCACGATTCTAAAAAAAACCTTGCATTTGGGTGCGCGCTAGGGGTTTGAACCAATATAAAACTTTAGTTAAAAATCAAGAAAAAAACAGATGATTTTAGACTGTTATAGCTCTAACAGTCATAGCTGACAGTTATAGCTGAAATTAGAAATTTTATTTAAAAATTCTGAAAAGATAGCCGACTAGATCCTTTTTTCTACTTTTAGAAAAAGTTAACAGCCAATCTCTATCTTAATCGGTTAATTCTGAAACACGATCCCCTTAAACCTCTGCATTTACAAAACTAAAAAACAGATGATTTTAGACAGTTATTACTGAAATTAGAAATTTTATTTAAAAATTCTAAAAAGATAGCCGACTAGATCCTTTTTTTCTAATTTTAGAAAAGGTTAACAGCCAATCTCTATCTTAATCGGTTAATTCTGAAACACGATCCCCGTAAACCTCTGCAGCCATCAAACTCGCCTAGCGCTACGGCCGCGAGGCGGCGTTCGGCATTGTTGTTGTTTTGGCTGGGGTAGACCGCAGCCTTAATTTATAGTTTCCTTGGCAGACTAAAATGCTTAATTCAGCGTGAGTAATCAATGAAAAATAAATAAGAATCCTAAAAAACTTACCTAACCCTAATTTTATCAAGTTTTTATAATATCCTAGGATGTATTTTTCTATTTTATAAAATCACAAGACACAAAACAGAAATATTTCAGTAAACTGAATTGTCATTTAGCATACGATTTGGGAAAAGTTTGGAACTACCCTGCTATTTTCTTAATAGCTGCAGTTAGAGACATTATCTCCTGGGAAAGTCTTAGTGACCAAAAGAGTATGGGATGTATCAAAATTTACAACTCCCTCCCCAAAATCAGAGTTTTAGTGAGTCAAGATGTTTTAAAATAACCCCAAAATTTTTATGTTAAGTTCAAATTGTATACATAATTTTTGGACATTTGTTTCCTTTTGACCTTTTTCCTAAAAATATAATGGTTAAGGAACAACGGGCACTTAAAGTTATTTTTTAGTCCCACAAGAATAACATTGGAAAAACTGTCATTGCGTGCATCTTTAAGACCGTTCAATACAGTAAAATGTACTCAGGAATATAAACGCCTTATAACGCCTTAAAATGGCGTTATACGAACATTTCAATAACATCTAATTTACCTACATTAGTTTTATACAGCGTGTCTTTAAAGCTCATCACCAAAATTTCATAAAATGGCTAATTGGGTCAAAATAATCAAAATATAAAATTTTATTAATGAAAAATAAACTGCGTATATCTGGGTAAATTTTCATATTAGAAAATACCGTCCTATGACCTTATATGACTCCTTCGTATGATCTTATTTGCTTATTTCTACCCAATTAGTCGTATTTTGAAGTTTGGTGACGGACTTTAAAGACACACTGTATAATTTGTCCACCATATTGTAAAATAAGTGTATTGATGTGTATATGTTAATATTCACGAGCAAAATTTTCTTAAAACATAATTTTAAGAAATTTTTATTATTTCCTTTTTTATTTTACCGAATGGTTTTTGAGATACGCTCAATGAAAGTTTGTTCAGCGGCATTCTTATGGGACTAAAAATTAACTTTAAATGCCCCTAGCTCCCTAACCATTAGGTTTAAAGAAAAGTGCTATAGGGTAAATTGGTCTTATAATTATCTATAAGATAAAAAATACATAAGAATAGGGTCTTACTATTTAAAATTGTTGATGATTTTGGGTAAGTGGTCGAAAATGTAGACACATCAAGTTTCCTCTTTTAGTCACTAAAACTTCCCTACAAGATAATCCTGTCATCTGCAGCTGTTTAAAACATAGTTTGTGTGTTCTAGACTTTTGCCTAACCCTGGTCACAATTTTCATTTACAATTTGATCATTCATACCTGTACGGTTTACATATAAACCGTACATATAAACCGTTACATATAAATCTTACTAAATGTATTGGTTTACCAATACATTTAGTAAGATTTCAGAAAATTTTATGGACTTCGAAAATATCAATAACTTTAGCTATAATAATAGTATTAATAATAGTCCAAATGCTAACAGCACTTTATTTCATGATTTACACACACAAAAATCTTTTCGCAAACAGGATAAGAAGGAAGTTTTGGTTTTTCATATAAATATTCATGGTTTGGATGGGAAAATATGTAATTTAGAGTTAGCACTACGTTCAGTAAACATTGATCCTACTGTCATAAATATCACAGAGCATTGGCTACCAAATGAACATAATTGTGCCTTTAATTTATTTTCAAACTATAAACTAGCTGCTGTCTATAATCGTTGTGGCAAGATAAAAGGAGGAGCTTGTATTTTGGTAAAGAATGGAATCAAGTTTAGAGTAAGATCTGATTTTGATTCACTAGCTGTAGAAAATTCCTTTGAATGTGTTGCAATTGAGACTGTAAACTTGACAACATGCAATTCATTGCATTGTATATTTATTGCTGTTTATAGAATTCCAGATAGAACCAACTTAAACTCTTTTTTTACCAGCCTACAAAAATTATTTAATAAATTAAAGAGAATATAAAAGAAAGAATATTTTTATTAGTGGTGATTTTAACATAGATATTTTGGACTCTACTGATTTTATTGTAGTAAAGTTCTTAGATGTTATTAAGTCTTTGGCTATTATCACACTATTACGGTACCCACTAGAATTTCAAAAACAAGGAAATCATGTTTAGATAACATTATTGTAAACAATGCTTTGGATAACTTTAAACCTCATGTAATAGAACTAGGCCTATCAGATCATAATGCACAGTATCTGGCCACAAAGTCCTTGTCAAAAAACAAAAGTGGGGTTAAGATAATCTGCAAAACAATCTTCAATGAACAAAATTTACAAACGTTTTGTGAGCTACTTAGTAAAGAGGTGTGGCAGGAATGTTTTTCAAGCAATACAGTTGATTCAGCTTTTAATTCTTTGTTTAAGATAATTTTCAACACCTTTTCAACATCTTTTCCATTAAAAACGTTTAAAGCAACAAAATTCCAAAAAAACTCGAAATCAATGGATGTCTAATGAATTAAAACAAATGTGTAATGAAAAAATCATCTTGCCGAACAACTAAAATCCTTTCCTTCAAGTGAACTGCAAAGAAAATTTTCAAAAATTAAATCTGATTAAAAAAGGGAATAAAAGAGGCCAAATTGACTAAAAACAATAAAATTATAAGGGAGTCAAATAATATAATGAAGGGTACATGGAAAGTTGTACAAAATGAACTTGGCAGACAACCTGAACCTAATTTGTGTAGTTTATTATGTGTAGGAGATAAAAAAAATAGAAGACCACAAAGATATTGCAAACCATTTTAATGAATTTTTTTGTAAAGTTGCCTCTGAGTTCAATGTAACCTCATCTGTAAGTGACTCCAAAAAGTTTGTAAAAAATGTACTTATTTTGCCCCATGACTCTTTTTCATTCCATTCAGTTTCTGAGAGCGAAGTTTTAAATGCAATAAATAATTTACCCAACAAGTACTCGACTGGCTGGGATGAAATACCAGCAATCGTTATTAAGAGGGCAGCCTCTTTTATATTAAAACCCTTAACGCATGTCATTAATTTGTCATTGGCAATGGGTAATTTTCCCGAGAAACTGAAATATGCCGTAATATATCCATTATTTAAAAGTGGTTTAAGAACTGAGCCTACAAACTATCGCCCAGTGGCCTTGCTCCCTACTTTATCTAAGGTATTTGAAAAGGTTGTTTTGACACAGTGTAAACATTACTTTGAAAAATATTTAAGTCCTAGTCAATTTGGTTTTAGAAAACAGAGATCAACGGGGGATGCAGTTTTCAATTTCATTAATAAAGCATTGGAAGCGATGGATGGATCACAGAGGACAGCAGGTGTCTTCTGTGATCTATCCAAAGCATTTGATTGTGTCATTCATGATGTAATGATTTTGAAGCTTCAATACTATGGTCTCGACAAAAACTCTATTTCTTGGTTTGAGTCATACTTAAAAAATAGGCATCAGAAGGTCAAAGTTACTCTTCCCAATGGCTTAAATTGTTTCTCTAATTGGCTTAAAATTAAGGCTGGGGTCCCTCAAGGATCAAAATTGGGACCTTTTTTTTCTTGATATATATTAATGATCTTCCATTTAGTTTAATAGGTTTAATAGGTGATTTCACATTATTTGCTGATGACACCTCAGCACTCATACAGTCAAGCAATATTATGGATTTGTCTTCAAAAATTAAATCAACTATTTCAAGTCTCACAGATTGGTTCAGCTGCAATGGTCTCAGTCTAAATGTTTCTAAAACAAATTTTTTAAGTTTTAAAACTAATTCTCACTTTACAAATGACATTTCACAACTAACCTTGGATTCAGGAGAGGTAGTAGAGGCTGCTTTTGGGTAAAGTTTTTGGGAGTAAATATTCAATATGATTTTAAATGGAACTCACATACTTCTTATCTACATAATTAACTGTGTAAAATATTGTTTGCTCTAAATGTAATTAAACACAGTGTTCAACACATGTAAAATTGTTTATCATGGGTATTTTCAGTCCCTTCTTCTTTATGGCATTATTTTTTGGGGAAATTCCACTCAAAGCTATAAAATGTTGTTCAACAAAAACGAGCCATTCGAATTTTAGCTAATGTAATAATAGACATTCTTGCAAACCACTTTTTAAACAGTTTGAAATTTTAACTCTTCCTGCTCTTTATATATTAGAGGTCTTGGTGTTCATAAAAAAGAATGAATCCTTATTTTTACATAATAATTACAAACATAATTATAACACCCGGCATAAAAACAGATTCCAACTTCCTGTACATCACCTCACAATGTTAGAAAGAGGTCCATTTAACAGTGGAATAAAAATGTTTAATAGTCTGCCAACTGTGATAACTTCACTGCCAAATATTAAAGCATTCAGAAATAAACTTAAAAAAAATTATTGCAAACGTGCCCTTACAATGTAGAAGATTTTATTTCTAGCCTTTGAGTCTGTTGTTATCAAAGTGTTATGTACTGTATGAAACTTTGTACTTTTGTGAATTCAACATAGTGTGTGTTTTCTGCATTATTGACGTGTTGTATATTTATTTATTTATGCTATGCATGAACTGTAAAAGATGTAACAAATAAATAAATAAATAAATATACGGAATAAAATAACCAAACCGATTTGATTTTATAAAAACAAAGCTTTGTTTTTATTAACATACAAAAAATATGGTACATGAAGATCACTATTTACAAATGGTAGGAAGATGAGATGCTAGGAGGTCGCTATAGTCTAGTAGTGAGGGGCAGGGGCGTACGGCTTGGGCGCGTAGGCGGGTGCAGGGGCGTACGCCTTGGGTGTATAGGCGGGGTGGGTGTTGTGCTCGCGGTGGACGATGGCGTTGAAGCCGTACCCGTCGTCGGAGTACTCTACCAACCTCTTGGTGCCGTCAGCCTCGACCAGCTCGTACGATCCCTTGACGTAGTCGCCGTCACGCTCCTCCTTCTGGCTCTTGACGTCGTAGGTGTGCGGGTCGTTGACGGCGTACTCGAAAGCGTACTTGGGGTGGGGGTCGTAGGGCTCGGGCTCGGCGTACTTTGGTGCGTAAGCTTTGGGCGCGTAGGGCGCGGGGGCGTAGGGTGCCGGGGCAGGGGCGTAGGGCTTGGGCGCGTATCCGCCATACTGGGGCATGGCGGCGGCGACGGCCACCAGGGCGAGCACTGTGACGATCTGCAACATAACCGCAACACGTTGTAAATAACTATCATGCATGACAACGATTTGTATTCAACAATCCAACCACTTAATAATAATTAGAGAATATTTCCTGAAAGGTAATTAGGTAAATAAGTAACAGCAAAGTCATAGTTTACAAAGGAAAATTGGAAAATATCAATATGGTACATGAAGATCACTATTTAGAAATGGTAGGAAGATGAGATGCTAGGAAATTAATTTTCTCACTGAAAAAATATAGTATAGTGTTTGTTATAAACAACTAAAACCAGTACCTTTTAAATTATTTGACAAATGACAGGTGTTTAAATTGGTCCTTTTACAAAATATATATATTTCATAACTAATAACTTTCTTATCAAGGAAGATGTAGGATTTTAATTTTTGAGTTAAGTAATGATGTTTTAACATTTCAAAGTTTGACAAAATATCTTTCTCTTAATCAACTGCTTTAACAAAATGTAAATATGTTTTAAGACTGTTTGCACATAGAAATAAAGCGCCTTAAAATGAATATCTGTAATTTAAGAGTCATCTTCATTCCAGGGCCAGTAGCCCATTGTTGAGCAGTCGGCAATGTTTATCATACGATTTTTATGCTAAAATATGGTATTGTATTCCCCTGTTTCGGATGCCGTTTTTCAACCGATTTTCTTGAAACTTGGTAAGTGTTTAGTTAAATAGATATACTATGTCGCTCATACCTCGGAATTTTGAAAATTTTACTAAATTTTGAAATATTACTAAGGAAAATCGAGTTACTTTGCGACGTCACAGAAAGTAATATTTGTTAAATTTTCAAAATTCCGAGGTATGAGCGACATAGTATAACTATTCAACTAAACACTTACCAAGTTTCAACAAAATCGGTTGAAAAACGGCGTCCGAAACAGGGGAATACAAGACCATGTTTTAGCATAAAAGCCGTATGATTAAAATTTCCGACTGCGCAACAATGGGCTACTGGCCCAGGGGTGAAGATGACTCTTAACCGTGTGAAACATAGGCATGGTACGAAAAACGCTACCCACACTGTCATTGAAGCGTTGTCCAATAAGATGTTTAAAGTAATCAACTTAAGTATGTAACCAAATCACAACCGAACATATAATGTCTTTACAATAGCTTACTCTTTTGTACTCACTGTATTCATTTAAGGACAATGCCATGTTACACCTTTTATGGTCTGTTCTCTTTGAAAAATTAAATATAATTTTCAATAAAATTATATATTTGAGATATTGAATGTAAACAGCATCTCCTGCATAACTATACCTTATTTGTCATTAACAAAATAAAAAAATAACATTTGATTTCAGTATTAATCATAGTTTTCATTCCATCTGTATAGGTTAGTTTCTTATTGTTTTCACAATCATGGATACTTAATTGCAAAACCCTATTCATGAACAGTGACAATAATGAATTAGTCATATAAGTATCCGATCGATGTATAGAAATATTGTTTGTTAAAGTTGATAGAAAGGACAATTGGTGTTATAGGCTAGTAGAAAACAGTTTATTATAAATAGTTATAATAATTTTCACATAAAACTTTAAAAAAGCTGGTTTGCCCTGTTTCAATCATAGCTAAAAAAATCTTAATTCAAAATGAAATAAAATATTTAGATTGTTTAATAATTGTATCTACTTATCCTGAATGACCACTGAATGATCCTGATCGACAACACTGGCACTGTATGCATGGACACTGTACCCACCTGGAGAGCCATGGTGGGGACCCGCTGTATGTTGGCACTAGGCACGGTTGACTGGCCGGTGACCGGCGCCGGGTATTTATACCAGGGTATTCCGCCGGCCACTGGGGGTGGGGCCCCGCGAGCCTTTCACCTCACGCCCCGAAACTGAGGAATTCGGGTGTCATTTCCATCCCGAGCCCACCACCATCCGTCGGTCGATTATATAAACAGAAATTACAGCACAAGTGGATCGAACCCTGAGGGACCCCGGTGGTCCGGTCGACCTTGGCCCTGATCCGCGCCGATGTTTTGTTTACACCTCGGATGCTGCGGAATTGCCGATCGCTTTCGGTTTCGAAAAGCCTTTTGGTTTTGAATGGTCAATGGTTGTCGTTTCTATTTGGGTTTTAAGTTTTACCGTAAAGCTATTTAAGTGGATGAAAAAATGAGAACAATGAGACAATCGGTAAAACATACGGCAGACATACTGTAACAATCGTACAAAGACGTTGTTGGGTTCCAGCCAGTCCACCACTGGATTGTGGAGTTATAGAAGCGCTTTCGGTAGGTTGCCATTGGCAACTGCTACTGACAATTGCAACTGTCGCAGTTGACAATACACCCGAAAGCGCATCTGCGACTCCAAAAACCAGTGCAGCCCGACGGACAACGTATACTCTCTGCGTTGTCTCTGAGTCAATGAGACAAACCAATTTTGAATGGGACTTTTGGCATCTCAGAGCTGATTATTTAAACTCCTGAGAAAACCAAACCGCTACTGTTGGTTTTGCTGGAAAAGATTGAGGTTTAACATGGGCAGCTCAAGCATTAAATATTTCTCAGTTCGATGCTGAAAGGACGAACCATCTAGTAAAGGAGTTTATGGGAGTTGAACCAATTTGTTGCATGTCGTATAAAGCTCAAGATCGGTGTTTTAACCGACGACCTGAAAATTAAGTGTTGTAAAAGAACTTTACAAGCTAATAGGCTGATGAAAGGGAGAACCTTGATCATCGCATATTAGAAAAAAATGTTTTAGTAGAAGTTTCTGAGTTTTGGTATCTCGTAGTACAAGATTGTTTGTACACAGTTAAAGGCTCTTCTGGGTTCAACCTACTGTAATTGATGTAGATACCGGTACCAGAACTTTTTAGATATGATATGAATACACTTTGGAAAGGAATTACTTCGAAAATCATCTTCTGCAAAATAATTTTATTTGCGATTCATCATTTGCAAACGGCAGCTCAAAATTCTAACGTGGACTGGATCGTATATTGGGTCAAGCGTATAAATTATGGGTCGACAAGGAAGGGACATCAGTGCTTTGGTGAAAATTCTTAGTGTTCACTTGGCTGGATTTATAGCTATTACCCAGATAATTCGAAGGAAAATTATCAACCAACTAAAGAACAAAGGAATGTAGGGATAAAGGAAATGCTCGTGCATCACCTATTGGAATCTGAAATGCAATATACTAAACGCATTCTGTAGCCTGATATTTATGATTACAGTATTATTGTGAATTTAATAATGTAAAAATAACATTTTCTTTGTTTCAGCATTCTTGCCGCTTCATATGCTGCTTTGTTCTAACTGCAAGATGCATCATGCATAATCTTACAGAAGAAACTTTAATTTTAAAATAAAACTGAGCCCATCAGCTGTATGCCACATCACAGACAAGTGGCATGTATCTGATTGGATGCATTTGAAAGAAACGCAGATTTTGCCAAACAGATTTCTTCGTTAACGAGTTACTGCACGCCATTATTTTCGTGATTTTCTGATCACCCGGCCTCGTGATAATGACGACCGTTTGTTCTCCGCCCAATCACGGCCGAATGTAAGGTCAGCTGGGCCGACCGCATAATAGGATGGTAATGAACGGCCGGGTAACGACTGTTTACGTATCTGTGTCAATGGTGCTGCCTTTCCCCTTATGTCCGCCGCCGGATCGTTGCATGCCGTAGCCGCTGCGACCGCTGGCTGCACTTCCTCCTCGAGTGCCGATCACTGCACCTGGGTCTACGGAATAGTAGGTCAACCAAACAAACAGTTGAATGAGTCACACGTTGATCACTAACGTTTTGTATTTAGTCGTACATCTTTGGTGGACGGAGTAATTGATATGTATCGAGTTATTGAGTTTTTATAAGCTTGTATGTTAGAGGTAAAAGCTGTGGTGCTCCTCATTAGAGTTCATTAACAGAAAAGCTATATCCTCCAACATAGATCTCTAATTACTAACAGAAGTAAAGGAAAAAAATCTGGCACAACTTAGTTTAGTCTCTCTTTTGAAAACTATTCCAGTAAGGTAGTCAGAATCGGAATGGTGGGTTATGAGCTTTTGATCTTTATTTTTGTCTTCATCGTGTCAACAGCAGATATATTAGAAGTACCTGTTACAATATTGCAATAATACTAGTATTAAGTTTATTAATACTAGCTACTTACCCGTTCTTCGTAATAAATTCAACGTATTTTCAAGAGTTTGCTTATACAATTTATTGTAAATGCATGCACGACCACAATGTAATAGCTTTAGTTAATAGTTGTTGTAGCTAGATAGTTGCGTAACAGCATGTAGACATATTTACCAAACGCTTGTTGTTTTGACCTTTTGTAAACAAATATATTTAATCTGGTGTGCTTGTTCATAAGCAAATAAAATCAGAAACCCTTGGCATGGTACCTTTTAGACGGTCCTGAGCTATAAGCTCTCAGTTCTATATGAAAACAAATGACATAAAAACTTTCACCATGAAATTTGTCATGTACATTTTGAGTGTCAGCGAATGGTCCATTGGTTTTCGAGTCTATATATGTCAAATATATATGCATATGTATAATAATTTTTTTATAAATACATGTTCTTCATTATGTGTAGAAATTGATAAGCGCTAAGGTTCACTATGTCTTATTGAACAGTTCCCTCTTTTATCAATGCACCGTCTTATATGTACCGAAATTGACGAGACATCCGCCTTTTTGTCATATTGATCAAATTAATTTCAGATAAGTTCAGGGAGCCAATGGCTAAAGTATAGTGAGTTCTGAGAGCGATAGTTAATGTGCGTGGAATACAGAAGTGTTCCAAATAAAACATCTTGCCTGATGTACTTATCGTACATTGAAGAATGAATCGGATTAAATTTTCTCCTCAATATATATTTTTTTTACATCTTCTAAAAATTATCACTATTCATCATACCGTAAAGAAGGATATAGATTAAATTCTATCTTCAATACATTTTGGCAGGTTTACACCTAGGTTTTACCAACCACTTTACACTCCCTCAGACAAATCCTAGGCGCACTTAACATTTATTGCTAATAGCTCATTTAATAGCCGACTCAGTAGAGGTGCATTAATGGCCACGTGTTATCCGATGGTAATGAACTAGGGTGTAATGGACTATCAGCGGTGATGGTGGAGGGGCGGAGCCCGGCGACAGTGTCATTAGGCCGGCGAAAGGCGGCGGAGGCGCAGCGAGCGGGGCGCCCTTGGCGGCGACCAGCCTTCAACTCCGCATCAACAGACAGTCCTTTGTAACCTGGAGTTAGAGTTCGGTAATCACTTCGTCCAATTTTAAACTTTATAAATAAATTTTAAAATAAAGTCTTCAGATTTCTAATAATATTAAATTTTTAAAAATTTAATCTTATTAGAAATCTGAAGACTTTATTTTAAAATTTATTTATTTATTTCTAATAAGAAGAGCTTGTGCAGAATGATTTAAGCTGGATGTTCTGCAACGTTTCTTTATCATTATTCAAGACGTCGAAAGCCTTTATTTACCTTACGTTACTGGTCCACGGAGACCACTTATTTGTGCTTGGAGTTTGTAAAACAAACGGTTTGTCCGACAAAAGTACAACTTGGATATCATGATTATAAGCTTCTTTTGGTGTTTTCACCTGCCATTGTTTGTGACGAACAATTACTACAGAAGCTTTTAAAAAATTATCCATAGCAAAGACGTTGTAGTAAATGAATATATAAGAGTTTTGTTGAAAAATAGTTGCACCTTTTGCCAATCACATACGGGATTTACCAGCATAGATTCCAAAGGAAACCACTTCAAAAACTGAAATTAGTTAATCGTGGTAGCCCCAGACCTTAGTTGAGATAATTTTAAAACATTGAAAAGTGGAATGATTTGTTATTTGAAGGTTTCGTTTAGTAAATAGTGACTATTTAACTACTAAGGGCATTGTCATTATCCCAACACTCAATTTGAAATTCTAAAGAGAAACTCATTATCTTTACATCGACTAACCTTTTGTCACATACGCGAAAAAAAAATTATTGTCGATTACATTTATTTCGTTACCTTGATGGCAACTCATGAGTCCAATGTTAAAAAATTGCAATTTTCAAAAGCGATTTTTTCTGGGGATGAGGCTGTTTCTAAACTCACTTTTGGAACCAAACACTCTCAAATGCAATTTTTAAGTAAAATCTACCCGCTAGATTTAGAGATCTATCTAAAATGCATAGCCACAGACACTCCTTTTATAGCATTTACCTTAATGTGTGATCAATAATTTTACTAACAAAACAATTAAAATAAGTGAATAAATACAATTTATATTGAGCAGGCGTTCTTCAAAGTTTACACCTTTTGATATTCAAAAGGACACCTGTCAACAATACTGGTATACAGTACAGGACACAGGAGTCATACATTTACATTTATTATAAAATAAAGATAAACTTTATATGATAAGAAAAAAATAATTTTGAGTCAAGTGTGATACCAAGGATCTTTTTGGAACATCGAGTCAAGAGCTTGGCTATTGGACATAAATGGTATTGAAGATATGAATTCTCAGACTTTGAACAAAAAAGAGAAATTTGCAGTTTACATTGATTAAGTGATCAAAATAGTGAAGTCCTTGTTGGTTGCTCAAGGATGACCCATTGATTATCATAAAAGAATAATTATTGTTATTAGAGTTGAGAAGGAGCCCATATAGTCGTCCTACTATTTCTTTACACTCTCCCAAGTCTTTGTTATGATGCACAGCTTCCGTCACTTCCGAGGCCATGAAAGATAGCAAGATCTCAATATACATATTCGCTTATACTTTACTGGATAGTAAAGTATAGGAGTGCAGTGCCGACTGGGTTCTCATATCTGCTGTGTAGGGCATATATAGGGAAAGTATTGGTCCCAAACTGCTGCTTTGAGTGACACTGGCATAGATTCGTAGAGTGATTTAGACATTAAAGACCTTTGCCCGTTTGTCAAACAAATAATATAAAACCCAGTCAAGTGATATATCATAAAAGTGACAGAGACGTAGCCTGGCCAATAAAATCTCAAAGTTTATGGAATAAAGTGATTGAGAGATTTCTAGGGCACCCGTATAGTTATTAAAACAAAGCTTCTATTCTTAGCAGGACCGTGAGTTCTGATCAACTACTTAATCCTTTTCTGAATCATGACTAAAATGAGTTTCAGGAAGTAAACCTTCAGATTATAAGCACGTTACCAACCGTTCTGAGACATCCTTTTCCCCGATTATTGAAGATAACTGGAAGGACTGAAACCGGACGAAATTCCGCAATGGAAAAAGGGTTTAGAGTTTAAGGAACAGGGCTCTTATTTGGGACTCTACTTCTAGAAGCTTTTGGTAATATTACGATGGCACCAATGGGCCACCAATGGCTTGAGTTATTGCACCAATGGGCTTAGACCTCTAACCTTTTTCAATGGAAATCCAGGCAGTGCTTAAAGCAGTTCTACTTATACTGTTCGTCAATCCTTCACTTTGGGCTCAGAGAGTGGTATGAACAAGACCCCGATAAACTACACCTGCACTTGTTGCCGTTGAAAAAGTTCAAAGTCGATGCTGCCCCCAATGTAGAGAATTGATAATTTTGGAAATATTTTACGTCGAATGACTTAACTTTTTATGACTATGAAATCTATTTTATTTCATCTATAAATGACGTCTATATTTTTTACTTATATTTATGTCTTGGGAAAATAAAATTTAAACGATTAAACCACCAAAATAAATACCGAAATCATTTGGATCCAAGTTCACCTTGTCTGTATTATTGCGAAATATTGTGGCATATCACGTTTTATTCTCTTGCAGTAGACCTAATAACACTCACATAACCTCACATACGCCCGCGTGTTATACGCTATGGAAACATACACTTATGGAACGCAGTTAAAGGGCAACAATGTCGAAAATCGCCTCGAAAAGTCCATAGAAACTTCCACGAAACCTCAGATGGCCTATTAGTTTTTCGTAATAGCCACACACACCTAATTTATACTGGATAGTAAAGACTTGAAAAGGATAGAAATCAACGGGTAATAAAAAGTAATCGCCGATGTAACTGCTGACCGCCATGTGTAATGAAGGACTAGCCGAGATCGGTGGGTCTAACCATAGTCTACCGATCCAATAGCAAATTAAGAGCCAGTTTTTGTAGCTTCTGTTGGTAGTTGGCCAACACGGTGTCCCATTTCTCACCAGCTGAGCGTTTACGTTCGATCCCCGACTGTGCTCTAGTCGTAATTGGCCGTCCTCCACTTGTAATTGGCCGATTTACATTTACAACGGTTGTCTATTGGCATTCATTGTATCTTAAAGAAGTTTTTAAATCTTCTGAAGGGGTGATAGACCTAGTTAATAAAAGCACAACTGATTGTGTTGAGCGTTAACTACATCTACTTTTTATATCTGAGATGTCGACTGAACAACTAATTGAGATAAATATTGTTAGAGAATAGAATGTCCATTTTTCGTTATTATGATCCATTAGATTGACTCTAATTGAAATCAGTTTTTATATATTTTTTTCACTGAAATCTTACAGAATCCATGAAACAGGGATGAAGCAACATTTTGTTGTGCATAAAATACAAAGCTGTAAAACCCACGGACCTTCGATGCTTCCCCGTCTCGATAATCCGAACTCACATTTAAAAGCGTTTATCACCCGGCTGACATGTAATGCGTTTGTCGTATGGTGGAAAGTGGCCGGGAGATAAGATGTGCCCAGTGGACCGTCTAATCTAATAATGATACTGTCGCCGGAAGTGGGCTGAGGAATGCTCCTCTTCGACTTCCTGCTCCGTCGCCACCCTCACACACGACGGCTTATGCAATAATTATAGGGACTTCGCGTGTGGGATGCTTACCTAATCTAGATTTCCGTTATTTATAATTTGTGGAGGTAACGTTATTCACTGCTCTAGATTATGTATTAAGTGATAGATTATGAATTATCTAGAGATGTATTAAGTGATCCTATATTTAGAAATCAATATAGTAGTGCTCTCTAAGAAAACCTACCATATGCAACACACTTAGTAATCGTTTCTTTGCAGCTTATACAAGCTGATAAAGCAACAGCTGAAATCCAATGATATGCTTAGCTCGCATAGATGTAATGTAAGATAATAACGGGAAAGAAGTGAAGTGTAAGAAATGGATAACAATAAAATAAGTTTTATGTTTTTAATAATATAAAAAACGAACAACTATTTACAACAGGTGACTATGACTACGTGAAGTATGGCGTGGGATGACTCGTGAGGTGATGATCATGGGACAGCCTGGAGTTGCTCAGCCGTAGGGCGAGTACTTGGGGGCCTCGTACGACTTCTGCTCGTACTTGGGTGACTCGTAGTGGTACGGGTGCTGGTTGTGCTGTCGGTGGACGACGGCGTTGAAGCCGGTCTTGTGGTCGGCGGTGTAGTGGACGGTCCTCTTGGAGCCGTCGGGCTCCACCAGCTCGTAGTAACCCTTCACGTAGTCGCCGTCGCGCTCCTCCTTCTGGCTCTTGATGTCGTACGTGTGCTGGTCGTGGACGCCGTACTCGAAGGAGTACTTGGGATGAGGGTCGTACGGCTCCTCTCTGTACTCGTACTTGCCATATCCACCGCCATATCCGCCACTGCCGCCGTAGCTGCCGCCGCCGTAGCTGCCGCCGCCGTAGCTACCACCGCCGTAGCTGCCACCGCCATATCCGCCGCTGCCGCCGTAGCCGCCGCCGTACTGCGCCAGAGCTGTGGCGGCCACCGCGGCGAGCACGCACAGGAATAGGGTCTGGAAACATACAGACGTGGCGTTACCATTGGAGCTATACACACATATCATTTTCAAGAAGAGAATGCATGTTTACAAGAATACAAATTTATTTTCACGGAAAATAATTATCATGAAAAATTATCATAATTATCATGATGCCGAGATAAAATCTCCAAATATCCTAAAACTATTTATCTATGTACTGAAAGTGTATTTTTCTTTGAGTTAATTTAATGTCAGAAATTGCTTTCATTCTGAGAAGGTCTATTCAAAGAACAGTACACCTAAACCTTGCTCTTGCCAAACCTTTGACAAGAACATCGAGTTCGCTATGTTTTAACCTCAAGACGAAAGCTGTGCTGATGATGCCCCTGACGAATAGAGGCGAAACAATTGTCCACTACTAGGACCAAAAATCATCCGGATTGCTATCAGACGGTGAGTTATCTCTACCTTTAATACTAAGCAAATCCCAGCCGCCAGTAGTTACAATATGTAAAAGACGTTTCAAATATATGCGAACATACATGTAAAATAATAAGCTGCAACAAAAATGACGTGATTTTTACGAATAATAATTAACCCCTATTACAAGAAACGCCTCCTTAAGAATGAGTATTTTGCCTATAACTAATGAAAGTATCATCCGGGTCCTCACAATTTGATCTAACTACCGTTGTAATCTGAGACTTAATCAATTGCCTGTGCTCTTAAATCTTTTCTTTTTCTAATACTAAATAGTTGATAGCCAATTGAACTTATCGTCGGTTTTATGTTGTTTTTTTTCAAATCCCCATGGAACAAATTTTTGCAAAATAAGTTCTTAATCTTTTATTTTTGTAATGTTGCTAGTGTGCCCTAATCTATCATCATATTGATACTAATATTGTAAGTAAATAAAATAAAATAAAACATATAAATTAGTAATAATTTAATTTATAAACCTATTTAAATTAATTATAACCAACCAAATTAGCTAGGACTAACTGAATATTTTGTTAATTCTTCTAGTTACTTGTACATCCGTTTACAACAACTCTTAGCAATGTTTGTACAGCGAAAACCAATATATCACAACTATAGTGTATGTACTTGTTTCTAGAAATCGAAAAATTCATAATGTGGACTATCACATGTCTTCACCAAAATGTTACGTTTCTTAGGGCCACTTTCCCCAAACACATTAAACTATGTTGACCTTAAACTTAGTTTAGCTCAATCCTAAACATTTGGTCAAATTAGATTTTAACTTAGTTTAAGCTTAGATTGGAAAAGCACCCATTAAATCAATTATGCCCGACCAACCTAACGTTGTTCTTATCAGTAATCACACAAAACGTACTGATTTACAGTTGTACATTAACAGATGTTTAAAATACTAAACTTTATTCTAATGTTTTTCTAATGTGAGAATTTAAAATGTATACTTATTTAATACGCTAAGAGTTTTTTTTGTTAAGAGAACTCCTCCTACAATTTTCAACCAATTTTCAAGTTTTTTTGTGTTGTTAGATAGGACTCGGTCTGTAGTTGCCCCCCCCCCCCCAAATTGATGAGAATCGGACTTGAATTAAAGTTGCTATATACAATTTAAATTTCCCCGTTAGAATAACATTGGGATTGTGTCGAAAATTTTAAACATCTGTAAAAACGGATAGTCACAATATTTGATTGGACGGTTATAATTGATTTATTAATTTATTATTTAGCCTATTGATTTATTCGGTCGAGAGAACGAAAAGTAATATTAATGCTCGAATTCAAGCAACGTTTACACTAGTTTCAATTAATTATTGGTAGTGTCTTTGTATTAATTCTGATTTCCATGATTTTTTACGGATATACTTGCCCTATCATATGACACCAATCACTTGAAAATTTTAGGAGGAGTTCCAATTGCATAACCCCTTAGCGTATTGAAGTATTGTTTGAAGTGACTTTAGTTTGACTTGGAACTGTTTTGACGTAACTGGGTTTCTACCGTGCATTAAAACTAAATCTTTCACATTAAGAACTGAAGCGATATTGTGATCGAACTCATTATTTTTGTTCAGTAAATAAAACTCTAACAAAACTACTACATTCTATTTACATTAAAGAAAAATTATCGACTTATGAGTTAAATCTTATGAGTCATAAACTTTCACCATGATAAGGAATAGTTCATTATGAAATCCAAAAGAATTAAAAATATCTCTCAATACCAAAATAAGATAGTGATCTATAAATATATGAAACAAAATATGTCAGGATAACAAAAACGGTAAGAAATAAAATACCACAGTAAATAAATTGATTAAAGCCCAAATAATCTCTTAACATTGAAATTTAAAGATGAGAAAACGAAACAGAAGCTTAAATTATACTTGCACTTGGTCAGAGGAAGCTTTCCATTGCACTACTTTGATCGTCTAATATATGCGATGAATTGCTCTAAACTAACAACAACCAAAAAATCTAAAATTAGTTTATTTATTTATTAATAAAATAAAAAATCCTACTGTCTGATATATTTATGTAGCGAGTGAGGTGTGAGGTGTGAGTTACCTGAGAAGCCATGACTGACACTGCGGATATATGGCAGGCGACTGTGACGGACATTATAATTGCGCCGTATTTATAGTAAGTTAATTCTCAGCTGGACTGGACCAGTAAAGTGGACATACCTTTCACTGTACCTCCACTCTGGCCGCCCGGCATCACTCACTTTTCCTGCCACTTGCACTTGTCTCGAGTGAATGCCCCCGCCATCGGCTCAACCTGACGACCATTTTTAGTATTTTGTTTAAAATACTTAAGTGGTATTTTTATTTTTAATATGGGATGACCCAAACCATGCAGTTGTTACTATACGTTAAAACCTGTAGTGAGAAGACAACGCAATGACAATTTAAAAAAATCCTGTTCAATTCCACAACAACAATTTGCAAATTTTTCATATATATCTTTGCCAATATTAAAAACTGTAATAATGTTTTGATAATTGTTCTAACAATCTGTGATTAGTTTTTCTTAAGGTGAAATAGAAAAATTGTCCTAATAATAAAGTTAATTTGGTCCAGATCAACTAAGTTTGTGGTAAAATATTTTTAACCTGATTGATTAGTCTATAAATTCATAATCTGTTACACGTGGTTTGGCATGACTTATGTTAACCCTTTGGCTTAAAACATGACTTTTCTAAGGAATAAAAAAATTGGGTTCAGATAATTTAACAATTTGACTGAACAATAAACATTATTCTTAATCAATGCTAACTAATGACACTATTCAAATTAATTTATCTCGCAATACATTTAACTTCTACGTCTAATGGCCTGAAATACTCTTTAATATTAATATCCCATGCATCATTACCTTTATTTTAAGTGGTGTTAGCAACAACTACTGCAGGTTAACTCTATTTCCACTCGCATTTTTCTTGCATTCCTGCTGTTGTAAAGGTGTTAATTAAAGTGTTAATTAATGGACATTCTTGGGTAAACTGGAACAACCGACTTTCGAGCCTGGTGTTTTGTGTATTTCATTTTATTTCAATTTGACATTAGAAGTGACAATTCGGTCGTTAATTGTTTAATGTGATAATGGTTTTTATTTTGTTATATTTTTTATCTGTCTTTGTCAGTGACATGTTTTAACGTTATGTTAGGGAACAATTCAAAAAGTTGAGTTCACATTTGTTTGTTTGACATATTAAACAATAATCGTCAATACAGTACAATTTAATTGTTCATGAAAATTAAGAATAATAGTCCTACCTTTCGTATTTGCCTTCATTACCATTTCGTTATTAAGGACTTTTACCCCAACAACTGTTATAACAATGCCGGTTCTCTCATTGTATTTATAAAAATATTTATAACAGTTATATTACCAAAATTTGTATTCCTTTTGTAGCAAATGAACTCAGAACTATTTATCTGCCTGTTATATTTACATAAAATAAACTACAACATCAAAACTATTCTAAAAAATACAAACATATGGCATAAAACAAATAAGCTACATTTTAATGAAAGTTTATAAATTAATTTATAAAAATAATTAAGATCTTGTTATTAAACATACTAAAATCATAATCAAACACATTTCGGTCTTATTTTTGATAGTCTTTAGAATATTTATGTGGTTTCTAGACATTTCATGTGAATGATATATACCCTCCGCATACTGACTTTGTCCATATTAGCATTAATATGAAAAAGGTCTTGAAAGATATAACGTGAAAAAGTAAAATCAATTAAGGTAATTATAATAGGTATGAAATGGCCAGATTACCCTGCGCTAATAATAATTCTAATAGCTTTCTTTAAAATTTTAAAATTCTTTCAATTTGCGGTGAGCAGCCCCACTCAACCAACTAATGTCATCTAAATATGTAATGACCACTCATTCTTCTTCAATCAAAATACTGGCTATATATGGCCTTAGTTATTTTTGAAGGCCAATTTATCACTAAATAACTATTTTGAGACAGGGACCTCTCATAGTGGGTATTATTTTTAACCTGAATATGAATGAGTGTAGCATGATTGTGGTGCGTTCTTGTAGTCTTGTTACTGACTAAGGCCGATATTCTCCTTAGACAGGACTATTAATTATAGCCCAACAGCCAATTATCGTGGATATAGGTGAATATCTAATAAACCATACAGCCCTATGTGTAACTGACTGACTGACTGACTGACTCACTTATATGGGATATGAATTTCCGACGTAACTATTTAAGCTAGAAACTTGAAATTTGGCATACATCTAGCCTGAATGGTCAATGCCAAGGGTAAAATCTTAAACCAACAAATTTGTAGTTTTAACCTACTAAAAGAAATTCAAAATGGCGGATTTCTGAAATTGTAATTTTAGTTTTTTGCTTTAGCTGCCAAACGCTTCGTCCTATCTAAAATCTGAGAACAACACTACGATAGGGAATTTAATTATCTACAATTTTGGTCCTGTGACTTTTTATCATATCTCGCACCGTTAAGCCTCCAGAGTGTTTTTAATGAAACCCCGTTTTCGGTTTTCGGGCTCTAGTGACTAAACGGGTGGTCCTACAAACATTTTAAATATCAATTTTGATAGGTCTTTTAAATATCTACAATTGTTATCCTCACATATTTTGCCGTATCTCTTCCCGTTTACTCTCAAAATACATCTTTCACTTTTTCCCAATTTTGTGAACATAAGTAGTGATGAAAAGTGGGCACTGGTCCAATAGAGAAATCGTAATTTTAGTATTCCGTTTAAGCTAGAGACTTGAAATTTGGTATGGCCAAACTTTGCACAGTTGATATTAAGGAAAATTTTTAAAATAATGAATTTCACATTTTAACCCCTTCAAAAATTCAAAATGGTGGATTTTTAAAATTGCTATTTTAGTTCTTTAGCTCTAGTGGAAAAACGGTATTTCCTGTAAAAAATCTGATTGCAATATTACGATAGGGAATTGGATGAACTAAAATTTTGGTCCTTTGACTTTTTGTCGTACCTCTCACCGTTAATCCTCCAGACCGATTTTTGTGAAATCCCGTTTTATATTTTTGGGTCTAGTGGCTTACCGGTTTGTCCTACAAAATATTTTAAATTATAATTGTGATAGACCTTTTTAATATCTACAATTTTGATCCTTACATATTTCGCCGTATATCTTCCCGTTTACTCACAAAATACATTTTTCATTTTTTATTAATTTTGTGAACGTAAGTATTGGGAAATTACGGGTTCTGGCCCACTAGAGAATGAAAAATACTCAAAAAATTTCTTGAAATAAAATTTTAAGAACTTTAACACATAAATAACACATAAACCAAACTATTTCCATATGGCGGAAAAAATATAAAATTTTTAAAATTTTGATGTTTTTATGAAACATGAACCTTAAGACATAAACTTAAGACATTTTTATTATTGAGTATATTTAATTATATTGAATGGTTTTGGAGATGTAATCTGATGATTAATCTGAATGTATTATAAAAAATGGGATGTTCTGTAAACAATTTCAAATTTAATCGCCATATAGGAAAATGGCGGCCAAATTTTCAAAATCTGATTTCATATTTTCAATGGTCTCTCAAAAGGAGGTAAAGTCAAGCCTTTAAAGTTTTCTGTAACTATTCTACTTTACGAGATATAAATGGTGGAACCACTTGAGTTGATCGTATTGTATATATTTTTTTATGATTGGGAATAGGTTGTGTTAGCTACGCATGTCACTGTCAGAGCTGGTGGTACTAATCAATTTTTTTTGTTCCTTCATAGATTTTAGGGAATCTTTTTAAAAAGTAATGGTCTTTGGTGAGTTCTCTCCCGTTTATCAGGTTTTTCTATTATTTCGTTTTAATGTTAATTTATTATTTTCACTGATTTATTGCAACCATTTTGTTTATACATAAGTATTTTATGTATTGTAAAAATATTTTACATTTTTCAGCCCTAGTGGCCAATTATTAGTCGTATAATAATCTGAGATATCATTAAAGTAGTGTAGAAAAGCCACTCCTGGCCCGGAAGTGACGTCACCGGAAGCCACATGCCACGGCACGTGGCTTCCGGTGGGCCAGAAGTGGGGACAATAGATGTCGGGTTGGAGATGGCGAGAGCGTCGGCGGTCGGTTGAGCGAAGAGTGCGCATAAAATAGAAGTTAGTTGAAAATTGAAATTCGTCGGTGTTAGTAAAAACTCTAATAGTTGAACGAAACGAAAAGTTAGTGTAAAACTGAAATTCAACAATCGGGGTGTTAAACTAAATTTGCGCATAAATTAAAAGTTGGTTCAAAACTGAAATTCAACAACTGGGAGTTGAACTAATTTTGCGCATAAATTAACCGGGGTTGAATTAAAACTTCGCATAAATTAAAAGTTAGTTCAAAATTGTAATTCGACGGTGTTAATAAAAACTCTAATAGTTGAACGAAAATAAAAGTCAGTTCAAACATAGCGCAGTCATAACAAGAGAGAGAGAAGGTAAATAGAAGTGTTAAGTTCCGCGGATAGAACAATAATGAAGAATGAAACATGACGCGTCGAAATATATGCGTGACTGTGGATGTCAGTTAATGGAGGGTCTAGAGCTTCCGGCCTGTCAGATGGTGAATTAATCAATGGGGGGAGTGGAGATGGCGCTCGGTTGAACTAAAACTGCGCATAAATTAAAAGTTGGTTCAAAACTGAAATTCAACTTGATAATGGGGGTACGGAAAGTATGTCAAGGCCATCCTGAGTAAGTTTTAAAAAAACCTACCCCGCTACCACAGGACATAGTTCTGAGAGTTGAACTACCCGGTGATAGCGGGATAGGTAGAAGACTCTTTTGAACTTTATTCGTAAAAACAAATACAATCAATGTGCAATACCAGGAACTATACAGGTTGAATTTTTGTGATGAACTATGGAGTTGTAGAAACAAACGCCGACGACGAGAAAAAGGTAAACGCAGAGTCCCCAGATGATGTATTTGAAAAGTTTGAAGAGACGTAACATTCCGAGTTGGTGTTCCTGTTCCATTTCCAATCGTTTAATTTCCAATTTCAATTTATCCTCTTCCATTCTAGTTACAAAGGGAACTTCATCCATCATGATTGTGTTAGTGTTTGAAATTTTAAAAGAAGTGATGTTGATAGTTCAAAAGTTGAAGACGGAATGAGGAGTGAAAGCAAGAAATGTTAGTTAAATAAAAAAGTGGTGGGGGGAAAGATGAATTACAAAGAAGTGGTGGGGGAAAGATTTTGCTCTTCATTATTACCGTCAGTAGTGTCAGATGGTGCAGGAGTTAGATTTAGTAAACTGTCTTCGTCCGAACTTTCAACCTTATCACAAATAGGACAATCGTATGTTATTTCCAAATTCATTTTGATAGTTGTATAATTATCTACAAGTTCTTGTAAAATATTAAAAATAGCTTGTAACTCTTCTTTAGAGTTTATTTCAAAACTAGAATTCATCCGTGCCAATGGAGAGTTGTTCATCGTTGGAGAGTCGGCGAGTAAATGAGGAACGCCGCTAAGGGAGGGGGCTTATTTAACGGCGAGCTTATGATTAAATAAAAAGCTAAGTTCTTCTTCTTCGTCTTTTAATTCAAATATCTTAGCTGGAGTAGTTGCCTCGTCCTCCTCACTCTGTGATGATGAAGATAATTCACCAGGACGTAAATATTGAACATCAATTCTGATCCATCTCATATAATATCTATCCATCATAGCGAGCAAGTTTTGAAACAATTCTTCCATTTCTTCCCTCTCAGTTATTATATGTTGAAACCTGACGAAAGGTGTTCCCATGTTGTTAGTTAGAATGTTGGAAGTGAAATAATTCAAAGGTGGATTCAATAAGATACAAAACTTAAACTAATGGAGGGGGAAAATCTAAAAGACTTATGGTGGGGGAAATCTAAAAAAAAAAACCAATGGTGGGGGAAATCTCAAGGTCATCCAATTGAAGTTTTAAAAAAGAGTGTAAAACTGAAATTACACATTCGATGGTTCAACAGGATCTGAATACCAATCCGACCTGTATTTACATCTTTTTATCATATGTGTACAAAAATCATCTTGATGAGACTTGGTGCGTTGACAATAAGCTAAATCGAGAGGATGAAATTTGAAACATCTTTGAGGACAGCATGTATGAAAATATCTTGATTTGTAAAATTTGAAAGTTCGCAATTCCGGTGGCGGTAGTTGTTTTGTTTTGCACTTGCAGTAACAAGATCCAAAAAATTCACATTTAGTGCAAGCTAACCCGTCCACCATCATTGGTCCTAAATCTGTACATTGTTGTTCACAACAGTAACGAGGTTCGTACTTGTACTTTTGTTCTTCCATGTTGACGCTGCTGAGTCCAGTGAAAGAATAAGAGTGTATAGTGTTGAATAGTCAATTTTATGTACTACAAAAAGTGGTGGGGGTAATTTCAAGGTCATCCAAACGAAGTTTTAAAAAATTATACCTTACTAATGTAAGGAAAATTGATGCTTAAGAAGTTTGTTTCTGTTTGTTTTCTTCAGACTTTTTCTCTCTCTCCTGTTTGTTTTCTTCAGACTTTTTCTCTCTTTCCGCTTTAGCCATAGCGATAAGTTCTTCAGTCGATAGTGGATGTACTTCAGGAAACTTTAAAATTAATTTAGCCTGATATCCTTCTCGGGTTAATATTTCTAAATCTTCTGTCATTTGTTCAACGGTGTTGTAATCTTTTCCATAGATCTTTCCATCAAGTTCAATCATCATTCTGTATAACATCTTTAAAAATAGGTGTTGACGCAGCGAGAGTTGGGAAGCGAATGATTAGTTATCCAAGTATCACACCCTTTTTATCAACTTGACATTGATCACGTGATTCCTTAGTTTTATTTGTTAAAAGTTATTTAACATTGGTAGTACTTGTGGAACTTGATGTTATGTTGACCAGTCGGCGATGAAGATGTTGTAGGTTGTGTAGAAAGAAATACTTCATCATCGCAGTATTTTGTTTTAGTAAACATCCTTACATTAGTAGCACTAACATCAACAGTTAAGTGATAACCACCGGTAAGTAAAACTCGCATTTCGTTGGTTAAATCTTCAAGTTGTTCAAAACTCGTAATGGTGTTGGTATCGTAAGATGCACACTTGACCTTTAGGGACATGTTGAAGTTTTGTATTTAGTTATAGAGAGCGAGATGTGTACGGTACGAAAGGTAGTCGTAGACTGATGAATTTCACAAGTTGATTTTCACTTTTATTATCACACATAATTGGGTCAAGGTCATCCCGTGGAATTTTTAAAAAAGCAACATATTGCTATGTACAAAGACATAACAATATGTTGCTTCTTTTTGTTTTATATCATCTTTATTGAGAAACCATTACAAACACATATATTTACAATGTTATGTACAAACTAGTTAGTAGTAGGTGTTACATGAATAGTTAGTTCAGTTGAGTTGTTTCCACTTGGTCCGTGTGAAACTAAATAGAGTGCGCCAGGTTGAATAACTCGAAGATCTTCATTTTGTAGAAGTTGTACAAACCGTTTCGGTAAAAAGATTTGAAACTTCGGTTCGTCACCAACTGTATACGGCGCCTCGCTCAATGTGCAATTAATAGCATCACCAATTGAAGTGTCCATCTTCTTGATTGTATGTATGATGTAATGTTTTTCTTCTTTTAGTTCAGAACATTTCTTCGTCGGTAAGATTGTTGATTTAGAATGAGCGTTGAATTGATCAACCAAATTTTGAAGAAAGTTCTGCGATGCCATCTTGATGTTATTGTTAATCTTCTTGTTAATAATAATGTCCGTCGGAGATGTTGTCTCTTCGGAGGTTCGAGTAATACTCATGCTGCGTCATGGTAGCGCTCTCACTTTTATTACCGACATTACCCCCACCATTCTGTTGAAGGAAATTATTTAAGCGGTAGGCATTCTTTAAAGCGCACTGTGACCTTCGATGTTTAAAACTCTTTGATGAAA
Source organism: Neoaliturus tenellus (assembly GCA_030545055.2). Taxonomy (NCBI): domain Eukaryota; kingdom Metazoa; phylum Arthropoda; class Insecta; order Hemiptera; family Cicadellidae; genus Neoaliturus; species Neoaliturus tenellus. The sequence goes on along the minus strand of CM061532.1, from coordinate 198,677,330 downwards.
TACAAAGTTCATTGAAGTAGCATTGGAAATCTCTATCTATTATTGCATTTATCACTTCGTTGCTTGTAAATGATTGTATCCAATTAGCTTTTTCCAATCCTCTTGTGTAGATAGTTTTGAACTCTTTGCAGTAATGATTCATAATGTGCGGCATCATGTTATAACTAATAAAACCTTCATCCCATCTTAAGTTGTGAAAATGTTTGTACAACCATTTGTTTGTAACTTTCGCTTTAGTTGTTAGTCTATTGAATGGTAATGGAGGTTTGAATAAGTAATGATAAACTACAGATGTGTTCATATCCAAAATTACTAATTCTTTTATAATAAAATTTCCATCATTTCCTCGAAAAGCTTGAAATTCAATTATACCTTTTTTAACTTCCATTATATGTGGCGCATTAGAAAACGAAACCCGTTTGTTCATGATGAAGTCTCGTCAGCAACTGACTTGTATTACAAACACGATTGTTCTTCTTTAACTTCTTGCGCTTCTTCGTCGATATTAAAGTTGGTGTGATAGTTGTTCAATTGTCTCCACATATCCACTTCTTGAGGTATTCGATTAAAAATTGAAGTATCCACGGGACCGTATAAAATTGGAACGAAAGGTTGTCTGTCCAATGTATCGATTAGATAGTCCTTGATTATTGCACTTGAAAATATTAGTTGTTTCAAATATCTGGTGACGGGACCGGTAGTACAACTTAAAGTGTAAAATTCTTCTTTAGTTAAATGTAATTTTACATCATGTCTAGTTAAATCTCTGAAGCGAACCATTTGTCCTCCACGATGTTTCACTATATCAACTTCAATATTTGATTCCAATAAACTTAATCTTGTTCTTCTTCCAAATGTGTTGTTACTCAAATAGCATTCCAAAAGATGTAAATGTTTCATAAATGATTCCCAAGAAGTTTCAGTGAATGTAACCATTTTATTTCCATGATTTAAAATAACAATCGGTGAATAATCCAATGATTTTAAAATTCCAACTGAAATACTTTTCGTCATGCATGAAGAAATGGGGTAGAAAATTCGAAGAAATACTTCTGTTAAAATATTTGTTGTAATGTTAACTTCAACTTTTTTTCTTTTTACTTCTTTTTCAGCTTCTCCTTCTTCTTTTTCTTCTTCTCTCTTCTTATGTTTGTTAAACTTGAGGAACTCGTCCATTTCTCGTTCAACTTGTTTTTCTATATCTGAACTATTCTCATCCATTAGAGGTGTATTTTCTTCTCCGTTAGTAGAACTCATCTTGGGAACGATGTTTCCCATACGACGGTCGAAGATAAAATGAACTTTCAACTCATGATTTTCTCGCTTTTATGTTTTTCGTGAAATCCTTGAAATTTATATAATCACATAAATGTTTGTTTTCAACTTGTTTTTCACAAACGAAATTCTAACCTCAAAAATTGAAGCAGATAATTCTAACCTCAAAAAATCTGCAGTCGTTGTACTAATTCTTTTTAAAGTACATTCTTCACAATTCCGGTCAGCGGTGTGTAAGTAACTATTTTATCATGTAGAATTAGACAGTATGCTGAAGTTCCATCCGCTACTGGTTGTTCAAATTCCATTTCAATTTTTATATCCACACTTGATGATTTTACCGATTCATTTTGTTTTGAACAATCGATTACAATTATCGGAGCCTTGGAATAATACTGGTCAGGTGATAATAGTGGTGTATTAGTCTTTCCATAATATGACGATTGAAATCTTGCATACATATCGTATAAAATGGAAAAACGTTTTTTGCTGAACATGACATTCAAATTGTCATACGGAAAGAATTGAGAGTTTAGAAAAACTTTACAATTCTTTATTTTACAGTGATCAAATTGCCCGGCATTTGCAGTGATAACATCTTTTCGCTTAGTTTGAAAACCGAGTATTATGTACCTTGCTCGTTCCAAGTAAGTTGATGTCTTGACGGTCCATGTTTGTCGTTCTGTCTGAGGTAGTGTAGGATATTCATGGAATTCCCAACTTCGGAATGGCATCACAATATCACGGTCAGATTTTAACTTTCTCAATAATACGATTCTATGTTCATCGGCCAATCTTACATGAGGTACTCTCCAAACAACTTTATCCAATTGTAGTTGCCATTCCAGTTTATCTTCCGTAGTTGCAGGGTCTGCAAGTATCAAGTCCTTGTTAGTTGAAGATCTGAGTAATACCAATTCTTGTTTGACATTTATTATTATTCGTTTGTAATCTTCAGCGAATCCCAAAAGCAATCGTAAAGGTACATGAAAATCAAAGTGACCGTTGGAATCCGGTGTTATAGTGTCTTTATCAGGGGCAACCCATCCGGCGGTGACTATTGAATTCTTCTCATGCGGTGTTAATGATGTTAATCCTTTCAATGTCGTTGTTATACCAACCTTTTTTGTCGAATCAACTGTCACCCCTGATATCTCATATCTTATTTCATCAAAAAGATATGCCATCGGGTTATTTATAAAAGGAACTGTTGAAGCAGTTTTTCCATCCAATTTTAATACCCGTCCTTCAATGTATAAATAACTTTCACACGGTAATGTGTAAATATCTTGTTGTTGAATGGGAATCCTTATTTCATCGTTATTGTTTAATTTTGATGAAGTGTAAGGGTTGTGCGTGTGATATTCCTTCTCCCATAGTGTTTCGTCGAATGTCGGTCCTTGAGATATATCCAGGATATCCATCGTTGTTAAGTTTCAATCCAATCTTCTGTAGAAAACGAATGTTGTCCGATGTTAACTCTTCCAATGTCGAGGAGCTACTGAGCTCCCGACTCTTCCGTTGCGGTTTAAATGATAATCCCATGTCGACTTTTATGTTGCCGCTCTGATGTGTATCCGTATAGTTATCGTTTCTCCTCTAAAGTCAACACTAACACCGTCTTGATCCAATATGTTCAGTACGATGTCTGAAATGAAACTAGTGTTTAACGGTAGGTATATCAAGTTTTGTGGCTTCTCAACAATTTTAAAACCGGGAGCCACTGTTGGATAAAATGTATGTAAAATATGCTGATTCACTCCTTCTCTATACGATCCGTGTATAATATTACACGTTACATCGATACTATTGACTTTCAATATTGTAACAGTTGTATTACCCGAATGAGTAGTTCCAGGAGTTAAGATTTTCTTTTTTGCATCTGTAAATCCAAGTAAACTGCCAATGGAGTTTTCCAAGCTGACATCGATATAATATTTCGAAGTTATTTCTGCTTTTAAAGTATTATTGTTTCCTTTAACGGTGATATTTTCTTCTCCGAGTTGTTTCTGTAGTAATTGGTTTATATCATCGATTTCATAAGCTCCAGTAGGAAATGTAATTATTTTCAATTCTGAGTATTTTCCTGAAGCATCCATAGTTTCATAATAATGTAGTAAATTGTTTTTACCTTCCGTAACATTGGGAATTGAGTTGTAGGTAGTCAAATCAAGTAATGCCGCTTCCCATAATCTTTCCTTGGATAGACGCAATGCTGGGAACAGCGTACTTTTCAATGTGGATGAATTTCCACTCAGTGACACTGTATACGATGACATCTTAAAGGTGACTGACACTCTTCGCTAGAAACTCCAAACATAAATGCCCACAGATTTCAGTGTTGTTAGGTTGTTCTCTTTTGTAATTGTAAAAAATGTTTTTGGAGTTTCGAAAATAATGTTGCAGTTCTTTCGGCGGTGGCAGATTGCCAAAACTATCAAAGTAGTAAACGGTTTGTCCGAGCTTTTTATAGCATACCCAATGAGTGCCTGGACCATAGGTGGAATCCAAATTTACTATTCCAGTTTCATTTTCCCATATTTTAGTTGGTAATGCATCTTTCATAAAAACTCCTCGAAAAAATGGTATTTTCAAACATTTTACATAATCATTTAACTGATGATTTGTTAAGGCTTTATTTGGAATTATCAATTGATTCTTTTTATTTAGTACACACGGTATGGTCTTAGGTATAAACCTGCTCCGTTTTTTACCATTTGCCAAACAGAAGTCTTCTTTACATTTGTCTTACGAGTTCTACGACGTCCTTTTTTAATGTTTCCACCTCTTTTGGGAGCGCTTCTTCCTTTTGCAGGTCTTCCTCTGCGACGTCTTCCAGCACCTAACTTTGCTTTCGTCTTCATGGCTGTAGTTACTGCCCAAGCCGCTGCTTTTTCTGCAATACTTGCGTCACTTGATTTTACTCTTTGCCAAGCTTTTTCCGCTAGAATTTTATCCGCTATTGATCTATTTGTTGAATCTTTATACTTTGAATATGCTATATCGTGTTCTTTGCAAGCTTGATCTAATTTATTAATTCCAGGATCTCCTCTTGCTAAACGTTTTGCCAACTTAGTTCCAGGTCCACAATATTGATAACCTCCGGGCAGATGTAATTCGTATGGTAAAGCGTCTATCGTTCGATTCACAACAGCACCAATTGGAATCCGTCTGAGCAGGGATAATGCAGCTGATGTTAAACCACGTCCTCTCTTGCCGCTGTCTTGACGACGACTGAGCGATACGGTCTTCATTATGCTGTTTTATGTAACCAACGTCTTCACTCTATGAAATACTTTATGATAATGAATCCTTTTGGTGTATTCCATACTTAAATATTCATAAGTTTTACTAGTATCTATCAATAATTTCATCTTTAATCCATTGGTTTCTTTGAGAATCTTCGATTTTATTGTGTTTCATCGATGCATTAATCAAATGATTATGCATATCAATAACTACATTACCTACAAGATTCATTACATACTCTACATTAGTAGCATCTTTGTTACGTGTAGGATTATCAAGATTTGTGATACGTTTACCATTACATGTATACACAGATGGATCGTTATTAGAGGTTGCTATAACTTGATTAATAGTAGCAACATCATTCGGAGCTATTCCTGCTGATATGTTAGATATTCTTCTATTTTTTCCATCATATAAGTTATTTATTTTATCTAAAACTATAGTTTGTTTCACAACAACACAATCATTATCATCTTTACCAGATTTTACATGGGTTAATCGTCTACCTCCACATATAAAGTTAACACCAGTAGCTGATAGTTGTGGCACTTGTGTTAAAATAACAGCATCATGTTCTTCCGTGCCTAAACTTATATTTGACAATCTTTTATTTTTTCCATCCCACTTGTTATTTTGTAGTTGTAGTAGGGTAAACTTTTCACTTCCTTGCATAAACTCATCACCTTTCTTTGACACCACCTGATTTTGTTTAACAAAAGCGGATGTTCCTTTCTTCAAGCTTTCATTCATTTGTCTCACGGTAGCAGCATCCGATGGAGTTGAACCATCTTTCAGATTGGACAACACTTTTCCATGACAATCAATAACAGCACCATTATATAAAATACAATTATCTTTAATGTATTTAATATTAACACCATCACTTTCTTCTTTAGGATATCCAATATCGTTTATAGTATATTTATAGAAGGAAAATCCATCTTTTTTCTTTTCTGGTATTACAGAATGCAAATAACGCTTATTGATTGTATCTGTATCCTCGGTTGGATCTGCCACATTAGTTATTTTATAATTTAAAGCATTGTACTTTTTTCCACTTTTAGTCTTTTCCAACAGTAAAGCGTATTCCATCGCAGATAGAAAATAGCCTTTATTAACAACATCTCCATTGTTGACTGGTTTTGCAACATTAATAACCCTGTGAGATTTTGCATCATACAGTTGGTTGTTGTCGAGTTTCAAACTTGTAGATGTTTCCTCCTTTACTGTTTTTAAATTTGTTGCATCTCCATCTTCTTCTGGATCCTTAACAAACTTTAAACGTTTATTATTTATGTTATAGTCACCTTCGGGTGTTTGCGGTAATCCACTTCTTTTTCTGTTTTCTCCAACTTGCACTCCTAACGCGGAGTATCGTCCGAACTTGTCGACGCTCATGTTAGAACTGACACATTATACGCCTGCAACTCTTATATATCCGCGGACAATTATACGATTATGCCGCGATTCCTGAGTTCGTCAATCAGAGCTACCCATTCATTATTTAAACCTGTATGACCGGCTTCCATGGCTTCATGCAATAGTCTCATTCTATCAACCAATTTATTGATGTCGTTGTAGTAAATCACATTCGTATTGTATAGATTTTTCATCAATCCTTTGCCAGATGTTGAAGTATCTCCTTTACTCTTTTTACCATGTTGTTCAAGAAGTGATAAATCCATAAGTGATAAAGATTTTCTTTTCAGTGGTTGTCTCACCGCTGGTGCAGTACGTAATGTTGGCAATTTTCGTGGAGGAAACAACTTTTTCATAACAATGTTATATTTTGTTGCACGTGAACGATTAATCATTGCATCCTTTAAGTAGTTTCTTTTATGAGCGTTAGTATTTTGTAGAATTTCCTTAAAAACACTTAAATCTTTGGATGAATATCTTAGTGGTATGTTTTTAAAAATTAATTCATAAAGTCCTTTTGTTCCTTTATATTTATGCTCACCAATAATGATGTAATCGTCTTGTGTTATTTCAAGCTTTGAATCGCCGATCTTTAATTCATTCCCATCAATTCTTGCTCCGTATACGTGTGATCTACTCAAATTCGGGTTTGATTTCATGTCATGTAGCATTTTCATTATATATTTTCTTCCAAGAGGTCCATGTTGTAATATATCGCTACTCAATTGAGTTAAATTTGGAATAGATTGTTCAGCTTCAGGTATTGGCTGTTCTTCTTCCTTTTCAACAATTGGTTCTTCTTCTTCTTTTGTTTCTTCTTGCTCACTAGCACTTGTATATGAATCATCATCTTCTTCTTTTTTTAATGCTTGTACTTCTTGTTTAGAAACTGGTAGTAAAACATCTCCTTCATAACGAGGTTTACCAATAGTTTCTGATATCTGTTTTAAAGGTTCCGTAATAGGTTTAAATGTAGTCTCTAGAAATTCTTCTCTTTCACTTAAACCCATCCTCAATGCACGATTCTTCTTCCTAATAGAATCACTGAGTGATTTTATTTCTTTCAATAGTTTTTCTTGATTCACCATGTTTACACTGTGAAGTTCAACGTGTAACTAGATGTAGCATCGGTAGTTCAACGCATAAATACAAATTTATCCAACCCTATACGATATCTACCATTTTTAATATCTTCTTCCTTCATAATAACGAGAAAGCCATATTTCTCATTCCATGCTTTGCCACACATTTCTTTAAATTTCTCAAATGACATATCCGCATTTACATGATCATTGTATATATGTTTTAAATTTGTTTCATCTTGCTTAAAGACAATCAACATATTTGCATTATCTCTTATAAGTTGTTTTGGAATTTTACTGTATGTTTGACCAATATAAATGCTATCGATATTATGATGTCTTCCCATAGCGAAATAATTCCTTATAGTGTCGTGATTTTCACAAGACACATCGTCAAAAATAAAAATAGAAAATGGTTTTGCTTCATTTGGTTGCATAATTGTTTCGCTGGCATTAAACTTGTAGAAATTCACTTCAGGTACACTTGCAAGTACTTTATCCAATAATTGATATTTCGGTTGTTGCAATGATTTTGAAAAAATGTATATATTGTTAAAGCGCAATCCTTTAGGATTAGTTATAAGGTTAAAAACAACATTTGTTTTTCCACAATTTGAAGGACCAGTTATTAAACATCTTATCGTATTTGGTAGTAATTCACCATGTTTACCATGATTTAACCTATCATTGTCAACCGTCAATTCATCAATATTATTGATATTAAATCGATCTTTTTGTTGTACAATCTCCATCTTGTATCAAGGTTAAACACACAATGAGCTATTAAATTATTATACCAAGTCTTTTGAAGGAATCCAAGAGTCTTCACTTTTATCGAATCCCAACCACCGGACTTTAACCATATCCTTTTTCCTTTGTAAAACCTTCTCAACAAGATATACATCACCGACATTTGATTTCAACAATTCATGTCCGTAGAATCCACCTTGAAGTAATTCACCCTTGTTATCCTTTAATAAGTAAGTTTCAGGTATAGTTGGTTGCACTTTATAAACTGTAAATACTTCATTAGTCCAATTTGGTAGATACCTTTTACTAAATACACCTTTGTATTTGCTTATACGAACTTTATCGTTGACCTTAAACTTTTTTGGTTGCAACTTTTCCAATTTAGGTGTTGTATTATTTCTGATGCGTTGTAATACAACCTTAGCATTAGCGCTGTTTACTTGGATAGGTTTCATTCCAATGGTACGATGATATTTGTTGTTATACTCTTTTATAAGTTGTGGTAATATGTCATACCACACGTATGATCCTCGTTTTGAAAATTGTTTGTACATCGCTCCTTTCAATGTTCTATTGAATCTTTCAATTATTGAAGCTTTAACTTCAGAATTTGTAGAATAATGATTTATTTGATATTTTTTCATCAAAGCTCCAAAGTCTTTATTAAAATATTCTTTTCCATCATCAGTCTGTAGATGTTTGATTTTGAATTTATTTCTTTGTATCGTTGTTTCCATAGCTTTTGTAACACTTTTACCAGTCTTATCCTTTAATGGTAAAGCGTCAGCTATTTTAGTAAAACAATCTATAATTGTTAAAATATATTTAAAACCTTTGTTTAATTTACTGTGCGGTATCATTTCAATGAGATCAGCTTGATAAAGATCATTCATTCCCTTAATAATTGTACTTCTTCTTGGAAATCTTCTTCTTGCTGGTTTATGTAGTTCATTTACAATCTTGTCCTTCACACTTTCCATCTTCAGGTGTTGCTTGCACACCGCTTGTAAAAATACTGATCCGTACAACAGTTCATTCTCTTTTATATAGTTTGAATATAGGTCAAGACCATTTCATATTAGTGTAAAAAAGAGGGAACATGGCATTGTGCTTGCCATGTCCCCTCTTCTTTACGGAAAGGAAAAAAGGAAGAAGGTAGAGGACGAAGAATAGGTTTACTGGTCGATAGGGTTTAGAGAGTAATGTCCAAATGGCAGAGTTCTTATGTTGTCTTCAAGGATGTATCTCTTGTCATCCTTATAGCTCAATGCCGATTTGGTTTGCTTCACACTGAAAAGGCGATGGTTGAAGCTTCTTATGGTGTTAAATGTTGCGGTTGTTTCAACATTTTCAAACAAACATCTTTTATAATGTTCAAACTGTACGTTCTTCTTCAGGAAAGAGGTTTTTATTCCTTTGGCTTTCTTCGTGACTTGATGTTCGTTCCTTTCGTTTATGTACAGTTGAAACGAATACAGTTTGGACATCAATGCTACAATTTCCATCATTGGCACACCATTTGTTTCATCTTTAAATTTTCCCAATACTTTCTTGTTTCTGTCGTTGTCGTAATTTGGATGGTCCTTAGGATAATCAGAAAAGTCGAAATCATCTTTATATATAAAGGTGCGTAGATCTTCGTACATGTCATTTGTTTTAATCCAGTAAATTAGTGCATCTGTATCCATATATGCAATACCAATGTTCTCTCTTCCATAATAGTTAACCATCTTCTTATAATGAAACTCGTACATGTGTGTTTTAGAAATATCCAAGATTGACATTCCAAGATACAAAGGACGATCCATTTTAACTGACTTCTTGTTCATGGAAATAAGAACTAGATTTTCATTAATAATTACAGATGTACCAAAGTTTGGTTGTTGCACTAATTTCTGTAATTTTACTGGATCAGTTACCAATTTGATATCCTTATGTTTCCTTTTGTTTTCCAAAGTCTTGCCAAATATTGCGTTGTTCATTAGTTTGAAAAAATCTTTTTGAAAACTTGATGTAGCAGCAGCTCTTCTTCTTGTGTTGTTGTCAATGTACGGTTTTAACCAACAAGATTGAGAGAATTGTAGTACTCGATTAATTTTTGTAATTCTCAATCCCAAGTCTAAGGCCTGTTGTATCATCCAGTAGTGTCCAACATATCTAGACTTGTCGGTTAAAGTCATCATTAATTTCGGCCATCTTCCAGTTGGAGGAATTTCGGTCTTCGGAAGCAGTGGTAAATCATAATGTTCATCGTGAAGATGTTCTGGATATTCAAAATCGATGTCAAAAATATAACCTGTTTCACCATGCTTCGGTATATCCATTATGTTTCCAATTGATTCTGGGTCTATCCATTTGAAATTATCATATGGAAGGGGATTCGACATTGCCCATCCGTATAAGTTATTTGCATCAAAATAACCCAGGAATGTTGTTGGTTTTGATGCATCATAATCGGGCAAATACTTGTTGTTTGCCCTGACATGACGTGTTACGCTTTGCGTCAATCCTCCTCGAACTCCTGACTCTAACATCAAAACCATATCTATATCTGTAAGAAGTTGTATTTTACAATTTGTTTCTTTCAACATGGCTTGCCACGCTAGTCCAGGCGAAGTGTACGAATGAAGAGGGTCCAATCCATATGCCGCAAAACACGTATTTCTAAATTCTTCCATCACATCACATAATAAAGTCACATCTAGTTTAACATAAAAATCTGAATATTCTCCCAATGTTCTAAATCCTAATTCGTTCCATACTTTGCATGCGTGATTATAATCATCTTGAGATATATCCATGTCGTACAGTTTACTTTTAAATTCTTCTTTTGGAGGTAATGATGTTTCATTAAATCGTTCTAAACTGTCTATGTAATCATATGGGAAAACACCTTTTCGAAGTACCAGATCCAGTTTATCGTTGTTTACAATCTTCTTTGTTTCGATTAAATCTTGTTTCCTTAGGTTTTCAGAAAGTTTGGACAAACTCGACGGCATAAATCGGTAGGAGTCCAAGAATCTTAATTTGAGGTTTCCAACTTCTTTGGAAAAACTTATGAACTTCTCTGAAGTTTCAGCTAACACATCGATTTTACCGTCGTCTCTTCCTAGTTCAGGTATTATAAAATGAGCGTCGTACCCACTAAGATTATGCAGAACCACAGGGATAAATAGTGGTAAACGATAGCTCAAGTTGCATTTATTACAAGAAGCACCCCTGTAATAACCTGTGAGGTGGTCGTGATCTTTAACTTTATAATTCTCAATAGTAAAATCATTTTTGCACAAGAAACAGCGAGTTGCATTTTCATGTTGAATTTCTTCTTCTTCGTCCATCGGTTTCATTGGTACAATATTTGTATATAATCTTTGTGCATTTCCAGCTATTGAATATAAATTATCAAGAAATATTTTTTCCGCATTTTCACCACGGTATACTAGAGGTTTCGAAGTTAATCCATATCTGTTTAAATGTTCTTCTGATAATGTTGATTTGACCATTAAACAAAAACTGTTTGGTTTGTGCATTTGATACTTTACACTTTTTCTTGCTTCAAAATTTCCATCTTCAACTGGAACAAGTGTTGATTCAAAATCCGCATACACAACTAAAGGGATACGATATTGATGATGAACTTTTTCAAATGAAACGAATGCTCTGCTTTGCGGAGGTAAAGTAATCTTTGCTTCATAATTATTGTTACACAATCTTTTGTGCTCTTGTAACCATTCTCTTCCGTGTAGTCCATCTCGTTTAAAATTGAAACATCTCTTGCAAATTAACTTTCTGTGTCGATCTTTAGAAAGCTGCTTATTAACAAGTGAGTCGAATTTATTTATGTACACATAGTGAGACACATCTCCTCGCGTTAGTAGTAGTAAATCCGTATGATCTGGTAGCTCTTCTTTTGCAATACGTAAAGGATACACTTTGTTTGAACTATCTAATGCAAAAACATTGATAGACGTACCGGGATTTTTCTTCTCAAATTTTGATATATCTCCTAGTGATACAGGGTAAGTAATTCCTTGAAAATTGTACCTATGTCTTTGATTTTCATATTCCTGGTCAGGTCTATACGCATTATTTGGTACAAATTTAGCTGTCATTGCATAACGAAAACATTCATTGTCTGCGTTTCTAACATTAATACAAGATTTTGTATCTTCAATTCTTTTTGGCAAAGGAATGTAACTAGATCCCCTTAGTCCATATCCATGTTTGTGAACTCTTATATTTAATCCTTCAATACTTAAAAGACTCCATCCCGATCCTCTTCCTTCGTGTTCCTGAATTTTGGTTAATATTTCTTCTATACAATTCTCTACTATTGAATCAATGTTTGAACTTTCCATGATAGTTCGGTTTTTCGTTATGAATCCTCTTGGTGATAATTCTTCTTGTACATTTTTAAACATAGCTTCTAGTAGTAAACTAAATTTAAGAAAGTTCAATCTTTTCAATTCTTCTTTTAAAGTTTTACTTACGATTGGTTTTGCTTCTCTAATAAATTCTTCTAAGTTCAAGTTTTCATTTTGAATCTTATGATGCATTACTACCTTACCGGGTAAAGCAAATACTTGTAGATTCGGTGAAGTAGTTGAAGATGTTGCTGTTATTTCATCTTGTTCTTCTTGTTCTTCTTGTTCTTCTTGTTCTTCTTGTTCTTCTTGTTCTTCTTGTTCTTCTTGTTTTTCTTGTTTTTCTTCTGCGTTGTTGTGAAATAGTTCTTTATGACAGTCTAATAGAATTTCATCGTGAAACGATTCCGAACATTTATCGCAATGATACATGTTGAGATGTTTACTCTTCGAAGTTTCGCAGAGAAATGAAATGGGCTCTCACATTCCTCCTTTTATAACGGTCCCCCTACCACTATTTCATCTTCTTCTTCTTCACTATCCAAGAAAATCAAACGTTTTCAACAAAATATTAACCTTCTACAAAATTGATTGTCCGTTCATATTTTTTAATACCAGTTTGAATTTTCAATATTTTCCTTGTCTAACTATTATTTCTTTATATAACATTATTCACACTTTCTACTTCGAGCGTTTTGCTACTATCATCTCTTTATTCCATTTTAACAATCTGCATAAATACAAGTTCATTTGTCGCGCCGACTCACTATAAATCCAGCTTTCGTACAGTACACATCGCTACGAGTAAATTACAACATGTATTTCAATATGAATTTTCCTTATACAAATACTATTTCAATAACTTTACAGCAAAACAAAATTCTAACTTCATAAACTTGATAGGAAGATATGCGAACTTTTAATTCAGCCCCGGTTAATTTATGCGCAAATTTAGTTTGACCAACAATTGTTGAATTTCAGTTTTGAACTAACTTTTAATTTATGCGAAAATCTACTTCAAACCCTCACCCCACAAATTTGATAGGGAGAATTACATTAATTTGATACTTATTTCTACCGTTACACTAGCTCCATTCTCAAAAAGATATAAATAAAATGGTCCTGGATACTGTTCTTTTTCACGTCCTGCATGTTCCTTAATGAATTCGTAAGCCAATCTTTTTGAATATTCATTATGATACACTTCTCTTACATAAACAAGATTTTTTTTCTTCCAGAAATTTCGCTTGAACTAATGGTATTTTGCTTACATCATCCTTGTCCATCAGAGGTAGCTTGTAGGTGAAAGTATTTGGAGGTAGTTTTTGCGGTTTATCAAGTAGAGAACAAAATTTTCTATAGAATTTCTGCTCAGTGCCTGTAATACTATTAAAAGACAAAGTGGTAAGCATCTTGACGGCACAAGGTGCAAGTACAGACTAGAAACTTGGAGGTTCATAGCCCGCCTTTTATGAGTTTTAAAAATGGGGAGGGGGGAAGGAATAAGGATTGGGAAGGGATAAGGTGTAGGGTGGGGGAAGGGTTATTTGGTTATTAAACCACTTGCGCTGTAAAATAGCCGCCAACATCCACATCTTGTTCGTAGCACTCCTTCATTGTTTGCGCCCACTGCCGCATGCGGTCTCTATCATTTGGTGTTACGAGAAAAGAATTACAATCATCATATAATATAAAAGAGCCGATTCGTACGTAAGATCCTGAATCCAACCATTTATGAGCTTCAGACATGAATTTTTCTATTGTATCGAATGGGAATTGTGGATCAATTGCTATAACTTTCAGTTCTTCACTAATTTTAACGCTATAATCATCATCATCATCTTCATCATCATCTTCATCATCATCTTCATTGTCACTGTCGTTATTTAAAGTGTCTTCAGGTTGTTCAAAAACATCAGAAATTTCGGAAGAATTGAAATTTTCATTAAGACGAGGAGGCATTTTTAAAGCAAGTAATATTGTAAACAGCTGAGACGAAACAACAAGAGTGGCGTGTAGAAGCGGAATGAGGAATGAACAACGCTCGCTCCGCTTTTATAACGGTATGCTAATGAGAGGGGTAACAGCTGGCCGTGACCGATTATTGACCCGGGAGGTGAGGGAAAAGGAAGGTAAGGGGGGGGGGGTATTTATTTAAAATAATTCGCATAACTTTTGACTAAAATAAGATAACCAAATTCTTCTTTTACTAAAATGTTCGTCTTACATAGACCTTTTCAATGATGTATCGCTTATCATAATCCGTCAATCCATTATCGAGTTATAGACATTTAAATTTTCGGGGGGATTTAATCTCCGCTTGAGTGGACACAACGACCTCAGAAAAGTAGGTCACGAGACTTAGAGTGTTAAAAAATAATGAGGGAGAAACACAACGCTCTAACGCATTGTGTTTCTCCCCCATTATTTTTTTAAGCAAAATTTGGAAAAACTATGTGAATTTACTGTTTACGTCCCCACCTTGTAATACCATCCATTTTATGCCTGAGGAGATAGTCTTTAGAGTCTAACTCATAAACGGATTTTTCTTTACGCAAGGATTCAATAACTTTAATATTATATTTTTTGCCGTTACAATTTGCCAAAATGTGTTCGTTGTCAATAACACTTTCAAAAAAATAAAGACAACTTCTCTTAATCCTATTTCCTTTCACAGCAATAATTTCGGATTGGTATTCAACAGTGGGGGTTTCTGTCAGTTGTGGTTCGGAAAGATGTTTCACGACATGTACACGGCAGAAACGTTCGTTCTTAACACATTTCCTCCCACAAGCTGATCCTTTCTTAATTCCCCTAGTCAGCACTTCAGGGCAAGTAGTGGGAAGGCTAAATGCCCTACGGCGCTTTTCTTTTAATAATTGAAAGCGCTCTGAAGGAGCAGGTTTAGGAGCAGGCTTAGAGGATTTATTTTTTGAATAGGTGTGGTCTTTATGAAGAACTGTTTGCGGTGGCGGCATGTTGTTTGATGGCGGCGGTGATTGTTGTTGAGATGGTGTGGAGTCGTTTGAAGGTAGAGGCGGTGAAAATATGCTGCCAAATATAGTAGTCATAGTGAGCGGAAGAAGAGCTCCAGAAGTTGAAGGTTTCGAGTCTAGTTGCTTCTTATACCAGTCGGAAGCATTTTTCAAGCGAAGAGTTTTCTTGACTGGAGTCGAAGCCGTAGTAGAAGTAGAAGTTAAACTTGTAATAGAAGAACATTCTGTAGTGGAAGTTGTAGTAGGCAGGGATGACATCGTGGTAGTTCTGTTCGCAGCTTGCAGCGTAACGTCTGGAATCAGAATGAAAATCTAGCCGTGGTCGCTGCGTCTTTTATAACGGTATGCTAATGAGAGGGGTTAACAGCCGTTAAGTGGGGGAAGATGGGAGGGAAGGAAAGAGAGGGGGTGTTTATTTCAAATAATTCGTATAACTTTTGACTGAAATAAAGTAACTAAATTCTTCTTTTACTAAAATGTTCGTCTTACATAGACCTTTTCAATGATGTATCGCTTGTCCTAATCCGTCAATCCATTATCGAGTTATAGGCATTTTAATTTTCCAGGGGGGGGGGGGATTTAATCTCCATTTTTTATGGGGGGGGGGGTTCCGCTTCATTAGTCACGGGGAGGGGGGGTTCCGCTTCATTAGTCCGGGGGGGGGGGGTTCCGCTTCATTAGTCACGGGGGGTTCCACTTGGGTGCTCATGCGGAACTGATATTCTCACGAGATAGTCGTTGTGTGATAATGAAGACAAATGTTCATCACGCCGCGACCACTAATTAACTCGCATTTGCGGTGTTCACATCTTTCCTACTCATTACATATACGTTTCCTACTTCATTATTTCAAGACTAATTAACTTGCAAAACAACAGTCTCTGTCTTTGAATGCTGATGAGATTTCATTAGGAACCATTCTTTGCACGCTATATGAAGCTACACCGGCAAACAATGCAAGTCAGAGAGGCCATATAACTGTACAACGACCTCAGAAAAGTAGGTCACGAGACTTTGAGTCTCATTGACCCTTCCGAAAGTGGTTCAAGGTCATTCAAGACTTATAAAGAACCAAGGTGATGGGAACAGTAGTAACTGTTCCCACCACCCTGTTTGCCTAACGGTTCCCACTCCCAACCCACTAGTTACGTTCTGCATGGGACATCGACGCAATTTTGTTTGGCCCGTCCGGGTCCATCCGTAACGGGCCGGTCCGGGTCCATCCGTAACCGTGAATTCGAAGGGAAACTGGAACACCTAATGCAGAAACGCAACTCTAACACCCACCCAACTAATCCCACCCATCATATTCCTAAACAAAATGCAAAAACCTAGTCCGCAATTTGCGGATGTCCCACCCCTTCTAAGTGAAGTTCAACGGAACTTCTGAATTTACAGTTAATCTACCCCCTATCATCTAGCTGAAAGGCAAAACAACAACATTAATTATAAATACCAACACTTAAAACTAACAACACATCATTATTAAATATCAAATAATTCAACACAACCAAATACCATAATTATTCTTAAAATTAATACACCTTAATGCTAAACACCTCTTAAAATTAATACACCTTAACGCTAAACACAACTTATAACTAACATCGCAATGCGCAAATTAATTCTAAAATTAAGTGCAACTTACAACTAATATTTACACACACACACACACACATACCACATTGCATTAAAGAACGCAACGTAGTATAAGAAGTTCAAATATATATAGGCCTACTATATATTTGAACCTCTTACCGAGTCGTCAACGACTTTTCGCTATGAAAATTCGTTGACGACTGACGCGAAAATTGGGCTCGTATCGCTCCTCGGATTTTCGAGTGGTGGGAGTAATTAATGCAGTGGTGGGGGACTCATTTCACTCCAGTACGGTCTTCAATCCACTCCAGTTCGCAGCAGTGTAAAAATGAAACGAAGGAGTGGGGGTGGCGCATGCGCAGCGACGTAAAATCCAAGGTTTGAGGTTAGAACTTTCCGTGCACAGTAGAGCTAAATCGAGTAATACAGGACTCGGCGCATGCGCAATAGCGAGGAGTGATTCCGATCCGGAGAACTCGTTGCATTCGCAGCAGCGCTAAAGTGAGTAATACAGACTAGGCGCATTCGCAGTAGCGTTAAAGTGAGTAATACAGGACTAGGCGCCGTAGCGTGAAGTTGGCTCACTCCAGTACAAGTTATAGCAGCATAAAATAAACGAAGGAGTGGGAGCGGCGCATGCGCAGTGACGTAAAATCAAGGTTTGAGGTTAGAATTTTCCATGGTGGCTGCCATGTTTAATTCTGTTTCATTCAAACAATAGTAATTCATGGCTGGCATGGGATGTGAAGTGTGGTAATTAGATGGGGTTAGCAACCGGTCGTGACCGACCATTGACCGGTCATCGACCCGGCGGGGTTCCGCTTGAGTGAACACCCGGGGGGGGGGGAATTTAATCTCCATTTTTTATGGGGGGGGGGTTCCGCTTGATTAGTCACCGGGGGGGGGGTTCCGCTTGATTAGTCACCGGGGGGGGGGGGGGTTCCGCTTGATTAGTCACCGGGGGGGGGGGGGGGGGGGGTTCCGCTTGAGTGAACACGGGAGGTTCCACTTGGGCGCTCATGCGGAACTGATCTTCCCACGCGATAGCCGTTATAAAAAGGAGATTGTTCATCGCGCCGCGACCATTAATTAACTCGCATTTGAGTTGTTCGCATCCTTCCTACTCATTACATATACGTTTCGCCAACTTCATTATACAAGTCTAATTGCTACTAACCTGAAATTTCATTTACATTAGCACGTGTCGTCCTGTTTGAATCACCTTCGCGTGCTTGACGTTATATCTCATTCATCTGTCTTGTTCTCACTTCTACACATCTGATATACTTCTTGTGATGGATACGCAATGTTTGAAATTGAAACTTTTGCGGACACAACATATATTACGAAGTAATTCCAAACCTTCTGTTTCAAAGATTAAAACTAATTTAACAAAAGTCAGGAAGAAATTAAGTTTTAACCCGTTATACTCTGCTAGAACTTCGCAAGTTAGCGATGACGATGGTGTTATTCACAACATTTTGCGTTCAATGTTACGTTTCCACAACTTCGAACTTGTTACACCTATCGACTGTGTTCAGCAGGTTTTCATATTTTACCCCCACCCTTCTTTATATAAGCGCGCTCACGACAATTCCTGTTTCATTCTCCTGTACACTCTTCAGCTAACATGAACTAACTTTTAATTTATGCGAAGTTTTAATTTAACCCCAGTTAATTTATGCGCAAATTTAGTTCAACTCCCAGTTGTTGAATTTCTGTTTTGAACTAACTAATAATTTATGCGAAGTTTTACTTCAACCCTGGTTAATTTATGCGCAAATTTAGTTCAACTCCCAATTGTTGAATTTCAGTTTTGAACCAACTTTTAATTTATGCGCAGTTTTAGTTCAACCGAGCGCCATCTCCACTCCCCCCATTGATTAATTCACCATCTGACAGGCCGGAAGCTCTAGACCCTCCATTAACTGACATCCACAGTCACGCATATATTTCGACGCGTCATGTTTCATTCTTCATTATTGTTCTATCCGCGGAACTTAACACTTCTATTTACCTTCTCTCTCTCTTGTTATGACTGCGCTATGTTTGAACTGACTTTTATTTTCGTTCAACTATTAGAGTTTTTATTAACACCGTCGAATTACAATTTTGAACTAACTTTTAATTTATGCGAAGTTTTAATTCAACCCCGGTTAATTTATGCGCAAAATTAGTTCAACTCCCAGTTGTTGAATTTCAGTTTTGAACCAACTTTTAATTTATGCGCAAATTTAGTTTAACACCCCGATTGTTGAATTTCAGTTTTACACTAACTTTTCGTTTCGTTCAACTATTAGAGTTTTTACTAACACCGACGAATTTCAATTTTCAACTAACTTCTATTTTATGCGCACTCTTCGCTCAACCGACCGCCGACGCTCTCGCCATCTCCAACCCGACATCTATTGTCCCCACTTCTGGCCCACCGGAAGCCACGTGCCGTGGCATGTGGCTTCCGGTGACGTCACTTCCGGGCCAGGAGTGGCTTTTCTACACTACTCATTAATTACATAATTTATGATTGAAGGGTGAGGCAGAAAATGTTACTTCCCCGACGATTTTTTTGCTACTGTTAAGTTGCTTAAATAAGCTATACAAACACAAATAACCTAAATATAGTACTTAGAAGTTACACACGCATAACCTGCTCACTTTATTTAAAGTACCATACATCATTTACATTTTTAGGACTAAAAATCTTTAAAAATTTTATATAACCAACTAGGGGGCATGGGGGTGGAACCCCCATCGAGCCGTAGGCGAGTAGATATTATATAGCCAATATGTAGGTGGAAGGCAATTGAGTCTTGGGTCTATCGTGAACGCAAGGATTCTAGGATGTAGGCCTACCTCTTGGGATTTCCCTTTCCCACTGTCTCTAAGATTTAACTTTGGCAGGTTTATCAACATTTAAAGTCGGATTGATTGTAAAAAGACAGTTTTGAACTATTTCCTTGATGTTTTCAAAATGTTTATCTTTTTCTTGTGTTTCCAATAATGGTCAGCATCATCCTATACTACAATACGAGCAATGTCTGAAGGAATGTGTGTTCCACGATCTTGAAATGTAGCGGGTAGATTCTGCTTCGACTTTACATTTAAGAGCGTTTTGGCCCAAAAATAAGTTTAGAAACAGCCTCAATCCCAGGAAAAATCAAATTTGGTCTCAATTTAAGTCCAAAAAACCTAATTTTTAACATTGGTCAGTAATAAGGTACCCTTATGGGTTGCTATTTTGGTGAAATAACAATTAAAAGTAAACAAAAATAAAATAACATTAAGTTCAAGCATTTTTAACAGCTGTTATCTGTGAAGAATCTGGTGTAGATTTAATAGCTTGATTACCATGACACTATAACAAAAGTGAATTAAAACCAAGCCTAGAAAATAATCCTGGATACTATGACTTTTTTGTGTTAGAATGTAATCCTTACTAAAAAAAACATAAAACATTAATTATTTCAAATATAGAGGTCATACAGATTATTTTGTTTTATAAATGTTTGTTTGTTTGTTTGAGAATTAAATTATATTTCCTTGCGTTCTACCATTTTGGCAAGCACAACGTTTGCTCTTTATAATGTAGAAAAAATCTGACAAATGTGGTGAAAGGTAAATGAGGAAAGGTATAAATTCGGAGTGAGTTTTTGCCGCTGTCGACGACTGGAGGAGTAATATATTTAATTGGATCACCTGTTACCGACGTGTTTATAAGCCAGGCCGAGTGTCGCTCGCTGCAACAGTGTTGTCTGGGGCAGTCCGCGCTCCGCTGGTCGACACAGAGGAGGGGACAAGACACGACAAGCAAAAATGTGTAGTACGTGTCATGGGTTCAATCGCTAATACCACTTAACTACTCATTTGATTTGGACTTTGAACCTCAAACCGCCTCTACTAGTTCTCAGTTACTTGACTTAAGTAAATGGAAGTTTATAGAATGAAATGGTTTATGAGAGAAAATTAGTTTTACCTTCCGCGTTAGGCTCTCAGTAACTTTTATAACATGAACAATAATTGTTGTACTACGATTTTCTGCATTAGAGTGCAACATAGATTTTACAGTCCTAGTTTATAAAAAAAATGTGACAGTTTTTTTTTGTCAAGTCTTATATTTGGAAAAGACATAATTACGATAAGTGATTCAATGAAATCATATGCTTTGTAAAGTTTAAAACACTTGTAATAAAATTTACCTAGTGTGATACGTACTCAATCAAAAGTTCCAGATAATTAATTAATTATATTGAGGTGCCCAATAGCAAACTATAAGTTTATTTCATTTTTACTAAAATCATCAACTTATTTGTATTGTAAGATTTTATAATAACATTCGCTACCTATACAAACCACCTTTAGTAATATTTAAGTAATAGATTGAATTAAAATTGTTCTTCATGCAAAAAATATACAACAAATTTGTTTTTTTACATTAATTTGTTACTTGAATTAAACTGAAGCAAATAGTGATGATAAACACGCTTAATATGATTTTAAAAGTTTAACAATATATCCCTAACAAACATGTTCAATCTACTCCGTATTATCTCAAACATGGTTTGTTAAAAATATCCACATAAAAACTAAAATTATACTACCCTACCTTGATATATAAAACCCTAAAACTCTATAATTATAGTTTGATTCATTTGTGTTTTCACGTTTGTTTTCGTTAAGCAAAGCCCTTTTACACGTTTTTTTCGTAGGCGGAATGCATTTCCTCATGAACATAAATGAATAATGTGGGACTCACCTTACATATGCAAGTCCTACCCACTAAACCCCCATACAGGCCACGTGGATCCAAGCCGGAACACTTTCGTGTAACTTCAGCCTGGCCGCGTGTCTTGCGTCCTGACGGATCACAGGAATCTTATTTTGGCCTAGAGGTCATCTAGGCAACCCTCATCTCACTTCGTTCTCATGTACCTTATGGACGCAGGAAGTACCTGCGCGTGTAACCTGGCGTGACCGCTCACAGTCGATCTCCTATCTTCATCAAAGCGTTTGTACGCAAAGAAGGTGTGAAAACATCGTCTTCTTCCTCCGGGCAATTAGAACACCGGGATGACCCCACCTTCCCCATCAAGACATTTTATCACTACTAAATTATAAAAATTCATATAGTATAGGTTTTCAAACAATATTAATCATCTTTCATCACCTATTAAAATCATTAATTTAAGTTGTATTGGTTGTGCTTATAGCCTGTTTTGCAGATGATCTAATATTAAAACTTTTGGAGTTCAAATTTAATCATGACCCACGTAAAAAGATTTTAATCTTATAAAAATATGCTTAATAATTTATTTTCTCTCATCCTTTTGTACCGTCTGATATTAATTCTAGCTCTAAAATCAATGCCATCCGATCAAAACAATTTGGTAAATATCAGAATTACCAAAAAATTTATATATTCACAGCTGATTATTAACAGATGTTTATAATACTTTATTCAATCCCAATGTTATCTTTATGGGAAATTTTGAGATTTCAATGGTGGATAGGGCCTTTATTTTCAGTCCGATTCTCGCTAGTTTTTGGCGGAAACAACTACAGACCAAGCCCTATCCATCGACACCAAAACTTGAAAATCGATTGAAAATTGTAGGAGGTACCCTACTCAGGTAATTGTAGGTACCCTACACAAAAAAACCCTTAGTGTATTAAATAAGTATAGATATGAGGGTAAGTAAAATACTGGGTGTCCATAAAGTCTTGCCCTAATAAAGAAACCGAATAGTATGAAAACAACTGCTGGTGGTGAGATTAACGTTTTAGATTCAGTTTTAACAAGTGACTTCTTAAGTATTTTACAGCATGCACAAACTTAATACACTTCTATGGAACTATGTACACATATTGAACCACATTATATTCATTATAATATAATTGAAGGGTGCAGGGGAGAACGATCAAAGTCCAAAAATACAAAAAATTGAAATACCTGTATATTTTGATTTGTTTAAGCGTGTTTTAAAACCACGTGGATTCTATAAACGTGAGTAACGAACAGATTCCGCACTAGAATACAAAACATTTAGAGTATGCAGGGGAATATCGGTCAAGCTCCATTGCGTTCATGGGAAGAACGGACAAAGTCCGTTAAAAATCAAAGTTAAAGTCCCTTAAAATCCGTTAAAATCACCGTTAAAAAAACAAATTTTTATTGTTTCAACCATAAAATAACAACCAGTAAAATTAAATATTAAGCACATTAACATTAGTATGGATATATGTTATCATACTTATAGGACTCTTTAAATTTTAAAAACGCTCTCCTGAAAACTTTACATTTTGTGAGTTTGATCGTTCTTCCCCTGCACCCTTCAATTATAATATAATATAATTAAAATTATATGCATAAACGACCACAGATAAATAATTTTCTGAACATTTTATCGGGAAATATGAAGCATCCTAAGCATCCGGGCTGTAGTGATGCTGATTATTTCCCACCAATCGGTAGGCAAATATAAAATTAAACTTAAAGATACGATTGTAAAAATCAATATCCATCGATAATTTATAACCTAACAACATAATAATAATCTTATCCACAGATAAATAATTTTCTAAACATTTTATCGGGAAATATGAAGCATCCCAAGCATCCGGGCTGTAGTGATGCTGATTATTTCCCACCAATCGGTAGGCAACTATAAAATTAAACTTAAAGATACAATTGTAAAAATCAATATCCATAGATAATTCATAACCTAACAACATAATAATAATCTTATCCAAAAATAAAAATTATATTCATAATAATCTTTAATGATTGAACAACAATGTTACACACTCTTTCGTCCTGTGTTTTCTGTTCTCGGTATCCACTTAAAGCCGCCCAAACTGGAAACAAAATTGTACAAACTAGACCTCGAAGGCGTGGAAGTAGACATCGAAAAGTCAACGAAGAAGTTAGAAGAATGAAGAAGGAAGAAAGAAGAAAGGGATAGAAGAAAGAAGAATTAAGGAATACTATGGAAAAATAATTGAAAAGACCTAGTGAAATAAAATTTGGCAATGAAATGTTTCAATTGTGAAATAAAGTAAAGGACTTGAGTAAATTCCCCAAACTATGTGCATTCCCATACAATGTTAAATATTGTCAGAGGAAAAAATGTTATTATTATTATTATTATTATTATTATTATTATTTCCCTCAGGGGCAGTGGGCTTTCCACTGTACGGGTGTTTCTTGGCGACCCCGGGGTACCTGAGCCAAGCTGTGAGACCCTCCTCACAGTTCTTCCCGAGCTAGGGCCTTTCTTCTCATCTTTCAGGTCTCAGCTCACCGTCTTTATTCTTTCCTGAGCTAACCTTGCTCACCTTCTTGTTTTCGACCCCGAATCAAGGGTGTC
Source organism: Neoaliturus tenellus (assembly GCA_030545055.2). Classification (NCBI taxonomy): domain Eukaryota; kingdom Metazoa; phylum Arthropoda; class Insecta; order Hemiptera; family Cicadellidae; genus Neoaliturus; species Neoaliturus tenellus. The sequence continues at coordinate 198,653,229 of CM061532.1, read as the reverse complement.
TTTCCACCTTCTTTCGACCGGCGCATGCTGGGGGGTCCTGGGAGTGTCCCTGTTGTGTTGCAGGGACTGATGTGTGCCTCGCACTGCCGATGGTCTCCTCCAGTGTGTCGTCAGAAGCCAGCCGCTTCGGACCTTAGTCAGGGAGTGCGGCATGGATGCAGGGATCGGACTCTGCATTGCCACGGTGCGACCCCCAGCACGTCCGGCACATTTTGTGTATCGGTGCTGGGCAAACGGAGGTTCGGGCCCCGGAGTACCGGGGTAGGGGTGTCTTATCTCCTACGGGGGTAGACCTCCGAGGGTGTACCCGCTCTCGGCCGATGAAGGGCCGCCTCTTGCCGCACGATGCGCTGGTGACATGAAAGCATGGATTCTACTAAACGAAACACGAAGAACGTAAAGGAGAATGAGCAAGCCGCTTTTAGGCGAAGCTCTATTGTGCAGAGGTCTCCGACCTCGAAGACTGGGACGCCGACAGTGGGAATTAAAACCTCCCCTCCACCGGCGCCGTTCAAGACGGTAAGTGACGCCGGATCGACGTCCGAGCCTGAAAAGAAGGAAGTGGAGGTCAATCTAGTGATGGAGGTGACCAATCCGGTAACACCTTTAGCCAATACCCAAGGGATTCCTCCCAGGAAGAGCCCTCTTCGTGCGGCATTCGAGCTGCAAATGCTTCGGCAGCAGCAGGGCGACGCCCACGAGGGGGAAGACTCATGTCTGAAGAAGATGAAAGCTCTTTTGAAGGAGATGGCCAAGGCCCTCTTAATTCAAAAGAACGTGAACAAGGCGATAAAAGAGGGGATCCCGAAACTCGAAGATGCTCTAGAAGAAATTGAGGAATGCCGGAAAATCAGGCTAAAGGCAGTGAAGCAGGAGCGCGATGTCACGAACCGAGTCATCTCTGCTTCGCCTCAAGCTCACCTGGCTGAGTCCCAGACTCAAGCCAGAAAGCGAAAGAAGAGGCAGAGCGGTTCTTCGCCGGGAAGCCCTGAGCTTGTTGAGGTGGACTCAGTGCCGAGACCGGTTTTTGTCACTGCGGCATCGCAGACATCTCCTGTCCAGGCCACTCAATCCGCCCCGGGCGCTGTCATGATTCCAGCGGCTACTCCTGCAGAGGTTCCTGCTCCGGCGGCTAATCCTGCCTTGGCAGCAAACTCTGCCTCAACACCTTTGGGGGGCTGGAAGACGCGCCTGTCTAAGAAAGAAAGGAGGAGGCAGAAGCAAGCGGAGGCAGCTTCGAAAAGTGCGTCGAGGGTGGAGCGGACGCAAGTCTCAAACCCGGTTGGGGAGGCCTCTGGAAAGTCTGTCAGAAAGCCTAAACAACCCAGGCCTAAGAAGCCCAGGACGGAGGCAATCTTGATCAAGCCCTTAGGGGGGCGATCTTTTGCCGATGTTCTGGGTCAGATTAGATCGCAGGCCAAACCGGAAGAGACCGACACCGTTATCAAGTCTATTCGGCGAACCCAGAACGGGGATGTCCTCCTCGAACTGGGGAAGTCAAGTGACAAGATCGGTTTTGCCGCTTCCCTCAAGACTGCACTTGGGGACAAAGGCTCCATCAAGGCCCTAGAACCGAAGTGTTCGGTCGAGATTCGGGACCTTGATGCCCTCTCCACCGAAGATGAGGTGACCAGTGCGATCCAGGTGGCACTCCCGGAGATACCGGCTGACGGAGTGAGGGTATGGCTGACAAAGCCAAACCGAAGTCAACTCCGGATGGCTGTCGCTGAGATGGGCGAAAAGCACGCTAATAAGCTGCTTAGCCTTCAGCACCTTAGAGTCGGTTGGGTCAGTTGCAGGCTCAAACGGAGGGTGGTAGTTTCGAGATGCTTCCGCTGTCTTGGTTTCGGCCACTCCTCCCGAAACTGTAAAGGGCCCGACAGGAGTGCCAACTGCTTCCAGTGTGGAAGCCAGGGCCACAAACGTAAGGAATGTTCCTCGAGCCCCTCCTGCTTCCTCTGCAAGGATTCAGGCTCCAGTGCCCTCGGTCACTTACCCGGGTCTGGTCAGTGCGGTGCCTTCAGAGCCGCACTTGAACAGGCAAAAGGCAGCGGACGGTAATTCGCATCCTACAGGCCAACCTTCACAGATCCTGGGGAGCTGATAACCTTCTAGATCAGCTCGCCCGAGAACTTGGTGCTGACGCGCTCCTTATCAGCGAACAGTATCGGGACAGAGACCCAAACATTTGGATCTCCGACAGCCTCGGTACTGCTGCATTTTGGGCACGTAATACGCAGGATGTCTTGGTGCGGAGTCACGGGCGCGGCCAAGGATTCGTCTGGGTTCGGTGTAGGGACGTGACTATCTTCAGTTGCTACCTCACCCCCAACGAGGCCGTCCAGGACTTCCGCGACAAGATAGATAGTCTAGAGGAGTGCGTTCTCGGCACCACCGGGCATGTCGTCATTGGTGGCGATTTCAACGCCAGGGCCGTCGAGTGGGGAATGCCCTCTACCAGCTCCCGGGGGAAATACATCCTGGATTTCATCGCCAGGGCCGGTCTTGTCATCCTTAACCAGGGCGACACACCTACTTTTCGGCGCCCCGGGCAGAGAGGCACGATCCCCGACGTCACCTTTGCGTCTGAGTCGCTCCTTCCGAGGATCTCTGGCTGGAGGGTTGTGGAGGACTACACGGGTAGCGACCACCAATACGTCGTTTTTGACCTGCATGATCAGGCAAATCGTCGAGTTTCCGCATCTCGGGAAGGGCCACGCCGGTGGAACACCAACAAACTGGACGTGGTCAAGTTCACCGAAGTCATCTCTCGGGGAGCGCAGGGGAATCCTGGTGAGGCTGGGGCCGAGGCACTAGTAACATCCACGATGGAACTGATCGTCTCGGCCTGCGACCAGTCTATGCCGCGAAGGAAACCCCGACGCGACAAACAACCCGTTTACTGGTGGACTGAAGAGATTGCGGAACTCAGAAGAACATGTTTAAGAACTAGACGAGCCGCCACAAGAGCGAGAATTCCCGCAGACAGAGTTCGTAAGTCGGAGGCCTATAAAGCTGCGAGAAAATCTCTCCGCCAGGCGATCAACAGGAGCAAGGCGAATAGCTGGAGGAGACTTCGTGACGACGTTGACTCCGACCCGTGGGGCCTGGGTTACAAACTTGTAACACAGAAACTCGGCGCCCGATCTCCACCTTCCATCATGGAGGGCGCCACCATGGGGAGGATCGTCGCTGCGTTGTTTCCTGAACATCCACAGCGACCGCCGGTTGACTTCGGACGGGTAGAGGACATTCCACTCTTCACCTTTGAGGAGCTGGAAACCTCCGTTCTCTCCCTGAAGAGCAACAAGGCTCCTGGCCCGGACGGGATTCCCAGTGAGGCTTTAAAGAAAGTAATTTCAATCAACGCTGACTTGTTGTTAAGAATGTACAATGCATGTTTAGTAGAAGGGGTGTTTTTTTCGGCTCCCTGGAAAACAGCCAGGCTTGTACTGATCAGCAAGGGCAAAGGTGATCCCGAGCTGCCGTCGTCCCACAGGCCTCTCTGCATGTTGGACACGGCTGGGAAGCTGTTCGAGAAGCTGATCCGTTCCCGCCTGACTTCTGCCGTGGAAGCTGCCGGGGACTTATGCCCCCGTCAGTACGGCTTCAGAAAGGGACGGTCAACGATCGACGCTGTCACCGAAGTTCAGAGAGCTGTGGAGAGAGCCGAGAGCCACAACCATTTCTCCCGCCGAGTAGTGCTTCTTGTTACGCTTGATGTCAAGAATGCCTTCAACTCGGCGAGGTGGGTCGATATGTTGGATGCGCTTCGAAACACCTTTCGTATTCCTGCATATCTGTTGCGGCTCATCGAGGATTATCTACGCTCTCGAAGCCTGATTTATGACACGAGGGACGGAACGCGGAAAGTGGAAGTCACTTCTGGTGCCGCACAAGGTTCAATACTCGGCCCGGATCTCTGGAACGTTGCCTATGACAGCCTCCTGAGGTCCGAGATGCCTGAGGAAACCACTTTGGTTGGGTACGCCGATGACGTCGCAGCTCTCATAGCTGCACGCAACGTTGAGCTGGCCCAACTAAAGTTGAACCGAGTCATGCGTGTGGTCAACACCTGGATGTCAGATCACGGTCTCTCGCTTGCTCTCAGTAAGACGGAGATTGTGATCCTTACGAAGAAGAGGATCGACACCGTCGTGCCACTCCGAGTGGGAAGGGAGGTGGTCACATCATCTCGTGCCGCCAAATACCTTGGGGTTATGGTGGACACCAAGTTAAGCTGGAGGGATCAGATCTTCCGTACGGCGGACAAGGCCGCTAAGGTAGTCACTTACCTTAGTAGGCTGATGGCCAATGTCGGGGGTCCCCGATCCAGCAGAAGACGTCTGTTGATGTCCGCGGTCCAGTCCGTGCTCCTTTACGGGGCAGAGGTGTGGGCAGGCGCTCTAGATAAGGAGTGCTACAGGTTGCGACTCGCCCGGGTTCAGCGTCAAGCTGCGCTTCGGGTGTGTTCCGCCTACCGGACAGTGTCCGAGCCTGCCGTCCTGGTGGTCGCCGGAGTCATCCCTGTCAAGCTCTTGGCAGGGGAGAGGAAAGCGATTTATCAGAGACAAGGCGAGATCGGCAAGGACACGGCAAGAACAGAAGAGCGCTCCCGAACCTTCCAGCAGTGGCAACACAGCTGGGAGCACGACACCCGAGGACGATGGACTGCGCGACTCATCGAGCAGGTCCAGCCATGGGTAGAAAGGCGGCATGGCGAGGTGGACTACTTCCTCACGCAGTTCCTGACAGGTCACGGCTATTTCAAGTCGTACCTGAACCGGATTGGCAAGACCGGTTCACCGGATTGCATGCCCGGGCGTTCCCGATGACGCGGAACACACCTTCTTCCGCTGTTCGCGTTGGGAAAGGCCCCGCCTGGAGGCCACAAGAAAACTCGGTGTTTTTTCGGTGGACACGGTCTGCCAAAAGATTATGGAGGATGAGGGCAACTGGGATTGTTTGTCACAGTTCGTCCGGGGCATCCTCCTGGAAAAGAAAACCGATCTGGACCGCGAAGTGGCCCAGATCCCTTGATCGAGCGGCTGGATAAGGAGCGAGCCCCACGGGCGTAAGCCAAATTTAGGCCTAGCCTGACGTAATGTGACAAACAATTCCAGGTTAGATTCCTAAAGAGTAGAGGAGGTTTTTTAGTGGGTAAACCCGTTTTTAGGGGAGCCCCACACTACAGGCTGGCCACCTGTGTGCGTAATGCATTTTTCCGCCTCTCCCTCAAAAAAAAAAAAAAAAAAAAAAAAAAAATTATTATTATTATTATTATTATTATTATTATTATTATTATTATGTGTACTGTCACTTCCCATCGAGCTATTATGGTATTCTGTATTCGTTAAACAAGTACCATTTTTTATAACCCTTTTAATAACTTTTATAGTTTTAGTTCTCGTACTGTTACTCCAACACGCACGCACGTTATATTGTGCTGTCTAGTAAAAAGTGTAAAAAATAAAGAAAAATATACTGATTTGCATTTTTCTAACTTCTTTTGGGCGATAAGATCGGTGATCACAAAATTCGTGTTTGAATAGCTTGAGTATTTCAAGTCAAACAAATGTTTTTCTTTGCGTTAAAAAATTATAAAGAGGTCAATGGGTTTTACATGCCCTTTACACACAATTTCTTTTTACCAAACGGTTAAAGCAATCTTTCTAGTCGCCACTAAATGACATAATTTAATTACTTGCTTTATTTTTTTCAGGTAACAGATGCTCTTACTGGATTTGTGAACTTACAGAGACAGGCAAGTACATCATGACTATTCTTAAACAATAGGCTTTTTCTGACATTATGAACAGAAATTTGCATATTGTCATTTTACATTTGAACTACACCTTTCGTTCACTTCTTTCTTATAGCTTATAGATTGTTCAATGTAAAAAGTTCTGATACTTTGTACAAACGTTAATATTTAAGTTAACGTTGCCAAAGAATTTTTAACACCAAAATGTCTTATATTTATGTATGTACAAATACAAAATATGTGTAAATTTTTACTGTTAAAAATTAAATGAAATGTTGATTACGTTTATAGTAATAATTCTAATTTATATGTGTCACTTAGTTAAATTTTACGTCAAAAATTTGTAATTGTAGTCAAATTGTATTTACAAAGACAGCCAATCAAAATATCAAACCGATCATAAAAATCGTGACCTAATCTTTGTTATTCTCCAAGAACTGCTATGGATACGAGATGAAATGACTATTTACTAAGAATACTCATTTATTTATTTATAACATTTGAATAAGTAAAAATCTAGAATTTTTATAAAAAGTGACTTTTAGAATTTTAATAAATAATTTGAGGGTTTCAAAATCTATGAAATAAAAACAAAATCTGTTCATCAAGTAAAATAAAGTGCGTCGCTTCACATTCATAGAGGTGTCTTTCGTTTTACTCATAGAATTAAAATAACAAAATTATTTTGGGTAGTTTTTAGTAGACTTTATAAAACTGAAGTCTATTAATCATGTATGTAATAAGTATGTATTAATCATACATTTATAATTTTTATTATTAAAATCTCATTTTTTGTTATTTTTAATTGGTTTAAAATTTGCTAAAATATAGTTTTTTTTCAATTTATAAATATGCGTCTGAATTTGTTACTAATTTATTCATCATTACTATTTCAAATGAAGCCTTTTGATCTTTTCAAATCCATCACGTCTTTGTAACCAGTATAAATCCCTTTCAAGTTAAATTAATATAAATAGCTTATGTTATCTAAATTAAACAAATTAAGCGTGAATATTTGCTAACAAACAATTTTTAAATATTCGTAATTGTTTGGTTCGATTAGTCCGTATTTTCACTATGCTTATATGTAAAATTATTATTAGTCATATCTGGAAACAGTAAAAACAGTTGCAAAATTGTATAAAAAATATTTATTAACAACAATATGTGTACAATAATGCACGGTTGAGCGGCCACGTACCGTCGGCGGCTCTCAGGTAGCGAGTGAGGGTGCGAGGAAGGTTATGTCAGTTCTAGTAGTACTTGGGTTTGTACTCGTACTTGGGAGCCTCGTACTTTGGCGACGCGTAGTGTTGAGGATGGACGTTGTGTTCCCGGTGGACGACGGCGTTGAATCCGTTCTTGTGGTCGGCAGTGTAGTGGACGACGCGCTTGGAACCGTCCGCCTCCACCAGCTCGTAAACTCCCTTGACGTAGTCGCCGTCGCGCTCCTCCTTCTGGCTGTGGATGTCGTATGTGTGCGGGTCATGGACGCCGTACTCGAACTTGTACTGGGGATGAGGGTCGTAGGGCTCCTCCTTGTAGTCGTACTTCTTCTCGTACCCTCCGCCGTAGCCTCCACCGTAGCCTCCACCGTAGCCTCCGCTATAGCCACCGCCGTACTGGGCCAGCGCGCTGGAGGCCGCCATCAGTACCAGGCAGAGGGTGATCGTCTGTAAAGGAAAAAGATCGTCTTGAGGAAAAGGAAACACAGATAATTCAGCGGGGAACTATTCCTTGAAAAATATCTGAAGGCCGTGCGCAAATTGCAAAGTGCAATTCAAAGGAATTATGACTTTTCAAACAATATTTATGTTGATTATCCAGTGACAGACAATCTATTTATAATTACAACCTGACTTAGGGTCGCCCTCCCCAAACACGTTAAACTATGTTTGACTTAATAGTAGTTTAATTCAATTAAACATAAGATAAAATTGGCTTTACATTCAGTTTAAGTTTCAACTGGATTCGGGAGAAACATTTTAAATCGCCATCTAGAAATAAATCAAAAGCTAGGGGGACGAAGGCCGAAACGAAAGACCTTTTTAATAACCATTCGCACATGCGCTAGATCATTAGCTTTTAATTGACAGAGGTCAATTAGCCTTAATAATCGAAAAAGTTGGGGGAAAGGGGTGTAACTGAAAAAACCCTTCTTAATTCTTATTGAATTAAGAAGAAAGACTGCAGTGAAAATAATTGCATTACAGTTTGTTTGAACTTCATATTATAGACTTAAAAGATACCTTTTATGACTAATTTTGTTTTTTTATGCATAACATGTATTATTAATATTTATTTGTTACATCTTTCACTTTTCATACAGCTAATTTTCTCTTTAAATTAATTTAAAAGGCTATTAAGATTAGTGAGATTATTTTGAGTTTAAATGTAGATAAATTCTCAATTTCACCCTTAGCAAATAGATTTTACCAGCTATTTAGTTTTAATATCTAGTAGAGTATTTTGAGAACATCGGACCCTTGGAAGTAGATCAAACGAGTTTTGAATGATCAAATAATGTAAAAATGTCTTCATATTGTAATTGACCTTTAAGCGAATTTCCCATAGGGAATAAGCTATTACCGTAGGTCTTATGGTAAGACCTAAGCCCGGGACCATGTTACTTTTTCGTTTTTAGGTGCCCAGAGACCAAAAATAATAGTCATTAAAAATTTTATATATATATATATATATGTATGTATATATGTATATATATGTATGTGTCCCTAGACACGATAACTCTCGTAAAAATGGTCCGATCGACACCAAATTTGGTAGAGATGTGTAATCCTACGTTTATTCGGATGAGTTCGAAAACCAGACATATCGACCTACCGGAAGGGGTAGTATTGGGGGGTTTTGTACCCCAAAAATGGGTTTTTTGCATTTTTCATATGAAAATTTTAAAAATTTTAAATTTTTGTTTTTACCATTGGATTTAGCTCAAAAAAACACACAATTAAGTATCTTGAAGCTTTGCTCTATCTCCATTGGTTACCGAGATATTACAAAGTCTAAAGACAGTACATTGTCTTTTAGGGCTCCAATGTTAATCTTATGGAGGATAAGGATGTGTTAATATTTCACTTATTAACCAATATTTTTGGATGAAACTTGGTATTTGGTTGAGATTCATCCATTTAAGGTAAAAAATCTTGTTTTTTGTACTTATCATGGCAGCAAACCTGCATACTCTTTTCCCATGTTAATCATATGGAGAAAAGGCAAACTCTTTTATTTATGGACAGATATTGATGAAACTTACTATATGTCTTTATATGGTCGAAATAAATTTTTTCTATGCTAAAATCTACTTTTAGTGTCCCCCATGGCAGCATACCTGCATACTCTTTCCCTATATTTATCTTAAGGAGAATAGACATTTATTTCCCTATTTATGAGCACGTGATGAAATTTTGTTTACAAGTTTAGCTGGTCAAAATTAATATTACTAATTTGGAAATTTGCTGAGTACTCAGGTCTGCTGCGACGGGGTGTATTTATAAATAGTAGAGTCCCTCTTATCCAATCAAATCGGGATCAGAAAATGGTTGGTTTAGTGAGTTTTTGGAATGGGTAAAGTAATGCAAAGACATAGATTCGATTTCTCCAACTGTTATTCGTACAGGGTGTACTATCCCGGATCCCGATGACTATCGAATCGCAAAAACTGTTTGATAGCTATGGAGTCGTATTGAATAGTTGAAACTGATGTACTGATGTACTTGATATACTGATGAAAAATTGTTGTCAACAACCATTGAACCTGAGGAAACGACCAATGTAGCGACTGTATCTAGTCTAAAAACTGTAAATTTGATAAAATAATAATGATCGGGATCACCCCCGTTTTAAGTAATGTAAAATATCTGTATTTATTTTTACACAATTTATTCGGAATAGGTGGATTTCCGAAATAGAGGCTTTTTGAATAGTGGTACTCTTTATCAGGTTATTTCCGGGCGAACATGTATGGTATTCCATACTTATACTTACTTCGAGCTCCATTAAAAGTAACAAATTAAGATTTCTTAACTGAATATATGAAACCAAAGATCAACTAACCCTATTAGTAACCATCACATATACAGCAAAAAGTGGTTTATTTACTTATTTATGTAATTTTGTCTTTTTAAAAAATATAGTGACCTAATTGTAGCAAAACTTAATAAATGAATTTGAATAAATTTCTTAGGGACTTCAATTCCCCAAAAATATTTAGCTATCAATTTTTCATTTAGTCAGATAATTTTTATGTAATTATTTTATAATAGTCTGGCTGAAGTGGCAACTGTTGGAAGGATTGTGTCTTTGATTATAGAGATCTAAAATTTAGAACAAATATGCAATAAAAGCTTAAATTTAGATTGACCGTTTTAGATTTTTCATATATGAAGTATTTTGAGGTTTTCACATTTTTTACCATTAATTTTGATAGTTAAATAAATTATTTCCAATTAAATTTCTTACAAGAGATTAAAAAAATAAACACTTTAGTATTTTCAAGGGTTAAATTATCTTGAATAGTTGGCAAAACAACAACCTTAACATTGCAAACAACGAAAATCTTTAACGTAAACAGATTGACCAAGCCAGAAATGTATGTAACTGTATGCAATTTATGTAACTTCTTTTATAATCTGTGTCATTCGATTGAAATAATGTAAGTTCGTGAACAAGTAACTCACTTTTTAACATCCTGCTTAAAAAGGTAATTTCTTCAGTTTATTTGATGGTAAGTGTTCTACTACTTCAACTAGATTTAGCAAAATGGTTCATATTAGATAACATTAGCATCTCGAAATAATGAACAGCCATAGAGCTTACAGCTAGATGCTAAGTCCAAAATTTTTCCATGATGTTAATGAACACGAAAAAATTTTTTTATCAGTAGTCGTTTAACATTAAAACTTATTTTTGATTATATTAATACGATTACTGTACAAAATATTACAAGTAAATGTCATTTGAGTATATAAATAATCATACTTATTACGGAATTTTTAAATACTCTATTTTACATTCCTCTCTATTGGTTTTATCACCGAGATAGCCTAAGGGCTATTCCACTCATGGTTTTACATTATCGGAGATGTACTATTGTTACTTATATCTAGTACTTACGTATCTTCACGCTTATTTGAACTAATCCTTTAAAGTTACAAACCATTTACACACATTGATCACTTTGGTTAACGATATATTAAAAATTTAACAAAATATTTTTTCAATCATTCGTATTAACGTTAGCTATCAAAACCCATAACTTTTAAAGGCGTAATAAGTAAGTCAAAGGTTACTGTGTAGCCCGAACTAATAAACAAGCAAAATACGATGCCCTGCGGTCACTGATGTATTCAACTATCACACATACTCAACACTGCACTAACCTGTCGAGCCATTCTGCGGTCCCGCAATAAATGATAGTCGGGATCAATCTACTCACACTATTTATACTTTTACTCTTTATCCTGTTGCACCGCCTTTCACTCTCGGCGTGCGTTTGATAGTTTTTGGTCAGTTGTGTCACTGGCGGCGGCCTCAATGACCCGTCGTTACCGTCCCAACTGGCGTCCCTCAAGGTTAATATCCAGGGCATCAGGACGTGCATTAGTTCCACCGCAGTTTGTTGAAGGACTTTTTACTATCGCAATGGTGGTCATATCAATACAAAATATTGATGTTACGGCCAAAGGAAAAAGGAAAAAGTAGAAACACACATATGTTACATTATTCAATAATTTATATGATTTTGATAATTCAGGCGCAGGATTAATAAAAAGTGTCACCAGATACCCACAGGGGAAACAGTAAGAAACAGCTCATAATTTTTTTAAATCTGTTTTATCAGGAAATAATTGATTTATTTTGATATATATGTTACTCATAACAAATCTTCAATCCACTTCCATTGTTATTCTGTACATACTTTAAGCGGATAGTCCCATTCTGTTTGATCAAAATGTGGCTTTGGTCATATATTTTGGATTTTAGAGCGGTTCAAGTGAGTTTGACTTTGGTCAAAAAAAATTCCAAGCTGTAAAATTATAACTTTAGAAGGAAAATCTTTTTCTGGTCCTGGAAACTATTAAAATTTTTACAACTGTAAAATATTTCATTGATTAAAAATGAAAAATAAATTTACCATATCTTTTTCTCGAACACTGTAATTATTTGTTCTGAAATGTCTTGTTATGTCTGTCATTGTATAAATGTCGACTCTCTGTTAGAAGAGCTTGGGGGTGTTACCATCACAACGTCCAAATTATGAATCAAACCATGCCCAGTAATCAAATCCTGCGGTGCTATTCCGCCGCAGAATGCCGTGTGATGTGTGTTTATGTGTCCCCGGTGGTTCCACGGCCAGTGTGCCAACGCCCGCCGAGGTGCCAGCTCCACGGTCAGGTCTGCCAAGGTGCGAGGTCACTGCCAGGGGCAGCCGCTTCTCCGGCCCCGCCCTGCCTTCATCTCTACTCCAGGTTCGAGGTCTCCCTGCGCTGTATTTAGTATCGACAGCCAACGAGATATGATCTCATCTTGAAAGAGATAGGTTTATTATTTTTTTACAAATGTATTTAATAAAATACTTTTATTTTCTTATAAGTCTTACAAGAATGAGTGCTACTCAAGCAACCTGTATTTCCTTTACCTACCTAACCCTTAGCCCACTTGACTAGCATTGAAACTGTCCAAAAATTTTTAATTTAGATGTATCATAATGTACAACGAAAATAATAGCATTTCCTTCTTCGCAAACAAATACGATCTTATAAACGTGCACATGTAAACCAATCAGCGCAATCGGTCCCAAAAAATGCCTGATCGAAACTGTAGTTGTAATATGCCCCCATGAAGAGGATGGTTGGAGGTAGGTGCATACAATAATTACTATTTGCAGAATGTAGTTCTTACAATTAGGCCAGTAGCGTTAAATAAAAAAAGCAGGTAAATCGGAAAAAATTGCTACAAAAGATTTTTTTGCCTTAACGGCTTTATTTATGTCCCAATATGGTTATTCTATGTTTTCCCCCTCGTCGGAGCTGTGCTAAAGTGGTGGGGGGTAAAAATGTCCACATAAAGGGACATTTTTTTATTTTTGTGGTTAAATCTCGTCAACTTCTCAGATACTGAAAATATGTCAAATATAAAAGTTAAAGAGCTTAAATTTCCGCATTTAATGACACCAACCGCATATATTTTGGATCACCCGTTGTCATGTTACAACACATCAAACTGCACGATTTTTAACAATTTTTACAAAATTGTCTCCCAAAAGGCGTATTTTTGCAATTTTACGGTTATATTTTGTAAATTAATAAAAATATAAAAATATTATTAGTTATAAAGCCAAAGGGTTTTAAATTTTGCATTCAATGAGACCAACAAATTTTCTCTTGGACCACTCATACCCTAACTATGTCACATTAAGTTTAACAGAGATGAATAAAATAATGACATAAATTATATCAAGTATGTACTGTGTAGGCATGTATTCTATCATGAAAATAATGGCTATTACATAGGACATTATTGTTTAGTACTTTAATTTAATTATTTAACAATAATATTAAAGAAATTTGTAATTTTCAATCACTCGATTCTATTGACACCTCATTTACTTTTTTGTCAAATTGCATATATTCTTTTAACTAGTAAAGTCTGTTTTAACATCAGCAGTATTTTAACAGCAGCATTAATTGATTTGGCAATAACCTCAGCGAAGAAAGGTTTGATTTCTTTCAGGAAGTGTTCATTTTTTACCAGCAGATTCGCCACCTTCTTTTTACCCTGCTTGAAGAGTGCTGATGAGGTTGTGTCACATGTACTTATGTCATGGAGAAAGGTGAGTAGTTTTCTCATGGTGTCTACTAATTTAAAACTATTGACACCAAAAACCTTTGGTGGGTTAGTTCCTCTTCCAGGTTTTAAGAGGTATATATGTGATGATGATGGGAAATCTATAGTGGTGAGCGCTATTCGTAAGTCTGTATCTTCACCAACTAGCACAACCTTGTTATGATCCAGTGACATAACATAAATAAAATAAAAATCTTTTAACTTAATAAAAAATTATCTAATTTTTAAGGTGAGTCGGTATAAATTCAAGTTGTTCTAAATATTTAAGGTTGGTCTCATTGAATTCAGAATTTAATGCCCTTTGACTTTATAAACAATAATATTTTAATTTTTTATTAATTTACAAAATATAACCGTTAAATTACAAAAATACGCCTTTTGGGAGACAATTTTGTAAAAATTTTTAAAAATCGTATAGTTTGATGTGTTGCAGCATAACAACGGGTAATCCAAAATATATGCGGTTGGTCTCATTAAATGCGGAATTTTATGCTCTTTAACTTTTATATTTGACATATTTTCAGTATTTGAGCCGTATACAAGATTTAACAAAAAAATTAAAAATGTCCCTTTTCGTGTACATTTTTACCCCCCACCACTTAAGCACAACTCCGACGAGGGGGAAAACTTAGGATAACCATATTGGGACATAAATAAAGCCGTTAAAGCAAAAAAATCTTTTGTAGCAATTTTTTCCTAGTAAGTTACTAATTCTACTGGACTAAATTTAAATAAAGGAACTTTAAGGTTATAATTCTAATCAAGTTAAATTGATTTTTTTATATAAATCTATTAACATAGTAGGCTTACTAATGTAGTTTGTTCAATCTAATTTAGTTAAACAATAGTACCTGGTGGCCGAGCATATTTGCTCGGTAAACTTAAAAAATTCTGTATAGTAATGTCAGTTATAGACAGACAGTATGCTAAACTGCCAATTGAAAAAAGGCTTGTTTCTTGTTCAAGACCACGACGAGCTCGTTCGCTGCGCTCGCTTGCCTTCATGATGAGCTGGTTCGCTTTGCTCACTCGCCTTACAGACTATTTCAATGTAGGCGGAACTCTGGTGTATATTAGTTGAACCACATGTTGAACGTAACACGTGGATTCTATTTATTTGGTTAACAGTGGATTTCATAATACTTACTAATTCTTTTGTTTTTAAAATAAATTGCAATTGAACAAATTAATTAGTTGTTTTATATTTTTACATAGCCTTTATTTATCTCAATATTCATAACCAGCAATATAAAGTACTATTTAAAAATGATAAACTAATTTTATTATCGTACGATTTCATAATTTACTAACTGCAATGCAAAACCACATGTTATACTGTACGGTTTATACTGTCTGCACTTGCAGTTAAGACATCTGTTTTCATTATTTCTTTGTTTTGATTTTTAACTCAATAAAACCAATGTTAAAAAATTATGAATTTCAATTTGGGATTTTTACGAAATTGATTTTTCCTGGCATAGAGATCTGTATTTATATTATTTTTATCCCAGGACTAGGCTAAGGTAATTGCAAAGTTTGAAGATAATCGTTTGCGCCGTTTTGAGATCTATATGCAAACATACATACACATACATATATACCTTATTCGTATTAGAGTATATAATAATAAAATCATTGAAAATATAAAATGAAAATAATCGCCTACTGTGTACACTGTTAAATTAGTTGTTTACACAAATTAATTCCTTTTCAAACAGCACCGGTGCTTTGGTCGTCATGATTCCCAACATAAATATCTATAGGCACGACTTGATGTAGGCTATTCTTCTTTTTTGTAACAAATATTAAAATATGGTGAAAGTGAATTTGTGATTTCATGCTCGTTTAGTGGAATGTGGAAGTTATTGACGCGAACAGTCAGGTTGCTTAGTAACATGTTAATGCAAAACTATTATGCATATTATTCCTTATCCAATCTACCTTGCTAAAAGAAGCCATGACTTAGTTTCGTTGAAACAACGCGTTACATTTAATATGGTTTAATATGGAAATGTAGCACACATTTATGCGCTAATATGGACCTCCTAACATTTACCGACGACTCGTGTTCACCACTGAGAGTGGCGGCGGCGTACAAGGCGATATGTTATCTGCACCCAACAGCGGCGACTGTTGAGCAAAGGTCACAGATGGCATGTGCGACAGTTGTTGCGGCGGAACAGTTGCAGCTGGAACGGCTGTCACGGTGACACGATGAAAGTGGTGCACGTATCAGTTGCAACACCGCAATTACCTGTTCCAACTATCATAATTGTCCGCGTATTCTGACCAGCTGCGAATGTAACGGGTCAGAGCAGGTTGGGCGAGTCTGCACGCGATCATTGGCACCACTGATTTAACCTCGGTATGTTGTATGTTGGCCAACCTGGCCTGTGTTGACGGGTGTCGATTGTGATTCGTCGACTTTGTATGAAGTCGGTTTCCTTTCAATTAGGCATACAGCACTTTCAAGCTATAAGCCAAACAACTGTTACATACTTTCATGAGATGTAGATTGAGTTAATAGATTGGGTGTAATAGTACCTATCTTCTACATATTTAAAGCAAAACATGATTTTTTTGTACTCAATACTACGAATAAATCGGACAAGGCCATCAAATTAACACAGTCTACGCCAGCTACTTTTATGATTTTTCATCTGTTATTTGTTTCCAAAACAATAGTAACTTCGTTGAGCGTGAATATCTATATTCAAAGGGCAACACTTTGGAAAAATCCTTATAAAAATTAATTTTCAAGCAGGTTACGTTAAAGAAGAATCTGTAGGATTATTACAAGCTGGAAAAGTGCAGGAAGCTGTGCAAGGTTAACCAGGTCGTTGCGGCCACCGCCCTTGCACCACGGGTGAACGCCCTCAGCCTTGGGCGTGGTCGACCATCCTCGGCGTCTCGTCCGCGGCCTTGGCGACCTTGGCCTCGGTGTTATCACGACGCCTCAGTCACTGACCGGTCCCCTGGTCGGGCGTGGTCATCGCTCCTCTCTTTGTGGCCGTTACACCGTGTCATTTTCTTCGTCTCGTCTTTCGCCTTGGTGACCTTGGCCTCGGTGTTATCACGACGCCTCAGTCACTGACCGGTCTCCTGGTCGGGCGTGGCCATCGCTCCTCTATTTGTGGCCGTTACACCGTGTCATTTTCTTCGTCTCGTCTTTCGCCTTGGTGACCTTGGCCTCGGTGTTATCACGACGCCTCAGACAATGACCCGTCCCCTGGTCGGGCGTGGCCATCGCTCCTCTATTTGTGGCCGTTA
Organism: Neoaliturus tenellus; assembly: GCA_030545055.2. NCBI lineage: Eukaryota > Metazoa > Arthropoda > Insecta > Hemiptera > Cicadellidae > Neoaliturus > Neoaliturus tenellus. Next base: position 198,636,332 of record CM061532.1, on the reverse strand, counting down.
CACCGTGTCATTTTCTTCGTCTCGTCTTTCGCCTTGGCGACCTTGTCCTCGGTGTTATCACGACGCCTCAGACAATGACCCGTCCCCTGGTCGGGCGTGGCCATCGCTCCTCTATTTGTGGCCGTTACACCGTGTCATCTTCTTCGTCTCGTCTTTCGCCTTGGTGACCTTGGCCTCGGTGTTATCACGACGCCTCAGACAATGACCCGTCCCCTGGTCGGGCGTGGCCATCGCTCCTCTATTTGTGGCCGTTACACCGTGTCATCTTCTTCGTCTCGTCTTTCGCCTTGGTGACTTGGCCTCGGTGTTATCACGACGCCTCAGTCACGGACCGGTCCCCTGGTCGGGCGTGGTCATCGCTCCTCTATTTGTGGCCGTTACACCGTGTCATCTTCTTCGTCTCGTCTTTCGCCTTGGCGACCTTGGCCTCGGTGTTATCACGACGCCTCAGACAATGACCCGTCCCCTGGTCGGGCGTGGCCATCGCTCCTCTATTTGTGGCCGTTACACCGTGTCATCTTCTTCGTCTCGTCTTTCGCCTTGGCGACCTTAGCCTCGGTGTTATCACGACGCCTCAGACAATGACCCGTCCCCTGGTCGGGCGTGGCCATCGCTCCTCTATTTGTGGCCGTTACACCGTGTCATCTTCTTCGTCTCGTCTTTCGCCTTGGTGACCTTGGCCTCGGTGTTATCACGACGCCTCAGTCACTGACCGGTCTCCTGGTCGGGCGTGGCCATCGCTCCTCTATTTGAGGCCGTTACACCGTGTCATTTTCTTCGTCTCGTCTTTCGCCTTGGCGACCTTGGCCTCGGTGTTATCACGACGCCTCAGACAATGACCCGTCCCCTGGTCGGGCGTGGCCATCGCTCCTCTATTTGTGGCCGTTACACCGTGTCATCTTCTTCGTCTCGTCTTTCGCCTTGGCGACCATGGCCTCGGTGTTATCACGACGCCTCAGACAATGACCCGTCCCCTGGTCGGGCGTGGCCATCGCTCCTCTATTTGTGGCCGTTACACCGTGTCATCTTCTTCGTCTCGTCTTTCGCCTTGGCGACCTAGGCCTCGGTGTTATCACGACGCCTCAGACAATGACCCGTCCCCTGGTCGGGCGTGGTCATCGCTCCTCTATTTGTGGCCGTTACACCGTGTCATCTTCTTCGTCTCGTCTTTCGCCTTGGTGACTTGGCCTCGGTGTTATCACGACGCCTCAGTCACTGACCGGTCTCCTGGTCGGGCGTGGTCATCGCTCCTCTCTTTGTGGCCGTTACACCGTGTCATCTTCTTCGTCTCGTCTTTCGCCTTGGCGACCTTGGCCTCGGTGTTATCACGACGCCTCAGACAATGACCCGTCCCCTGGTCGGGCGTGGCCATCGCTCCTCTATTTGTGGCCGTTAAACCGTGTCATCTTCTTCGTCTCGTCTTTCGCCTTGGCGACCTTGGCCTCGGTGTTATCACGACGCCTCAGACAATGACCCGTCCCCTGGTCGGGCGTGGCCATCGCTCCTCTATTTGTGGCCGTTACACCGTGTCATCTTCTTCGTCTCGTCTTTCGCCTTGGCGACCTTAGCCTCGGTGTTATCACGACGCCTCAGACAATGACCCGTCCCCTGGTCGGGCGTGGCCATCGCTCCTCTATTTGTGGCCGTTACACCGTGTCATCTTCTTCGTCTCGTCTTTCGCCTTGGCGACCTTGGCCTCAGTGTTATCACGACGCCTCAGACAATGACCCGTCCCCTGGTCGGGCGTGGCCATCGCTCTTCTATTTGTGGCCGTTACACCGTGTCATCTTCTTCGTCTCGTCTTTCGCCTTGGCGACCTTGGCCTCGGTGTTATCACGACGCCTCAGACAATGACCCGTCCCCTGGTCGGGCGTGGCCATCGCTCCTCTATTTGTGGCCGTTACACCGTGTCATCTTCTTCGTCTCGTCTTTCGCCTTGGCGACCTTGGCCTCGGTGTTATCACGACGCCTCAGACAATGACCCGTCCCCTGGTCGGGCGTGGCCATCGCTCCTCTATTTGTGGCCGTTACACCGTGTCATCTTCTTCGTCTCGTCTTTCGCCTTGGCGACCTTAGCCTCGGTGTTATCACGACGCCTCAGACAATGACCCGTCCCCTGGTCGGGCGTGGCCATCGCTCCTCTATTTGTGGCCGTTACACCGTGTCATCTTCTTCGTCTCGTCTTTCGCCTTGGTGACCTTGGCCTCGGTGTTATCACGACGCCTCAGTCACTGACCGGTCTCCTGGTCGGGCGTGGCCATCGCTCCTCTATTTGAGGCCGTTACACCGTGTCATTTTCTTCGTCTCGTCTTTCGCCTTGGCGACCTTGGCCTCGGTGTTATCACGACGCCTCAGACAATGACCCGTCCCCTGGTCGGGCGTGGCCATCGCTCCTCTATTTGTGGCCGTTACACCGTGTCATCTTCTTCGTCTCGTCTTTCGCCTTGGCGACCTTGGCCTCGGTGTTATCACGACGCCTCAGACAATGACCCGTCCCCTGGTCGGGCGTGGCCATCGCTCCTCTATTTGTGGCCGTTACACCGTGTCATCTTCTTCGTCTCGTCTTTCGCCTTGGCGACCTTGGCCTCGGTGTTATCACGACGCCTCAGACAATGACCCGTCCCCTGGTCGGGCGTGGTCATCGCTCCTCTATTTGTGGCCGTTACACCGTGTCATCTTCTTCGTCTCGTCTTTCGCCTTGGTGACTTGGCCTCGGTGTTATCACGACGCCTCAGTCACTGACCGGTCTCCTGGTCGGGCGTGGTCATCGCTCCTCTCTTTGTGGCCGTTACACCGTGTCATCTTCTTCGTCTCGTCTTTCGCCTTGGCGACCTTGGCCTCGGTGTTATCACGACGCCTCAGACAATGACCCGTCCCCTGGTCGGGCGTGGCCATCGCTCCTCTATTTGTGGCCGTTACACCGTGTCATCTTCTTCGTCTCGTCTTTCGCCTTGGCGACCTTGGCCTCGGTGTTATCACGACGCCTCAGACAATGACCCGTCCCCTGGTCGGGCGTGGCCATCGCTCCTCTATTTGTGGCCGTTACACCGTGTCATCTTCTTCGTCTCGTCTTTCGCCTTGGCGACCTTAGCCTCGGTGTTATCACGACGCCTCAGACAATGACCCGTCCCCTAGTCGGGCGTGGCCATCGCTCCTCTATTTGTGGCCGTTACACCGTGTCATCTTCTTCGTCTCGTCTTTCGCCTTGGCGACCTTGGCCTCGGTGTTATCACGACGCCTCAGACAATGACCCGTCCCCTGGTCGGGCGTGGCCATCGCTCTTCTATTTGTGGCCGTTACACCGTGTCATCTTCTTCGTCTCGTCTTTCGCCTTGGCGACCTTGGCCTCGGTTTTATCACGATGCCTCAGACAATGACCCGTCCCCTGGTCGGGCGTGGCCATCGCTCCTCTATTTGTGGCCGTTACACCGTGTCATTTTCTTCGTCTCGTCTTTCGCCTTGGCGACCTTGGCCTCGGTGTTATCACGACGCCTCAGACAATGACCCGTCCCCTGGTCGGGCGTGGCCATCGCTCCTCTATTTGTGGCCGTTACACCGTGTCATCTTCTTCGTCTCGTCTTTCGCCTTGGCGACCTTGGCCTCGGTGTTATCACGACGCCTCAGTCACTGACCCGTCCCCTGGTCGGGCGTGGCCATCGCTCCTCTATTTGTGGCCGTTACACCGTGTCATCTTCTTCGTCTCGTCTTTCGCCTTGGCGACCTTGGCCTCGGTGTTATCACGACGCCTCAGTCACTGACCCGTCCCCTGGTCGGGCGTGGCCATCGCTCCTCTATTTGTGGCCGTTACACCGTGTCATTTTCCTCGTCTCGTCTTTCGCCTTGGCGACCTTGGCCTCGGTGTTATCACGAAGCCTCAGTCATTGACCGGTCCCCTGGTCGGGCGTGGCCATCGTTCATCCAGTATGGTCGCACGTTGGTGTCTCGTCCTCGTCACTGGTAACCTTGGCCTTGTGAACTTTGTAAACCTTGAAGCTAGAGACCATGTATGCTGACTTCAGACGGAAAAGTTTACTCGTTAACTTGTTAAGGCCTTGAAGGCTGACCAAACTCGTTTTAAGTAAACAACCCTTTATTTCGCATACTATTCGAAAAATTTATTAAAACTTAAGTAGCAATAATTTAAAATCATACTTCGTTTTAAGTGCGAACTATTGTATTCTAGTGACAATTAATGCTTGTTTTAACCTTAAAGGTTGGGTTAAACCTTTTTTAATAAAATGTCCATCGTTCTATTTAAATTTACAAACACATGATCATATCTTGTGTCTCCCACGAGAACTCTTCGTATCTTGTTCGTGTCTGGGGCCACGGACTATGAGATGACCTTTATAAATCTGTCGATGAATGTATTATAATCACTGGTCGTATGAAAACTTCTGATCATTTGGAAATCACTATTTTGAAATATACGTTTAAGCATAGTCTTGCAGCTATTTTCAGTGCAGTGAATTATGAAAAATTTGCTATCACCAGGGCAGTTTGAAATTTTCCTGTTGTACCAATTTTTACAATTAATTCTTATCCGAATTAATTTCTCTGCCACACTTGTGTATTAGTGGTGTATTTAGTCTTCTTTTAAGGTACCTTAGATCAAAGTGCTATAGGATCTAGCAATCTATGAAAAGCGACATGTAAAGGAATTTACATTTTGTATTGAGTCTGCAAGCGAGATGGATACCATTGTTGAAACCAAACATGGAAATTCATGTAATTACCAGTTTTTAAATTCCCCTTTAGAAAGGTTGGTTGGCATGGGATGTGTACTGTATTATAGTCTTCGTTAAAATTTAAATACAATTAGTCTATCAATTTGTTTACAACTCCATGATCGATTATAAGTAGGAAGATGTAATTATGGGAAATTACGTAGCGATAATTGTTGGTATATATAGTTTGTAGCTGCAATTAAAAAATAATGTTAAAATAGGTGCCTGCCCTAAACCGCCGTAGTTGTTTACATTGTAAATTTCAATAATTACTTACTTTCAATGTAATTGAAAATAATTTTAAAGGAGTAAAAAATGTTGTATTTAGATAAATTTATGGACCTCGCCGACAAGTTTTCTTTAACTTGGCGAGGCCATGTTTACGTACATTTTTTAAATAAACATATTCTTAAAATTCCTAAATTCTTAAACAAATGGGGAATGACAGAAGACCAGTCATACGTCTACCGAGCGGAGTCTCGGGCTATGGATCAAATAGTCACTGAGTGCACAGAGTGCTTTCCAGTGTTATTTGGGTTATGTGGTAATAAAACAACCATTTGATTAAGTGAATAACGTAACTTAGTTTATTATACATTAAACAGTAGCTTAAAACAGCCACTAAAAAATAAAAATCATGATATTACCATCAACCACGATAAACTAGGTATAGTTAACATCGGATTAATTGGCTTATGAACAAATGATACAAAAGATGACGATGAGTGATGAGTAGGATGACACATGTGTAATTATGTTATTTCTAGTAATGATGGTAGGAAGGTTTGTATTCATGCTTGTACTCGTATTTGGGCTTGGCGTAGTGTTGAGGGTGGATGTTGTGTTCCCGGTGGACGACGGCGTTAAAGCCAGTGTGGTGGTCAGCTGTGTAGTGGACGACGCGCTTGGAACCGTCCGCCTCCACCAGCTCGTAGCTGCCGTGCACCACATCCCCGTCGCGCTCCTCCTTCTGGCTCTTGATGTCGCCGGTGTGGCTGTCGTGGACGCCGTACTCGAACTTGTACTTGGGATGCGCGTAGTAGTCCTCGACGTAGTGTACTTTGGGCTCGTAGTGGTGGCCATACTGCGGTAACGCAGTAACACACACGCTCAGGGCCGCCAACACTGCCACCGTAAACATCTAGAACAGAGCAACATTGTTATGCAAATTTTTATCAAGGAACTAGGTCATCTTCCTTCCTGCTACGATAGTCATTTTCATGTTTTTTCACCCATAGGCCCTACTAATTATAGTTTAATTTATTTAAGTTAAAGTAAAGAGGGAATATAATGTGTACAACATATTTGCAGTAATATAGGAATTTAGTTACGACTTTACATACTAAATTCTTAAAAATGCTCTCATGTTCAGTATTGAAAAGTCAGTACCAAAGGGACCAAGCTTTTGCTTGGAATAAATATTAAGCGTCACTCTTCTTTCCTAGACAAAGCTCGTTCGGTCCGCTCAGTTGCCTTCTTTTCGCTTCGCTTAGTCGTGATGCCAATAAGTGCACTTTGGTGTAAATTTTTTTACCATGGGTTAAATATGTAACAAACATGTTTATATCTAAAATTATCATCTGATATTCTGTTCAATTTAGTAACTACAAAAAATCTCCATAAAAATAACATAGGAACTTTGAAAGACTCTAGGACGAAACCCGGATTTTCCCAACCATGTGACCAACTCTAATTGATTTCTGGTGGCCTACACCCCCATATTCAACCAAAAAATAAAAAATCCTTGGACGAAGAAATTTTATCCGTGCAAACAGTACTGGTTTTAGAGTATAAGATAAGATATTAACTGAAATTAAGATAACTTAATTACTACTCTACTATTATTTCTCTGCCCTCGGATATTAGAATATTTTCATACGTTTGGCTTTCTACAAGCTCAGATGGGAAGCAAAAGTAAATATGTAAGTGATACAATTAGCAAGTCAATAAATCCACATAACAAAATCATTGATCGTCGACATGAACCATTTCAGCCTTTGCCATTCCTAATGCAAAATAGACTCACGAAAATGATATAGTTTGGGGCGGTTTAGTTTTTAACGCGCGAAGGGAAGCCGAGCGTGAAAAATAGTATTAAGCCTCGAAATAGAACTTTCATGATCTGTCGTGAACGATTCCTTACTTTACTATGCTAATAACTAATTTAAATTCTTTGAAACATTATCTGACCATTTCTAGTCTAGCTTTTTTCATAAATAATTACAACCTATTTTTTATCCAATTTAATTTAATGTTGAGACAGCTGTTAGAACGTCAAAACAAATAGCACCCCTTGGGAGTAAAACGTGAACCACAGTTGTTTAGGACAGGAAAAGTAATGTTCGGGCTATGCACAGTCATAATCATCATTTGTTTTATTACAGAAGAAAATTAGTGACCTTCTTAGATCTTAACTGTACGGTAAGTTGTAAGTTTTTGAAAGTTTGGTTGATTACGTCCAGTACATTTATCTATTTACATGTTCTTATACAAAGTAATGGAAATATACTTTTTTTAGGTAAATTCTAATGTTTTTGGTATGTTTGATTGTAAATAGTATTTTTAAATATTACTTTTTTGTACCTCAAAAGCAGAACTTTTTTCTAATCGGTTAAACAGTAAATAAGAGATAAGTTCGAAATTACTGTAGCCTTTGATAAAAACGCTTTAAACTATGTAGATGGAAGAAACCTTTAATTTTGTTACCCCTAAAAAGATCTTTCATTATATATCACATTAAAGGAGAACTTTCGGCCTCTTTGTTACACAACCACACAATCCTTTGGTATCATCACTTACGAGAACTACTTCTAAAACACTTGCAACATATTTCCCAACTACTCATTTCCATGGTCCCTTGTACGAAACTCGCGACGGACACAACACCATTACACCTCCTACCACTGCACCCACCTTGCATGCCACTGCCATGGTAGTCACTCACTGATCACTCTGTACACAGTCACCGCTGCTATACCTCCTTACCACTTCCTACTCTATTTATACACTACTTGCTTAATTAAAAAGTATTCGGCGCCTTTCACCGGCTCTCTAACCCTTTATTGAATAACTGTCGTAATCCCCGAGACACGTTGTCCGGGCCCGCGTAATGCTGTGACACTAGCGGTTTTTGTCGCTCACACAAAGGTCACATGAACTCACTCTCGGCAAGGAGGTGGGGAAGGTACGTGGCAAATATGGTCAAAGTATCTAAAAACCAACAATATATGTAAAGTGTAATTGTGATATGTTAAGGTTTTTCATATAAAATTTAAAAAATGGTTGACGAACTTACTTGATTTCCCATACTCATTTCAATTTTGGAGGTTTAGTTCTGCTCATGTCTTTTCCGTGATACTAAAATGTTATTGGAGTAACTTATTGCTGAAACCATTCAAATGATTTCGAAGGTGCTAACATCCCCATTCTGTAACTGCCTTTTAAAACATTTATTCTTCGTGAATTGTACTTTTTGCTGCTTATTTTTCGGTAGAAGGCTGCTTTTGTACCTCTTGCTATATAGAAAAACTGCACAATTCAAGACAGATCTCTAAGATAAATTTCAACAATTTTTTTTAATTGTTTAATTTAAATTGCTTTTATCATTTAATTTGCATTTATTATTTGAACAATTTAATCACTTTGAATGAGGGAAATAAAGATAGTTGATTATACAATAAAAAAGATTTAATTAAGCAAATTTTACAAATTTTGAGCATTATTAAACCGAGACTTTGTCTCAGTAAAAGGAAAAATAACGTAAACTTATCTTGCGTATCTTTAATACATTTTAAAATTTAAGAATGCAACGAAAGGTGTTCGTGTTCATAATAATTATGGTAATTTTTATATCAAAGGCAAATTTTGAGATTGACAGGGAATTCTCATAAATGATTGATAACATTAAAACACCAATTATTTTATTCTGTCAAATACATCCATATGTATGGTCTTAGGGGTAGGGTTCTTTCAACTGGGAAAGTTGAATGTATTATCTTTCACTTTCTGCAGGGGTACTTTCTGGTTATAACCATCCAGGCATTTGCCTTTTCGAGACTAGAAACCTTACCAACTCATTTCAGAATGGCTCATTTAGCTAGCTGTACTAATTGTTAAAAATATCTTGCATGTTTTCATTTACCAATGTTGAACCCTTAATGAATGCCCTTAAGTGTTGGGAGTCATCAGAGTTTTGAAAACTAAGAATCGTTTAAGTGTTCAGTTCTAGCAAGTTTTTTTTTTTCAACCAGACCAGATCTTAGTCACTTTTATCGCCGCTTTGAGCTTTGGCAGTACCAGTTGGGGCTGACAATTTCATATGCGTTCTGATTGTCGCCAGTACGGGTAGTCCGACAGCAACTCGAGTCATACAACCAGTAAAAACGTTAATCCGGACTTTTTACCAGCGGTTTTGACTTGTTTCATTCAACTTAACACCTCTGAGTCCGAGACGTCTTGGCGGTGCAAGATAAGAGGCGGCTGAGTCGGCGCAGTGCTCCGCGCTTATCGTATATCGGCCGGCGCGGCGCTTTCCTGGTTCTACTTATGTAAGCATGCGCGGTAGACTACGTGTCGCTGCCTTATATGGTTTATTGGTGCGCTGTACCCCGCGAGGGTGCAATGGCTGTACTGTATGTATAAATCGCCGGTTGTAGTACAGTACATATAGATGCCGTGATAAAGCTTACAGTACTCGGTACAAGTGTGGAGAGCTCCTGTGCCACTCGCTCATGGGAATATCCTATCCTATACTCTAATACGAGTAAGATATATTTGTATGTATGTACATTCATCTTAAAAAGGCTCGAACGGTTTTCTTAAAACTTTGCAAATCATTTAGTTCTGGGATGAAAATAATACTTCAGTGGAATTTTTAGACAGTTTACAATGCTTATAAACATAGTTTACAAATGCTTGTCAACAATACGTTTTGCATTGTTTACAATCATACTGAGGTGGAGAATCAATATCTATTATTCAATGTGAAACACTGAGGATAAAGAAACGCTGCCGTACTTCTACCCAACACTTTGGTAGATAATGGTGAGGAAGCAGATTTCGCCACGAAGAATCGGCTTTTAATTAATTAAACTTGAACTGCGAGAGCCTGCTTTGGGGGTGTTCTGTGATTTATAGAAAGCATTCAATAGGGTCGATCACGCCATTCTGTGTGAAAAATTAGGGAACTATGGTGTCCGTGGAGTGGCCCTTGATTGGTTTCAGTCGTATCTCTGTAACCGCATGCAATTTGTAGAAATTCTGGAGTTCGATCAGAGCTTTGAGTTTGCAAGTACGGTGTTCCCCAAGGCAGTATTCTCGGACCATTGCTCTTCATAATTTATATGAATGACCTGGCTGAAAATCTTCCAATGTCCAAATCTGTCTTTTATGCTGACGACACAACATTGTTGTTTGGGGGTCCACAAATTCGTTTACAAGAGAGAGTCAAGGAATCAGTAAAATCCCTAATAAATTGGTTGTCAGCCAACAATCTTTAGTTGAATTCAAACAAGTCTAACTTCATACAGTTTTTAACTCCAAACAAGCGACCTGAAACTATCTTTCTGGATGAATTTAAAATTGAGGAATGCACCTCAGTGAAGTTTTTGGGTTTAACAGTGGATAGTGGTTTGTCTTGGTCTTGTCATATTTCCCGGCTTTGTAGCCAGTTGAGCCGTATTTGCTATGCTCTCAGGGCACTGCAACCTCTTCTGGATCCCAGTGCGTTACTCATGGTTTACTGTGGTTATTTCTTTTCCACTATGACCTATGGAATTGAGGTCTGGGGCGGCTCTCCACATGCAAATAAAGTCTTCCTGGTGCAAAAGAGGGCTGTGAGAATCATTTGTGGCCTACCCCCTCTGCAGTCATGTAGAGTTATTTTTCTAGCCCTTAATCTCCTCACTTTGCCTTCAATTTTTATATACAGATCAATAGTGTCTTCAATATCGAATTTGAAGGCAATCCCAACTGTAGGAGAGAATCACTGCTATCCAACTAGGCACGGAAGTGACTTGCGTACTCCCAGTCATCGCCTTACCCTCTCTGAGAGGAACCTTGATTTCACTGGTCCACACTTTTTCAATAGTCTTCCGACAGAGTTAAAGAGGTGCTATGGGCTGGAGCCTAAAAGATTTAAAAAGTTATTAAGGGGATTTCTAATGAAGGGAGTTTTATACCGTGCAGGAGTTCCTGAACACCTTTTAAACACCCAGAATGTTAATTTATTTATTTTTTAGCAATTAAGAATATTTTCTTTTCTTTTAATTCTAAGTTTGTAATTATCATGACGACTGAGATGTACAAATTGTATGTACTTTATTCAGAAATAAAGATATGTCTATGTCTATGTCTACCATTGGATACGTTCATAGCCTTTAAATTCATACGTCGCGCCCAGCAGTTTCAGCGGCTGCCGACAGAGGCTGACACGTGCAGTGTTCCACCTGCTTCAAAGTTTCAGCTTTATTTTCAGGTTCAATAAAAGTGAGAATAATTTTAAATTTAAGATAGAGACTTGGGCTATTTGATCTAGTTTTAATTTTTCTATGGTCAAATTTGATACATTATAGTTCAATATGTATTCAAAATATAAAAAATTTAAAACTAGATCAAATAGCCCAAGTCATAATCTTTCATTAAAACCCCTTCCCACATTTATCGGACTTAAAATTAACTCGGAAAATAGGAGCAGGTGAAGCACTGCATTACGTTCTGAGAGCGGCCCTTTGGCCCCCTGATCAACCGATGCGGTACTCTAGGGACTCGACATATTTCGATCTGTAACAAATGGTTAACTTTTAGTCTTTGATTTGCAAATTTTAATTACGTAATTTTAATTATTTACTATGGTTGTAACCTAATCTATAATATAATTTCCAGATCATTTTTCCATATGGATTTTTTTGTATATTACTGTTTAATGTTTCTTGGATAATTCGTCTACTATGCAATCATCAAACTTTATTTGATATTTTCAAAACAGCAATTGTAAATTAAATCATTTTTTAGTTTAATTTGAAATTTATGTGAACCTCAAAATTTACAATAAGTCTTGTTCGATTTTAGATCCGTTTAGCGCTCTTATCTAAGGCACTAAAAATGTATGGATTTAAAGAGGTATTTATATTTAATTCGACTAAACTTTACTTAAAAATTTCTTGTATGAAGGTTGCAGACAAAGTTTGTATCATTGGTAGGTAGAAACACTGTATATACAATCTTGTTAGCGGGTCAAGAACAGCTGTTGTGATACCGATATGGAACAATCGCTGCACCCTGCACAAGGGCCGCTCCCAGCAGGGGCTTGGTGGAGTGACAGACCTTGCCCGGGCCCGCACCCACCGCGGCCACTACACCCGACCCGCGCATGGGCTGAAAATCAACAGCTTGAAACAAATTATCGTATCTTTAGGCTACCTGCGCACTAAATTTAAACTATAGGAGTTTTGTCAAAAAATTATGTTGTATTCCCCAGTTTCTTATACCGTTTTTGAAAAGTTTTCTTGTAACTTGGTAATCATTTGGTTAAAAAGTTATATCAAAGCACTCAAAAATTTGAAACTTTGAAAATTGTTAGAGCAGTTGAAAAATAACTAAATTTTCCTTATTTTTAAAGATTTGGTTTCACTAATGCAATAGGTATAATATCATTGACTTCAACATAAGTAAACCAGGTTGTCATAATGGTAAACAAAACACTCGGTTACATGTTGGAATAGAGTGTTTAATACATGTAAGGCATTTATAATACGTGTACTGTTTCTACGCCCATTATTTTCATAGTCCTCATCATTGTTAATGTTTAATATTCGTAATGTACATGATACAGTACATAATTATGAACTGAATTAGCTTAACCATAACATAAATGAAAATAGCAATAACTATATGCGTACAACAAATTAGCGAGCAAAGATTATTAGGCTATCTTAAAATATTTCATATAAAGCCCATATAAAAATGTTTGGAAAATATTGTTAGAACTCTAAAATATCCAGTCATATTTGTAATACTTAGATAAGATCATTTGATAAAATATTTTATTGTTAGAAAACCTTTGAAATACCACCGAAAATATAACAGATTTCCTTTGCAAAAATTATAATAAAAATTAATTTAAGGTATAAAGTTAACTATTTTTTTATTTTGGGATTGGTTTAAAGGTAGCTTAGTGTATATATACTTTCTGTGAAATGAAGTACGAATAAAAATTGTTTTATAGATTTGACAAATAATGCCAAGGCCTGCAATACAGCCGCTAGACTTAAGAAAACGGCCCCTTCCATCGCGCTGCGGCATAGTGAACGCAGCCTTCTTATTGCCTATACAGTTCTGCAGGAGCACAGATTGTAGAACTGCTGACCGTTTCTTCATTCCAGATTTTTTGTCGGCTACAATGCACAAAGAATTATCCCTATTTATACACACCAAAATTTAAATTTTATTAGGACAAAATCTGATCAGCTGATTATATTCAGACATTTTTCTCTATTCCTCCTCCCTTTTACAGTTATAAGCCTCGTCACATAACTTGACGAATGAATTTGCACTACTGTTCAGTTAAAATTATTGGATACAGCTTTTCTATGAAAATTAGCATATAACGTAAGCTTGATGTTTTTGCAAAAGACTCCCCCCACGTCCATCCTATAGATGTTTTTGGCCATGCGTCAACTTATGTGAGGAGACTTCTAGTACCGGGTTGACCGAGCCTTGCTCACTTTTAATTCACCTTTGTTTTAGTATCATGGTAATCACGCTATTAATATGTTTACATAGACAACCATCTATACCTCTTAAAAACAGCTGTTTAAAGAAGAATCCTCAAAAAAATATTCTTTTGTGCTTGTTTACCTTTTGTTGCAATCCTTTACCAAAATTGCAACCCATTTGACCATGTAGAAAATAAAATTGTTTATACTTAAATACAAAAATTCATTATTCCTGGGTAGTGGTGGCTTCAGGGGGGGCCCATGGGGGCCATGGCCCCCCCGAGAATTTTTTTCCAGTCATTTTTTGGGGGCTTGAAAATAATACATTATATTTTAGTTACAAAAATTATCTAATTTTCATGAAAGTTTGATATTGTTTTGGTGTATTTAGCTTTAATTTGAATTAATTGATATTAATTGAGATTAAAAACAACATTATTACATTTTGGGGAAGTTTTGGAGGTGCTTAAATTCAGAGTTTGCGTACGCGCGCGGCAGACGACACGGACAACGGGATGAGGGACGAGAAGACTGTGACATTGCGTACTAATGCCATCAGCTGATCGGGATTGTTGACATTTATTTATTTATTTATTTATTTATTTCAACGGGAAGAACCCAATACATCACATTGGCTTCAGGGGGGGAGGGGCAATCGAGCCATGGCCCCCTCCCCCTCAAGAAGTTTTTGCTAGTAAATTTATTGGAAAAACGTTAAATTCAGTGTCCGAACCTTGCTTGTTATTGGTTTTAATTTACTCTTATTGTTATAATGTATACAGAACCGAATAAGTAGGGACATCCAATGTTAAAAAAATTTAGTTTTGCCCCCGAAAACCAGAGTAAAATAAAGCACTGATGCTATTATTACTTCTCCTTATTGTCACAGGAAGCGCTCTTTCTAGCTCTTAAATGTCAAAATGGGCGTATTTGTTTACAAAAAAAATCAAAACAATGACAAACGTCTGCAAAGTTATTCTAGCCATCTGTTTCGATACAACCAATCAGCATGATCCTTGAATAAAAATTACGTCTTGGTGGTGCTATCTGTGTTTCGGGGGCGGCGTTCTCACTTCCCCATAAGGATGTCCCTATTTTATTGGGAGATGACTTGTTGGCCAGCTAGGGAAAAAGGGAATGAGGGGAGGTTACCCCCACCTCAGAGTTTTCTAGCTCTCCTATTGGTTAATTTTTAATGGTTATTTTATTTCAATGCTATTTAACAGCTGATAGTGGTGGGGGTTTCTTCCCCTTCACTAGCCAACAAGTCTTCTCCCAACTATACTTATTCGGTTCTGTATACATTGTTGTTATAGCCATCAGGCTATTAAGATTAGGCCCTACACCAACAATCAACTAAACCTCTTCACAGTTAAGTTTAACAGATGTTTCAATAATAATGCTTAAAAGTACTAGTGTTCTTTTATTTTTGTTTCCCTTTCATTGTAATTCCGTAAAAAAAATGGCGAACAATAAAACAAATGTTAAAAATTACATTTTTAATGCTTAATTTTAAACAGCATTTGATTTTTCCTGGGGTTGAGGCTATTTCTGAACTTATTTTGGGTCAAAACACTATTAAACGCAAGGATTAAACAAAAAATACCCGCTATATTTCAATATCATGGAAAATACATAACCATTTAGACACTCCTCGTATAGGATTTTACGCTGCGCACGGCAGACGACACGGACAAAACGACGAGAAGGACAGTATTTTTATTGGTATTATGGATTATTGTGAAGGTCATCGTCTGGTCGAGATTTTTGAGTAGAGTCATAGCCTTCTTTTTATGAGAATAACTCCTGATAGGGGAAAGGAGTTCAAGTCAAAGGGTTAATTTGCGATATTTATGACAATATGACCCATGGACTTGTTTCTTACCGCTAAGAGCATTTAACAAATTAACATCGATATCTGATTTATTATTAATGCTGTTTTTTAATAAAACACATAAAGACTCTAATACTTTAACTATTTACTTTATTTTTAGTAAATCTGTTTAGTGTTTAGCTCTAATGCTTAAGAGAAGCATATAATATAAAATCAAGAGTCTCAACATTAAAACTCAGACTGACTGCAGAAATTTTCGTGATGCGTACTTGGTTTCTGCTGCAACCCACCAGATTGTCCAAATACTGAAACCGGAATGAAAATATGCCATTTTATTTACATTAATAAAATTCCCTTAAAAACAAGTTATTATGATGATACATAATCACTCAAACCTTGAAATTAACAAATTGTTAGACTGGATTTTAGTAAATCTTTATAAAAAAAAGTGAAAGTTTAGAAAAATTCAGAGAGATAAGCAGTATTCCTGTAATTTTTTCCCTTCTTTTACTGACGTTATGTTTTAATGAGATAGCTAAAATAGAGTTTTTTCGCAAATTGTTTCAACCTAGGATATAATCCCCCATATCCCTTTCATCTAGAAAAATAATAGGCCTACTATTAATAATATCATCAGTGATCACAATTTAGGCCTATACTCCCCACCGTCACCTTCTCCACCCCGACCCCCTTCACCCTTTCCACGGCCACACGGCCACCCCCCCCCCCCCCCACCACCCACCACCATGGTAGGCAATGCCCCCCCCCCCCCAAAAATCGGCTCTGGAGCCGCCACTGTTCCTGGGGTTGGGCTGTTTCTAAAATTATTTTTGAACTAAAACACTCTTAAATGCAAACTCCAAGCTCGGTCGAAAAAAGCTACATCGTCACAGACACTCCTCGTATTATAGTAAGAGTATTAACGCTTAAAAACAACCTACAGAAAATTATTTTCTACACTATTATTGCTAAAGTAAATTTTCAAATTTGAAAAGACGTAAAATACGTTCGTTTTAATAAGTTAATTTCATACTAGAATATAGGACCAGGATAGTCAGGATAGGTAGTTTTTCTATACATTTGATAAAAATGTTGATTACACAATGCCAATGGAGTCTTATTCATTTTACTTTTGTGATATATTTACACGTCGGGATTGATTTGTTAAGCCCTCATGTATTTAAACATCATGTAGCCTATTTTATACACCTTTTCTTTTAATTGTCATAAAATATTTTTATTTTTCAACTTACCTCAAATAGTTGCGTAAATTTCTCCTTCTTTACTTTGATTAGGCATTTGAGTGCAAGTTATTTATCCTTGTTTACTTGTAAACCCATGTTTATAAAACATTGTATGTACAGTCGCCCTATATCGGATAACATTTGTATAAATGTGCTAACAGCACCCATGTTTCTGCAAACACAAGTAATTACTATGGCATATGAATAAATATTAAAATTTAAATAGAAAATTATTATTTCTGTTTCGAACATTTTGTGATTGAGAATATATCATGTCATCATATTTATAAGACCACTTGGCCTTACCACGACCATACAATTGATAGAGATAACTGAACTTAAGTCAGCGATTTTATGTTAGTGACACACAATCACATGCTGATGTCCCCACTCATTGAGGAAGGTGAACTTTGTTTTAAATTCAGAATATATTGTCTAGGTATTATGTGTGCACTCCTTAACGCTGTAGATCAATCTACAAGCATATGCTTATTAACTCATAACTTATTATGCATATTAGTTTGGAATTCAGATTTTATGGTTTTGTACAGTTAGTTACTATCATGCCGTTTCGTGCCAAATATATTTCCAAACTATGTGGTTATTTTTATGGTTTCTATTTTAAATTAGTACAGTACATTTGTTTAAATTTAGGGATTACTTGGTGTAGTTTATGGTAAATTCCACGCAGGTTGATTTTGAAAATAGTTATAGAATAATGTTTCCTAATATTTTTCAACTTCCAGTTCTGTACGAGTAATTTTTATTAAATAGTTAGCGCCTATGTGTGACCAAACAATTAAAGGCAAAGTTAGAAACCTTAGAATTCAGAATGCAAAGAATTGTTTTTTACCTTTTATAATAAAATTGTAGTACTTCACCCAATAAAGAAAAAATAGCCACTGTAGTTAACATTTACACATTTTATTACAAAACATACAAAAAACATACCTAAAACTAAACTTGTACTTTATACACAGTATACAAACAGCAGCCTACGAAGTAGACTTTGGTAACTCGTTAACAACCTAGATCAACACATCAGTAATGCGAGGGGGCGGGTGCGTAGCCGTGGGCGGGGGCGGGGTACGCCGGTGCGTACTTGGGTGCGTAGGAGGGGTGAGAGTTGTGTTCCCGGTGGACGACGGCGTTGAACCCGTTGTGGGGGTCGGCGGTGTACTCCACGGTCCTCTTGGAGCCGTCGGGCTCGACCAGGCTGTAGGACCCGTGGACCACGTCTCCGTCACGCTCCTCCTTCTGGCTGTGGATGTCGTAGGTGTGCGGGTCGTTGACGCCGTACTCGAAGGAGTACTTGGGATGGGGGTCGTAGGGCTCCTCCTTGTAGCCGTGGCTAGGGGCGTAAGATGGAGCGTGGTAGGCGGGAGCGGGGGCGTGGTAAGCAGGGGCGGGAGCATGGTATGCGGGAGCGGGAGCATGGTAGGCGGGAGCGGGAGCATGGTAAGCAGGGACAGGTGCGTGGTACGCAGGGGCAGGTGCGTGGTAAGCAGGGGCGGCGTGGTAAGCAGGCGCTGGAGCGTATACCGGGGCCGGCGCCGCGTAAGCTACAGGCTTGGGCGCGTAGACCGGCGCGTGGTAGGCTGGGGCAGGTTTGTAGGAGTAGGCGCTCTTCCCGCCATAGCTGGGCTCCACGTAGATGGCGCTAGCAGTAGCGGCCAGGAGTACGACCACCGTACCCACCTGCAAGCAAGAAATTAGTTTAATGCGAGAATTGAAGAAATTTAATTTAATTGAAGAATTTTTGCATAATGTTAACTTGGTTAGAATATGCACAAAATGAGCGCAGGTAAAATAGAACTAAATCGTGAACCAAAAATCAAAATTTGCTTGAAATTTATATAGGCCTAATAACATGGTATCAAACGGGTGTCACATGACAACGTTTCCTGGAAACTCGTCCAGAGTCACAAACACTCCAGTGGACGTAATATTGTATAAAAAATAATAAGAAGCAATTTGAAGTTTCGCATGAATTAAAGGCCACCTTAACAAGTATATCTTATGCAATATAAATGCAACCATTTTAAACAAATTCAAAAATTTACAAATTTCAGTTACAGTAATTAATGCATAACGTCTGTTGAAGATATAGAAAATTCAGTGCCTAATGCGCTTCCCAGCCTATCAGTATAAAGCATAGACAATATCTAATCAGCATTACTACTTATAATTTCGTACAGAATAGATTAAAATTTTTTAAATTTGCACTTTCTTTATCCTGTTTTCATTAAGAAAAATATATATCGATTTCGAAAATATACTATAAAATCTGAGTTTGGCTCCTTATAACGCCTCTTTTGTCTACCTATTTATCTCCTTAATTCAGTAAGGGGGGGTCTGTTACATCCCTTTTTCTCTCGACATACTTAACCGATGGCTGTAGGACAGTGCGCCAACTTCTATAAAAACTTTGACGAGGGTAAGTTTATGGACCCTTGTGGTGCGGACACTGCGCCAGCTTTCGAGAAAGGTCGGAGAGTCGAAGGGGAAGGAGGGGCGGGAGAACGCTACCCCCCAGCCTAGATCTGGTTCCAAGAATTTTCGACGCTGTCTGCGCATACCGTTAAGCCCCGTTTACACGCTCCATACACATATATCCGTTATGCTCCGTTTACACATATATCGGTGCAATCTGATTGCACCAATATATTGGTGCGATAAATTGGAGATTGAAGCCGCGTTTACACGCTACGATATATCGGTGCGATGTGATCGGTACCAACCATATCGTAGCGATAATTGGAGATTGATGTTCCGTTTACAACTACAGAACTGATCGCATCAATTAAGTTGGAGCGCTGTTTACACGTTCCAACCTTTCGCTCCAACCTTGCGATATCGTTGTCAATGTAGCCAGAAAAATGAAATTTTCATTTTTCGTCCAACCTCGATATATTGGTACGATCTCCCGTCTACACGCTCCGATTATCGCTACGATATGGTTGGTACCGATCAGATTGCACCGATATATTGGAGCGTGTAAACGGGGCTTTAAGACAGGTATAGTCCTGTAGATGAGCAGAATCACATTTTAATTCACATTGGCCCCCAAAGCTACGCCCTACAAGCTTTTGAAGTGTCAATGTTAATCTTATAGAAGCCCAAAACGAAATTATATTTTTAATCATCATAAGCTTTAAAATTACACCTCAATCTTAAAAATCAGTTAGGTCGAGAGAAAAATGGGTGTTACAGACGAAACCCTTTTAGAAATAAGTATATTATAAGATACTCGTACAATTCACTGTAACATTTAAGAAAATTAGGATTCAACTTAATGTCCGGATACAGCCGCATAAAAGCTGAAAAGGAAGTGATCCATATCCTTGCAAATCTCTAATATTCACAAAACCTTAGCCCCGGGTTCCGTGACTCATATCCGTGTCAACTTCCCCTATATTGTTTAGTCACGGGCACGGGGTACTTCTGAGAAACGCATTACACTGGGCCATCCGGCTCCTCTCCCAGCGTCGCGTCGTCAACTCTCTCCCCCAACCCCAACGCGGGTCTACCTGGCAACTGGCGCAGGCGCCGCGAGATGGATTTTGACATTTTTATGACCCCAACCGATAACGATGAGCTGGCGCAGTGTCCGTTTCCCTTAACGGCTGTTTAAAGTGGAGGTGTCATTTTAAACCGTATGATCTATCGTGTAAAAATTATCATTAAAAAGGTAATTACGTATCGGGCTCCCCCCCAAGCCTTAGATTTATTTCTAGATTGCGCTTAAAATGTTATCCAACTTTCATTGTAAGATTTAAGCGTGAAATGGAACTTAACAGCTAATTACCTTCAAATGAATTTTTAAGCCAGATTGGAAGAAAAATTAATGGTCCGTCACTAAGTGTAGTAAAATTAAGCCAAAATATGACTGGAAAAGGAAACAAATTTGTGGACAACAAATTTTTGCTTAAATGTGTCCTATGTCTTCTTCCCCTGATATACCACAGTAAAGTCTCCTGAAATTTCCAATGGGCAACATGCCTAAAAATTATGGGATGGCCCTCGTGGAGTGAGAAATAAATCTTTCTTCGACCAATAGATTTATGTATATCAAACTAAAACTCTTAATTAGAATAATTGAATGCCACAAACCCCGCCTGTAAAGGTTGCAAGTTTCGAAAATGGCAACGTTTCAAACATTGAATACAAATCAAAGTTTAACCTAAACTCTTAAAAACGTAATAATATTCTAAATACTTGACCTTTTGAGTTGCGGTTTGCGGCAAACGTTTCCTTTTAAAATTGCCTTTGAAAATGTGGATAGCTTGACATACGTCTATCATATTGCCCTTGAACCAGTCTCTACATGGAAGTCCCAAAGAGAGAGTTCTGAAAAATTCCGAGTCCATAGCCATGCTATAAATAATTTGAAGGTCTTAAATAACCCGAAGGAGAGTAAGGACCCGAGTATATACCCGAAAACCAGACCTCAAAAGGTCAAATATGTTGAAAGTTGTTGCATTTAAAAGTGTTAATAATATTACTTTATTTATTATACCAAATTTTGAACGTCTGCCATTTTCTCCCGACCGTTATATTGAGGTCGGGTTTACGGCATTGTACTTTAGATTTTAAGACCTTAAGTTTGATATATATTAAAAGAAATTGGCTGCCCAAAAATTATTTCATTCTTCTCTACAAATTTTAGTACATTGTTAAAACATTCACATGTTTTATGAGTGAAAATGGTCTCCTTGATAGTTAAGTGTATAGAGCCATCCTAATTCCTTCGAATTGTAGGAATATGTTATTTATCTAAATATAAATAAATACTTGACAAAATGCGCAATTGACGCACGGCCCCCCTAGTTTGTATATAAATAGTTTATTATTACTCCAAACTACAGTATCCCCTTACTGCAAATTTGCCTACCAACTATAGTTTTTAATAAAAGAAATTTCGATAAATGACCATTTCAATGCGAAAATAAATTAATATTAGGGGTAACATTCTTCATTCTCACATTCTCACAATTAATTTGATATGCTTGTAATCATAAGTTCATTTGAAAGAAAAAAGCCAATTTTTGCAGCTAAGAACACTATGTGACAATTGATAAAACACCGACAACATTTAAATTGCATTTAAACAATAATCAAATTGCTGTCGTGGTTCCCATTTTATCTCTCGTTAACTAGTCAAATGTTTAAATTTATATCAATTTAAATCGGCTATCAAATTATGTAAAGTGGATTTAGGGAAGTTGGTTGAATAATTTTCTTTTATTTAACTTCAAGTAATGTTCACATGATTGGGTCGTAATGGATTCAGCTACATATTTTTTATTGGTTCGTACTGACACCACGCAAGATTAAAAATGTTTTGTTTTGTTCAGGTAGGTATTCTAGTTATTGAAATAAGGTTGTAATAAAAAAGTTTTAATATAAGGTCATTTAGATTTTTTTCATCGTGAATGTTTATTTTACTTTGTTGTTGCAGTTTATTTAAACATATGTAAATGTTTTGATTTTAACCCATTAAAAATTACACTTTCTTACAAAGCCGGACTAAAATGGATTTGTTGTAATACGCGTTTAATTGACGTCAAATTTGCAAGTAACATCATCAATATACTGACCTATATAAAGGTCTTACACGATTGGTTCTATCTGGATATCATTCATCAGCTGTCTGATAAGGCATTAACGATTTCATTTTTAAATTACATGTTACTATTATTGATTAAATATTGAGATTACCTTGCGTTTTTTTAGAGAATTTATTTATTATTGATTGTTTATGTTTTGAGTTAAGTAGCACTATCCCTATCAGTACCTATCCCTATTTTTAAATAAACCTTCGACTTTAGTAAATAGCAAATTATTGTTAAAAAATTGTTCTAAAACCGGTTTATAACTGAGACCCCTTTCAAAACTAAGACATTTTTATATATTTAGATGTCAATTAATAACCAAAATTATATGTAAATTGTAATCGTTTTTGCTGTTATTATTTTATATCCAAATAAGTTCCCAAATTTTAATGATTCTTTATCAATTAGAGTATATATTATAAATTAGAGTAATTAAAGTCTCTTTACATTTACACTAGTTGCATTTATTATTAAACAAATACTGTCAAGCTCAGTAAGCCATTTAAGGCAACTAGTGATATCTTGAATATATTTCATTTTAATAATTCATAAGTCGGTTGAATAAATCATTAATTTTTGCCAATTGTTTACGTGTTATTGAGGCTCAAGCAGCCTCAAATTGCGTAGCCTACATTTAAAGAAGGGTATGTGCTACTGCACAGAACCGTTATTAATGACACTTCCAAAGACACAATCCATGAGTAATGAGCCGCATGTAAACAAAAGTCACGGCTGAGTGGGCGTCCAACGAACCGGTTGGCCGGGGCGTCAACAGATGGCGCGCGACGCGGCGTTGCATCTCAGATTACAGCGGTGCCCGTCAGATCGCAGCACGGGCAGATCTGGGTCGCCGATGCGGAACTGGTTGTCCGCCGCCCGGTGAACCGGTCCCGGCACAGTCATTGACCGTCATTATGGCATATTCAGTCATTATTGATTGCGTACATAGTTTCCGGCCGAATTGGGTCGATACTAGATCGTTCTATTGTACAATGCCACTGTGAAATATGTTAACAAGTTTGAAAACTGTTACCAATCTTTATCGATATAAGTGTGACAGTTCTCACATTCGTATACATTCTACACAAATTAAAATTAACATAAGGTTTTTAAAAAAATATATAATAACCTAATATTTAAATATTTTTAAAATTGTAAATAAAATTTGAAAATAGCAACGACATATAATCTTATACTTATTTAAGATATTTGAATAGAATATTAATTGAATTCATAACCAATTATTTAAAATTTAAAAAATACCTCATATTGATTTTAATGAATTCACCCACAAAATCATGATTTTAGTGGTGACCATTGCTTGCTGAATTAGATTTTTGGACAGTTATAGATTTTTCCGAATTTAACTATTCTGTAATAATTACCATATTTTACAAATAAATACTATTTTACATATAGTAATATCAAAACGATTTAATTGTAAATTAATACTCGAACTCTGTAAGTAATGATTTAATGCTTATTCTACAGTAGTATTTTATTACAAAATCGTTTATTTGATATTCCAGTAGCACTGCATGTAAAAAGATGGCATAACATGCATTCCTAAAACTATGTTGAAAACCGGTGAGCCATATTTTTAAGAGAAATGTTGTTATTTTTAAATTTATTTAATTACGCATGTGTGTAAATCTTTATAAAAATGTTCAAATTTAAGTATAAGACCAAAAGTATAGCACAAAATATAAATAACGATTTCTTGATATCAGTGTAAAAGCAAACTAGTTTGAAAATCTCAAGTGCAAATTAGTTTGAAAGGGATTATGAAAACATGGAATGGTTTCTGAAAAAAAGTTTCGGGCCTTTTGGACATTCGTGAATCTAAAAATATATATGGATCTAGACAAATTATACATTTAATTATAATTTCCTTATTTATCCAAATACCTTTAAAAGCATAAAAATAATAAACAGTGGAAGTAACTTAATAACGGAACATTTTCTTAAAATTATTATAATCAATTAATTTATTATTTGATGTAATTCTTAACCGTGTTAATAGCTTGGTCGAAACCTCATCGGTGTAAGGGATGCAGTTTTGAAATAACGCAGGGCCTACTTTTTGCAATTATTTAAATGGTACATTACAAAATTTAAATGTATTTGTTTACATGATAAATTCCACTATATCTGAGATTATTAGAATTTGTTTATATGTTATTTATAGATTTTTTTCAAAACCTATTTAAAACTAATACTTTAAAAATTAAACTAAGTTTTGATGCTAGGCCTACTTTAGATGTAATAAAATTAGAAACAGTTGTTATTGGTTATCGAGAGTTCTTCTTTAATATATGTATCTTTTTTTACATATACAGTATAATGTGTTGTGAATATATTGAGAGAAAAATGCAATGCATTCAGACACACAATTAATGTCATTGATAACAACCTGTATTTATACCACGTCATACCTGCGAGTTGTATGCCTAAAAGTATTTAATTTATTTCGGTTTATAATTAAGAATATTCGTAAGTTGTTTTTTATATAATTAGTTAATATTATTAGGCCATTACGTTAATCAGTGAAATAAAATTAATATCGTAAAGAGTTGTATCTTAAAGCGGTTTCAAAAAATTAAAAAAAAAATAAAAAAAAATAAAAGGATCGGTTAGAACCAAAGCGGTTGACCCTCACCGGGCACCTGTAGCCGGCGCGGTACCGGCGGACTGCCAGCCAGTACAAGGGCGCGGCCGGTGGTCAGCGACTGATAACAGCTAGCGGTAGTGATAAGCGAGTGGTTACCTTGAACGCCATGACGGTGTGTGGACCGGGAGGTGTGTGGGACTGAGCCCGGGACCCGGCGATCAGTTTATATAGGTTGACCATTGTGGCGATCCTGCGCCACCTTTCACCCGCATCGCATCCCTCCCCGACCTGTCCCAACACCGCGCGTAAACGTATGTAAATGACGCGTCAGTGTCATCGGAGTTATGTGTCCGTCTGCCGCGACGTCGACCGCCGCGACGCCGTGAGACAAAGGGAAGACCGATGCTGGATGGTGCCGGTCTGAGATGATATGATTATAAGACCATCGGTGTGATATGGACGTGTTTGTGAAACCAAAATTCAAATATTTTAATAATTTTTACAACTCTTATGGAACTTGATGCAGAGACACCGTTTTCCAGAATTAGGTCCCCCCTTTGTCCCTCATAGTTTATAAAACCCTTATTTTTAAATGAATAAATATGGCTCTTAAATAAATAATACGTATCTTATTGTGTCTATTCCACATTAATTTCTAAGTGCCCTAGCATGAAAATTTACTAAATTTGCCTACTAAATTAGTAAATTTTTAAATATACCATTAATTATTGTTAGATCCTGACAAACTCCGTTTTATTGGTTAGAGAATTTGATTTTGCAATTTTCTGTGCCCAGTTAAATTTTTATAACATTAAAACTTTTTAACGAAAATTTTGTTTTAAAATTTTAAATGGCAACCATGTTGAAAATACAGATCCGAAAAAAATATTTTTTCCCACAAACGAACATTGGTATGATAAAGGTTCATGCCAAATATGAACTCACTGTTACGGAAATAAAAATTATAAAAAACAAAATTGCGGATAGCGGTTTAACGAAGCACTTTTAGTGTGTGTTTTTCACCGAACACCCTGTATGGAACCAAAGATTAAGATATGTCACTATTAAAATAAGGTTGTTCAGTCAGCTAGGTACTTAAGGTCGTTTTAAATATTTTAAACTTTAAGGTTGTTTTCCCAGCATGTATTAATTTACTAAATCCATTAAATACAAAATGTGTAACATGACACAAATTAATGGCTCTGTAATGTAATTTCACATTTAACGATTTTTATTAAATGCCTTTGCATTCCAGGGGAATTACGTCCATTTCATATTTTTATCTATGTATGTTTCTTGATAACATTAAAATTTAAGATACTTATGATATGATTTAAATAACTGAATACTTAGAAATTAAAGTATCTTTACAACCCTTATTCATCAAGTCACATCTTCATGACTTTGAATTCGCAGCATTTCTTACTACTCTTTACATATTGTCTTACGGTACGTATACATACTTTGGATATCTGGGGCTATCATTGTTTTCCTATCTCTCTTATTATATTTTATTGTGCACATATCATAGTTCATATAGGATATAATTTGGAGTTTAATGCTCAACTGTTAGTTTTTAAAGACGTTTTTCTACGGCAGTACCTTTGATTGGCATCAGTAGAATTTGAGTTTATAATTATAATTTATTCTTACCAATTTGGTGGCTCAATACAGACCGATGTTGTTCTGCGTTCAGTTACATACAGTGATGGCATTCGCATTTAACTTTACATTAATTTATGTTTACATAAGTTAAATTCAAAGTGAAAATTCTCAAATAAGTCCGAAGTATACATCTATTTACGGTTGCATTACAATGCGTACCATAACTGTTCTCTTGTGCCCCAGCCCTGGCAAGGTGCACTTGCATTCCTTCCAGCATGCCTGTTATACCGTGCATCACTGTCCACAATGCGTGCATGCTTTACATACTACGCTTCCCTCGTTCAAGGCTGTTCTGTTTGAACCTCTTTGTTGACCGGTTACGCTTCCAAATCGCAATCCCTCACTCATTATACCCCGTGTTATAAATTTCGTCCTTGTCGTCATAATAGCTGTTACGTGCGGGGCCCCACAATGGATCAGTGATTCCCGAGCATTACAAGCGGTTTTGCCACAGCCATGCATCTTCTGGCATAATGGTGTTCTAGAAAGCTGGCGAAATTTATGAATTCCTTTCCGGAAACGAAAGGTATACTACAAACTTTTACCAAAAAATTTACTACAAACTTGGTTAATCCACTAAGTTTTTTCTTGAAGTATTCTTCAGTGTCATGCTGGTGTTGGCTTAGGTTTGACAAAGTTTAAACAATACATGAATATATAAAAAAGTAACATTATGAAAACTCGCAAAGGAAACTCTTATTTAAAATTACATTATGTTTCAACATAAGGTTATCATAAAATATCTTTTAGTATAGTATCACTTATAACTTTGGAATGCATTTACCTATCAGATATCATATTGTCGTTTCATTCTACATTACTAGGGGTCTATATTTATTCTCAAAAGTTTTGAAATACTAATAATAAGCAAAATAAATTTCATTAGACTTTATTTAAAAAAATATATATAGGCTTATTTATCCATATAAAATTCCTTGTCCTTACAACTAATGTCAATTTGGCGATATATAAAATTAACCGACTAATTTTTACATTTAAATTTTGCATTGCCTTAATACTTTAATATAATAGTTTTCCTTTTCTTTTTCAGGTAAGATGCAGTTACACCCATGCGTGAGTACGAAATAAAGGGTCTACGTCATGAAACTAACATTAATTGCATTTATCAACTACAATCTAGCCTACTAATATTTCCAAGGCCACATTAGTTTATTAAGAGGATGTTGGAGTGCCGCCATGTTGGATTTATTTCCCATAAGAGCAATGCTAAACTTGTCCCCCGCTGTCATATAATTTCTTTATTTTTTGTCGGATTGGTTCAGAATAAATAGCGTTTGAATCACAATTAAATTCCCCGTCCCTTTTGCGAAATCGATTCTTTGTAAATAATTTATAAAATTCTGTAGAAAATGTTTTAAAATCAGTAAAAAACTTGCTTTGTTATTTCAAGTTAGAAAAAACACGAATTTTTATAAAAAATTCCTTTCGCAAACCAAATCCGCCTTGATGAACCCTTTATTTAGAGCTATAAATCATTATTTTCTAGTTATAAATAAAAGAGTTATTTGACATCCCGTTTAACATTGCTCTTATGGGGGAAAGGCGGAATTTGGATTGACTCCAACGCCCTCTTAAATGGAGATGTGTTACAAGAACAGGTTAGGTCAAATATTTCTAATGTGTCACATACATTTGTCTAGAAAATTAAAGAAACTATCGTTTTCTGCCCAGCAGTTATACGACATTGTCGTTTTCTATTTAGCTTTAATTTAAATTCATGACAACGTGCTCTGTCACTCAAAATTCGGTTGCTCATCTCTTTCCACTTCAGTAATTCGATGGCCAGACATGTTTTGTTCACAAATGGTGACAAGAGTGAAATAGTCAACGTCGTGTCTCAAATTACGGCAATAGATCGGGAAACACCCAAACAAAACTGTCAACAAAAGGCAATGCAGATTTTGGGTTCTTTTTGTCGAAGAATTAAACAGTAAACGATGAAATTATTTAACTTAATACTTTATAAGAAAATTGTTTACCTTGCACTTATTATCGTAACTATTAAAACATTAAAAATTGTTAGCTTTTATAAACAAAATTCATATAATATACTCAGGACTGGGGAAAACTGCTGTATATGTTCTCCGCAGTCCTGTAATATACTGTCACTAATTAAGGATATGTAACGTGTCATTGATTCCCTACTCATAATATATTAACAATTCACAGTGAAGATATCACAAAGTATAACGTTGTCAAAACTAATTTTGTAGCTTTTTGCTGACACTCCTCATTTCAAATTTAATTCTAGTTGTTATTTTCACGATAATTAGTTTTTGCTTGTTTTTGACCATTTTACTTTCTTTCCCCATACCATTATGTGTAAAGGAAATTTTGCTTTCGTAAAAAACAAACGATGTTTTATTAAGAATAAAATGGAAACATCCGCATCTCCGAGAAAATTCGCGTTTTAAAGTTATACAACTAAACGTGTTTAAAAATCAATATTTTGTATTTTCAAAAAAACTGTCAAAATTATACTGAACACCATCAAAACTAACTCAAATCCTACATAATCCAGTACTTTTAATTATTGCTCAATCAAGAAGTTGTGGACGGAATTCAAATTTTCATTTAGCGGTATAATCTCAGTTATTTGTTGTCATCGATTGGCGTACGGTCGAACTCTTGCTCCTCAGCCGGTAGACATTCGATGGACTGAATAATCAAGGCAGTGTTGCATAGAGGCAACACCTATAACATCTTTTTATCATTCTGCCAGAAATCCGCCTGTTCTCTCAATAGTATGCAAAATGTAACTTTTTTGTCCTAGGACCTGAAAAATCAGCTGTGGCATTTTTTAAAGTCCTATGACTACAAAGTCAGCTGTTTGCTGAGTATATTATTATTGTTTCACTAATTTTGAAATAAATCAAATTTAAAGTAAAACTTTATAAAAAGCATTGTTTGTAAATAACAGAAATGTTAACACTGTGTGATACTTACCTTTCATTATAAAGTTATTTATACCGATAAGTTTTTTGGTGCGTTTTGAAATTTCGGTTAAGTCGATTTCCTCTCGTAATTGGTTACACTGGTGGTTCCATTCAGTGATGGCATTTCTTGTGTGCTGCAATTCTAATGCCATACCGTAACAATTGCACATTTACCGAGCAGGTAATGGTCCGCCATGACATAATCATGTTTTGGGCTTAGTTCCAATCCCACCAAACCTAGTACGCCTGCATTCCCTTGCGGAAATGATTTGGGTCAAGAAGTAATGGTTTGAAATCCTGCAATTATTATGGCCCATAAATGTACGTAACGATGACGCCGCCATTGAAAGTGTTCTCTGACATTAATTTTCTTTCGTTGTTATTTTTTCTTTTATTTGTGCAACATTCATGTGTAGATAAAGTGGTGTGACGCGCGATACTACACGTACATCAGACTGTAGTGGCTGTTTTTAATGACGTTTCATGCTTTGCGTGGCCGATGAGATTTCCTAGACAGAAGAAACATCACAAATATGAATCAGCATCTGCACTGGCCGGCCATTCCTGGCGAGCTTAACATTCCACAAAAATGTTAACTGTCAACACATTCAGCAAATTGTAACGACTAGAAATACCATATCTCAATTGACAAAACATTTCGGTTTGACAGGTTGACTTTGGGTTGTCAAATCGTAATCAGCAAAGCGAAAGGACCGGCCGATCACAATCATTACGTTCGCTGATTACAGTGATAACTATCATTGTCAACACGCGCAGCTAAACAAATACCTGCCAGATAAAGGCCCCGCCCCTCGACATAGTTATGGCGGGCCCCACACGCATAGAAACGTTCTAGCACGCACTCAGGCCGGTGGGAACGTTTCAACACGCAGCGGGGCCGTGCTGGTGCTCAGTTTATCGATACTGATAATTATCGGTCTGGACCAAAAGAGGGTATTGCATTCGTATTAGTTTAACATTATTGACAATGTGCAAGTATTTGGTGTTTTCTAGAACATCCTACCTGTTTGGTTATTCAGGCTGTTAATTCATAATTAATTAATTATAGGCCCTACCCATCTAAAATGGAAGCATTAAATTAAATTGCATTAAATATAGACAAAATGTCTGTATTTATTTTTAGCAATGAGTACACTGATATATTAGTTCGTGCTTCTATCTGGTATATTTTTTCTGACTGGGACGGTGGCGACGTCCTGTAATCCAGCTACTTGGAGATCACGAATTGTGGATAGTTATAAGCGATGGCTTGTGGGTGCGATATTCCCTGGTGGGCATTAACGTCCGCACTAGTGCATACTAGTTCATCCATAAAGACCTTCCTCATAATAAGACCAATTCGTATATATGAGGTCGAAATTGGGGTTCGGATCCCTCGTTAAACTGTAGGTCCCTATATACCATTGGGTCAATAATAAGCGTTGGGCTATTAATTAACAGTCCTGTCTAAGGAGAATGTCGGCCTTAGTCCGTAACAAGACTACAAAATCGCGCTACAATCATCTCATATCCCATTCATATTCTGGATAAAATACCCACTATGTGAGGTCCCTGTCTCAAAATTAAGATATAGTGATGTAGTGATTATATCTTAAAAGAATAATTATACTTTTGTTCCTTGGCATGTTGTGTTTATTTTCTTTTACTTTATATTATGAATAGAAAATATTTTATTAAAATAAATTACAACTGCCCACATTAGTGGGTAGACACGGTATACAACACAATTTTCTTAAGTTCAACTGGAATTTTGTCATCATTTCTTTAGTCCTCAAAAGATGATTCCTAATCATGTAAATTGACCTTTTTATGCTTTTAAATGGATAATTTTGATTATACTTTAGTTTACATTTAACTTCTTCTTGGCGTAGCTTTAGGCGTAGCTTGAGCATTATCGTTAGACACAATGGAAGTTGAACAATTTGAATACAGTTCTCTTTCATTCACTCCCTGACTATCTGCAAATTATTAAATGCTTGTATCCTCTTCACGACTTGTACGGGTAATTTGGTTTACGGCTAGAATGAACGTAAACAACCAAAAACTTCGACAATCCCAAAGTGGAAACGTGCACTACCTTCCTTAATCCAAAATAGGATCCCTACACTAACTTCCAGCCGTAAACCTTCCAACTAGGATTGACTGCATCATCACCGCTCTGGCCACTGAAGACAATGCCGATACAAATGGCACGCCCTCAATTCATATCTGTATCGCAGATATGTGTCAGGGACTGGATGCGGATCATGGTATGACTGGCAGAAGAGACAATGGACGGAGAAGGCGTGACGTCCACGCCGGACCGCCACAGACAAGACATCATTAGAGTGATGACGTCACACCTCCGAGTGCTCACCGGCTGATTGAGTATTATGTGATAATCCTAGTGACCTTGCGGTGACTCATAATTGATAGCTCGCGGGGGAGAGCTTATCATTGTTGCTAAGTTAGTTCTTTCCGCAGGGTCCAATGGGAACATATGGGTCACCTAAATGGTTACAGATGATGACTTAAGCCTTTATGTTGTAAAGCGAATTCCTAAAATATTATCTCGTAAAAACAAAGTTTTTTGGCTTTTCTCTGGTTTTATTACTTTTCACTTCGCTCTCATCTAAAAAAGAAATTGGTATTAACTTCTTGCGAATATTCAAATGTTCAAATGTGTTCAAATAAAGTTTATGCACCATTGTCTAGAAACACGTTTTGACTGTTCACCTGCATTCCCGTCTTACAAAGCGTTAATTTTAGTCTTAATTTGATGGTGTTCAAATGATTAAATCATATTTAATCGCAAAATAGTTTTAATAACGTAAACATTTTTACAAATGCAATAAGTTAAACGTATTTACAATGTTTGGTATTCGACTTGAGGAATCAGTGGTGATAAGCGTAGTTGGACGCTTAACCGTAGTGGGTGGCCGGTGCTGCGTAGTGCGCTGCAGGAGCTGCGTAATGCGCTGCAGGAGCTGCGTAATGTCCGGCCGGAGCTACGTAGTGCGTTGCAGGGGCTGCGTAGTGCGCAGGCACCGCGGCCGCGGGGGCAGCGCCACCCTCTTTGTGAACGACGGCGTTGAAGCCATTCTGGGGATCAGCGGTATACTCCACTGTCCTCCTGGAGCCGTCGGGCTCGATCAAGCTGTACACTCCTTGGACGACGTCTCCGTCGCGGCTCTCGTGCTGGCTCTTGACATCGCCGGTCACGGCGTCCTGGATGTCGTAGGCGAAGGAGTACTGGGGGTGGGGATCATACTCGTCCGCGGGAGGAGCAGCGGCGGCGTGGTAGGCAGGGCCCGTGTGGTATGCTGGGCCTGCGTGGTAGGCCACCGGAGCGGCGGAGTACGTCACCTTGGGAGCGTAGGACACCGTGGGGGCGGCGTGGTAGACGGTGGGGGCGGAATGGTAAACTGTGGGGGCGGCATGGTAGGCAGTGGGGGCTGAATGGTAGAGTGTCGGAGTTGAGTAGACAGGACCAGCGGGGGCTGCTGAAGAAACAGCTATGACAGCTAGTAGAGCCAGCAACTGAAAAATTACAGGCATTCTTAGTCCCAATCCATTTTAAAAAGCAAATAAGCCACAATCACAGTGAAGGTAAAATCCCGTAACAACAAACTGAATCAGAGTAACTGCAAATGCCAACCAGAGAAACTGCAATTTAATTCAATGAACGCAAGATAACCCGACAACAGGCGAATTAAGATCAAAGATCCGACAAGTGATAAAGGTGCTAATAAACAGTGCGGCTGGTCGGCTGGGCGGGGGGCTGGGTGGCGGGAAAGATAGAGACGGGGGTTAGTTTACGCGGGAGTCGTGGTCGTGCGGATCAGCTGATAGATTATTCATTGCAGCTGTGGGCGTGAGAAGGCCTACAGTTCCTCGTTATGCAAACTGCAGCCCATTGTTGGGTTATATCATTGACACGGTCCACATTGGAGCGGTGTGTTCGCCGTCACAAGGGGCGTGGTATCACGTGGTCATGATCGCTGCGAGCGGCCCGGCGCGGCGCTGCGATTAATTTGGATTATATTACCGCTGATTAGTGTGGTAAAATAATTAGACTCAATTACCCAGCCGATGAAATTGCTGATAAGAGTTGCAGAGTGGCTTACAAACGTGCTTGTATTGGCTAACCAAACATATGAGCAACGAACTGTCCGCGAGTCACGAGAATGGACATTAACTATACGATTTCTGTTTGAAGCATTATATTTATTAGTGTAGGCCTATAGATTAATATTCATGACATTTAAAAAATTTTAATAGACATGATGTTAATAATAAATCTACTTAAATAGAGCTATAATTATACACAAAGTCTATACGAAATAACAATCAACTGCGAGAAGCATCATAACTGGTTTAACATAATTTCCAGAAAAATAAGTACGTAATTGTTTTGCTCATAAAGTGACATTTTCGAACGGTTTATCGTGTTACTTGTGCTTAATGTTGAACACACTGGATGTATCTAAGCCCTTCATGACATAAATAAATATTTTATATCTTCAAATAGCTACGATATAATGCTATAAAATTGGATTATTTTATTAAAAAACTTTTTATATAGAACAAGCAAGAATTGAGGATTTCAAAATAGTTAGTAACCTTTATCGATACATTTAAACAACACACGTTTTAGAAATATGTTTTAACCGTGTAATAGTTTTTGTATTCTGATCAAGGTGCATCGAATTATATATCTTGAATTGTTGTATAGCTTTAAACAAAATATTTATTACGTTTTTTATTAAGTTGAACTCTTCATTGTTCCTTTTTAACATAAATTTGATTATATTTTGAAAATTAAGTGTAATACGTTACCATGTAATAAATACGATTAGTACCAGCCCTTCTCATTGTTAAATACGTTGTAATATCTATTGTATCCCAGAGCGAATCAAACTCAAAACGGTATTATATACAAAGTTATATTTTATAACACTCTGAAAATAAATTATAAAAATAAGTTAATAGGGAGTTTCTGCACATACGGTAAACGCTAAACGAAATTTAAATAACTGCGGATTTAGGTACTTTTGCTGCTTGAAGGTACAAAAGCTTGTTGAAAAGTGATCAAAAGTGATCAATTAAGTTTTATCTCAGTTGAATTACAGTTTTATCAGCCATTCATACATCAGGAATTAAGTACAGTATAAATATATTCAGTAAATTATTCTTATTTTGTATTTTATTTTACTATAATAAATCATTTTATTACTTACGCTATTCTGAAGTTCTGAATCTAATTTTTAACCCCATGTTGAGAAAAAAGTATAAATAAGTAAATTATTGTCATAATAAATAAATACATGTGGTGTCATGACCACATTTATTTTAGCAAGTTACTCAAACATTAAAAGGATCTCCTTTGCGTTTATGTATATTAATTAACCATTTTTAAAATTATTTTGTGGTATTTTTTATTAGATATTTTATTGTCATTTTTACTTTTGATTTCTTTAATTTCACTATTCGACCTGAAACTATTAAAAAGATATAATAAATCGTATAAAATTATTTAAATATTTTAAAATAATTATGTGGTATATATATAACACTTTAAATTTATTTTACACTATTAAATTGGTATCACTGACGTAGACATTCTATCGTTAAAATAGCTTTTTAAGGTGTTTCTTTAAATCTGTTTATAAATCTCAAAAACATTTCTGTGGTCTTTCAATCAAATGCTACTTAAATCTTTATGAAAGAACAGTTTTTGGCTTTGTATTATTATAATAGCAACAATAAATTGCAAAAAGCAAAACTGTACTACTATTACAAAATAATAACGAAAGGGCACTAGATAAAAATATATATAGTTAGACAATGACTTAACCCTGTCCAACAATTTAAAATGTAAAATGATTCAATGAACCCTTAGATAGGCAATGTGATTGCAGTAGTCATTTTGCCGTCACTTTTGGAAGGCGTTGATTTACAGGGAGTAACATTTTTGCTCAAAAGTTAATCGGGTTTCTCAACCCCTAAACTATTTTACGATTTATTCTTGTTACGCTAAAGTTTAAAAAATAAACATAATTGTTGGTGCATTTATTGAAAAGATAAATATAAGTATTAAAAAATGTTTTTTTTTCTTGAAATGGATGTTTTTATGTTTTTTTTTATTTTTTAATAAGTTTATTTTATTTTAAACATCCAATCGCTTTTATATTTTCCAAAATAGAATTCCAAAATATTATTGGTAAATTAGGCTACGTGATATTTTCAATGACTACCTATTTTATTTTGATTTCCATTTTTAGCATTTTAATATTTTTACTTGTTTAACAAATTTTGTTGTGCTTAACAAACATTAAATGAAGAATGTGTTTGAAGAATCGTTTATCTTACTGGGCATCATGATGTAATATTATATTTATTAGATAATTACACTAGAACAGTTAAATTACTATGCATATTATGTTGAAAGGGCAGTCAGGAGTTCTTCAATACTTTCTACTAAGATCCAACATTCAATAACCTTTGGGCTGATGTGACCTTCCTATTTTGTTATGTCAAAAGGTCCTGTGTGGAAAGTAGTTTTTACTAGAATTTATGCTAACAATAATTTATAATGAATGTTTATAAGAATAATTATTGTATGGAAATATAACTCATTTTATACTAAAATGTTTTACACCCATACTATAAAAAAACCTGAAATATGACAGAATGTCCTAACATAACTTAGAATTACTATTGTAAATAGTTATTTTGTTTTTCTACTTCGTAATTTGTTGTATGGGGATTCCCACCAATGATACTTTATTCCTTATATTGTACATTCTAATTTGAGTTGGCCTAGCATAATTTGTAATGGTAAAGTTTATATTAGGCATGTGTAAACTATTAAATACAAAAAAAAGTTTTAATTAAATATTTCTATGTATTTCAAGCTTTATGCTAAATTACTTGCCTAAAGATTGTCGTGTAAGTTAGGGATACTTCTGACGTAACCGAATTCTCTTTACATAAACCAAAGCTTAGCCAAGAAAATGTCCATAATAAACCTCTTTAAATTTTTTAGTAGTATTTTACGCGAGCAAAAAGATTAAAATATTTTAAATCTTCAATCTTAAAAATTTTACTACAATTATTAATTGTCAAACAATTTTATATATTCGCAAACAAGAGAAGGTAAATTAATTTCCACGGGTGGCCGTGGTTGGCAGCAATGATGAATGTCAAAGCGTTACCTGTGAGGTCATGATGAGAATGAGACGAGTGAAGAAGAAAGACTGATAGCAGAGTAGGGCGCCCCCGAATATATATGGGGGCCTTTGCCCCTTACCTTTCACCCGGGGCCCTCCCCTTGGCGCCCCCGCCGCCCCAAACAGAGGGCCGCCCCGCGCCCCCTCGCCCCCACTGGCCGGGGGTACACTTGACACACTGCTGGCTGGCTGCCGAATGAAGCACTGGGTGCCTACTGTCGTGAATGTCTTGGGATGACATTCAGTGAACTATGCTAAATATTAGATATAGTCTAAATCACAAACGGTTTGTTGAATAATTTGTTTTAATCCAATAATTCACCTTAACATACTGTAAAAATACCTTTCATCTGATATTATGTTTGGTTTACATTACACTTTGTTGTCTTTAATCGACGATGTTTATTCTGTTGTTTAATATGAAATTCATTAAGAACATGTTGCTCATAGGCAATTGGATTTTTCTGCACCTAGTAGGCCTACTGTCAATTATCTTAAAGATCGACGGAATAAATTCTGTCATAAGTTACTCATTCTGCTATAAGTTAATAGATTCTAAACATCTTAACAGACTGCGGTATATTTTTTAACTCTATGTTTGTCATAAATTTCTATTTTCCTAACAATGAAATAAAATGTATAAGTTATACGGAAAGCGTAAATTTAGGCCTACACTTATTTTTGTTATACTTTAGTATCAATAAAAATTAATGGATAGTAAGTTATGCAGGGCTATCTAAATAAGCTATTGTAGTCAGTGGCAATAGAACAAAATTTAGGCCTTCATTTATTTGTGGGTATACTTTATGTATTTAAATTAATGGATAGTAGGCCGAAGCTATGCAGGACCATCTAAATAAACTATTATAGTCAGTGTTAATAGGGCAAAATTTAGGCCTACATTTATTTGTGGTTATACTTTAGTATGAATTTAAATTAATGGATAGGAAGTTATGCAGAACTATCTGAATAAACTATTATAGAGTGGCAATAGAACATGTTTCAAGGTCAAGTCTTTCAATAAGCCAGCTGATATTTTTTCTCATTTAACAACATCTTCAATGCATTTACTTAGCTTGAACATCACCCGCCTGTTCTGTTGCCCCCTACTATAGGGACTGATGAAATTGAAATTGCTTACAAAAAAACCCTGTGTCCAAATTATTAATTCCTTTCTTTTACTTTTCAAGTTACATAAATAGCCAGCTAATTAGGATTCAATTCTTAAGTACTTAATTTTGAGTGGTTTAAATTAATTTATGTTAAATACGAAAATGAGTCGGAAGCTTTGCTTACGTTTTCTATAAACCTAATAAATTTTATTCATGAGCCAGTGTTGTGTAGAATAATTTTAAGAGTTTTCTTTTATTAAGTTAAATTCCTTTTTTCTAAGTTATTACTCTAAATCACCTTACATAAATTATTTTTTAAACAGGCCCGACACAGAAGGATAAAGTACAATTGATTATACTGTTCAGAGTGGTATGATGATAGATTTATTTGGAGTTTCCTGGCCGTATCGTTAGCGGAAACGCCGGTCTCCAGGCCGAGGGCCGCCGCCACCCCGGGGCTGTAGCTCCATGTACAGACCCATCTCTCATCGTGTACGACTTCGCGGAACGGTTTACCAATCGGGCCAGCCGGCTGTTGTGCGAACGCCATGTGAATCACCAACCGCTGCGCCCTTGCAGTGCTGATTTATTATCAAATGGGCCGTTTGGGTTTTCCTCTCAAGTTGCACCAAGACTATAATAAAACGGGTGTCCATTATGTCTTGCCCTGATTTAATAGCTTTGCTGTACGGAAAAATTAGAACCGCACACATCTCGCACTTCTTGTTTTCAAGCGAATTTAATCTAGTTTTTTTATCAGGCTCGTAACACATCAGCTGATTGACAACAATGCAGTTTACTTTTAATGAAGAACAAAAACAAATCAGGTATTTTGGTAATTCCAACTAAATGGAATAGTAAAGATTAAAGAGTGAAACGTAATATATATATATATGGTTTCTCAAAGCTAAACAGATAACACTATATTCATAAATCTAAGAGGGTTTTTTGGGAATACTGTGTGCATTTTGGATTTTGATCAGCATGTAATTAGTAGGCAAGCCAAGCGTTTATAATTATATTGTATTAGTCACAGTACCTGTGATTAGTGTGAAATGTTATGAATCTTCTAATTCGTTATAAAATTAAAAATTTATTGATAATTTTTAATTTACCTAAGGTTATTAAGGTAATTTAATTTAAGGTTACCTAAAAACTTGCCGATTGCAGTATTTTATAATCTTTTTTTACGAATATAAGTCATTAGTATGTAAATCTCCTAATTTTACAATTCAAGTCTTCTCAAAGATAAAATGTCAAATTAGATTTACAGTATTTTCCTCTGTTTCCCCCATCTTATTACGGAATCTCGTTTTGTGTCCGTACGCATTTGCCTAATGTGCCATTAGTTTAACGGTCAGCCTCGATCACAGAGTGTCGCCGGCCAGCACACTTGTGTTCGGTGTCCTGGTACGAAAGTGAGATTAAGATTGCAAATCAATTGTTCGACCCACGGGTTATGATAATCGGCCGTTGTCGAGCTGTGGGCTGGTCCGCGCGACGGACGCGACGGGAGGTCGAGCCCACTCCCCACCCAATATTCGCACTTATGATTTAATTTGTTGCTGATTTGATTTGTAATTTTAATACCAGCACAAATTGTGGCCATAAATCATAAATCGTGTGAGTTGAATCATCTTTCTAATTATTTTTAATAGTCTATTATTTACGTTATTCTTAGACAGATTACTCCACAGTATCGCACGTCACTACAAAATATTTTTCGTGCAAATAAATTATGTACTTTTGACAGTGCGTTATATTTTTGATTGACACTAAATAACCTAGATCAATTATTTATTCTATATGTTTATGTTTTATATTAGTTTTCGATTACATATTTCGTATTGCCACTACCACATTTTAGAAATTTAAACCTAATTTATATTATACCCTTTTAAGGTGGGGGTGCGATGGTTGGTTTTCTTGGGAATTTTGATTGGTCTTGTCAGTTCCAGTGGAAGTTAGAAAACATAAAAAATTGAGCTACACATTGGTTCTTCTGTAGCCTTGACCAACGCGTTAGGGTTAAATTTATTATTGTGTATCCGCATATTGTATAAGATCAATAATAATTTATTCGAATTGAAAATGTAATTATAGACTCAAAAAGTATTCAGGAAACAACTTTAGTTAGTTTATACTTATTTAAGTTATATTTTAACTTCGCATAAGCTTAATTGTGCAGTACTTAAAAGGACGTGTTAAAGGTTACCAGATTCTCGTGCGTTATCTAATACAGTACTCTGCATGTACGATTTACACTCGTGTAGAACCCTTGACCTTTGAATGTCAATGCAATTACTGAGTTCATTAAGTAACGCCATAGCAGTAAGTTAATTCCCTTAAACGTTTTTATAATGTGCGTGCCTCTACATATTGGCTCTACTTTACCAAACGTGTTTTATATATATATATATATATATATATATATATATATATATATATATATATATATATATTTTAATAGGTAAGCCTGTTTCTTTTCCTCCTTATCTCTCAGCTTGTGCGCATCGCAGGAGAAATCCACTCTTACCTTTAGAAAGGTATGCTCCTGTAGATGAGCAAAATCCCATTAGAATTCACATCAGCCCCCAGGTCTATTCCCAACAGCCTTTCAAAGTTTCAAAGTTAATCTTATGGAGAAGGGTAATTTATTGATTTAATCATTAGACAGCTATTGTAATAAAAATGACTGGCACATCAGTAAGAACAGATGTTTTAATATATCAAATATGTTTTAAACTAATTGGATCCAGATCAACTGAAATTTTGATCGCATTTCGACCAGGGTATGCTATATAGTTGTTATAAATTCATTCAATTAAAAATTCATCACGAGTTCATTCTTTTCAGTAATTCTATATTAAGCCGTCGTTAGTTTTTATATGGTTAAAAAATCTCCATTTCATGTAGTTCAATCTTTCCAGTAGCTTGTTGACATTAATTTGTATCAACCTAACAATTTTTTATTTGTTCCAAGGTAAGAAAGCTCAATATCTCTCTTTAACAGTTTTACTTAATTATATTTTAATTTAAATGAGATCAAATAGGTGTGAACATGTGTCGTCAATGTATTGGAAAGGTAGACAACAATTTGCACACGATAATTAGTTAATTAACTTGTTCTTGAATATAAACAATGGGTAGAGAAATCTGCATACTCCCACAGCTATCGCCTTATTTTGGAAAGGTGATTGAAATATACATTTTGCGAGTTGATTGATGATAAAATGGAGCAAATGAGTTTATGGAAGAAGTAAAATTGGTATAAAAATGCAAATTTCAAAACTAATTCCATCTAAATGAAGGTGGTTAAATGTTATTGAAAGAAGCTTTTATTTAAATCGTTGATAGTTGATATATCGACTCAATGTTATTTATAATTATAGCTTTGGCTTAGCAAGAAATTTTGCAAGAAATTTTTCAATTTTTAACTTTAGTGCGTGTTTTAGTAAACGTTTTCAAATTACGCAGCTACATTAAAATGGACTTCAAACTATTAAGGACACACTGTAAAAATGTTTTATACCAATGAAACTTGATATAAATATTTATGGGTGATGAAAGGTTGTACAAGATTATGGTGTGGTTTGAAGTCTACAGTCCTGAGTCGTGTGCCTGTCGGAACATACGAGGTATAAGGTTGTAAATGGTGTGTTATGGTTTATAAATCAGGCCCCAGTCACGACTGGAACCTAGCACGCGGGCCCACTGACCCTCAGCCTGGGTTCTACTGACCACACCAAACAACTATACTCTTTTAATCAGTGATAATATAACACAGCTACTTCATGAAATCAGTGGTTACATTACACAATTATATACAGAATGAATGACCAAAGAGCTACTACATGGTAACTGTGACCATCAGCTACTTTACGGAATCAGTGATCACATTGCAAAGTTATTTTATGAAATCAGCAAGCAACCACATTAACCTGCTCTTTTACTGTACCAGTGACTATCAACTAATTTATGGAATCGGTGACCACATTACACAGCTATTTAACGGTATCAGTGACCAAATTAACACCTGATTTACTAAGTAACGCCAACATAAAAAAACTGACTAAGGTTTTGCTTTGAGGAACATTTGAGTTACTACTTAACTTTCAATTATGTTAACAATGGCCAGTAATTAAGTAACTAAGGGTATGTATTAATTGTTATAACTCCTTGCCTTCAGCATAATTTTATTTTTTTAGTAATACACTATTTTACAAATCGTTAAACCAAACGTTGATTCTCGGGGGATCAGATAAGAGTACAAAAGTAGCTTCTCCAGACGTCTGGACGTCCTAGAGGATCTGGTTTTTGCCCGAACGAGCGGCGACTGACTACTGTGCAAAGGTCGCTTCCATTTACACCTGTGCTAGTTAAACCGAACTAGTCGAGGTAAACAGTCCGGTCGTACGTTCCAGATCTGTCACAGAGGAAGAAATAGATGAAGAGGTAAATTCAAACAGCATTCATCGGATCTGCACGTCGTAAAAGTAGCTTCGACCATTAAAGCTGATCAAACAGGTTTATGCTAACTGGGATGTGTTTGCATAAATAACACACCTGCTTGTTGCATTGATGGGCTATGCTTCGTTTCGTCTTAATTTTGGAATTTACAGCTATTCCGCTCCATCTTAAATTAAATTTACAAGCAAGTGTAATTTATGTAAGCTCCAATGTAAGAAGTGTTACGTAAAGTAAGTATAAAGTGAATGGACCCATTTTGAAAATTAAAATCAGGAAGTTAAAATAAAGAAATACTTGGGGCGCTGTATAAATATTTTATTTAAACTACAACCAGCATTATACAAAAGTAAAGAATATTAAACTCATTATGTAAATTTTTCCATCCAACCTTCCAATAATCACGTCCAAGGTCATTTAATTGGCCTATTCCTTTCACATTAACAATTGCGCATTTCGTAAGCCCACTTAAAAAGGCATCAGATTTCAGATAACCGAACAAACGAGGGGGTCAGAAATGGCGAGGTATTCAAATGAAGAGTTGGCCAACGTAGACGGCCACGGCCACATCCTATTGCTGTCCGTTGCCAAATTTGACAATGGCGGAAAGTGAAACGGAAGTCACGACGTTTGCAGGAAACACGGGAAGTTGGCTGATGGACGCGACGCGGCGTTGGCAGAGCGGCCGATGACTCACGTCTGCGCCGGCGCCGGAGATGTGGTAAACTGGGGGAGGCACGTCGCCGATGGGTGTGATGTGATGCACTTCCGACTCGCTGGGGAACTGCGACGAAGGAATACATTTAGAAAGGCTACACTCCATTGTTTTCTATTATCTATGACTCAAACTCAAGGTTTTAGGATGATAATCGTAAAAGTGATCACCACTTTCAAATGGGTGACATCCATCTATTTATGTTACAGCTTACGTAAATTTTCTCAAATGCTTGGATTATAATGTGTTTGATTTGAAAAGCAAGTCATACTATAATTATTAAGAATTGCGGACAGACGAGTGGTGTCGGTATTGACGATGTTATTTTTGTTCCTAACTTACTACCCTCTAATTGACTTTGACATCGCGAGGTTTTAGTTTAATACGAAGGAAAGTTAAAAAAGGTAAAAAATGGTGCTTCATCTAATACAAAAAGATTAATTTTCAGGTTAAAAGATAAACGACTTTGTCTTTTCCGAGTTTTTCGAATTCGTAATTAGAATATCGTGCCCAATTGTGTATACTTAGTAATTTTGTATGTATGTGTGTATATACGCAAGTGCAATTTTCAATTTTTTGTACAGAGAGCTGGTCCAGACCCTGGTCCTGTTACTACTATCTACCATATACCTGTTGTTAGATACTTATTAGAGCCCAATGACAAATAATGGCTAATGGGTCTAGAATCGAAAACATCGGGAATACAACTGGCAACATCAGGATTGGGAGATTAGTCCTATAACCATCAGTTGGTGTTCATTTATATATTTTTATATCTCTAAGTATTAAGTAATTTAGATATTTGAACTTAATTTATAAATAAATGAAGCCGCACGATGGCTCGGCTTCCGTCCGTGAGCTGCATTTTTCAGTGTTATAAACAATGATGTTTACAACAGAAAATGTAGGCCTATAGCTTCAAACGTGGTCGGCAACCATAAGTGAATGTGCAGGAATTCACATTCACGGTATGAGCATGTGGTTATTGCCGGCCACATGCTCATATTCGCTATTCGCCTTTATTTAGAGCGAATAGTTTACAATCGCGTAACAAAGTTTAGATAGTCATTTAAGATTTTCTGATTGAATTATATTTTGTACTTAAAAGTGTTAAGCACTTTCTCCTACAACGATTGTAGTTAAAACCCCCATTGGTAAAATAGCTGTTTCAAACTTATCGATAACATTAAAAAGTTTAGAAGTGAAACAATACACTCTGAATTTTACGAGTAAATGTATTATTGTGGGCTGATTCGCATGAACACATCACTCAAGAATAGAACACAGATGCCAATGTTAACAATGCAGCCAGAGGGGACCGAGTGCGTGACAGAGAACTTCGTGACCGAGATGACGAAACCGATGTGTTAGTGGCGGGGGTGACACGATGTGCACTTGCACTACAACACCACACACTACACACTACACACTAGACTCCACGTCCACACTGACACGCCATATATCGCGGGGGAATGGCAACAAGACGGCTCCACAACTCACAGGTGGAGTCTCAGTACAGTCGGCGCTGAGTTATTGCAACGGAATACTGTTCCTACCTCAAATATGTTATGGTTTTCTATAGAATATATATATATATATATATATATATATATATATATATATATGTATATATATATATATAATATATATATATATAATGTAAAGCTGTGTTTTTTATGTTTTAACATGTTTTAAC
This sequence comes from Neoaliturus tenellus, assembly GCA_030545055.2. Classification (NCBI taxonomy): domain Eukaryota; kingdom Metazoa; phylum Arthropoda; class Insecta; order Hemiptera; family Cicadellidae; genus Neoaliturus; species Neoaliturus tenellus. The sequence goes on along the minus strand of CM061532.1, from coordinate 198,591,743 downwards.
TTACAAGCGTGTTCGCTCCGTTTAACCGTTTCGTGTTCGTTTGCTTCGCTCAATTGCCAGACTAAAGGGTGCTGAAATCCAGGTTAATTTGAATGAAAAAGGGTTGAAAATGTAAGACGTTGGTCCATCTCTCCATAGGACAAGCCCCAATTGATTCTTCGTGGACCAAACCTCTATTCATATTCCACGAAAAAAAATCCTAAGACGGGGAAAAAGTTTAGCCCGGACAAACATGCCTGTTTTAGAGTATAAGATTGGTGGCCTGCTACTTTTTGTATGACAACTGTGTGCACGCTGTTCTCCTACTAAAATGAAAACTGCCTCCCCTTGAAGTAGCAGAACACCCTTCAAGTTTATTTAGCCTGGGAAGTTACTTAACGTTATAACTCAGGAACAGTAAATACTACTGTTTTTGGCCGAACACTTCCTGATACCAACTGCAGATAGTGGTTGCTGTCAGAAGTCTTTGCATTTCGATATCAAACATTTATTCCACATGTGACCCGTCGGACGTCTCGGTTGCTCCGGTCGTGGTGCCCCCGCAGCGTTACCGCGTTGGAGCTCCGTCGACCGTGACCGGCAAATGACCGATAACGATCCAATGTTACGGACAACTGCCCGCGGTAACCGCCGCGCCGATCCGATGCTTCAACCTGTTTATTGGCTAACCTGCTCTGATTATTAATTTGCTAACTTGACTCTCTGTATTCTGAAATATGTTTTTGTTTTTGTGTTTATCGTTTTCCATTTTTGAGTATCAATAGTAGGCTAATCAAAATAAAAATTTGTTTTTAGCCAGGACTCACTTTGTGATCTGTCATACTACTGTAATGCATTAATTGATTGTACTAATAAATTACTCATTTTGCAGATCAAAGTCCTAATCATTATTTTACCTTTTTCGAGCTATTAACAGTATATAAACGGTTTAAGAAGGGCGTTGGAGTGCCGCAATGTTGGATTTATTTCCCATAAGAGCAATGCTAAACTTGTCCCCGGCAAGTGTCATATAATTTCTTTATTTTTTGCCCGATTGGTTCAGAATAAATAGCGATTGAATCACAATTAAATTCCCCGTTCCTTTCGTAAGATCGATTTTTTTTATAGTTTAAAACATATGTAGAAAATATTTTAAAAGGAGTAAAAAGCTTGCTTTAGTATTTCAAGTTAGTAAAAACACTAATTCTTATAAAAAATTCCTCTTGCAAACCAAATCCGCCTTGATGAACCCTTTATTTAGAGCTATAAATCATTATTTTCTGATTATAAATAAAAGAGTTATTTGACATCCCGTTTAACATTGCTCTTATGGAGGGAAGACGGAATTTGGATTGACTCCAATGCCCTACCCTCTTAATTGAGAACCTGAAATCGCAGCAATATCCTTTTATTTTCTCTTTTTTCTGTAGAAACTGCCTCACCGGTACAGAATTGATGCATTATTGCTATATTTCTATGTATAATCAATCGTCTAACGTTTCCCGAAACTTTAGTAAAAAGTCTTTACAACTTGTACACTGGACATTTAAAACAAAGATTAATAGAAAATTGATTAATGAATTAAAATAGTACAAAATACATCGACGCCTCCCTAATTTAAACTAAATATCTTTACCATAAAAGAATTCCAGGTGAGTTTTATACATAGTTTCTCAAATATAGTTAACCAAATTTTTCCCATTAGATATAACTCTATAATCTCTGCACTGCAAGTCTGGTAATCTATTCGTAGGGCTAATAGAATTCTTTGAAAAAGACTAATCTGTAAACTATCTGTAGACTTTATCTGTAAAATAACCTCAACAAATATCTGAAAAGTTCTTTAAAGTCTTAGATTTTAAGTTCTATTTTCATCAGTAAAGAACATCCAAATCGAGTTTCAGGCGATATTGAATGTTGATTACTAAATAATTAAAATTTATAATTCCAATATTTTATTTTACTTTTTACCTCCTTACCTGTGAAGGTTTGATACTCTATTCTATTAAACTCATTTCTAAACCCAAAATCTCATTAGAACACACACCATTAACAAAACTATATCCTATAACAGATGTCAGTAATGCACTTGTATTATACTAAGTATGGTTTTATCAATAATTTCTATTAGTTTTTTTTTCAAATTTTATCATTTGAATTGGTTATTTGATGTTTGAATAGTCTCTTACAGTAGCTAGGGTAAAATAAAAACAGTTATTTAAGTTGTAAGTTTATTATAAAATAATTATAACTTACAAGTTTTTGGTTTGGGAACTATATTACAACAGATTGAGCAGAGAGATCAGCGTGGAGAGGTTTTCAGTGGTATCCGTGTCCGTAACCGTAGGCGGGAGCAGCGTAGCTGGCGTAGGCGGGGGCGGCGTACTTGGCCACCGGGGCGGCGTACGCTGGGTAGGCGGGGGCGGCGTATTTAGCTACGGGAGCGGCGTAAGCGGGGGCGGCCACGTACTTGGCGACAGGGGCGTAGGCGGGGGCGGCGTACTTGGGAGCGGCGTAGGCCACGGGGTGAGCTCCGGCCTCCTTGTGGACGACGGCGTTGAATCCGTTGTGGGGGTCGGCGGTGTACTCCACGGTCCTCTTGGAACCGTCGGGCTCGACCAGGCTGTAGGACCCGTGGACAACGTCTCCGTCGCGGCTCTCGTGCTGGCTCTTGTAGTCGCCGGTGTGGGCGTCCTGGATGTCATAGGCGAAGGAGTACTGGGGGTGGGGGTCGTACTCGTCAACGACAGCCTTGCCGTAGGCCGGGGCGTAGGCGGGGGCGGCGTGGTAGGCGGGGGCAGCGGCGTAGGCAACGGGAGCGGCGTACTTGGCTACCGGCGCCACGTACTTAGCCACGGGGGCGGCGTACGCAGGGGCGGCGTACGCATGCCCGTAAGCGGGGGCGGCGTAGGCGTGGCCGTAGGCGGGGGCGGCGTAACCAGCGCGGGCAACCGCTATCAGGGCAGACAGAGCGACCAGCTGAAACAACACGTCCAATAGTGTTAGTTAAACAACTCTGACAATAGTTTCCATAATCATTAGTTTCGAAAATGTTCATTTATACATCGCCAATAATCGTAAACAATTTTGAAAATGACAAAGAAGACACTAAATTGTACGTGCAGCAAATCATAAAATTTTAATGCTTCGAGTAGCTTGCTTTAAAATAACTAGCAACGACCTTGTTTTTAAACATTTAAGTCATACGAAGTTTATTTTAAGTCGCTTTTTTAGTTGTAAAACTAAAAATACTTTTATTTATACATATTTTTATTGTGAGTATTTTTACTTCTTAAAGCAATTTAAAATTTACTTCAATGAAAAATTACATTATTTTTACATTATGTATTTCAAATTATTTTCAAAAGGAAACATCGTGTTAACCCGAAAACAAAATAAGTTTTAAAAATCCATCACGTATAGCCACAAGTGAAATCACAACTCCCGAGACGCCGTCCGTGCACCGCAGCGGCGGCGGCGCCTAGGCCACAACGGCACCGAACACACACATCACTGGACACAAAACCAACACAGCACTGTACGTAACACACCTTGAGAGCCATTGTGTGGTGATGGAAGCGCAGAACGGATTGAACGGTCGACGGCCACCCCACCTTATATACATCCCGCGCCGCACGGCACATCCCGGCGTCCGACAGTTGCACAAAGGGTAAAAAGTGGGGAATTCTGAATGGCAAGGTTTGTGTTAGCAGGGGCGTCCTTTGGTCCTTTCACCTCCCCCCGCCCCCTCGCGCGCCGTCACGTGACCCTGGGACTGGGAACTCGCCGTTAATTGGATGAGAGCTGAGGTGGCTCAGTGGGGTTCCTACCGTCCCACCCGGGTGGATCTCGGGGATATACACTACACACCACCGGGGGCGGGGCCAACTCGGACATATCAGTTTGTTGAAATCCATTTCCAAATTTTCTATTTAGATTTTTGTTTCATCACAATTTTTTATCTACTCCATTGGGTTATTTTTTTTAATATTTATAGATTGAGAGGGTTAATTTTTATCCTGTTTCGAACATAATTTTCCTGTTTCGAACATAATTTTCCTGTTCTCGTTGTTAACATTTGATATAGCCGTGTTTTTGTTTGTTTACTTGTAAGTGTTTGCAATATGCCTTTTTTCTCTATTAAGAAGTTACTGCCTCCCTGGTTCTTTGTTTGACAGTTGTTGTATTAAAATGTAGTGTGTGTTGTTTGAATTTATTTAAAACTTTTTTAATGGCATTACTGAACTGTGACATTTTTTTTCTTCTTGTTGGTATATTTTTATTTGTAGTTTTTGCATATTTTTATTTGTAGTTTTTTGCATATTTTTATTTGTTTTGATATCAAATTTAATTACAGAATGTTGTTTTTAACGTGCTGATGATTCTTTTTGTAAAATCCATCAATTTGTTTAAATTCAAAACATGGGTATAAAAGCAAAACTGTTTTATATTAAATGTGATTCAACCACATACCTCTTTCGTTGTTTTAAGCATTAAATGCAGATTATTAACAAACCTTTTTGTCAGTTAGCTATATATAAGTTTATATTGAACTAAAAGTTTTATTTATACTTTGAGTTTCAATTATTTAATATATTTGTTTCATTTTTACATAAAATTCCACAAAACATTGACATACAAAGTGAGGTTGAAAGAGGATGCAGAAAAACACACATATATTTTTACATAAGATAAAATATTTAAACTTATCGCACATTTGGCCTTGTACGATAATTTACCTAACAACAGTTATAAACTTTAATAGAAACTTTCAGTAATATGTTTTACCCACGTGATGAACCGCTGACTTGCTTAAAAAGTCTCACAGATGTAACATATAACCAAAACATAATATTAACATAAACATACGAGTACATCGAAACTGATGCATAAAAAATGTAATATAAAATCATAATATGTTCCAAAAAAGAAGTAAATTTATAAAAAAATAAACTAATTATGTAGAGAACAATTTTCTTCCTATAGTATCTCTGACTCTCTCCCTCATACCATCAGAAAATAACAAAGTTAAACAAATCAACTTTGAACTAAAACATTTAAAGAGTATATAACAACAAAAAAGTATTCGCTGTACTCATAGTTTTATCAAACTATAAGTACACTGTTTATGCTGTCATAATAGGTGTCACTCTTTAGTCAAATAGTTTACATAAATTCTCTTTGCAAAAAAGTCAATTGTCAGTTTTTATGCCATTAATCTAAAATCATGGGTTCTTTTGATGCAGATTTTATCCTCGTTCCTTGTCTGCGATCGATTTTTGGGTAGATGATAAACTTACAACCGGCTTCAAGTTTAGATTCAAACAAATGTCTTACGCTTACATTTCAACGTTGGCTATCCATTATTCCAGAGGTTCAATTAAATCTAGTGCCTATTCCAATTCATCCGTATCACACGAATCTGAATGTTACAGAAAGCGTTTGTATAACCGCCGATAATCCTTTTACACAATATCCCTTGTTTCTCGGTTGGCATTTGGCCGGTCCAACTTTGACATTCATCGCATGACGGCTGGTCACTCCTTCATGGTTCTGGCGCAACTTCGGCCGGTCTAATTACCCTTTACGAGTCTAGATGATTCGTTTGAATATTTATTTACCGCCAGTCCACTTTCCCCCGAGATGACCTTTCAGCTGTCACTGCATGACTGACAGTCTTGGCACGCCGTGATTGGTGGAAGTCATCCGACGGCTGTCACAGACGATAACAATAGTCGTGTTTGATATATGGATCCATTGACTGGTTGTTAACAAACATAGTAACACGCCTCGTTGAAAATTAGCCAATTTGATTTCTTCATCTTCGTTTATCAGTGTGCGTCAAAATGAGTTATCGAAATGAAATACTGGAAGAATTTATTCCCACTTAGCCCACCACCCCCGGAAAAGTTGTTGTCACGGGTTGGTTCAAAAATGTAATATTGAAAGCAAATCAGTTACAATAGAACTAGTTACTTAATTCACGTCCGCACTGGCCGAACGTGTTCGCCGAACATTGTTCTGCCGAATTGTTGTTTGTTTGTTTGGATTTTTATACAATGCAAGTTCGTCACGAATGTTCGCCCAGTGCGGGCGCGGCTTTCGGCTTTATATAACAAATTGTTTTGTGTTCGCAAATATTACTTTTGAGAGAATTTTATCTAGGCCTATTATTATTTTGTTTTTACTCTATTGCTATGGAATTCTTACGATTTACGTCAATGCGACAATTTTTATATTTTGATTATTTGAACACATACTATTTCTTAACCTCATTCGTTAGTGACATTTGAAGTGGAACGCAAGAACTGTAAACTTATATAGGCAACGGCAGAGCAGCAACTCAATAATGTAAACAACCGCTAGGCATGTCCGCAGTAATGTTATACAGTCGGCAGTCGGCTGCACGAGACCGAATGAAGCAACCGCACTGAGTCGTTCATTAGTAGCAATTAGCATAATTTGCCCGCGTCCGGACTATGCAGCGGTATTGTTCGGAGGAAATGTTCGGCTACAGATGCACTTTCCCCATTGTGGCCTTGTAAAGTACCAGTGTATTGCCAGTAGCGTGTTAATTAAACTGGCATCCCGTCCTTGCTCGTTTGTCCTCTCTTTTGCCACTTGCGAAATAAAATGAGAATATCTCACTCAGGACTCCATAACTGGTAAATGTCATTCGCCATGTGGTCTGCGTTTCCCACGAGAGGGGAAATTCTTCATTGTTGTTTGTTTTCTTGTTCCTATTTCTTTTTAACGCGTGCTGTATTTCGAAATACAAGGAATTTTTATCGTGCTTTGCCAACTTGGTTAAGTTAACATAGTATTGTTATGTCAATAGTTTTAATGGAATTGATTTTCAGATATTTTACCCAGATGTAAAGTTCTGCAATGAATCATAACTAGTGTTTTAAAATTAGAAATCGGCCTAGTGCCAAATAAATTGAATTTAAATCAGTTCAGAAGTTAAAGTGAACTCAATTTAGCTCATGTTCAGATATATATTTCAGTTTTGTTTGTTATTATCAATGCATATTTGGAAACGTGGTTCAGAACTAACCTGCATTTATGCTATTGCCATGGTTGTTGCATGTCTATCCTAATTAAGGCTCCAGTCCCTTATATTTCACAATTAGTCAAGGTTTCTCCCACTCTTCAAAGATAAACGCTTGCTCACCGGCGCGACCTCGTCATACAATCAGAACTTACCGATGGCCATTGTCGGGCTATTTTTACTACGATAGCCTCGGCCAATAGCATTTTCGACACCCAAAACGCGGCCCAGATAAGCGAAGGCCGTTAGATCCTCTTTGTCTAAGGCCGTTGGTCTATCGGCGGCTAGGAGTTCCGCCCAATGGCTCTGACTCTTTCGTAAACTACAACTATTATCGTAAGTCATGCTATTATCTCCCATACGCCATTGGACCCTGTTATTTCCAGCACGAGTCACGAACTGGATCTCGAAAATGCATCGTAAATAATTTCACAGTGATTTTGTGATTGCGTCGGTGTTGAAATTTCCTGGGCTGAGACAATTGTTTTGGAGGTAGTGGTTTCAACATTGTCGAAATATACCGTATCTTGATTCCTGTGTTTCATTTGAATTTGACTTACCGAGCACTGTTGACGATAATGACAGCCTATTGAACAAATATGTTTCTCTACTGTGTCTTTTTTTATCATCAGACTGAAGTATTTTAGTATATATTTTCAATATTACTGTGGGTAGCTACAATAAAGTTTTTAGATTAACGAATTGTCTAATACTGTTTTGGATACCATATGCTTAATTTAATTTATTTGCTGTTGTAAAACTGCCTTAGAGTATAGTTTGAAATAATTTAAAACAAATTTAAGATCTCTCTTATATCATTATCGCTCATGCATCCTGAATGTGTTGTAAGGCTTAAAAGCAAGTGACATTTCCCTGCAAACATGCAGTCACACTTGTAACCTTTACATCTTTTGCATTTCCATTATTGGTTGAATAACCATATAATTGTATTTTTACGTCTTGTACATATCAGTATTTAAGAACGTCTTTATGTGATGTGAGGGATTAATTCAAAATTACGAAATAAACTAGTAGCATTCCGCAGAATATCTGTTGTTGCCCACACCTTAAATCAAATTGTTATTTTTTTGTACTAAATGTCGCAAAAGTAGTCACAATAGTGATTCACTGCTGTTCTTCTGGACGCTTCTTCAGAACTGAGATTGTTGACTAATTTGAATGACATCATCGCGAACTCAGTTCATTCAAAAATTTAATAATCCATATTCTATTTGTATTAATTGAAATGCTGGAGCCAATTATACGTGTTTGTGATACGCCGTTTCAAAACACGCACATTCGTTGGCCAACTGTGCCATACAACTTTTCAAGTTACGCTTAATTTAACCGATTCATTAGAAAGGCCGAGTCTGATTTCAAATCCCTAAATATAGGCTACTATAGTTTCGTGAGTATATCATTGCACAAAGCCCACCAGCAAATGACCCGATGCCGGTTGGATTCTCGTGGCTTCCCAGGGATCGGGAACTATCGAATATCCACGCGATTTTGGGCCTCTTCGACACGATCGAATATCCACGCGCATTAGTGAGGATTATAAGGGTCGACTCCAGGACGGGAGGAACGATCGAATATCCCCGAGGACACTCTACCGGCCGAGGACAGGTAGAGACCGCTAGACCTCCCGCAGGGGCGGGAAAAATGGGAATTTTATTTCCCCGCCCCGTTCAACGTACCTCGGCCGTTCGCGTGTACCAGAGCGAATTCTTGCTTGTAACATAGCATTTAAACATGACATGTTTTTTTATTTATTATTATTATTATTATCTTATTCATCTATAAAAACGTATACATTCTTAGTTGTTACTGTAAATACCAAATTAAATCACTTTTAAAAGCATGATATATACATTATAATTACAGTTAGTTAATTATGGACCAATAAATTAACACTAATGGACCTCTCCCAAATAAACATCTCCCATTCTAAAGGTTTGAAATTAAATTACGCTCTTAATTTAGTAAAATATTTTATTAAATTTAACAAAATTTTATGTGTACAATGTAATATTAAACGTCGAAGAACGAAAATTATAGAAAGTAACAAACAATGAAATTAATTAAAGCGATATTAATATATAATGAATTAATAAAAAAGAATCATATTAAGGCATTGCACGCAAAAAAATAGATCAGTATAAGAAAAATATTTACATACAAGAAATATTTAAAATGAATAAAAGAATTAGTAACTCCTACAAATTAGTACACACATACAAAGAACATACAGTCACGTTTCGCTTTTTGTACCTCTTTCTAGCGGCAACAACAAAGTCCTTCCTCGCCAATGCACCTAGCAAGGACTTTTGTTTTGATTCTTTCAACTTTTGTTGACTTTTTTGTACTTGTTGCACAGTGGTCTGGGGGCTTCATTCACTGAATTAATTTTAATGTATACAATACATACTACAACTATACTATATACTATACCACTATTTACAACCATATAGAATTTTCAGATATCAATCATGTATATTTTTCAGATATCAATCACGCCTTAATTTTAATTCCAATTCTTATTGATTTTTTTTTTGCGTAAAATAAATTCCATCGAATGGTACAAAAACGTGGGAATCATTTGAAAATCTAAAAGAAGTTCCAATTACAACAGGAAGTAACGTATTTAATAATTATACAAATTGGTCTTTGAAGACCAATGTAATTCGCGCTCTTGCGTCGAGCTCGCGGGTATCCAGGAATCAGCGCTCGCATCGAATCCACAGAAATCAAATATTATCTGTAGCGGAATCGGCTAATGTTAGAAAAGATTACTTCAGATAAAAAATATTTAGACGAACTAAAAAGAATTTTAGTTTAACTAATAATAAAAATTAATAGCAGGCCATTTAAAGTTTAAATATGTACCATTAGATTTACAATTTCATAATGAAAATTTTAATATAAATTTAACCTTTTTATCAAATCAAATCAAATCAAAATATCCTTTATTCAGTATTTACATAAATCAATGCAATTGAATAGAGTCAATACAAAAGTCATCAGACCATTAATACATTGAAAATATATACATCAGTATTAAAAGTGTACATAAGCTCAGTGGTTCTGCAGTGAAAAACATTTGGAGTCCTCAGGGAAATTCTGATAGGGAGTACAAAGCTTTATTTATCAAGAATTCCTTTAACTTATATATGAATTTGTTGTAATTATTTTCACGTTTTATCTCATTTGGTAACTGAGTAAAAAACTTTTTCCCTGCATAGCTTGTTTTTTTAATGTAAAACTCCAAATTGTGTTTTTCTAACATTACTTTATTTCGAGTGTTGTAATGGTGATTTGTTTCAAATAGATAGTCATTGTCATGTTCTTTAACATACTTGATGGATTCAAAAATATACAGACTGTAGACAGTGAGAATTTTGAATTGAACAAACAAATGTTTAACGGTATCAGTACTTTGTAGACCGGCCATGATTCTTATTGCTTTTTTTTTGTTTAACGAGAATTTTATCCAGGTTTTGCTTAGATGTAGCCCCATAAATGCTTATTCCATAGTATACATGTGATTGAATTAAAGAATGATATATAGTTTTTAAGGTGTCTAAATCACTCAGCTTTGACATCTGCCATAATGCATAAATTCCTGATGACATTTTACTCACTACGTTTTCAACGTGTTTCTGCCAGGATAGATTTTCATCAATGGTTAGACCTAAAAATTTTGCTTCATTTGTTTTAACTATAATTTCATTATGAATTTTAATTTTGGGATTGAAATTGACTTTGTTTTGCTTAGTAGAGAAAGCTATTATGTTTGATTTTTTTGCATTTAATAACAGATTATTTTGATCCAGAAAGAGTTTTATGTTTCCTAAATTTTTGTTGGAATATTCTTCTATGCTTTTAAAAGAATTGCCTTTAATGATTAGATTAGTGTCATCCGCATAGAGACACACAGAGCCTGTGTCTATTAACTGAGGCATACCCCCCATATAACATAAAAATAACAATGGCCCCAATACAGACCCCTGAGGTACTCCATACTTAACTAATTGAGACTTAGAACTATATTTCCTTAAGTAATTACAATATTTGCCTGCTTCTATATGTTCTATTTCCACATATTGCTGCCTGTTGTTCAGGTAGGAGGAAAACCAAGCAGCCTCCTTCCCTTTCACACCCAGTGATTCTAGCTTTTCAATTAAGACAGAGTGGGAAACACTGTCAAAGGCTCTGGAAAGATCAAGGAAAATGCCTATAACTTTTTCTTTCTTATCGATTGAGTCAATTATATTTTTATTTTTTATTATTTTCATTCCGAATGTCAGGTTACATGAAGCGCTGTTTGGATGTTCTTCGCTCGGGTCCCGCGACATCGGATCCTTTTGCCACCGGTCGGGCTCCAGACTTCCACGTTTTTTAGTTCAGTTTTGCATGACAGGGCTCGGTACAGTTAGTTCAGTACAGTTAGCTCGGACAGGGCTTAGTCCGAGTCTGGTACACGCGAACGGCCGAGGTACATTGAACGGGGTGGGGAAATAAAATTCCCATTTTTCCCGCCCCTGGGAGGTCTAGCGGTCTATACCTGTCCTCGGCCGCGGGGATATTCGATCGTTCCTCCCGTTCTGGAGTCGACCCTTATAATCCTCACTAATGCGCGTGGATATTCGATCGTGTCGAAGAGGCCCAAAATCGCGTGGATATTCGATAGCAGCCCAGGGATCAGCATTGCCGGCGACAGCAGGCCAGATCCCACGGGAGCAGGCCAAGGTCCCGCCCCAGGCGTGTCCGGCGGCCGACAGGGTGACACTGAAGTGTCATTGGGCTGCAATCCACTCGGTGGCCGAGTTTGGGCGATTTAGCCGGGAATGCGCCGTTCGTGATGGCCCGCGTCCTTGCCAGCGTCGTAACGTGGGCTAATCAAGCACCCTTCAGTGTCTCGCCGGACATGCAAAGTGGCCAAACTGACAACTCTCTCCAACATAACATTGTACAGAGTATTTTTGTATTAATACTTTTCCTAAAGTTGTGCTAAACTTTGTATAGTAGTTACAAAGATATATTGTGTTATGAAATTCGTTATGTCGTCGTAATTTCTTGACTTATTTTGCGATATCGTATTAATTCTCGTACAGTTCAAACACCATAGTGACTGTAAATAATGAGTTTAAATGACCAAAATTTTGTAAGCTTAAAATTCCCGTTCAAAATTTAAATCCACTGTCATTTCACATGTGCGTGGGTTGATACACAAGGAAACTCTAAACACAAAATCGATCCATAAAAAATACCGTAGCTAAATGCGATATATGGCATTTTTCCCATTTATATTGAACCCAAATGATTATAGGGAAGCTTTAATTTAATACTGTACATTTAACTTTACATGGGCTAGGATCATTTTGATATTGAAAAAAAACCACAAGTAATACCAATCCTGTAATTTAGAGTTGAGTAATTTTTGAGTGGGTCTCGAATTCTCAGTGAGGCCAGGTTTGTGTGATCTGAGAGGACGCGACCTTCCCAGATGTCTCAAGGCCTTGTTCTGGACATGAACTAGAACAGACGACAGAGATGACCCAGTGTCCAGAAATTTCATTCCTTCATTTACATTGGCCATGACTTTTAGAAAATATGTCTGTTGAATTAAGGCTATATGGATATTGTCGGCTTATTTGAAACTATTGTACTTGTTGCTCGACATCGAGTAGTTTAATTTATTTTGGGCGCTGATAAAAACATTACACTTAATGTTCACGGTTTATGCTGTCCATTATCGAGTGTATCCTCCATTTGTTTTAAATTTTTTGTTTATTTTTTACAACACCTCTTTTGGTCCGATTAGATGCTTTTGTTGGTGTTTTTACTCTGCAGCTTTTTAACTTAAAAGTCAATTAGGTTCCTGGCCAATGTTAATAAAATGGAGAAATCACGAACTTTAGGCCTAACCCATTTGATGGGTATTTACCGAGTTACTTTAGAAACAAATGCCGACCGAGCTCTTTCTCATGACACCAAAATCATGAAAATAGGCTGAAAACTGTAAAAATCGATATCTCATATCAAATATATACTAATGTTCATGTTGCTCGAAATCGAGCAACTTAGTTATTATACTGACAAAAAATTTCATTTCCTATAACAGAGAAATTTTCATTTTCTATAACAACTCTTGGTTAACATTTTTGTAGACCTACATACACTTTACCATCGTTACCAATATGACCTTGGTCTTTTGCGTAGCTTAATAATCCTTTAACTTTTGGGGTAGAATTTATCACATAGGTATAATTTATCACATTTTACACAAAACTTAAAGTTTGTAATATTTAGTTTATTTATGTGGAATGTTTTTATACCAGGCTGATCGAGTCATAGAAAGTAAATTTAAATATAAAATATAAGCTAATAATAGTTCCGTTAATTAAAATACTTAAACAGCACATGCCAGACATGTTATATAAAAATGATCGAATCTGTAAAGTTGACAGTACCTCAGTGTCCAGTGATTAATAGGCCTACTGGATGCACCGCGACATTGACCCGGGCCTGTTGTAAACAAACTCCTTACATTGGAACATCTTGAGACACTGACACTCACCCATCATACAACACTAGTGATCTGAGATGATTGGGTCTGTAAAGTCGACAGTACCTCAGTGTCCTGAGATTAATAGGCCTACTGAATGCACCGCGACATTGACCCAGGCCAGTTGTAAACAAACTCCTTACATTGGAACATCTTGAGACACTGACACTCACCCATTATACAACACTAGTGATATGAGATGATGGTGTCTGTAATATTGATAGTACGGCAGTGTCTGTGATGAGTAGTTGCTGGGCCGTGACAGTGACCCAGATCTGGTGTAAACAAATTCCTCACCTTGGAACATCTTGATACACTGACACTCACCCATTATACAACACTAGTGATCTGAGGTGATTGTGTCTGTAATGTTGACAGTAAGGAAGTGTCTGTGATGAGTTGTTGCTGGGCCGTGACAGTGACTCAGGCCTGGTGTAAACAAACTCCTCACCTTGGAACATCTTGATACACTGACACTCACCCATCATACAACACTAGTGATCTGAGATGATTGTGTCTATAATGTTGACAGTACGGCAGTGTCTGTGATGAGTTGTTGCTGGGCCGTGACAGTGACCCAGGCCTGGTGTAAACAAACTCCTCACCTTGGAACATCTTGAGACACTGACACTCACCCATCATACAACACTAGTGATCTGAGATGATTGTGTCCGTAATGCTGACAGTAAGGAAGTGTCTGTGATGAGTTGTTGCTGGGCTGTGACAGTGACCCAGGCCTGGTGTAAACAAACTCCTCACCTTGGAACATCTTGAGACACTGACACTCACCCATCATACAACACTAATGATCTGAGATGATTGTGTCTGTAATGTTGACAGTAAGGAAGTGTCTGTGATGAGTTGTTGCTGGGCCGTGACAGTGACCCAGGCCTGGTGTAAACAAACTCCTCACCTTGGAACATCTTGATACACTGACACTCACCCATTAAACAACACTAGTGATCTGAGATGATTGTGTCTGTAATGTTGACAGGAAGGAAGTGTCTGTGATGAGTTGTTGCTGGGCCGTGACAGTGACCCAGGCCTGGTGTAAACAAACTCCTCACCTTGGAACATCTTGATACACTGACACTCACCCATCATACAACACTAGTGATCTGAGATGATCGTGTCTGTAGTGTTGACAGTAAGGTAGTGTCTGTGATGAGTTTTTGCTGGGCCGTGACAGTGACCCAGGCCTGGTGTAAACAAACTCCTCACCTTGGAACATCTTGAGACACTGACACTCACCCATCATACAACACTAGTGATCTGAGATGCTCGTGTCTGTAATGTTGACAGTAAGGAAGTGTCTGTGATGAGTTGTTGCTGGGCCGTGACAGTGACCCAGGCCTGGTGTAAACAAACTCCTCACCTTGGAACATCTTGAGACACTGACACACACCCATTATACAACACTAGTGATCTGAGATGATTGTGTATGTAATGTTGACAGTAAGGAAGTGTCTGTGATGAGTTGTTGCTGGGCCGTGACAGTGACCCAGGCCTGTTGTAAACAAACTCCTCACCTTGGAACATCTTGAGACACTGTCACTCACCCATTATACAACACTAGTGATCTGAGATGATTGTGTCTGTAATGTTGACAGTACCGCAGTGTCTGTGATGAGTTGTTGCTGGGCCGTGACAGTGACCCAGGCCTGGTGTAAACAAACTCCTCACCTTGGAACATCTTGAGACACTGTCACTCACCCATTATACAACACTAGTGATCTGAGATGATTGTGTCTGTAATGTTGATAGTACGGTTGTGTCTGTGATGAGTTGTTGCTGGGCCGTGACAGTGACCCAGGCCTGGTGTAAACAAACTCCTCACCTTGGAACATCTTGAGACACTGACACTCACCCATTATACAACACTAGTTTTTGAGATTATTGTGTCTGTAATGTTGACAGTACGGCAGTGTCTGTGATGAGTTGTTGCTGGGCCGTGACAGTGACCCAGGCCTGTTGTAAACAAACTCCTCACCTTGGAACATCTTGATACACTGACACTCACCCATCATACAACACTAGTGATCTGAGATGATTGTGTCTGTAATGTTGACAGTACCGCAGTGTCTGTGATGAGTTGTTGCTGGGCCGTGACAGTGACCCAGGCCTGGTGTAAACAAACTCCTCACCTTGGAACATCTTGATACACTGACACTCACCCATCATACAACACTAGTGATCTGAGATGATTGTGTCTGTAATGTTGACAGTACCGCAGTGTCTGTGATGAGTTGTTGCTGGGCCGTGACAGTGACCCAGGCCTGGTGTAAACAAACTCCTCACCTTGGAACATCTTGAGACACTGACACTCACCCATCATACAACACTAGTGATCTGAGATGATTGTGTCTGTAATGTTGACAGTACCGCAGTGTCTGTGATGAGTTGTTGCTGGGCCGTGACAGTGACCCAGGCCTGGTGTAAACAAACTCCTCACCTTGGAACATCTTGATACACTGACACTCACCCATCATACAACACTAGTGATCTGAGATGATTGTGTCTGTAATGTTGACAGTACCGCAGTGTCTGTGATGAGTTGTTGCTGGGCCGTGACAGTGACCCAGGCCTGGTGTAAACAAACTCCTCACCTTGGAACATCTTGAGACACTGACACTCACCCATTATACAACACTAGTGATCTGAGATGATTGTGTCTGTAATGTTGACAGTAAGGAAGTGTCTGTGATGAGTTGTTGCTGGGCCGTGACAGTGACCCAGGCCTGGTGTAAACAAACTCCTCACCTTGGAACATCTTGATACACTGACACTCACCCATCATACAACACTAGTGATCTGAGATGATTGTGTCTGTAATGTTGACAGTACCGCAGTGTCTGTGATGAGTTGTTGCTGGGCCGTGACAGTGACCCAGGCCTGGTGTAAACAAACTCCTCACCTTGGAACATCTTGAGACACTGACACTCACCCATCATACAACACTAGTGATCTGAGATGATCGTGTCTGTAATGTTGACAGTAAGGAAGTGTCTGTGATGAGTTGTTGCTGGGCCGTGACAGTGACCCAGGCCTGGTGTAAACAAACTCCTCACCTTGGAACATCTTGAGCCGTAACCGCAAGACTCATCCGACCGCATTCCTCCACTCCTCGCCCATTCATCCTGCGGTCCTTCTATCCTTGACTCTTCTCTCTTCCCATCAATGAGCAAATAATTGCGTTTCTAGTTTGATGTTTGTTTTCACTCTAGTTTGTTATTTTGTTTATGAAAATATGTGGGAAATTATTTATATTTATGTAATAAGAAGAAGATTAAACAATACCTTATTTTATATTAGAGAGTTTTTGCATACACGGTAAATGAATACGGTAAACGCTAAACGCTATTTAAATAATGTTGGATTTAGGTACTTTTGCTGCTTGAAGATACAAAACCTCGTTGAAAAGTGATCATTAGTAACCATTAGACACCATTCATACAGTTCAACTATCCTGTGTAACGTAATATGTGTAAATTTGCCAACTTAAAAATAGCGTTTAGCGTTTACCGTCAGATTTACCGTATGTTGCAAAAACTCTCTAATAATTATTAAAGCTATTCTGCATGCAACTTTTATGCTTCCTTTTATAAAGGAAAGGAAGCCTCAAAAAAGGAAGGAGAAAAATGAAGCTATCTTGCGTGTCTGCTGTTGAAGCTAAATATAAAAGTGCTTACATTGAGGTCAAATATCATTTTGGGGGGCAACTGTGAATACCAATGTTTTATCGGACTTATCTTATATTGGGACAATACTAGTAAACTGAATTTGAGGGGGGTTTAGAGTAGACAATGCAACTTTATCCCGATTCTTTAGTATTTTTAACTTTTTTATGACATTCCCTGACTTACCCTAATTATAAACGCATTAAATCTTGTAATTAGTAACCAAAAATATTACATTTTAGACAAAGTCTCTAGTATTTTACTGTCTTTCATATCATTATTTGTTCATTTCACTTTAAATTTAACTTGTAAAAACACGTGTCAGTAAAAACGTATGACGAAAGTAATTTTTCCTTTCCTCTATGAGACTGTTGACATCCTATAAAAAGCTGCAAGGCCTCGACCCAGTTCCGTTAAGCAAGCACCCACTTCATTCTGCAACATTTGAACCATCGAATCAATTCATTAATTTCATTGCAGCCGACTACGATGATATGCAACTCTGAAGTCAATCTTGATAACAAAACCTATAATTACTGGTTATGCCTATAGTAAGCCAATCATCGTGGTATTGTCGTTGCACGTGTGCTGCAACTTTTACAAAGCTGCAATCAGAGTTTGGAGATTGAGCGATAACGCAACCTGTCACTGCACTAACGTAGTTCAACAATTATTTGATCGACATTTTGAGTGTCGTGGCCGTTTAGAGAGTTTAGAACGCTGGCTGATAGATCCATATATCTTGAAAGGTGAAGGCCGCTGATAAAAGATTAGTGTCAAACGTCTATCGTTGCCTAAAATTGTTGACTGAAATCGTAAATTAGTCTTGAAAGCTAAATGTTTCCCTGTGCCGGTGGGCTCAGAGAATGGAATCGTTTACAGGTAGGCTAATCGTTGTCCAGTTTAAGACTTATTGTCCGGTTGACTTTTCAGCGGCGTGATTCGATAATGAAACCCGTTCTTTCTTGTAATGAAACTAATCTTCAATGGCTCGTTCGTCCTCGGATCATTGAAGCTGATTGAATTGTGATTTCCTTATTGAAGATTGGCTGCTTGTATCGGCACTGCAATTTGCGATGGAGTGTGTGATTGCGATTTAATTTTGTTACAAGTTACATTATCAGAAACGGGGACTTTTGCTTGCGAAATAACAAGCCACCGTATGGGCGATGACGTAGAATTAGCCCGGGGACACACGGCACGGCGAAACCGCCTTGACGGCAAAACTGCCGTACGGCGATATCGCCGTGAATGTAGAGATACGTTGGAGTCAATGGGGCAGCACACACGGCGCCGGACGGCGAAACCGCCGTCCACGGCGAGAAAAACGGACGGCGAAACCGCCGTGTATTCTCTACTCTGCCGTACGGCAGTTTCGCCGTGACTTTCGTAGTAGGGCATTGCACTTATGGAGCAGGGCACACGGCACGGCGAAACTGCCGTACGGTCGCGCTATCAGCCCTACTATAGTGTTAAATAATTATTGTTAATAATTTAAAAACTTATTTAATAGCTATTAAATTATGATTATAGTTCATATCCATGTTAAGAAAATAATTTTCTAGTTTTTTTTACCGGCCTTTAGGTGTTTTAAACTACAATATTCTGAAAATGTATTCGTAATTACGACTCTAGACTCTGGTGAAGATACATTAATGCCATTTTTGTAATACAGACTCCCAACAAGACGCCTCTGTTGAGTTATCTGAAGAAGATAACTCATTTAGGCTATTGTATTGTATGGTGTGATACATTATGTTTTATACATTTGTATTATGATTAACTTATTTAATATTAGGTTATAATTATGTTTTCAACAAGACGACTCCGAGTTAACTGAAGAGGATAATTCATTTATTGTATTGTAAGGTGTGAGACATTATGTTTTTTCTTATATTTGTATTATGATTAACTTATTTAATGTTAAGTTATAATTATGTTTTTTACCAACCAAACTAATTTCTAAAGGAATTTCTTTAATCTTACTAACTGCATTTTGTACTTTGATTTAACAATAAATTTAATTTTAAAAAAATTGTAGTCTCATTGACACTTAATTTTATAATAATTATTAATGATATTGATATGTATGTAACTAAAAACGTTAAAACTACTGGTTTGGTGAAATCAGGTGTGGGGATGCATACACTTCCATTAGTGTTTCATATTATGTTGTTTCTAATAATCACTGTCTATTTGTATTCAAATATTTGCATTGTTTGTGGATAAATATTTTAAGTTCCAGGACAATACCATTAATTTTGAGTTGTAAAGATTACTTCTTTAATAAAAATACTATCAGTTTGGGTGTTGAAATCGAAGCACAAAATTCATTTATAAACCAAGTTTACTGAAATGATGGGACAGAATAATTATTTTTAATTTTTATGTTTCGATTCCACGACTGACACTGAAACCGAATCCTAGCGTCAGCCGTCAGAAGCTCTGTCACGGCGGTTCTGCCGTGCCGTGTGTTCTGCACCCAATTTAAGCCACGGCGAAACCGCCGCACGGCGATCTCGCCGTGCGGCGGTTTCGCCGTGCCGTGTGTCCCTAGCCTTAAGGAGAACCTACTTGTGACAGGATTTTGATAAATTGTATCGACATAGATTCAAACAAGGGATAACAAATATAACCAGTATGAATTATAAGTATTGCAACACCTGTAATTCCTAATATGTGACCATTTTCTGCCATTTTTCTGCCATTTTAATTTATCTCGATTAGTGAAAGGGAAAGAGTAATATAAGAATGTGGAAATTAGTTGTTCTGAAGAAAATTCCTGGGCTATTTATTTTTACTACGATTGTTGACTGGAATCATAAATGTATATTGGCAGCATTAAAATATTTATCTGCTGCCTTCCAGAGATCCTTCAAAAGTTTATGAATTAGAGAACGCAAACTTTTGAGACGAACGGACAGTGGCAAAATCACCAAACTATCTAGACTACTTATCTACCCTACATTCTAAAATACGTCACTATATAAAGATGATAATTTTTTAGATGGGTTGGGATAGTTATTACATGAAGTTTTAATAATTTTACTCTATGTTAGTTGCATTTTATTTTTTACATTTTCTGAGATGATCAATCTATTCCGATTTTGTCTCTAAAATTTATTTTATAATGACGAGTATATTTCGATCTTTTGGGAGTTTGATGGCAATACGCTAATGAAATCGTGGACCGCCGACCCTCCCGACATAACGATCAACGTGTGTGTGCCTTGTTCCCTCGGTTGGGCCACCGGGTGGTTGCTTTGACCGTGAGCCTGGGAACGCTCCCGACACCTTGCCTCACCGCCGCCAACCGCCGCAACACCGGCGGATCATTTGTTAACGCAAAAAATAATTGGTAGACATGTCTTATACTGACAAAGGTGGCGGTGGCGTCGGGAATGCCGCGTTGCGTGAGTGCGTGGGACCATTCGGCGTTTCGGGGAATCTGAGCCGGTTACGGTGGGTAATGATTGTGATATTGGTGCGTAAAAGAGTACACGCAACGTGGACTCTGGTGCGATGGGTGGTCCCATGTGTGAGGTGTGTAACAAGCGATATTACCCATCACTATGGGTCAGTATGCACTTTTGGAGATGGAAATTGAGTGCTGCTTTTCCTGGGGGTATGGTGTCACTGTTACCTAACCAAGTGTGCCACTGTAAGTTTGCATTCAATGGAATTAACATTGTCTCTGTAAAACGTCGTAGTACTGACCGTGATCTGGGTATCAAGGAGTCAGTGTTCTTAAACTTCGATTCCGTAAAGAAAAAGTAAAGAAAGTAAGTAAAGAAAAATTTATATTATAATACCTCATCACTAGCATAAGATACAGAATAAAGTATTTTCACAAGTAAAATCGTTGATTTTTTCAATATTGTTTTATATAAAAATTGTCTTTATGATGAACATGAATGCATCATACTTGTTTCTCTCCCGCCTTTTAAAGCTAACAAAAGCCCGCGTGTTCTGCAACTCCCGTCCTTCACCTCTTCAGGATACAGATCACTCCGGGTCCAACAAAGAACCATTTCCCCGCACATTCGTCAGCGTCGGCCACAATGACGGTTCCTCGCCACCAATGACTCACTGCAAATGTCATCCGGGGTAACGGCAGTACAAAGGTCGTGCGAGTCTCGTGCGGCCGTTGTACGCTGTACGGCACGTGTACGGCGGTGAGTGTACTGCCCGCGGCGGCTGACACGGAGATTGCTGGTTGACTCCCTGTAGCCCGGGACCGGTCAAGGCCTCGCTCTCACCTTCTCCGCTATTAACCTGTCACTGCGGACGGGTGTGGATCACTGGGAAATAAATGACAAAAACCTTTTACAGCGTTGCCCAACGGCTGATTGGTGTTGGGAAACTGATAACAAGTGGATAACACCTCCAGTCTTCATAACTGAAGGGTTTGCAACGAATCTTACTGATGGATTTGTCTGTGGAATTAGTTTTTGTGACAAAAAGTGTCCTCCTTTCTTTATTATCTAGTACAAACGTCCCAGAAAATGACAAATTTGAGCTCAAATCTGGTCAGGGCACTAAGAAAACGCTTTGGTGCTGTCAGCTCCGAGGCTTGTGTATAGTAAGTGTTTATTTTTTAAATTAATATATTCAATTAATAATTAAAATAGTACACACACAATTTTTGGACGTTATTTTTTATATAACCCATATTTTTGCATACCTATAATTATACTGTAATGTATGGTTTTATACCACAAAATGCAAAATGAATAATTTACATAGTATAAATTTAAATGAATAAATGGATAGTAGATCTAAAAAGTGAACAAAACTTTGTAAAATTACAAAATGCATACACAGTAATGCAAATTTTCATATATGCCTAATGCTAATGAATTTTACCGATTGAAGGAAGTGTAAAAATATACAACCAATGAAAAAAGTATAAACTGTTCCATAATTTGAATGCATATTTGTGAACATTCATTAGATCAATTTAAAAACACCAACTCACACTATGGTACGTATTTTAAGATGAATATGACGGCGACTGTGATGGATCAGATGATGTAGCTTTAATACTGACATATACTAGCTGATAAACTTGCCATATTCCGATATTCCTTAATTAATAGCACAATGAACAAAGGCAGCTGGGTTCACTTTCGATTTTAACTTTTTCTCAGGACCTAACAGAGAATCTTCAGATTCAAAGGTGATTTCTATAGGTAACCACTCTCAGTCAGCCAGCCAATGAAATACTGAACCTCGTCAAACTTCGTAGGTTACTCAAAACCAATAAACTTTACTCAGAAGATAATTGTTTTCATTAAATGCTAAAGTCTTCACTGTATTTTTCCTCTCGTATTTCAATGGACTTACAAATCTACAACATTAAAAATCTATTAAATGGTGTTTATTATTTTCCTTAATCACATAAAATGCAAATCAGTTTGTTTCCTTTTAACCTTCATTCTAACCAAACCGATTCATCAGCCTTTTAAGAATGCCTGTCTGATCATGTAAGTATATTGAAATCAATTTCATGACTTTAAATTGCAGTTTGGCATTCAATTGCCCTCCCAATTGATTCCGTCCTTACATTTATCGCCGGATTATCCGGTAATATTCCTTGAAGAGGCAAATATCTTTGCATTACTAATAATTGGAAGGAAATGACCGACGGCGGCGTATCCAATTACGGTGAGGGAGGATGACGGGTATGGTTGGAGGGGGAGGGGGTGTCGAGGATACGAAGGCCGAGGACCAAGGTAACAGCTGCAGTGGGTGAAGGGAAGTGGAGGCAGAGATCACGACAGTGCCGAGAGTTGGGAAACAGAGGCTTCGAGCTTCCAGCAGCTCCGCCCCACACGACGACGCGGCGGGAAAATGGAGGGGCTTGGGGCGATAGGGAAATCTACTACGTATGTTGAAATTCATTCCCAGTCGATACCTTCTTAACTATTCCGTTTCATGTGTGACAGCACATTCCAGGAAATGAATTTCATTCATCATCCTTCCTCTATAATTACTTTGTTAGATGAAAAAATTACTTTATCAACTAACGTGACGACGCAGAGGTTGTCAAAAACCCTTCCCATAACAGTTGTCTTAGCAAGTACCCACAGGACCGAATATTTATTTGCTCGTTCAAGCTATGAAATGATAAAGAATTACATTACCACTTTTCTATTGTGTATTCTTGAAATGACAACCCCATAAATGCTGTTTCTTACGAGCTCTTTTGCTTCGTTTACTCGCCTTTCACGCTCTTCAGCATAAAGGAACTGCACTCTGACATGAATTTGTTAAACCAAAATAGTGTCGGATTATAGATACAACTGTTAGATCTGGTACGTCATGCAAACCACTAGTGCATGATACCTTAACTATGGTTAAATCGTTAACTTTTTGTAACATAGAAAAAAAGACAAAAATCGCCTATTGTTATCATTGAGTGTAAAGCATTTGCAAAGATTAAATTTGCATGATAAGTTGAAAAAAGTTAATTAGTTTTTTTTAAGTAGGTTAAATCAATCAAATACTTTTTAACACAAAAATTATTGTTTTTATTATTTTCGTAAATTCACAAAAAAATACAGAAATCGCACACTAAAGTAAATTTTTCTTTTGTGTTGTTCGTTAAACAAATTTATGTAATAGTGTAAACCGTAACTTATTGCAAATTAATATTTTAATAGTGTTATGCCAAAAGAAATTAGTTCAGTTGTTATACTACTTTTTTACAATAGGGCTCCACATCTCATTTGCTTCCACATTACTAATTAATAAATTCAGATAAAAATATGATATGTCATTGGTCCAATAAAACATTTGCATGAGTACATTTTTTAGTTTAATATTTATTTTATTTTAAATTAACTGCCACACAAAGTTCAGGCAGCTACTGTTCGACAGTAGTCCACCAATTAAGACAAGGCTCCCCGGGAGATGCGTGGGAAACGGTTGACCGCTGGGGGAATTTCACTTTGTAATGACATTATCACCGGCGATCAGCTGATTAGAGCATCCTCAGCACAGCTGTTCTGTGTCAGGGCTGCCAATATGCGCCCGCTAATCATCCCGCACTCTCCCTCAAGGTTATAATCCCCGGTTATTAATTAATAGCCGATCAAGTGGCTGCCGGTCTGCGAGTAATCACCTTGCACGGTCCATTGACAGCGATTTGTGCTTGGCGCGATTATACTATCAATGTGATTAGTCTTTCTGAAAAGGAAATCGAAGTCCATAACATTTAATTATCATAAAAAATATATGACTTTTGACAAAAATATATCAGAAAAAAAATAAAAATATGGATACCAGTGCTTTGAAAAAAAAGAAATACTAAGTATTCTAAGAACACGCAGTACTGTATTACACTTACTACATTGTAAATAAAGTAGCTGATATTTAGTAATTTAATAAACTTGCTTGAATACCTGTATGATCATTTTCATTATTTTTAAAATCTTGGTTAAAAATACCATTGAGTGTATCTCAAGTAACCATCCATCCGCAGGTTTTTATTGTGATTATAAGATCTATTTTATTTACTTCAGTATAAATCATACAATCATACAAACTAACACTATTGATGTAAGCCAGTTTGTTGCTAGCAATTTTTTATATTTAGCAGTGCAATAGCTTGTTAATCACAAATGCGACCGTTTATAAATGTACGTTGTTTATAATTATATGGAAATAACTAATTTAATGTATATTTTTCAGGTAAGTAGAGGATCAAGATTCTGCCATTGTAGTAGCATTTGTTGTGTAAGTACACCCGCAATCCTTCAAATACTATTTGTGATGTGATGTGTATTAATTAAATTGAAATATCCTACTAAAATAAGGTACAAACATCATACCCATCACCCACGCTTTTCAGCGTTAACTTTTTTGCGTAATTTCTGCGGACGCAATCTTGTCTGTTTGCTTTGAAAAGGTATTTTACTGTTACACTCAATCATTTTTTCTGGTTTAACAACATCGATCAGTTTTGAAAAGATCATTGTTGTATATACGTTTAAGACTAGTGTGAAATGGTTATTTCAAGCACCCCAATGAAGCCTTGAAATGCTAAATTTTTTGTTGTTACCAATATCTCTGATTTTTGAAAACTTGCCTCTGGCACGTACTTATTGGCGTACTCCTAGAATTTTTAACGGTCGTATTCCTAAACCGTTGTGCAGTCATTTTTTCAGTACCCGGTGTTGTGCGATGTATGGTAGTCCACCGTTGTTCCACCACATGGCAGTGGTAGTGATGGCAGTGGGACTGGGAGCTACCGCGACCCTCACCCCTGACCCTTGTTGACCATTACCAGAGCCGCACGATGGAACCGATTGTACTCGCCGATCGCATGTCGAATTAAATCTTCTGATTACAGTCAAGGCTCTCACGGCTCCAATACGAGGGGTTTTGTTATTGTTATTGTATATTATGAGTTGTTTTTCTAACCTCCTTTGGTGATAAAAAATATTCATATATATTAATTATACAAACCTTCGAACAAATTACACATTATTACTGTTTGGCAATCATAAAAAATATAGGTCTGTCCCTAAAATACTTTAGTAAACAATCCCTAGCCGTATTTATTTATAAAGTCAGGTACAAGTTTAAGCAGCTCATCACAAAAGCAATTGTTCATAAGCCTTACCTCTAAAAAGTTTTCTGTCAAAAATACATGTTAGTATTCTTTCAAGCTCCACAAATTTTCAATTATAGATGTCTTAAATTAACTTTTCATATTTTAAAATTGGTAGGCACTTTCTCTAGAGGAACTTAGTTGGACTTAATAAAAAATCTAAATAATATATTTTTGGTGAAGCACTAGGTCGAACTAATGTTAGTGTCCCTAAATGTAATTTATGTAAGGTATCCTATTGTAAAGTAAGTAATCAAAAGCTTACACATTTAAGGAAGACTTTATATTTCTATAGCATATTGAATTATTTTACTTAGTCTAAAGATCATTAATTTAAAAACTGAGGTCACGTAGTCGCTTAAAATATATTTTAATCTCAACAGTAAATGAAAACTGCTCGTTAACAAACGAAATGGTTTCTGAAAACCGTCTAAAACATCATTTTAAATAATTATAAATTTAAAAGTAGCCATTTACGAGGACAATGAAGTGGTCTGTGGTCTGCAGCAGCAGCGGTGGAGGCACGGCTGCGGAGAGAGGCAGAGGTCATACTCCGGGTCTGTGCGCCTCACGCCTCATACATAATCATACGGCATCTGCAACTGTGTAACTAACCGAGTAGCTCCCGGCGGCCGTCTGCTGCATGGCCACTCGACTTGCATACCATTAGCTCTGACAACATCGTGAGTCACAGCGATCGTCTGTTGCAGTTCTACTCGTGTTTGTTTCTATAATTTGTTTTATAAACGGAGTCTTCAATTATTCCACAAACTCGTTCCCCAATTCATGGTTGCTATTATTTACCATACTAGCGTTAATTGAAATTTTAACAAAATAAAAAATAGCCATGAGTTTTCTCACTTTTCGAATCTGGACCCTCTTATATATTTGCTGTTGAGCTTTAACGATCATGGTAAGGACGAACATTTCAGAAGTTTTATAGGCTATTTAGCAAATTCAATTATTTTCACATTTTTACATTTTAATATTTTAAAAGTTTAAACTACTTATTTTGGTAATTTTACAATTGGTGTACTCTTAACTTTCGCCATAAATTTAATCTTTTTCAAAACAATATACATCCTACCCTCTACATCGTGTCACGATACACAACATGCGTCAGAATATGTGAAAAACACCTTGTGGAGGAAACATTGATGAATCTTTTATAGAATCTTCTCATCAGCGGATAGTTTTTCAACACTCTCTGGTCGTCAAAACGTCCTTGACACCACATTAATCATTACAACAACACAACATACAATCACGACTCCCCTGTCCCGCACTACTTTATAGCCTGTATCAACACATTATCTCTAGAGTAATGCTCGTAACAATTGTAAGTCGGCCGTTTTTCTGCCGTCGGCATTACGAGTGGCATTGTTCCAGCGCCGCACTTCCTGGAGGGAGATGGTCAGCGGCGATGTGCGGTTGTGCGGTTGTGTAACCGCGGCTCCGGACCGCACCGCAGTCACGACCGCCCCGCGGCCGCCGCCATGGTGACCGTATCGCGACCGTTACCGTCCAGCAGGGGTCACTAAACATCGGCCTCACCCGGCCGCTGACACCGGTCACGGTTGTTTACGTAAATATGATAATATGTATTCTATGAAAGAGACGTACTTTAAAGGATGGTTTGGGAGTCCAAATCCTGTAATTTAACATCATTGGAAAAAGCAAATACTGTAATAAATTACGTCCAATTTTAAATAATCATAAACTATTGTTAGAGCTTTTTCAGTCTCAAGCCTAATCTTCAGAATTGTAAGCAAGCACTAATTATACATTTTTACGTTTACCGACAAATGTATTCTACAGGATAATAAGAATCGATAAATCCCGATAGTTACGTTGACGTTTTGGTCGGGTTTGTAGCAAATTGCTAAAAAAACAACGCCCTTCAAAATGATATGTCATATCAATGAAGTTCTATCTAAGATTTCCTTTTGGGAATTCCCTAAGTAATACAGAAAATAGCATGAGTCTATGTTATGCCTTACGTTAGTTTGATTGATTTGCATTCTGAGCAATTAGCGCCAAATCCAACCTCAAAAGGTCAAGTATATCGGGAGTTACATTTTTTACTTTCCTCAATATTATTATAATGTTAAGTTTGATCGTCTGACATGTTTTAATCGGTCATCCTTTAACACCGGTGCTTGCATCATTGTTCTGTACTAATAACAAAATTTCTGATCGAGACCTTTAATTTTATGGATTTATAGACCTATGCTTACGTTTGAAATCAAATGCACCCAATGATTTTCTTTTCCTACTTACGGGGCTTCCTGGAGAGTAGAAACCGTATAAATGTTTGAAGAAGTATGTTTAAATGGCACATGTAAATGTACAAAGGTTCATCACTGAGACTAAATCGGGTCAACAATTACTAAGCCGTCCCGTGACTTATAACAACACTATACTTGTTCTTGATTTATAAGGTTAGCTTGGAAAATTTTAGGAACCTGTTGTTTTTACTTGAACCGAATTAAATTAATCACAGTAGCCAATTTTATAACTTACTAAATTAATTTTTTATATTTTTACACACCTTTTACAATTCCATAAACCCCTTCTTTTGTGAAATAATCAACAAACTCATGAAGAAATCCCTTAAAAACTGGTTTATTCATCCCATGGTCATGTCATAACCACGTAGTCTTCTCTATCTTTAAAAACCTTTTACGGCCGTCGTAACGATTAAAATTACACACACTTAAATTAGATTAGTATGCCTTTGGCGGTGTTCACACTCAATTATGGGCCTACATTGAGCTAATAAGCGTGGAGGCCGGGCCAGTTTTTGTCCATACATTAGCGGGCCCGGTACGGCGGCGCGGCAGTGTCAGCCTAAAGTGGCTGTCCCATTGGCCTCGATGACTGGTCCATATTATAAGCTCAATTAAATACATAATTCAACCAACGAGTTGGTATATTTCTCAATAGGCATCTATGAAATTGAATGCCCTAAATGGTTGTTAAGGACTATTTAGTGAAATGGTCATTAAACGTCAGTTACTTTTTACTTTATGGACTTTATTATAGTGAGATTTCATCAGCCAAGGTGACATATGTAATTAAACTAAATGTGGCAATTTAAATGTTCAACTCTATTAGAGTGAAAAAAGCGTGGAAAGTAAAATTTCGCACTTCTGCTTGTAGTGTGTATAAAAGTAAGTTCTTATTTTTCGTATGTACATCCTTATGATCCCTAAAAATCGACCTTATTTTCTTTTAGTCTACAAGAATATGAACAAACAAAAAAAAAAAATAATTCATTGGTTTTAAAAACGGCCATTAAAAAAACTGTAAAATAACCGTAAACCTTATCCTTATTAAGGATATATTTAAATTAATGGACACATTCCTTACTAATTGTCTATTATGACATAGTGCATTCCTAAATAATTGTACATTAAAACTCTAAGTTACTATTTAAATTTGTAACTACTGCAATATCATAACATTGTGACTTAGATATATACATTTTTATGTTTGCATAGTACACGTTTTTTCATTGTTTTTTTTTCTTCATTATATGTATTACACAACTAAACCCCCCTTTATGTTGCACAGAAAAAACATTTGACACAAATTCCACCTAACATAGGGTGACCAAATCATTCTCGGAGGAAACCGGGACATCTTCGAAAATGTACCCTTCCCTCCCCCCCCCCACACCACGCCGTAAACCAACCAACTGGTCCATTGTTCCCTGTATAAGAATTAGGCAAAATAAGAACTGATTGATTCATAGTATATGCTATGTTATTAATTAATTACAGTTTAATTGCTGTTGTGTCGTTGTGTGAAATCAGATTCACACAAAAACAGTTTCATGAATTTCCTAAACCTAAATACTTAGCACTTTACGTTCATGTAGTATTGTTAAAAATTCAACTTGTCATCGAATGATAGTAATAAATGTTACAATTACTTAATTGATAACATTACGACTACATAATGTTGACTGTTATAATGTAGGTATTTTTGGTAAAAAAAACCTAAATAATAGAGGTCAATGATTAAATTATGGATATTGTCACATTGGTGACAATTATAAATTTTGTACGGTATTATTTTTATTATTTTTTATTTTTTAAATTGATGAGCAAGGTTTTCGTTTGGGGGAAATATGCAAATTAAAACAGGAACAAGCGTCGAATAGTGGCCTTGGAAGAGAGGGGAGGTAGATAACAATAGGTCGGTGGAGGAGTCGGCGGTGCGCGGACGTCGAGCCGAGGACAACGTTCTGTTAGATACCGAGGTTACAAATAGGAGTGCCGCGGTCAGGATCGGCCTCATTTGTGATTTGTTCGGGAAACGGGAGCAGTTCTTCCTTGCTACACTTGTGCCCTCAATGTGGAGGGCTTGGGTGTGAGACGACCCATAATTTTGGCGAGCAACAACTGTGACCAACGGCGAACACACCAAGGACCGAGGGTCATCCGAGGCGGGCAGCAGCCCATCCTCAAAGGCTATCGAGGAGCAGATGTCGGAGTCCGACACCTCCGTTTCTGGACATCCGAGGTCTGGGGGAACAAGGGTACGACCGCCAACACCACCCAGCAGCTGCCAGGGGGTCGACAGGCCATCGGGTACCAGCAGTGATGAGTACAAAATTGTTCCTTTCTGCATGAGTTCGAAGTGATAGTCATGCCAATAGTGGCGAATTACCTCGAGGACTGTTTAAAATCGCCTCTGGACTTTGAGGGTTGCATCAATTGTTAAATGGGAGGGGATTGGAAATTAGAGGGTTATCGAAAGGATTTCTGATTAATAAAATTAGTCTTGGGTATTAAGGGTATGTAGTAATATTATTAGGTACTGAGCTCTTTAGTTTATTATATTTTAAGCTTAAGAATTTTGGATCTGGTTTGTAAATTTGTTTGGTCGTTTTATTTCAATTATTGTAATAAATCCTTTCTGGAAGAATGTTAAAACTGTTTTGGAGCTATATTATTTTCTACCCTCTCTAGGCTCTCAACTTGGTTAGTAATTCTAACGTGGGTCGTCGCGTCTGATGGTGGATCCTGAATCCAGACCGCTGTCAGATGTTTGTTTAGACCAACGTGACAATATTAATGATCGGCTTTGCAGAAGAATATTTGTCACTGCTTCCGGCGTTCTTGATCATGTCTTTGTTATTTGAATCTTAAGTTAGTTATTAAATTGCACACAGTTACATTTTTGTAATTAATTATAGAATCTTAAAGATTGCTTCCAGCGAGTCCACTTCCATTCTATTTCATCCGTCAAAATTTGAACTTGCCTTTATTTATGTCTCAATATTTTTTTTAATTCCTTTAACAGAATTCCTGGACTTTTAGGCGTCCCGATACATTTTTTCGGGACATCTCAGGACATTATCAAAAACCGGGACAATCCCGGTTTTCCGGGACGTTTGGTCACCCTAACCTAACATATAAACCAGTAGGTTCCTACCAAAAGCTTACTACTTTCGATGTGTTTAACCATCTTACCTACATAAAAAAATTGTGTTCATTGATTTGCAGAATTTTTACTTAGAATAAACTCGATCTGTGCTATTAATAGATTATTTTAGACTTAGCACTGGGCACTTTCAATATCCTCTGTTGAAAAATGTTTTAGAGCAATACAGTGTTGAAATAATTCAGTTGTCATGTGCTTTCTCTGATAAATCGATTGTTTGCTGTCAATGTTCAGAATATATTTTAATAAAATAAAAAAGTGCCTATATATACTTTTTATGACTTAACGTGTACCTGTACTCCGAACACAAAACAAACATACATATTATCGCGTAATTAAACCCTTTATTATCATATTTTACAAAGTTCAATTTATCTTCCACCTTATTTTTCGACCTATAATTTTAGGATCATCCTAAGCCCAATTAGTATATAATGGCATATTTTTATCAAGACAATGTGGACATTTACTGTCCCAAGCTGTTGTGTCCGCAATCACATCAGTCACAATCATCGATCTCTTTCCCCCTAAATCGGACACGTGATAAAATATCCTGATCGCCAATTTCACAACCATATCAGATATTATCGATATATTTACAGTGGGCCCCGGCGATTAGTCTAGTGGGCAGGGGCAGGTTTCTCAAGCAGCTGTGAGTGACTGTTTTGGCCGGTATGTGCTGCGGCACCTGTCCCCCCACCCCTTCGACACAAAGTCAAAATCTGGAGCAGGGCCGGTCACTTTCCTTTTCGGTCACCTAGCTCTGTTAGTTCTCCGTTGTCTCCGCTACGCAGCGCCACTTCACAGTATTTGTTAGAATTTTTGTGCTTGAGTTTAATGGGGTTTTTTAAAAACTACCTTTTTCTGTATTGTGTGTGAGCTACATGGACACCTCTTTCCAAGGAAATGTTTTTTAACTTTCCTGAACTCACCTGCGTTTGTAGTTTATACCATTTCCCATTACACTATAACATATTTATCATTTAAACATATCATTTTCCTTTTATCGAAAGAAAGAATATGTTTGCAAACCTAAGAATATGTTTGCTAACCTAAGAATATGTTTGCTATATGGTGACAAACGCTCACCCCCAAGGGATTTATGGGGAAAATAAGATCTTACACAATTTTATGTTTACCTTCGCTAATAAGGCATTAACCTATATTTTTTACAACAACCCATGGCATCAAACCTAAATTCTCATTCCTATGGTGTTTTATGGAGAAAGTAAAAAAAAAAAATTGAAATTGCATTGGAAATTCGCTGTTGCGCAGGTCTGCTGCAACGGGGTATAGTTTTAAAGTAATGTATTTTACTGAAAGCCGATGAGATCCAAATAGGACATTGAAAGATGTTTGTTTACTAAATAGAACTGAGTGTTTTGCTTGAAGTATAGTGAATTGGAGCACTTAATGAATTCAGGGCATAGAGGGGAACCCCCATTGAGCCGCAGGCGAGTGTTATCTATGCAACAACAATACCATTTAAATGATTTTTTAATAACTTTATTGCTGAAATGAGTCCAACACAAATTCTTGTTTACTTTTTTTTATAAATCCATGCTAGCTACAAAAAATCAACTTATTTATTCCTAGGGAGAAAACTTTTTAAGGCATAAAGTTATTTTTGGTTCTGGCTATTTTTTATGGCCTCTTGTATGACGAAAATATGTGATTGATATTTTAACCTCTCTATATTGATGTGATTGATATTTTTAGCACTCTTAAACAATTTCGATAAGACTCTGACTGTATCTAGGCGTTTTTTCTTTTTAACGCGAATATAAATTAATGATGAGTAGATTGGGTGTGATGTCTTATTTAGCTATTAATTTAACTAGTGTACGTGTTGCTCGAAATCGAGCAATTTATTTTATTACAATACAAATGTTACTTTTAGCTCTAAATCAATGACATCCGACCAATCCAATATTGTGAATATCTTTAATCACCAGAATCTAAACGTTTCCAGCTGATTATTAGCAGATGTTTAAAATGCTATATTCAATCCCAATGTAATTGCAATGTAATGCAAATGGAAATTTTGAGATTTCAATGGTGGATAGCGCCTTTATTTTCAATCTGATTCTCATCAGTTTTTGGTGGAAACAACTACAGACCAAGCCCTATCCAACGACACCAAAAACTTGAAAATCGGTTGAAAATTGTAGGAGGAGTTCTCAAGGCAAAAAACCCCTTAGCGTATTAAATAAGTATAGATACTAACAAAGATCAGCTGATTTATTTGCCAATTTCAATAATAAACAGCCCAATAAACGAAGCATAAAGTAATGATCTCGGGTGGTCCATCTCCAACAAATCAATCTAACATCACTGACGGTTGAAATATGTTTTTCTTCAATTACTGTATTGTAAATCTCTTACGCTTATGGTAATACATACATACACATGCATACGACTTTATTTTTACCTACGTTCAGTGTCTTAAGTAAATTACCATTGATTTGTTTTGTGTGGAACACATTGAGAATGTTAGATAATTTTGTTGTGTAGTGATTATTAAATTATATATATTTGTTTACTTTTCCTCTAAAGCACAAATTTCTTGAAAGACTTGGTTTTGAAATAATAACTATGCATTCGTAATCTAACGATCTTTATCTTATAATTTGCTCTTTCCTGGTTCATAATACTAATTGTGCTCACCACATCCCTTTTAATTATTCTAATTTTATCCATTCAGATTAAGTCTGATTGATGAAAGGAACGAGCTTTATTTGTTTGCTTTGATTTTTTTAAGATATTTAAGATTTTTTAAAGTTTATTTAACTATATTTTATATTTTTTACCTGTCCCATAGCCTACTTGTAATCAGATTTACTGTCCGGCTCGGATCTTTAATGCATCTATTGAACCTGCTGATTGTATGAATATTCAATGATGTTTGTCAACCAGAATGTAACGGATTCATAATTTGGTAGAGTTAAATGCTTGAACGAAGTTATAGAGTAGAGAAAACAATGAAGCAACTAATTTAGTATTCAGAACAGAAACTCCGTGATAATTACGTGTAGGCGCAAGTTAATAAGCCCTCCTGTGCTTCATTAAGCTTTTACATAAGGTAATAGGATGGAATCCAACGGAGAAAACATAACATGAATACTCAAAATGTAATTACTAGTTGATTTGTTACTTTGGCAAGTATATCAGTATTCATAATTGTGAAGGCAATTGCAACAACTAACAAAAAAAATTTTTTCTTGATATAAAGCTCTATTTGGAGTTTTAAACTGCATTTGGTTCAGCCAAATGATCCTCTATGGATACAAATTTTTGTACACCCCCAGAATTGCTTATTTATTGAATTTTGCCCATTGTTGTGTAGTTTAGATGCCTGTCGTATGTTCTTAGCATGTATTATTTATCAGTATGTATATTTATTTATTCCTGGCATGTATAAATTACCATACTTAGTATTAATTATTTGTTAGGTCACTGCCTCAATCTATTCTGTTTAGATGGTTTATTAATTTTTGCTATTACTGTAGTACTTTTTTTGTAGGTTTACTCTTAATATTTGCTTAGCACCACACATTGTAAATTGAATTCATCTTGTACTATAATTGTTTTGTGCATCATCTGTAAATATGGCGATTGCCGTTGATAAATAAATAAATTAATTAATTTGTGTTACATATGGGCAGGTTGACTCTAACTCGTGCAACATGGAGTGCAATAATCATTATGGTAATATCTAGGAAATCATTACTAAGGTCTACATTTCAAATTTAGGCTGTTTAACTGTCCATGTGTAGCCCAAATTATGGCGGGCTGTCTCACGTCTCGTGCAACCAACTGTATTAATATTTTTTGTGTGCAAGGATATCCAGCTTACAGAAAGTACAATTATCCACTAGTCTATGCTTTCTTCAAGGCTATTGTAATTATTCCCAGAGAGGAGTTGGATAAGGAAAATGCCTATTCAGACATTGAAGCCCTCCCGTCATGGAACTTCTCGTCATGGGAAGTCTCCGGACCACTTACCTCTTGACCGGACTGTTTTTGCTAATTAGCCTACTCAACCCCGAACGCCCCGTTTAACCCCGGTCGCAGCCTCCCACACGCTGTCCCGCTTGTGCAACCGCAGCAGCGGCCAGTTTCCCATTAGAATTACAATATCGGGACCAGCCGGTTACGTCACCGGGGCCCCGGGCTATCCTTGCACCACTCCCGCTCTGCTCCTGCCTTGCTCCTGCTCCACTTCCCTCATAATTATACATCGCCGCCAATTACTCGCCCAGACTCGTTCTGCCTTTTACAATTAGCAAAAAATATATTGGGTATGGCCCGTCGGGTCGAGGGTGTGACCGACCGGGTTGTCGTGGTGTAACGCAGGGATGCATGCTGGGACCGGGGTTGTTCTGGGATAAAAGATGCATCTTCAATTTGTTTAACGCTTGCCGACTGTTTAGGGTCTTTGAATCAGTAGTCAAAATCAGTACAAGTGAAGTTAACAATCAAAAGAGCATTAATTAGAACATGTTTTGTAAAAAAAGATGTATTATAACTAAATAAAAATTTTATATGAAATACAGTAACAGACTGTTTGGGTTTGTATACGAATCAAATCCCCAAAAATAATCATATCTTGGTATAAACAAACATTACTAAACATAATAAGACTTATTACCTTTATATGGGTTTATAAGCTTACATTTGCTTTGTTTTATGACATGCTTTTAAGCTAAAAGTATTTTCAGAAAATATTAAGTATTACACTGTATTTATTTCTCGCTATCTGATATTGCCACTTAAAAATTGACCCACAATTTTTAACTGCTTAAAAAAATCATCCTTCAAAGAAATTGTTCAAAGGAACGTATTAGGGTAGGTTTCTCGAAAGCGATTGAGTTGTCAATTATATTTACAACACAATTCAGTTGTGACTTCACTCACATTTTTATGACATTCCTCCTGTCATGAACGAGTTTTATTGCTTGAGATGCGGTGTTGAGCCGCCATTAACCCTTTAAATTATGTGTGGTAACATTACAGTGACTTATTTTTATGGAAGCGGGGTGTCTGTAAAGCGCGCGAAGTCATTTCTATAAGCAACAGCTCCCCTCAGTCACAATTATTCCGCCGTTCTATTTATTTCGTAGTAAAACACGTGAGATGTGTTTTTGCTTGGCGGTACTCTCCTAGATGCTGACACCAAAACACCGAGTAATAAACTACGAAATGTCGTCGACACTTTTCCAGTTATGAAGTAAACCATTTCCCACCCGGCAGACACCAACCCACCGCAGCTGACGGCTACAAATCAATCCTGATATAAATCAGAGCCGATTGGCAGATAGGAGACCGGTGATTTTCTTTTATTACTTGTCCATTTCGGGCCGGGTAACCGCGAGTTGTATAAGTCAACAATGCGGTGCAGTATTGTAAGGTTATCTGTGGCGCCAAATGTGGCACAAGGTCCCGGGCCGACGTGTGTTGTGGCGGACAATGCCTGCCGGGGGCTGCCCACGACTGCGTCGTCGCTGGATGCATCTGTAGACACTTGTAGCTTGTTGTGCACTCATGTTGTGAGAAAGCTATCAGTACCTATAGGAAACAGTTTTATTAATGTTTTGTATAAAAGAAATAAAAAAACACTACACCTTTATTGCTATTAGCGATTCAACCAAATTATACAGGGTGTCCAGCTTCAACCTTTACAAACTTTTCCAGCTTATTGCCCACGTCAAAATAAGCAAAAAAGTTCCTGTAAACATATGTCCTAAAATGCTTCGTTAACCCGCTAGCCGCCATTTTGTTTTTTACACTAAATAATTTTTATTTCCGTAACGGATGATTGTATTAAGTTAATATTTGGCATGAACCTTCACTATAACAATACCCATTTTCAGTAAAAAAAAATATTTTTTTTCAATGTGTATTTTCAAAATGGCGGCCATTTTAAAATTTTAAACTCAAATATCTCAAAAACGATAAATTTTATAAAAATGTTATAGGAGACAAAAAAGTTGAAAAATTATATTATCTAAACAGTGACACCAAGTTTGTGAGGATCCAACGACAAATAACGGAGTTATTGTGGTTTTCCTGCAGAAAAACACTGATTTGGCCCTATGATAAATGCCAATTTAGGTTATTTTCAGAGAAAATTTTCAATAACTCCGTTATTTGTTGTCGGATCCTCACAAACTTGGTATCAATGTTTAGAGAATTTAATTTGTCAACTTTTTTGTCTCTTCTAACAGTTTTATAAAAGTTACCGTTTTTAAGATATTTGAGTTTAAAATTTTAAAATGGCCGCCATTTTTAAAATACTCATTGGAAAAAAATAATTTTTTTACTGAAAATGGGTATTGTTATAGTGAAGGTTCATGCCAAATATTAACTTAATACAATCATCCGTTACGGAAATAAAAATTATTTAGTGTAAAAAAAACAAAATGGTGGCTAGCGGGTTAACGAAGCATTTTAGGACATATGTTTACAGGAACTTTTTTGCTTATTTTGACGTGGGCAATAACCTGGACAAGTTTGTAAAGGTTGAAGCTGGACACCCTGTATATTATGCATTGTTATCACATTCACATTACATGGCTTCTATCTGTTTGACTAACAAAATATATTTGTTGACTTACTTGAATGTCTGTCTCAAGATACTAATTATCTTCTGATTCTTTCCGGCAGCTCGTCACACCATAAAGTACTTTTCAACTGTACAATAAACTTTTTTTACTATGGAGAAAATGTGTTGGTAAACCCAACTTAAGTATCCCTCAGTGTGTACAGATATACATATAATTAATTAAGTGAGGTGAAAAAAAATTATTCGTCTTATAAAATATTAATGAATGGGTTATGTTGAAATAAATTGAAAAACTATACTGGTTAGGTAATATGCAGAGGATTAATTAATCAAGTTAAACTTTGTCAAATATTTTCTAAACAAATGCCAAAATATCTTATGAGACACCAGATCTCCCACTAGACCCCTGTCAGTATGGGCTCATGGGTTATTAGACAAGAATGTTATTTAGCGTGTTTCAAAAAATAAAAGTTTGACAACTGAAATAATAATGAAATGATGAACTTAATCAAATATTAAGAAGACAACCAACAAGTGGATATGCATTCGGAGGAAAGCACAAGAAGGATGGTCGGAATGCGGAGGAGCTAGGAGTGGAGCAGGATGAGTGCCGAGGATGTGTATAGGATGGGTCGCGGAGACATGAACGGTCGGCGGCACAGGTGGACGACCACGGCGCTAACGATAACGATGTAACGATAACGACCGGTGAAAGGACGCTCGTTACTCCAATAATTGATAGGAATCAATCTGCGAGCGTCTTCGGTGTGGCCCAGGTCACAACTGGACGACGCGGACGTCCCTGCTCCTCTTCCGCCTCTGACGCTGCTCGCCTAGTCTGGCGGAGCTTGTTCGTTATCCCCACGCCGCGCCGTCGTCAATGGGGTTCCTGAAATGTAATTTGTGCCAGGTTTAGTTGTTAAAACACGAGATTGTCCTTTTTATGGGATTGTTTGAATAGGTTTTTTCTATTATTTTTAATAATTAAATGACGCTGTCTCTTACCTAGGGTTCAGTTACACTGAATAATCTAAAAACTATCAAACCTG
The DNA here is from genome assembly GCA_030545055.2 of Neoaliturus tenellus. NCBI lineage: Eukaryota > Metazoa > Arthropoda > Insecta > Hemiptera > Cicadellidae > Neoaliturus > Neoaliturus tenellus. The sequence goes on along the minus strand of CM061532.1, from coordinate 198,552,783 downwards.
TTTTATTAGTTGTAAAAATACGAGAAACTCAAGTAAATCCTTCTTATACTCTTGTTTCTTTTGTTCATAATAACCACATTTATAAATATTCATGTGTTTCTTAAAAATAGAGTGTCTATTGATTTACATTAAAGCGACTAAAATCCAGTAAGAGTGAAAGGTGAAAGTTATCATTATCCATGTTTTTTTTTTAACTTTTTAAACCTATTCAGTGCTCACTTATACAATATTTTTTTCGATTAGCCTAAGCAAAAAATGTTGAGGAGTTTTAAACTATAAAAGGTTGAATAACGTTATTTAGTTAACTTGCATCATACAACTGAAGGATTATCTGAATAATATTTGGCCGTTTTAATGTCCTATATGAAGCATCTAAACTTTTACACATTATTGTCAAAACCACATCAATTTTTTGTATGATAGGTTAGGTTATTAGGTGTGTTAAACTGAAACAATTCAACATGATTCACTGCCAACATCGCCCGGTTAGCAACAGATTACATTTTTGTTCGATTACCATAAAAACACATCGATATGATCTACTTCATTGAATCAGGCCAAGGTTCGAGCTTGTCAAACAAATCTAGAGCCCGGCGGGCACCCCACCTCTCTCTTGACTAACCGCATATTGGCAGCCGTCGATAAACGAGTTGTGGACCTCGTTATTCACAGACATTTATTCCCCAAAGATCATCTATTTTTAGACATGTTGTTTCCCAAAAATATTTCCTTTTGCATGCATGAATTATCTTTTTTTATTTAACTTTTATTTCAATATTGTTAATTGGTCGCCGAAAGTTAATAAATGGCCGTATATAGCTGTAAACGGCGTGTCTTTAATTTAAATGATTACGTATACAAAGATTTAGTTCAAGGTCTAAAACAAGCTATTCAGCTTTGGTTACGATTACATTAAATTACTTTAAATCCTGTTTGCAACCGTTTAACGACTGGTTTGTTTTTATGGGTTTGCTTTGTTGTAATACGAGTATTAGCAATCCAACCTGCACTGATAGTGATATTCCAGTCAGGTTGCTTTATTAATTACCTCTCTTACTTAGAAAGATGTAAATTCTGATCGTGAAAGTTGTAATATTTATAAAAAGTAAAGCTTGGTCGCTTGTTTAAATTCACTGTCTTTGACGTGTTTATAAAGAGAAGCCTCAAACGTTTATTAAGATTTTACATTTCAGTCTTTCATACTAATAGTTATTTTTTGGGTACTACAAATTAATTATTGCGAAATTTTCATCAATACTTGGACTTTATAGTTGGATCAGTTATTCACTCCCGTGGTCTTTGGTTGGTTGGAACTCTGAAAATTCACAGTATACTGTATTTACTTCGAAATTTAATGAGTCTTTGAATTGTATAAATTGGGTGATTAACTAAGTAACACCATATTAGAAAATGATACTCAGATCAATAGTAGTTTTTTTTTTGTTTTTTTTAGTATTATCTTCTCTTATAGAAATGGCAAAAAATTATTACATGCTTCATAATGAAATAAAACGTTAAAATAACAGTCCAACATTTTCTACCTATCTAGAAAGTTTTTTGTTTTTATTATTTTCAATCTGCAGTTTTAATCAAAGGTATGATTGGTGTTTGAGTCCCAAGACTATTTTTATATTTTAATACTATTTGAATGCATCGAATTCGTCTTCGTCTTTAAGACATCCTTGTAATTATAATGTTTTATAGTAAAATTTTTGGTTTTGGACAGTTTTGTTTTAATTTTGACATATTGCTTTTGCTTAAAAAATGTGTCTCTATTATATTTTTTAGCACTGTCGTACCTAATTTTTAATCTTTGTTCTTGAATAAAATATACTAATCTAAATCAAACTATATTTTACGATAGCACTATTATATATATTCAATTAAAGAGTACCTAAAAAGGGGTTTTGTTAAAATAAAAATAGATTTAATGATCTAAAATATTATGTTCACCTTAGGGGTTTTATTTTATCAACTTGTATTTTGAAGATAATGTACAATTATTTAGTTATGCAAAAAGAATTCGTCATATCGCACAAACTAGCCATGACTAATGTGAGAATTCTGTTAATCCCGTTTTGTAGTCTATCGTCAAATTAATATAATTTGACCTATAAATTGTAGAGTTAATTTAAGTATGTCAAGGAAAGGTTAAAATTCTTAATAAATTTACAAAGAAAATCCATTCCATAGCATTTAGTCGTAGCCCTATAATATCTACTAAACTTATCTATACCCTTAAAACTAGTGGAATATCTTTATTTATTTGAGGAAACTAAGATATTGTGTACAAACGGTGGTCATATCGCGCTACTGTACTGTAGCAGGGTGGAGGTGCCGCGGCGGCGGCCGGGGGTCGACTGCGCCTGCCTGCGCTGCGCCTGCGCGGGCAGCGGCGCGGCGCGGCGCGCATGTGCGGGGAACTAGTTCAGTGTCAGCGCAGGGCGGGGCGCGCCTTGCGCAACCTCACGGCGAAAGTTGTCGTCTGCGCTGCGCCGTCGCAGTACACTGCCCCACTTGCGCGCTAATTGTATGGCACTGACGCAATATTGGGGCGGGTTGCGCAACACCGCACTTCCTGTATGCGCGGGGGTGCATCTGTCGCAGCCCCGCACGTCTTCGGCCGCTACCTGGAACAACGGATAACTCTGTGTATACTGTTACCATCAGCAGCATTGGTGAATGTAGGTCATGGCGTATTTGACGGGGTTATTCAACTGGGCGTAACTTTGACATGTGATATTTTATAGCGCTCCGGTTTTGCCCGGTGTGTTCGCCTTACAAGGAGTTTGGCAGCGTATTAGTAAATCGGTTTTTAAGATTAATTTACATTGCAAACACAACGGTGTGATTGCAGATATTTAGAACAGTTGATTTTTCCAGTTCAGAACTCGTCGAAAGGAATGTAGTCTCAACATATAAAACTGCTACAAATTCAATAATATAATTACCGTAAAATGTCCTTCCACATATAAAATTATAGCTTTGACCTTCCCTAAAGCTTGTCGTAGTAATTATTTTATTGCATTTTGTTAAATATTGTTTTAGTGTGATGGAGACTTATATAATCTAACAAAAATAATCTGTTTATTTTTATATCTCAATATTAACATTCATATACAATCAGTATTGGCGCTCTGTTACTATGCTATAGTCTATTTACTAACAATACTTTTACTGTCACTTTAAAAAATTATCTCTTTTGTTAAAATTTTGTTTCACACAAAATTATGAAGGTCTGACAACGACCTTGACTATTATAATTACTTTTAAAATATAAGAGTAAATATTATATCACTGTCAAGGAACTATAGCAATTATTTTAAAGACTTTCTGTCAAAAAACGTTTTTTCGCCCTAAATAAAATAATGTTGATTTTAGCCAATTCAATTAGTTGATTAAGTACAATAAAGATGTTTTATTTATATACTTACATTATAAACCAACTTGTCATTTTTTACTAATAATAAACCATAAACCGATAAACAATAAACTTTTTACTATACTCTTTGTTTAATGCTCATTGTTGCTCATGGTAAGTTTATGTTATTGTTTAGTAAATTATTTCAATGTAAATGAAATTTCCATCACTGATTATTAAAAGCAAATTTACGACGTTTTGGGATCTGGAATCTGATTAAAGTGGCAGAAATACTTAGATAGAACATTTACTACGGTAACTTTGTTACGTTCTGGGTATTTCTTCCCCCTGGAGACGGATTAAGATTTAAGATCCCGAATCGTCGTGATTTTTTTTTTTACTAAACAGTGATAGAAAATATCCGCAAGCTGCTAAACAATAAACTTTTTGACCCATTATATATATACAATTTTATTTCAATCGTATTATGACGACGTTTGTAAGTGTCCACTCAAAACTTAAACAAAACTCTTTCAATACACAATTACGTGTACAACTAAGAGCGTCAGTGGTAAAAACTATTATGTCACATTTATTGTCTACAGTATGGCCTGAATAAGTGAAATGGTTGTCATAGTTAACGTGTACATTAATTTTTTTCTAATAGGTACCATTTTTTTTACTTTATTTTAAATTGACTTCATGCATTAAGCACCTACACGATCATGCTTCAACATAGTTTAGTGGTCTTATGACGTTTTTGTGTTCAATATATATTTCAACAAAATTCTTTTAATATGCAGTGACGTGTAAAACTAAAGAGCCTGAGTTATGTTATACTTATTGGCTACTTATTCACTTTGGTTATAGGCCTATAAGGCTCCAGTAAACAAAATATAATAATTTGAAAAATTCGAATTTGTTGTGGAGTGAACATAGTTTAGATCCTTTTGAGAATTTGAATAACTTTTTGTGTCTTTAAACTATGTACAATTAGTGTTTGAGTTCATGACGCTTTAAAAACTGCTCTCCATCTGAAAAGTTGAATGAATGAATGAATCATGTTTATTTCCAAAAACATGAAGTTACTGATTGTAACAGAACTTTTTACTATCGGTAGGTATTTTTAATCCATAAAATTGATGGGTGTATCACAAAATATTCCTAGGGAGTTATTAGTTTTGAAACGATTTTATGAAATTTCTATTAAGTTAGTGTGGGCATGTAGAAAAAAACACTTGAAAGCCATAGTTAAAGTCGATTTATTATTACTTTGCAGATTGTTGCTTTTTAATATAATAATAGTTGTTCTATGAACAACTACAATTTATTAACAAATCATAAAAATACTTTTTCTAAGAACAGTTGGCATGTATTACATTCAAAATTTTAAGTAGTTTTTTTTACTCGTCATTATTGCAAATTATATTTTTCACAATAAGATAAGGCAAAATTCCTCCATATTATTTATACCGCATTTAGTTAGTACCTCTTTAACAAATGACCTTTATACCTTTATTGAAATGGTGACTTAACTAAATAAGCAGTTTAAGGCAAGTATGAATAAGAGATGAGTGTAGGATGATTGTGGCGCAATCTTGTAGTCTTGTTACTGACTAAGGCCGACATTCTCGGCCACTGTAGTGTTATTAAAAGCCAATGGTATCTGGGGACCTACAGTTTAACATGTGATCCGAACCTCAATTTCGACCTCATATATATTAATTGGTCTATTTATGAGGATGGTCTTTATGGATGAACTAGTATTCACCAGTGCGGACGTTGATCCCCACTAGGGAATATCGCTTCCACAAGCCATCGCTTATGTACGTTGTCCTATGTACTTTACATAAACACAATTCACAATTCGCGACCTCCAAAGTAGCCTGGGTTACAGGAAGACGCAACTTTTCTAGTCAATAATAAAAGCTAAGGCGGTAAATATTCCTTTTAATCATAATAATTAATAAACAATTAATTCAATAATAACAGGTCGACGTTAGAAGGTAACAATACCGGGTTCGGACCGTTCCCCTTTAAAACATTATAAAATGCTTCAGGCGTAGAAAGTCACCAAACAAAAATCTTATTCGAAATTTAAACATACAGTCTAGAGTGACATACCTGACATAATTGTTACTGTTATATGCCTTACATACTTATAAGGCATATAATAATGTTATGCCTTGTGACAGGTTACTGACTCATGCTAGAGGCCTCATTCGTCGTCTTTCTTCTTTTATTTTTCTCTTTTCACTCAGTAATTTTACCTTTTCATTTCACATTTTACCCTAAAAATATATGGCTTCAATATTTCTATAGATATTTTTTATCTTTTTTTAAAACTCTTAATTACATAATTGAAGAACTCGTTCCATGCACAGGTCTCTGACCCAAGATCCTGTTGCTAATTTCCTATGTGTTGAAAACACCACGCATCTGGTTTTAAGAATTATTAAGTAAACTATTTTTAATCCGCCCTTTAGGTATATAAAATTAACACTACAGTATCGAAAAATTTACTTGTTTATAAAACTTAAATAGAATTACAAGTCTCTGCCTCTTAATTGGGGCTCCCTAATAAAACCAAAATTTTAACAAAATAACATTTACTGTATTCTTAAAAAACAAAACTATTAATCACGCTAGTGTCCAGTTATTGAATAGTAATATCAATAGTTTATTGTGCATTATACTGTAAGTAAAATAATTTTGCTTAGTCCTATTTTTTACTGTAATACGTCATATATATTTTTTTGAATTAAACTAATAATAATAGTTCATGCCACAGTTTTGTTGGTGTACCTTTCTTCACAGTCAAAGACCTCGAGGTATGTTTCTTCAGTACAAAACCTTGAAAAATGTTAATAAAGTAAAACTAGATCGCATAAAAAGGGCAACTAACATTGTTCACAGTAAAAAAACTTTCCTGGGCAAATGACCAAAATATTGTCTGTCCTAAAATCATTTCGTAACATTCCACGCTTGCAAAATATTAATAATTGTTCAAGCAATCTTAATTTCTTTTATTTCGTACTATGATTTTCAACACATGGATTACTTATAGGTTTAATTGCAGAGTATTGTACAATAACTCAAATATATTTTGTAAAAAAAATAAGCAAAAACTTTGATTTTTTTATTTAAACCTACTTTGCCTGAAAAGGCACACCCTCTCCCGAAATTTACTTTTCTATTATTGGTTTTCAATGTTAGTTAAAATGTTATGACTGTTTATGAGGACTAAAGTGATTGCTTGCTTTTAACCAGTCGGCTAGAATAATTGTTAGTAATTGTTTACATACGAGTGTATCGAAAAAGACTTAACCGAAATCAACGAAATCCCAGAGCATTATCTAGATTATAGAGATATTTATTCATTCTACAATAGCAATGTTGTCTAACGGTTGTAGCAACGGTTTAAATAACAACTCGTACCCGCTGTTTGTCATGTAATTTCCTTAGTTTTATTGAATTGGTTTAGAATAGATTATATTTGAATCCCAATTAAGTTTACCGCTCCTCTCTGAAATTGATTCTTTGTAAAGGTTGAAAAAAACAATGGTTTAAGAAGTATATAGTTCTTTGTAATATCATATAAAATTATATAAAAATAGCAAAACTAATTTTACCTTCAATAGTTTTTCTAATATCTTAGTTGAAAAAACTCTAGTTGTTATCAAAAATACTCCTGAAAAACTATATCTGTCTTGGTGAAACTTTATTTTCGAGCTTCAAACCATAATTTCCTTGTTCCAAATAAATAATAAAATAGATTGAATAATTAAAAAGATTTGGCATTTTTCGGTTGCTCTCATAATGAATAGACGGAGCCGGAGTTCAACCCCGAAAATCATTCAATTATCCCATTCTCCACTTATTTGGTTACGCTTGAATAGTTCTAAATATAATTAAAAATATACTACATTAAACGGTATTTTTTTATTTAAACTGTAATATTATAAATCAATTTATTCAAACCCGTTTATCTTCAGTCAACAGTAATGTTTACTCGCTATTATAGTACACAAATAAGTCGAACAACCGGCATACCTGTGCGCTCTAGTGGGCTAACGTGGAACTAACTGAAACGCACGTGTCGATTCTGCACACTGCCGCGACCTGGGAGCCAAGCGGCGAACTACCCAATCACAATCCTCTTACCGGCGACGCACACGCCGCAGTACAGCAACAAGTGTCGATAACACGCCTACTATCATGCTTATTGCTTATTGATATATTTGAACTACCGATTTATGAAACAAATGAAAATTTTATTCTGTTATTATAATTCTGTATTAAAAACAAATATATCAGGGAACCGAATGAAGCTCATCCAGACATATTTAGTGCATAACGCTGGTAGCAAAGCGTTCCAGGTAAATGTAAAATTCTTTTGACTTTGAGCAATTCATAGTTCATAACTCATACCACAGTTTAGTTTTAAACATATTTTATGCGTTGTAATTTGGTGACTTAATTGTAATTATTCTATCGTTGATTTTGTCTCAATGTTTTATTGATCGAAAATTAATCCCATATTTAAATAGAAATTGGATGTACATATAACTATATACTCTAATCCGAGAAAAGCACACTTGTATGTAGGAATGTATGTATGCATACGGATTCGATTCCTAACGATTTTCTTCAATGTTTGCAAATAAATTGTGTTCAGAATTAAAAAAAAAAAAAAAAAAAAAAAAAAAAATTGTACATATCTCTATGCTAGGAAATGTGTAATTTAGTTATGGATATTGAATTGAAATTCCAAACATTTTAACATTAGTCTTATGGAGCTTAAAATCAAAACAAAACAGTTACTGGAAACAGCTGACTCATCTGTCAAAGCACGGAACACATACGTTAGTATAAACGTGTTTGTTATTTATTTATATTTTATTGTACTCAGTTAATCCTATACTATAATACGAGGAATGTCTGAAGGGATGTGTGTTCCACGATCTCGAAATCTAGCTGTCAGATTTTGCTTAAACTTTGCAATTAAAAGTGTATTGGCCCAAAAATAAGTTTAGAAAAGGCCTCCATCCCAGGAAAAATCGAATTTTGTCAGAATTTAAGTTTAAAAATCGTAATTTTTAACATTGGTCTTATGGGTTGCTATTTTGGTAACGAAATAACAACGAAAGGTATACAAAAATAAAGGAACATTAATATTAAGCAGACTTTTTGAAACAGCTGTTAACTGTGAAGAGGTATAGTTGGTTGTTGGGGGAAATTTAATAGCTCTAATGACACTATATCAAAACTGAATTAAAACCAACGAGCAAGGCTCGGTTAACCTGGTACTGATTTAATAAATACCGTATGGTAAAAAAATTAAGAGTAACTATTTAAATGGTACTTTGTACTGGTGATTATGACTTTTTAGTTGAATAAAAATAAAGTTAAAGGATAAAACAACTTAGCGATTTGTTAAATTGGAAATACATTTTAAAACAAAATAATTAACCATAATGGAATCAGATGTTAACCATAGAGGTAAATGCACATTACAGTTTCAGTTGCAGTTTCAAAAAACACATACTAGAGTGCAGCACCCTTAGGCCTAAATTAACTATTCTGTAAGGTAAGTGAGCGGAGTGAACGAGCTCGTCTTGAATGAAAACAGCCTTTTGTGCTTGGCATTTTAGCGTCAAGTATGTAACTGTCATTATTATGACTACAAAGAATTATTTAGGTTTTCGAGCAAATACTCGGCCCCCTAGTACTTTGTACGTACGTATGTATGTATGCACACGTGTCTCGAAAACTGCTGGAACTATTTTCTTCAAACTTTTCAAATAAGTTAATTCTGGGATAAAAAATATTGGTATAAGTCTCTATGCCAAAAAAATTATTTTGTTATAATCATTAATTCTATTTTGGCCAGTACTTGAATTATTAAATGATACTACAGTATAATAAAATTATTTATCGGTTTTTTTTGTATTGCACTTTATACTGGTGATTATGACTAGTTAGTTAAATAAAAGTAAAGTAAAGGGTGTACTCTTCACAACGTTAATTATTCTTTTAAAATTTTAAGCAATTTTTTAGAATTGCAATTCAATTTGAAACCAAATAATTAGCAACAATGATGAAATCATTTAATATTGTAATTAAATATACTTGGGTGTCCATAAAGTCTTGCCTTGATAAAGAAACCGAATAGTATAAAAAAGTTTTTTTTCAACAGTTTTCTATTTTAGTTAAAATTTTCTGAGTAATGGACGTCATTGCATTTATTTCTTCCCTCTTTTAGAGTTTCTAAGCCCGGAGTGGGGAAGAGTAAAATAAAATATATGACATACTTAAAGTTAAAATAATATACGTAATAATATACGTAATACATTTACATACAAATACATTTTACATACATACACACGAAATACAAATACATACGAAATACATTTTAAATAATAATATACGTAAAATAATATCTATGAACTTATACATAAAGAAATCGAGAGACATCAAGTGTTGTGGAAATTTATTCATGTCTTCACGATTTGCTTTTGTAGTGCATTGTAAGTAAACTGAGCTAAGGCATCATCTGAGCTAAGGCATTAACAAATTAATGAGGTAAAACTAAATTAAATTCCCTTGAAAACAATATATGAAAGATGCATTTAAATTTAATGGTTTAAATACAGCAAAGATATGAAATCAGGGCAAGACTTTGAAACACCTGGTATATTCAATATATTAAAGATTAAGCACAAATGATATTTAATTATAGCCATTATAATTCCTTCTATGTCTAAGTGTTCTACGTTTGATGTTTAAATCTTGGTAGTATTCAAGAATCAAGAGTTTTGTTGTCATTGGCCTCAATTCCAAGGAATAGACAGAGTCAATATTATTAACCTACATATTACTTCATTATACATTTACAAGATTAGACAAATGATCTAAATACAATTAGTCTGTAGTTCACTAAAATTCTATGATTATGTCAGTTACTAAAACTTATTTATATCGTAGAATATATTTTTAATCAATTAATCCTGTAATTTTGTTTTAAATACATTAAAAGAACCACTCCTTAAGGAGTGGCAATTTGTAGGATAATGGTAATTTGTTAAAAAAATTTATATACGATTTAATTTATAACATTATTTATTGCTCAGTCTATGAGCAGGGATTTCAAGTTTAAATTTATCTGGTTGTCTCATAAGAATGTACTTCGTGTTTAATACTAAAGTTTGGCAGATTTGATCTAGTGTGTAACAATATATGAAAAATATACAAAGTGACAACAGTCATAATTCGTAATCTAATAATGAGGGGTCGACAGTGCTCCACGGAGCCCACTCCACATATGGTGCTATTTACCTTTTTTGCAGGATTAGAATAAATTTCTCACATGAAAAGAATGTCGTCCTCACAGTATAACTGCATAGGATATGTGTAATTGGAAAGATGCAAAATTTATTATTCTTAAATATTCGTCAGTTACGAAATCTTATAATTTCTAAAGTAAATAGTTGACTTTAAAAACTTTTTTACAAGTATTTTAAATTTATTCTTGCCAATTAAGTTTTGAATCAATATGAAAGCCAAGGTATTTAACAGATTTTGTAATGTCATTGGTAAGGCCAATAAGAATATTTTGAGTTTTACCTTCATTTCATTTGAACTCATTGGCTGAAAACCAAATTAATGTTAAATCAGGAGCTTCATTTGTAAGTGCACTAAGTGTAAGAATATCTATATGAGATGAAAGCAAGGTGGTATCATCTGCATATAATACAGAATCAACTCCAACATTTCTTGGTAGATCGTTAATTTAAATTAAAAAGAGAAGCGGTCTGAGGGCTGAGGCCTACGGAACTCCTGTTTCAACCAATCTTAAACCAGAAATTACAAAAGATTTAAGATCTGGTTTAAGGAGCTTAAAACAACAGAAAGATACTGATTTATATTTGTCAAATATGATTTGATGATTTTTAATTGTGAATTTTTGATTCCATAAAACTCAAGGTCTCTAGTAGAATATGAAAGAAAACACAATCAAAGGCCTTTGCTAAATCAAATAATGTAAAGACTCATCTGTTTAAAAATTAGAGATTCGAAAAGTATTGTAAAAAATGGATCAACCAAAATTGGTCATGGTTTGAGGGAGGAGTTTACTACCTTTTTAATATTTTAATCAACCCTTAAGGGTACTAACTTAGAATTTTTTTAAAAAATCAAAAGAATAACCTAATTTTAAAGATTTATTGATGCAGTATGCTAAATGCTTGCTAATTAAATGTATCGTCTGTTTAAGAATGTAATTTGAGATGCACTAAAAATCCATTGTTTTAGAGTTTGAGAATCTGGATACTATTTTTTTTTTAATATCTTTAGTTGTTACCTCCTTCCAATAATAGTTTAAATAATGGACTGAATTATTAAGAAATTTAAATGCTGATTTATTTGAAGGTACACTACTGTCCTTTAGCTAATATCGATTAGATAATTAACTTTAGCCTTAATTTTATTGTCATGTAAATTTTTAATTTTTTTATAATGGCTGCCGTTTTTTAACGATTTGTGGTCTTAACATATGTAAAATTTGTGCCAAATTTCAATTCTGTAACCTCAATTGTTTTAAATTTTTAATGGATTAATTAAAAACCATATACATGCAGACACACGGTAAACGAATCGAGATAGGGCACATGTTGTATGTAGTCAAGTAAGGTAGTCAATGCTAACAATGGTAGTCGCATCAATATTGACCACAGTATACGCATGACATTCTATGCAAACCATAAAAAGGTATGGTACAATAAATAATTTATTCGTTTGGATTCGTTTGGCTCATTCGTTTGGATTTGTCAAGAACCTGTATAATAGTATAAGAAAATAAAGGTCGTATCCTTCAATGCTTCTTGCAAGGTAATGTCGCATCTTATATATCAGTGACTTTCGAAATAATTTTTATGGCAGATTGACAGGTATGCAGACGACACTGCCCTGACCTACTCAGGCAGTAATTTGAATGTTTTTAATTTATGCAAAATGTTCAACCTCTTGGAATTATGCGGAATCCACAGAATAGTCTTCTTTTAAAATAAATTACAGATTAATATCATTTCTGGTTTAAAATATGATGTTACAAGTATAAGCATAGATTTGCCTTAGAGGTCTTACATACTTTTTGAGTACCTATTATAATAATCACGATATTAATTTAATCAGAACGAACGATTTGTGACAGCATACTCAAACGTTTCAAAAGATTACTAAGATCACTATGAAGATAACGTTTTCCTATGCTAATAAATGAACGAATTTATTAAGAAGATTCTAAAGTTGTCCTATCAGTGTTAATGTATGTTGTCCCAAGTTGTCCTATTACTGTGCGTGTGTAGTGTTAATTCAATTCATAAAAGAACCTTTTTCTCAGTTATAGATTTTTCACTCTTAAGTTTACTTGTAAGAAAACCAAGGATACATATTTGGTTAAAAAAAAACAGACCTGTAATAACAATTTTAAGTCCTAAATTTTGTTTTCATTATCAAATGCTACTGTAGACTAAGTTTACTTCGAACTTTGTTACAGTAAACGCATTACTTTAGGCAACTTGTGATTTGGTCTTGCAAAACTCTATTTATTGAACGCCAAACAAAGCTTCAAACTGCGTCAAAGTAAAAGAAATATTCCGTCTTTATGTTTGGATAGACTTCATATACATAAAATTTGTTGTATACTTTATTTATATGATTCTGATAAACTCTAATATGTTAATTTGTTCTACACCCACACTATTAATATTTCATTTAATACAGTATAATAGTATCTGCGGGCTGGGCATTTGCTCGGTAAACTCAAATAGTAATATTCTTCATAGTAATATCTATTATAGACAGTGCGCTAAAATGTACTGTTCAAAATAGCTAATTTCATGTCTAAGACGAGCTCGTTGCTCCGCTCACTCGTCTTTCCGACTGCTTCAATGTAGGCATTTTAGTGTATATTTGTTGAAACACATGTTGAATCTGTAACACGTGGATTTTTTATTTAGTTAATAGCTGTATTCATAATAATTCTTAGGCCTACTATTTCATAATTTTCATGTTTACATAATTATAACTTCCATGATTTTGGTTTAAATTCAAATTTGGTTTTACAAATTGATTAGTTGTTTTATACGAGTACATTTTTATGACTTTTATTTATGTAAACATCATAATCAGCGTAATTTAAAATATATATATATATATATATATATATATATATATATATATTATTTTTACTATACAGTAGTATAATTTAATAGCTTAGTAACTGGCTGCCTTGCAAAACCACATGTTTATACTAGAACATGTGTCTGCACCTTGACAGTTAAGTCAGCTGTTTTCATTATTTCTTTGCTTTGATTTTTAACTCCATAAGACCAATGCTAAAGTGTTTTAAATTTAAATTAGAGATTATAAAGAAATAAGGTATTTCCTGGCAAAGAAACCTGTATTTATATAATTTTTATCATAGAACAACGTTATTTGCAAAGTTTAAAGAAAACCGTTCGAGCCGTATTTGAGATCCGTGTGAGATATTAGTTAGTCACTAATATCTCACACTGATATTAGTGATATCAGTGTGATATCACACTGATATCAGTGGTTTTAAATATATTTAAAATATATTTAAATTCTATATAAATATATAGAATTTATATTTTCTATTGTATATACGTATATACAATATACGTACATACATACATACAAATGTACCTTACTCGTATTAGTGTATAGGATTACTCTTAGCAAGCATTATATATTAGTTTCAACGCTCACTTTACCTTTAACCTAATATTAACTTATAATAAATATATTAAATACTTATAAATATTTGTTTATGGTAATATTTAGCCGTTTAAAATTTTTGCTACGCACTAAGAAATGTAAAAACTTTTCCCCAGATGTTTTCATCTTCGTGTTTGCGAATTTTAAAGAAATAAAAATGCTATTTTGTAGTTCATTTCTTTTTTTATTCTCTTATGTTTAGACAAAATTCGCTTTTAACTCAAAAAGGTTATTTTTTATTGGTAACGATTTCCACAGAACATTAGCTCGTTATAGTTCTCTCTTATAAAGTTTTACAAAGTGTTTAATTTGTAAAAACTACATTTAAAATATGAAAAGTAACGAAGACTCTCTAGCGTTTTAACTTTTTCTTCAGTTTTCCCACCAGCTCGTTTACGAAACCTCGCAAGCCCGCGGCCCCATCAAAACCCCATTCTAGCGCTGCCAAGGCCCGCGATTCCCTTATACCCCGAGACCTTCCATACCTTCGGTGCACATTGGGCCGTTTTCGCGGGCCGACGGTTGTGATGGGATGCGGTCGCGGAATTCCTCCGCGTGCGGACAGGTGTCTTCCCTGGCCCGCGCGAAGGCCTCGACCGGTCGACATCGACACGGCGTACTGTATATGGAGTAGCCCAGATCAACGCCACCGTATATAAGGGTGGATCTCATGACCGAGGGCAACACATCATCATGATCCAGGTAAGCCATCACCACCAGTGGTAGGCCTACAGTAGCTTCAGTCATTGTGTGTGACCGCGTCGTCTCGCCACCGCCGCGCCGGGATGTGCTGCGCTTGTGTTGTGCTATTATCGTGTGTTTTTAAGTGTTTTTTATTCAGAAATCATGTGTTTTAGTTTACTAGGTTTTAGGTGTTTTTAGGCTCAAGTCATGTTTAAATTTCTAGTGGTTTTGCAAAAATTTTCTATAGATAAAACTAATTTTTGAGGATTTCATTTTTCTAGCATGTGTAGAACCACCTTCAAGTCTAACTACAATTTCATAGCTTTCGTATAACAATGTGAAACTCGTCTTGAAATTATTAAATGAGGTAACTCCTACGGTTTGTTAAGGAGGGTGTAATCACCTGCATCAGTACACCCACTATACCTTCGGTTCCGATTAATAATATAATTTTAATTAATAATAACAATTTTTTTTATTTAAAAAGTATAAATTTTAACATATTTTAAGAATTTTTCCAATTTAAGTTTCAATAATTTTTTTATTTATTCTTTTGAAGTTTTTTTTCTATTTTTTGTATATGTAATCAGTATACACAATATCACTAATGAAGTTATGCATGAATGTAAGGTGGATAGTTGTTGCAATTAATTATTATAATTATTTTTCGTCAAAAGTAAGTTTCAATCAAATTATTTCTGCATACTTTTACTAAAAAACTGTTGGTTTTTAAAAAAGTAAATGAAACAAAAGTATTTGGAAATTTTAAAAAATATTTAACAATAAATTCCTTAAGGGGCACAAAGAAAGCTTTGTTTGAATAAAAAATATTAGGAATTATGAAAATATTTTTACAACCAAGCTCCTAAATATTTCTAAAATATTTATTTATTAATTAATTTAAAATATAATTTTTACATTTTCATTTTTACTCGTTCGTTGTAAATCATACATCTTTGTTGAGTAGCATTGATAAATTTTTATATTAATTATTGTAATCACAATCAATGACAATAGTTACGATCATTACTCTGAACTTTTTTTGTTCGATTTTATTTGAATGATATTTCTCTTTTATTTAAAGTATAAGATATTGTGGCTATCCGTTCCAATCTCTTACAATTTGTTATTGGTCGAAACTGGGTAGTTGTATTAAAAGATTGTAAGAGATATATATAATCTATTACGTCTGGTTTAGAATGGCACGTCCACCCTTAATGGATGGCGTATTGATATGTTCTAGAATGTTTACTATGAATAATTCTAAATCAACTGTAATTGTCAAATTTTTATTACTTTTTATTTATTTAGAATCACAAATAATTTTTCAATCGCCATAAGTATGGTGAAAAAGTAAATATTCTTATTTAAAACTTTACATAATAATTGCAAATGACTAAAAAGTTAATAGGACTTTTTTATTTCAAATAAGTATTCTTGTGTAAAAATATATCGGTGACAGGAGACTGGTCACTAGTTTTGAAACTGTTGCCATTAACAAAAATCGCATTACCTCGTATTTTTAACCTTAAAACTCGTTGCTTTGAATTGAATAGGCCTAAGTAATTTACGTTTATTTCACATTCAATGTAAATTGATTGTATTCTGTAATTATTGGTGAATTTATTTCTAATAATTACACGAAGACATAAATTATTTTTAAGCCCATGTAATGATTTAAAAGTATAGGTCTTGTTTACTAAAAAGCTTAAGGTTTCAATTTTACACTTTAAATTTGATTAATACTGGATTATAGTGAATGATATTAAGAAAATTAATTTTCGTTTTAAAAACTAAAATCCTTTTTATATTTTGCAGTGAACATCGTCCACCAACCAATGTTCAAACAGTTTTGTATGGTAGCATTTCCTCTTCTAGAGAACATGTGCACACATTTATTACGAATCTAAGGGAAATCCATGTCTTTGGAGGTTTAGAGAGGAGATGAGCTTAGTCATACGGTTACTATGATTAAGCTCATAGTATGATTAAACTCATAGTATGATTGGTTTGTTGTACTTTCACACAACCTTTGATCATTCACCTGTCATTGTTCCCCAGCTGTGCATCGTGCTGACCGCCGCCGCCGCCGTAGCCCAGGCCGGAGTGATCGGGGTGTCATCCCCCCTGACCGCCTCCTACGCCGC
Source organism: Neoaliturus tenellus (assembly GCA_030545055.2). Lineage (NCBI taxonomy): Eukaryota > Metazoa > Arthropoda > Insecta > Hemiptera > Cicadellidae > Neoaliturus > Neoaliturus tenellus. The sequence goes on along the minus strand of CM061532.1, from coordinate 198,535,791 downwards.
CCCCGTCGCACACTACCCTGCGCCGCTGCAGTACGCCTACGCCCACCCCGCACCCCTCACCTACGCCGCCCCCGCCGCCCAAGTGGTCGCCCATCACGCCCCCGTCGTAGCTCACGCTCCCGTCACGTACGCTCACGCCCCGGTCTACCCCGCCGCTCCGCTCAAGTACGTCGCTCCCGCCCCCGCCGTGAGGTACGTGGCGCACGCCCCGGTGGCGCCGGTCAGGTACGCGGCGCTCGCCCCCGCCGTCTCCTACGCCACAGGACCCGCCCCCGTCAAGGTGGTGGCCCCCGCCCCGCTACGCTACGTCGCCCCCGCTCCAGTCCGCTACGTCTCCCCCGCCCCCGTGGTGGCTCATGCTCCTGTCGTAGCTCACGCCCCAGCGGCAGTGGTAGCCCACGCACCCGCCCCCGTCGCCCTGGCTAAGGCCGAGCCTGTAGACCCCAACCCCTCCTACCACTTCTCCTACGGCGTGAGCGACGCCTCCACCGGTGACATCAAGAGCCAGGAGGAGAGTCTCCAGGACGGCGTCCTGTCCGGACGCTACAGCCTCGCCGAGCCCGACGGCTCCGTCCGCACCGTCTCCTACACCGCCGACCCCGTCAACGGCTTCAACGCCCACGTGGAGAAGACCCCCGCCGCGCACGCCGCCCCCGTCGCCCCCGCCGTCGCCTCCGTCACGCCCGTCATCACCACCGAGTCGCAGGCGGAGCTCTTCCGCCGCTGAGAGAGCTGTCTAGCCATAGCTGAGGATTTTGTTAATATGTCTGACTGATGAATAAATGTTTTGTGTTTACATATACCTGCTGATTTATTCCAACCTTGGAAGACAAATTAACTTATTAAAACTTATTTTCTTTATAAATATTTAATATGAGATGAATTTTTCTAATAAATCAAACTTTTATTCCAAATGAACCTTAATAAACTTTCGTGGAGCCTAATCGCACTATTTATCATTATTTTCTTTGCACCATAAATCAAGGATATCAAGCGATGACTGCAACGAATCCAAATCATGATTAGTCCATATAGGTCTGTATAATTTCATGTCGTCTGCATATGGAAGACATTTGGAATCAATTCCTATGGAACTAGGAAGATCTTTAATAAAATAAGAAAAAGGAGGGGGCCAAGGTTTGAACCCTGAAGGACACGGGAGTTATTTGAATAAGAGTATGATTTTGAATAAGAAACCGTGAAAAATTGACACAGATTTTTAAAGTATGATTCTATAGTAAAATTAACAAACTACGAGGTGGCCCGTGCCCAAATTGCGCATTTTATGATTCTGTATATTAGTGAAACTCACCTACAGTACGTGAATGTTGATTATGAAGTGACAGAGATCTATTTTTGTTTACTATCTGGCTTTTAAAATTCATCTGAAGGTAATCAGCTGTTAAATTACAATTCACCTTAAAGAACTTGCAAGAAAAGTTGGTCAACATTTCAAAGCTCCCTCTAGAAATAAATCAAAGGCGAGGGGGTCGAAGCCCGAAATGATATGACCTTTTTAATTACGATTCGTCACTGCGCTATATCCTAAGCTTTAAAATGACACCTCAATCTTAAAAATCGGTTCAGTAGGTCGAGAGAAAAAGCGACGTAACAGACGAAACCCTTATAGAAATAAGAAGATAGATTCTGAAAAACTAAAAGTTTCTTTGATATAATACAATGGTTAACAACATCAAAAGCTGTATAAACTACATATATTCTTGCACTTAAGTCCAATTCAGATGAAATATCAACTTCAATTCCATGAAATTACCGACTGTTGAATTAAGGGGGAGAAATCCATGTAGTTTTGGAGCTATTGGCAGTTTGACAGTTTCATATATACCTGTAAAGAGATTCAAATACCTAAGCAAAGGAATATATCAAGGAATGGGCCAATAATTTTCAGTTTTATCAGTTTTATCAAATTTAAAAATTTAACTACTTTTACTTCTTCCCATCTTTGTGGAAAACACTAGAAAGTATTCAAAGATTAAACAGAAAACATAATGGTCAGATAATACCTCAGCACAATCTTTAACTACTTGACAATGAATACTGTCAGGACTAGAAGATTGTTTAGATTTGAGTTTTCATAAGGCAGTTAAAATTTCAGTAATTTTAAATATAATCGCTTTACTATTTTTAGGTAACCAGAAAACAAAGGAACTGCATTACTTATGGATGGACGAGTAAAAAATTATTTTAAAAAGTCCGTAAACGTGTCAGCTACCATGTCCTAAAAATAGTAAGTAACGGAAAGTATTAATTTACCAAACCAAATCCAAACATCAGAAACAAAAACTGATACTAAATTAAATTGGTATACAATTTTTTGGAATCCAAGCCTTTGCATTATATCGTGTCCATATTGGTATCAATTCTTTTGTTAATAAATCAAAGCCTAACCTCTAGCATTTTGATCATAAACCTCTTCATATAAAGTTATCCCATAGGGATAATTTTTTAAAAGGTTAAATACAAACGCAGTTTGTACTGACAATATTAAATCACGTACAGTAATGATATTCATTGTTCAAACTTTCAAACCAATTGGGCTATTGCCATTGACTACGTAAACTAACGCGAATGTTCAGCAGTAGTCAATGCTAACAGCAAATAGTACAACACATTAGTAGAGTCGTAACGCGATGATATTATCTGATAAATACTGCACCACGAATATCAACCCCGACTGATTGATTCCGTTAAATCTTCATAAAACTCGTTTTCATTACACCTAACATATGCAATCTTGGGTGCTGCACTGTAGCGCTTGAAAAGTAATCAAGATCTATAATGGTTACTGATGCAACGTGAAATTAACCTTTTAATTAAATTAGTTGCATTTCACATTAAAGGTAATCAAGTAAGAGTTGAGATAAGATCGAACGGTAAGGTTTGTAGAGGGTCCTTGGCCTGTATGTGATCTGGATCTGTCTCGCCCAGCGTGCTGACCACTGAGAGGTCGAATTTGACATATACCTTCATTGTACACCGTGCCAAATGTTGGGTCACTTAGTTCATGGGTATAATTATTAAGATTCAAATGTTACTAGGACATATAATGTTATTATTTGTATTCCGTCCCTTTTCATATTTTTCTCCCGAGTAGGAAAGTTAACGATGATGAAGATATTTGTTTCCTAAAATTGACATTAAAGCAGGCAAACATTGTATTCCTCCGGTAATTGTATTAATGAAAGCTGAAGAAAGCACGATCCTTGAGCGACTTTCCTTCTGTACCAGAAAATTATATTATTCAAAGTCAGTAAACAATGAATGTATGTGAAAGTTTTTAAAGTTACTATAGTGTACTTGTTGATCGAAATCGAACACTTTATTTTTAAACAATACAAAAGCTTCATTTAGTTCTTAATCGTTGACATCCGACCAATCCAATATTGTAAATATCTGTAATCACAAAAAATTACACCTATTTACAGCTCTCCATTAAAAGATGTTTAAAATGATAAACCCAACCCCAATGTTATTCTAAAGGGAAAATTTTAAATTTTAATTTGTGGATAGCGCCTTTATTTTAAGTCTGATTCTCATCAAGTTTTTGCGGAAACAACGACAGACCAAGCCCTATCCAACGACACCAAATTGAAAATCGGTTGAGAATTGTAGGAGGAGTTCTCTTAAAAAAGCCATTAGCGTAATAAATAAGTTAGATGTGCAACATGTGTTATTTCGATGCAATATTAAAGCATGCCAATTTTTAAAGAACATTTTTTAAGTTTGTCGTTTATGGATTTAATTATCTCCATATTTGCACATTTAATCCACGATGATATGCTTTTTCAAAATATTTAAGATTATATTTGTAAATCTAAAAAAGAGCAATTTTTGTTTGTTTTTTTTTTACTTAGAAAGAAAAACACAGTTAATCAATTGAAAAATTTCTTTGATGAGAAATAACATGCCTTAAATACGAGGAGTTTTCAATAAATTTATCCTGGCTAACTTTAACCTAATTTTAAAACTATTATTTTACAACATGTGGTTGGTATATCTTACACCCATATGTTAATCGCCAAGGTTCTTGGCTCGGCTGGACGTTACAAGATGTGTATCGTAATGTTTCACCTGATTTCAAGGATAAGACACCTTATCCAACACAGGGCCTTCATTCTGCAATCGAATCCGTATTCCACTTGGTGTAAGACGCACGCGCTGACTGTGCTACGCTTGTACATACAGCGCATACAAGACTGGGTGAGGAAACAGCTTCGACCTCTGATGGCCTTTCGCACCTCGCATAGACTACACCCGCGCGTCATAGTCGTTGACCCGCTCACTCTCCTGGTCACGTGGCCTCGAGGTTTGTCCGATTCATCTTCAGTTTTAATTATTGCGTTGTGGGCGGCGGCCCGTCAATGCCACGGTCCCTCGTGCGGTCGCATTGTCATCGGCGCCGCGCGGGAGGTCCTCCCCAGCACAATACAAGGCGAGCATTGTCCAGATATGATTGGCCAAGTGGAACCAACCCGGTGACTCGTGGTCAATGGTTTCTGTTGTGTTCTACGGATCAATTGGTCGATCGGACTACTGTACAGATAGAAGAATCTAGAAGACCATGCTGTGCAGTAGTGTTATCAATTTTTTCAGCTTAGAATATTTTTTAAGAACCTTATAAGTCTTGTACAGGCTGCTTACTTTTATATTTTGGGCTGACGAAATAGTAAAATTATTTTACAACAAATCAAATTAAAATGGCTCAAAAGAGTTCATCCCTTGGCTCCTTAACATTACACTTTTCTTTACTCTTGGCAGTTGTCCATGGCAATCTTAATATGAATAATATTTTAATAATATTTTTAAATGGATAGTACCGGCTTAACCGAGCCTTTCACGTTGGTTTCAATTCACTTTTGTTATATTATCATGGGTATCAGGCCTTGAAATTCACGCCAACTATACCTTTTCACAGGTGACGGCTGTTTCAAACCAATGCTTGAAAGTAGCATTCGTTGCCTTGATGGCAACTAATAAGTCCAATTAAACTAACACAATTTTTAAACTTAATTTTAGTCAAAATTCCATTTTTCCTGGGGTTGATACTGGTTTTAAACTTATTTTGGGCCAAAAAAAACTCTTAAGAGCAAAGTTTAAGCCAAATTAACCCACTAGATTTCGAGATTGCGGAAGATACATCGCTTCAGGCAATGCTCGTATTATATAGTATAGCATATAGGATATTGTGATCTTTACTTTCTTAAGTCTTTTATTTCTCATAAAGTCGATATAGATCAACAGGCATCCTACACGATGTAATACCAACTAACTGAATGTTAAGTTTTATCATTCAATATTTGCAAAAAAATTTATAAACAACTAGCAAACAGCCCGTCAAAAATGACGGGTAATGATGATTATTCATGAATTTGATGTTCACGTTTCAAAATGGTCACAGAATTTATTAATACACAGACAACATAGTATTCCAATATCCATTTCTTTAGCAATGTGAACAGTTATCTATATATTAATACTCAAGCATGATTCTTTTCCTCCTCTTTTCTCAGTTTGTGAGCAACGTAAAAGAAATCCGCGCATACCGTTTGAAAGGTAGTGTATTTTAGATGAGCAGAATGGTATTTTAATTCACATCGGCCCCCGAGGCTACGCCCTTCAGGCTTCGAAAGTTTTAATGTTAATCTTATGGGAGAAGGATAATTGATTAATCACGAAACAGCTGTTGTAATATCAAATTATAGCAAATCAGGAAGAACAGTTAGTTTTATCTATAATTTTTTTAAACTCATTAGCTCAAGATCAACTAAATATTTGGTCGAAATTCGACCAGTGGGCGATTTCCTAGTCTTCTATAATAGGCAAGCATGTTTTTTTCACTCCTTTTTTCTCAGCTCATGTGCATTATAGGATAAATCTTCGCATACCATTAGAAAGGTATAGTCCTGTAGATGTCTCAAAAATCCTTTTTCAAATTTTGAGAAAATACAGTACTTAGTCAAACCAATTACATTATGCATGAATCCTTGAACTAGAGTAAAATTAAATGTTTCGATGAGCCATGTCTTCTCAAAACTATATCTGTTGATAGCTTTAAAACAGGTATTGTATATAGGCCTAGATAAAAAAACTGAAGTGCTATTCATTATTATACGTTTAAATTTTAAGAGGAGAATGCCCAGTAAAATAATAGTTTCATGTTGGAAATAAACGTCATCATTTTATATGTGTGTGCATTAATATTTCGATTTAAAAAAATTAAAAAGTGGAATAATTCATGAGAATAGTTTTTTTATTAAAAGTATACCACCCATATTTTACATGGCAAAGTAAATTATTTGAATAAAATTTATTTACTCTGTGCGTTATTTCAATCCTTTTCTGAATGGTTCATATAATTTACCACAGTGCATCATTAAATGGTGGATACTACATGTACAGTCGTAGACACTATGTGCGGAATCCACGAGCTAGGCTCTAGGAAGGTCAATAGCTCTTTACCTCCTTTGGAAAGGTCAGCAGGCCTCCGCTCGTTCGACAACCTTGCTACTACTCAACTCTTCGGCAACATGCCAGTGTTTTTTTTTGTTTTGTTTTTTTTTTTTTTGCTCTGGTTTCATTTAATTTTAGGACATTATTCATGAGGACATCGTTATGGTCAAGTTTTACATCTATATTTATAAAAGAAGGTGTTTGTATATAATATATATTTATATATTTGTGATCGATGGACTCGGAAACCAGTGGACCGTTTGTTATGAAACTCGGTAATAGACCCGAGTCTCGAAGCTGTCGATAGTAAAAGCGTTCGATAGCAACGATATCAACGTTAAAACGTAATGTTTCGCCTGATTTAAGATACTTAGGATCACTCAGGATCACACGGCGTTTAGTGTGATCCTACTACACTCGTGACATATACCAATTTAATTGTATGATATTGGCAATTTAAGTTTGTATTCCTATGTATTGTGCATGGCTAAGCTCGTTGATGATCCCAGTATTATAATAGATTCCACTGCTGGGATGATCCCAGAATCAACACGCTGGAGGTGTAATCTTTACGGCGTACAAAGTTCCTGAATGTTGTATTAGTGGAGGAGTTAATACATTTAAATTAAAATAAGGTTTGTGTAGGTTTACTCCGACTAAGAATTATCTTATGATGTCAAATTAAAACCAACTTGGAACCGAAACAGTCTCATATTTGTTATATTTGTCTGTGTATCACTTATTTTCACTAGTTATGTCACTGTATGCAAATGTTGACGTTACTAATTACATTGCGAGATTGCATGCAATTAATAAGCTGAGCGGATCGATCTCTCGGTAGTTTTGGTACTGATTAATTAATGGTTGTATTTAATTTTCCCTTGAATCAGCCCCTACTGGAAGAATAAGTTAAAAGAGTTAATACATTTAAATTCAAATAAGGTCTGTGGAACTTTACTCCGACTAAGAATTATCTTTTTTGTAATAGGTTTCCGAGCAAACTATCTTCATATACGACTCTTTACTACACCCTGCATAAATTTAAGTTAGGCCTACTACAATGCTGCATCTCATTTTAAAAATACTTTCAGTGCATTTTTCAAGTCTTCAGTCTCCCGCAAGTAAAATGTAGCTATCCCCGCAATTAATAGTTGATTTATCACACTCTGCCCTGGTGATCGGTCAGATGATCACGTCACGTGACCGGCGTCACCTGATCCCCCGCGCGCGTGTGTGTGTGTGTGCGTGTGTGTGTGCGGGGCGTGGTGGCCCTACACCCGCAGTCCTTGGTACAGTTGTGGCCAGCACGGGGGTGGGGCCCGGCCGCGCATCTTGCGACACCCCCCGCCACCGCCACCACCACCGCCACCACCACCGCCGCCACCGTGCTCCACATATGATCCTCCACCCTGACCCATCATCGTGATCCACGCCCAAGTGACATATCGCGAATGCGGTCAGTGGCCAAGTATTCATACATATCGATTATGTTCTTACCGAATCGACGAATACCTATTCACTGATAGCTTTTTACTGATATAAAAATACATAACGTGTATTGTCGCATGAGGTGACATACATGACTATATGTAATGTTTTTATAAGCAACCCTAATTTGCTGTGGTTTCATTTATTAATCTAAAGTGAGAGTTAAATGGTTATATTACCTTAACGAAGTAATCTTTTGCATGGCATAAGCAAGGCACAAAGTACTTTTTTTACATACAATTTGGCAGTGTTTAGTTAATTTTTTGTTATTTGATCAACTTAAAACTAAACGGGATATCTCATTATTTATTCCCACTCCGACAAATGATCGTTTGGGACCACTACGGTAATATATTTTCCTTCATAAAATTTGACCAGTCATACGTTTAAGTACAGCCCTTACTTAAGAAAGCAATAAAATTTAAGTCTGTATTCCTATATAAGTGCACAAGACCAAGCTCATTGATGATTTCAGTATTATAATAGATACCACTGCTGGGATGATCCCAGAAGCAACACAACCGAGGTATAATCTTTACTGCCTCCAACCGCAGTTATCACCGACCGACGATCACATCAACGCCGCTGTCGGGTTTATTATGTTGTCACCGGCGCGGCGTGGGTCAATACCAGATTTATTACGTGAGTCACCTATGCTAATGCCGTCGTGTCCAGGTCGTGCTGCCCCAGTTTACACGACCTTCACGATCGTGCCAGGAGCCGCCTCATGCGGCGACCTTCCTGACCACTTCGGATGTTCACTGTGTTACTTCCCCCCTGTCTTTTCAATTGTGTTACACGAATATATGAGATTCAAGCCAATATAAAATAATAATGATACCTACTTTTATACCACACTACATGCACGATTTTGATTAAGTTTTATCCATCCGAAAAGTCCAGATTTTGTGTAGACAATATAATGAGCAAGATGGTCTATGATACTCTCTTGCTCAAACAATGGTAATCATACATTTATATGACAAATAGCAAAACTTTATTGCTATTTTGGCGTTCCATGTATGGCATGGTCATGATATACAATCATATCTATAAAAATAATTAAATGCACTGAAGTATACGTGGAAAGAGTCGATTATTAAACTTTGACCTCTAGCGTACAAAAAATTGAAACATTTGACGATGTTTTTCTATTCTATTGTCACTAGACTTAAAGGTTCCAAATGTCAAAACAAGGTATAGTTACAGAAATCAATATTCGCCAAATATCCGCAATATGCATCATCTTAAAAATATGACACTTGTAAAGTAACTGATTGTTCAATAATCACTCAAATTAGATTACTGTAGCAATTAAATGCCCGAAGTAGCCCATAAATTTGGAATAGTCCATGACACTTTTTTTATCCAAGCGCGAGTTTCTAGGAGTTCTACATAATGAGAAACATGACCACGTACATTCCAAGGCTATGCAATTTTTCTATTTTTTATGTAGGGCTATATGTACCGATTACACGCTCGATTCATGTACTTAAACTATTCAAGTCAAATAAAAATATTGCAAACAATCTGCTTCGTTTAAAATGTTTCGCTCGCAAAATCGACCTTAAAATTTACGAACGTTAAAAAAAGAAGAGATTTAGTCCTTGCTACCCTACACTTCATAGTTATACTTCAGGTATCGGTGATATGTTGGCAAAAACATGAATTTTCTTTATATTTTAAACTTCTGTATGATGGTCTTAGGATAATAGTAAACCTTGGATGTTATAATAGAAATTTATTTTTAAAATATTAAAAACTTATTAAAACAAAAGTAAAATCGCCATTTTATTTAGTAGTTAGGAGAAATAATGCATATCTTGGAAAATAAAAATAAAACTTCTTTAGCAATTCTTAATATTATTTATTATATGTTCGTAATATATTTTTATTGATTTAATACATTAAACTACGTAGTTATTACTAAATGATGAAGTATTAAACGATTTTTCAAGTACAACAGTTGAATTACTTTGTTGAACTTTTAAACTTCTATACTAGGCCTACCCTATGGATTATATGACACAAATTAATATTAGTTAAATATTTTCCCCATATAGCAGATAAGCGCCCAGAAACATGTCAATTGTTTTCGGTATAGTCCAATTGTGATTCCGAATAATTAGGTCTCAAATATGTAGTATCCTACAGAATATGAATATGTTTGAACCTTTAGAAAGGACCGAAATTTGCATTCTCTGGTTGTATAACCCTCTACAATATCCCTTGGCCAAGTAGGTAAATTTTTTAAAATGTAAGATCATTAGAAAAGAGACCCGTGAAAAAATTATTGTTTGGAAAATCCCTATAAAGATTGTCATTATTGGTTGTACACCTAGGTGACACCGTATACCGGGTGAACGACCATAAAGTCTTGCTCTGAGTTAATAACTTTGCTGTACGGAAACACTAAAGCCACACGTATCTTGCACTTCTCGTTTACAAACAAATTTAATCTAGTTTTGTTTTAATTAGATGCTGAATACATAAACTCAGTTGATCGACGACAATTTACAATAGTACAAAAAATCAGGAATGACGAGTCAGCAAGAGAAGGGACAGTGTGTTGTAAGGATCCACGAAACTCATTAACCAAGAAACAGTCATCAACTGTCCAAAAACAGGTTTTTTTCATGTGAAAATTTTGAAGACGTGCACCTAATTTAAAAATTATCAAGAGGCCATATGCACATTATTGTGAAAGAGGCAGTGTGTGCCATGTATGAAATTATTAACAAACCTGGAACAAACAAAAAATTTGAATAGAAGATTTAAAAGTAACCCGAGGCGCACATATAGAGGAGTATTGAGTTTGTGTATTGAAACAGGTGTAAAAAATTTTAAGAAGTGATTCGTTAAAATGCAAAATGAACCGTTATCCTACCATCATTTGTTTGCATACTATTCGCTTTCTTTATCAGGGCAATACTTTTTGGACATCCGGTATTTATGGAATGGTCATCAACATTTTTAAAACGTTTTAATGGTAATAATTTGGAATTTTATTTTTAAGATCTTTCGAATTATACGTTACAACGACTCCACCCCAACTCTACTACCCCGACAGTACCCCGGTGTCCATGGTGTAATGTGTGATGGTGTATCGGCGGTAACGTGGAGGTACTCACCTTCGCGGGCGTCGGCGGCGGACTCGCGGCCGGACGGTGCGGGACCAATGGGCGGCCGGGGCCTTGGGTGGAGCCCCAGCAGAGGACATCACCTATATAAACCCCACACCGGCTAATTTGGGCACACTCACCACCACCACCACAACAGCCACCATGTACAAGGTAAGCCGACACCACACCCACAGCATTACCATAAGAAGCTGGTATTCTAATAAAAGTATTATTTAATTTTTATATTTACTTCAATATAATTTGCGAAAACAACAAAGTAGCTTCATCTTGCATTCATTATTCAAACACATCATAACAATTTGATTTGTAATAGTTCAATTTAAAAACATGTAATAGTTTAAAACGATTTACCAGTATTTCAAACGTTTCAATACGTAATTATCGTGATATGCCTATTTATTGTTTCATTCGCTGTTTTTCTTTACTATTATTGATACGGTTAATTTATTTCATAATTGTTAAATGTACGAAATCTTGTGTATTTTTGTAAAATATAATCTCTTTTGAATACTGAAAATCTTGTAAGCTATCTGATATTTTTATTTTTATTTTTATTTAGTCACTTTTTTATGAGTTACTAACGGAATAAGTTGATTTTAAACACCTCTTGATATTAACGTAATTAAAAACAACTCGGCAAAGAGATATTTATTTTATTTCGTAGTAGTTTACCTAATAGACAACATAATAATGTTTTATAGTTTATTTCTGTTGACCTATCAATTTATTTAACAAAACATAAGTGTACAAAAGTTCTAGTTAAGGACTGTTTGAAAGTAGATCGATACCTTTATAAATATATTCAAATAATATATTAACAGAACAATAAATAAATCAAAAATATTTTACTTTATGCACCGTAGTTTTTCACGGATTTAATTTTAAATTATACATAGTTAAACAACCCTTTGTTCAATAGCCTCAACTTCACATCGCTTATTAGCTTTCAATTGGACCCCATAAACAATGCTGTCGGGCTGGCAGGCTTGCAGACCACACAACACCGCTGTTGATTTATTAGTCGCCCCACATCAACTGAATGTGATTTCCATATTAAAGCGCACCTGTTACTGTACTTAATGATCATTCATCTTGGAATCTTGGCAATCTGTTGAGCAGTTCGATCCTTAACTAAAAATAGATTTTAGGTACAATGTTTATTAGAGAATTTTACTTATACTTAGTTCCAGTGTTGAAGATTTTTAGCGTTTTATATGCCTCCAGTTTAGTTTAATGATAAATGTGATAATTTCTTTATTAGTTTTCCTATAACATAGGAAAAGCTTTGAAAAGTAAGAGTTATCCATGTATATTTCCATTAACCCCCTGCCACTTGTCCACAGTTCGTCGTGCTCGCCGCCTGTGTGGCCGCTGCCAGCGCCGGCTACCTCGGTGCCCCCGCCGTGGTTGCCCCCGCCGCGAGGTACGCCTACGCCGCCCCCGCCTACGCTGCCCCCGCTTACGCCACCCCCGTCGCCAGGGTAGCTGCCCCCATTGCCCGAGTGGCCGCCCCCGTCGCTTACGCCGCCGCCCCCGCCTACGCCCCGGCCGCCTACCACGCCCCCGCTGACGAGTACGACCCCCACCCATCTTACAGCTACGCCTACGACATCAAGGATGCTCTGACCGGAGACTCCAAGAGCCAGCACGAGAGCCGTGACGGAGACGTCGTCACCGGATCCTACAGCCTGGTCGAGCCTGACGGTTCCGTCCGCACCGTCGACTACACCGCTGACCCCGTCAACGGATTCAACGCCGTCGTCCACAAGGATGCCCCCGCCGTCGCCGTCAAGGCCTACGCCCCCGCCCCCGTCGCCTACGCCGCCCCCGTCGCCAAGGTCGCCGCCCCCCTGGCATACGCCTCCCCCTACGCCCCTAAGGTCGTCGCTCCCGCCGCTCCTTACTACGGTTAAGTCATCGTTACCTGAATATCACCTTGCTCAGTCATTTGTATATGTATCATTATTTATCATGGTGTATGTTTTAAATACACCTAAATAAATCTGTAAGTACCTTACAAATTGTGTCTTTGTCTCCTACTTTCCCTACATGCATTATTTACTGCCTCATGATTAAATGGTCTACTTTACTGCAAAAGACTTGAAGATGAATAACAGATTAAGTAAAACTTAAATTGAGGTTTACAACACAACTTTAATTTATTTTGTATGGAAACGGATTTTGACTGGTGAAAATTTTACTTGAGTTGGCAAAGTTTTTAAAAGACACGTAACAATATGAAAATTCTTAGAGTAGACCATTATTGTTTGAAAGCAGTACTGTACAACATACGTATTTCTGATTCGTGCTGAAGGTCACTAGGTACAAGTTAACAAGATTATTACAACCACCACAGTAAAAAGAACTATTCAAATTTATAAGTATCAGAAAGCGATATTTTTGCTAGTGGCTTACAATAGTTGATGAACTCCCTCGATGATTTCCATTCAATCTCTAGTTAAAAAGATCACATAAGAAATTCCAAACATATTTTAAAGAGGCAAAAGACATAAAATCACAAGTGTTTTAGAAAACTATAACCCCCTTTGCTAGGCAATATAGACGCAGTACTAATTTTGCAGTCCATCGTTGAAGGCGCTAACTCATCACTTACGGAAATCGTGGAGATGGACTGGCCGCTCTTAGTGTTTGCTGAAGGATTCCCATTTCTTTCTCATTGTATCATTTTCTCACTTTCTTAATTATTTTTAGAGTCACTAATGAATCCTATACTATAATACGAGCAATGTCTGAAGGGATGTGTGTTCCACGATCTCGAAATCTAGCGGATAGATTTTGCTTAAATTTTGCATTTAAGAGTGTTTTGGCCCAAAAATAAATTTTAGAAACACCCTCAATCCCAGGAAAAATCGAATTTGGTCTAAATTTAAGTTAAAAAATCATAGTTTTTAACATTAGTCTTATGGGTTGCTTTTTTGGTAACGAAATAACAACTAAAAGTAAACAACAATAAATAAACATTAATTTTAAGCAGTTTTTAACAGCAGCTGTTATTTGTGAAAGAGTTTGGTGTAGATGTAATAGCTTGATTACCATGACACTATAACAAAAGTGAATTAAAACCAACGAGCAAGGCTCGGTTAACCTGGTACAGTACTGTTGATTAAAAGAGCTATAGGTTGTCACAGCTGCTGATCAAAGTAAAAATCTATATTTCATAAGAGATTTTCTGTAATTCTTCATACAATTTCCACGTTTTTGGTGTCGTTAGATAGGGACTGGTCTTTAGTGGTTTCCGCCAAAAAATTTATGAGAATCGAATTTAAAATAAGGGTGATATCTATCATCGAATTTGAAAATTTCCAATGAGAAGAACATTTGGATTGGGTTGAGCATTAAAAAATCTGTTTATGTACGTACAGTTGTAAATAAGTGTAGTTTTTGATGATAAACGATAGTCACAATATTGGAGTGGTTATGTTCTAAGTTCGTCAAGATTCAAACTAATTGTTCGATTTAAAGAAATCAGTACACGAGTAATCTTAAATGGATTTTGATGAGTTAGATTACATTTGTAAACACTTCCAAAAATATTTTGGATCATAACAACCTGAACTATATATATAACACTGTTAAAAATTCCATTAAAGGTAAGTTATGTAAAAAATATTGCGTTCATTTTATTTGTTTAGGCTATATATTTCTCTAGATGTTTTGTGTTATAAAATACAGTACGATTTGTAAAGAGATGAAAATACTTTATATTTTAATTTTAACTGTCTTTCTATAAGTCTTGATTATTATTTCTCATTTATGTATTATCTTGGTGTAGAGTTGGTGTGGAGTTGCTGTTAATCAAACCTGTAAACCGAACCCCTTAGTTTTTACTTCTAGGTAGTGAAAACTATTAAGGTACTATTAAAACTATTCCACCATAAAGTGAATTCCACCATACTTTTTATTTCATAAATAAATGTTTTATAAATTTCAGTTCATATACATTAAATTGTTTGTTTAATTTTTTGTTATACTTACTTTTTATGGAAACCCCGCTTCATAAGGTGATCTGAAAATTTTGCTGGCAAATATATCTTTGACAATCCTCCATTGTTTGTCTGGAAAACGTTGTTTAGTTCATATCACTATTTTTTGGTAACCCTCTCTTTCTGTTTGTTCCTTGACTTGCATGGGTATGTGTGTGTGTGTGTGTGTGTGTGTGTGTGTGTGTGTTTTTCAAATAAAAAGACGGTTACCATTTTTTCAACAAGTAATTGATTAACTTAAATAATTTCGACCCTTTTTGGAATAACTATGTGGATTCCTTCCTTCCTGTTCCGAATAGATATCTTTTTGTAATCAAGCGTTTCTCATGCTGAATTTCAAACCTCGAGATTGCATATTTACTTCCATCTACAATTACCACTTATCACACAATATCCTCCAATAATTGTTATCTGACCCATTTATTAAAATTTCCCCGACAAGCACCTCATTAGCCACACCTCGCACAATGCGTGTTGCAAAAACTCCGCCGGTCGATTGGCCATCAGCGCGGCTTTGGGTTACAAGATATCCGGTCTCCCACAGCCGGCCGGGGACGGTCCTGCGAAGATGTCGGGCGTGGAGGTCCAGGGCGCGGGGGGAGGTGCATGTTACACCACATCCTCGGGTTACACCGATCTGGGTCACTGGTACACCCGCGATCGCCGATAAATGACCGGGTGGACGACACGAGTAAACGGTCATAACTTTGCGATTTTTCAATAAGTAAAGTTTATAAAACAAAACATTAATATAAGAAACTGATTCTTGTTATGATGTTAAGGTTTATCTTTTAATATTAACGTTTCTACAAATTGTGTTACCAATTTATGTATAAAGTGAATTTACCCTAATGTACCTCTGTAAAGGAGTTTACTAACAATAATATCGTTTATTATTTAATAGAGGCTGGTCAATCAAGAACTAATTTATTCTTTAAGTGCGGAATCAATGCTTTATTTTCAACATACATGTATTAGTTTATAGTGAGTGTTAATTCAATTCTTAAAAGTAAGTATTGTTTACTTCAATGAGAACTTATTTAAATCGCACGTTTATTAGGCTAAGAGATGATATTTTTTAATGACGGCTCACTTCAGAATTCATCTAGAATGTCTTCTAACTTCTCACGTTCTACAAATTTCTTTATGACATTGAAAATTGTTTATAACAAAATACAGTTTATTTTTTAAGTTGTAATAATATGTTTTCATTAAAATTCTATTTTAAAGCAGTTCTTTTTGCTAATATATTATAGTTAAGTATATTAATCCAACAGCTGTGACATGGTTTGTAATAAAAGCTGACTTTAAATTGCTGTTTGATTTGTCGTGCGGTAAGGAACATTGCCGCTCTAGAGCGGAAAAGAAACGCAAATGAACTGCTTTTGCGTAGGGTTTATGGATGTGGCAACGTGATTATTTTTTAATGCAGTGGTAGGAAAAAATATATTATGTATTATAAAAATAATATTTATATATTTTTTGTTTCAGGTCAGTACATTCAAGACTTAGTAAAGGTAAGAATAAGCTGTACGTTATTATCTACAAGAAAGTACCACTCATAATAATTATGAGTGGTACTTGTTAATTATTGTTGTTAATTGTTAATTAATGAGTAATTATGGTTGTTACTATTAATTTTTATTGCTATAATGAGTAGTTTAATCCCTTCAGTAACTGTTTAATTTTTTCCCCTGTGTCCGTGTCGTCATGTGTGTGAGTTACCGTATTTTTTCTTGTTTGAACTTGACAAGTTTGCCTTGAGTGAAATGTTGGCAACCTCTTATACCTTATGAGACCCCTTTGGCGGGTCGAAACTGCAGTAGTGATAAAACACTATTGAATATCTTGACAGTAAGAAATATTTTGTTGAGATATACAGTGATTCGGTTGGCTAACTCTCTGAAGATAGTTTAAAGTGATAAAATAATGGATTGAATTCAACTATAAACACATCCCTGTAGGTCACGCCGCGCGGCGTCTCCCTGCACCATGCACCCTGTCACGTGGCCGGCGCGGCCCTGACCATGGCAATACTTTCTCCGTCACCCGCGGCCCCGCAGCTTCACCACGCATTGCGTCACTCCCCCTTCACTCTCGCCGGTTCCGCGGATGTTGATCGCCGCGCCACAGGTGGACCAGTCAGGTCGCCGGCGGCGGAAGTGGTCTAGCAGCCCGGTACCCAGACCCTGACCCTGCCAGTGTCTTCACTACCGTCCGCACCGCCGCCGGCCTCGGTCCGGCGCAGGCGGTTATGTCACGGTCGGATATCCCGCGGTGACGTCACACGGCGGGGATGTTGGTATTTCACGGGCAACTATTTAGTGTTACTTTTTGTTAAATTTCATGTTGTATTGTTGTAAAAATTGAGAGCGGTTCTGAATAAAATGATATTGTAAAGTCCCTTCAAGTAGTACAAACGGTTTCAATCAAGAAATCTAATCTTGGCAAAACTGTTGAAATATTCCCACATTTCTAACTTAACGGTTACAAATTGGTAGCGATTTTAAGTTTTCAAAATAATCTCAACAATAAAGGTTTCTTAAAGATTTTTTTTAAAAGTGCAAAACTTCACTACCTAAAGAATATTAAAAACGTCAAAATTGTACAACCATTCAGTGCAATCAGTGACAAATAAATTGGTTTTATTATTTACAAAATCATGCAAATATGCATAAGTTTATACTCTATAAAACTGTGTTTTTGTTTTTGTAAAATTAAAAAACCAATAGATTTACCCTTCCCCTTTTTGTCCAATTTTTTATGTATTGATATTTTAAATAGTAATTTAATTTTGCAATATTATTGTTTTTGCTCAAATAAATATTAGACTCTTATCATAAATGAATTGAATGTGTCAACGTCCATTTCCGAATTTCCAATCTTTTTCAAATATTAATTATTTGATATAATAGCTACTCATGAAATAAAATCAAATATTATCAAATAATTATTTGTATATAATTAATTATATCAAATATTAATAATTACTATGAAGACAAATACATACCGTAAAGAATTTTTCTAATATATCATTGACTTACAAAAAATTACATTCGGACAAACAGACGTAAAACTATGGAGACAGAACACATTTAATTTCAAAAGTGGCTTGTTTTACTCTTTTAATAACAATACGCCTTTATTATTTAATATTGATCGTTTTTTCACACCTTTTTTCATTCTCTCGTGCCATATTTCAAACAGGTCCCCACTCTAATCTGACAGTTAAGGTTAATCTGGATTTATTCTGTATTATTGAGCAACACAAATTTGAATATTAATTAATCTACAAGGTATTGAGGAATATATCTTTTTACTCTAATACATTGAGTTGAGTTGAGTTGAGTTAATACATGTTGTCATTAAGAAAATTAAACAGCCCTATCTACGCTGACTAATTAACTTTGGTTACATTTTGAACATTAATTTTTGTTAGCTAAAGTCCTCTAAATACTCATTTTTACCATATTATTACCCAAGATTTTTCTAAGTTAATTTTTCACACATTTTTTCCTTGTTTCCCAAAGGTGTCATACAACATCAATGTCGTAACATTCATGTTACCTTTTGTGTTTCAAAAACATAGATCTAGAAATCTTAAGCGAATAAATTGAAAATTTTGTGTACCATAATTGTAAAAATAGAAACTCGCTTGATCATATTTTTTTACTTACTACTATTTTAATGCTCCGAAGCTTGATGGAGGCGGTAAGTTGATTTAAGATGAGTTGCAATGGCAATTCATTTTGATCAGTTACATCGATCATTATGAGAACCAGTTCCAGACCGAAACATATGATTTTCGGATAGAAGCTACAACAGCCATGTTGTATGTGAGTATGGTATATATAGAAGTATAGCCTACCAATATTATTTTTACTGTAGGCTATTCCGTTTTGCGTTAGTATCTCAATTCCCAATTTTAATTGTGTGTCGTAGAAAAAATTTTATGTTGAGCTTGAGTTTTTATTGTGTATTTTGGATTGTGTTAAGCGTACTATAATGTAAGTAGGTTAATTGGCCTTAACGCAAAGGTCTTTATAGTCCGGGACATTTAGCAAATTACCTAGACAAAATTGGCCGGGTAACGAGACCTAGTGGAATGAGTTTGGTATGTGTCCCTGATCATTTGGTAAAAATTCCCAACTTTTCCCACAACAGGGACATCCGCCATTTTTGAAAATGGCGGAAAAAGTTGATTACAGTGTAAGTGTTTACTAAAATGGGATTTTCATAAAGCCCACACCACTTAGATTCACCTAAAAACGTTTATATTGTTCACAATTAAATACCGTACAAGGAAATAATATATTTATTGGTATAAATAATGTTTTAAGGTTCAATATGTGCACTTAAATTTAACAATTCGTCAAAATTTTGGGAAGTTATTTTGGTTTTTTGGAATTTACGGCGTTAATATCACAGTTATGATATATTTAAACCTTACAAGAATTGTAGGCCTTAAAATTGTGCATCGATTGCATATATAATATTCTTTGTTGAAATTAGTTGTTATTAGGGAATAATAACGCTGATACGGTGCCTTAAAGTCTGAAATATTCATGGCTTTCAAAGGGGTAAAAATAAGTTTTTTTTCATTTTTGGACTTCCATTTTGAAAATTCAACGATTTTAACTGAAGCCATTTGAAAGAGCTTAAAAAACAAACAATTTAGTATTTTGAAATTTTAACTTAGCTTGAACGGGTAACGAAGAAAAACCAAAAATAGGTTTCCCATGTTAATTTTATGGGAAATCAACTAAACCCTGTATCTCGCTTATTTATTGGCATAACTTGATAACATTTGTTATGTACATTCACTAGGTAGGGTTTAACTGATATTTGCTTACAACACCCATATTTCGGCAAACCTACATACTCACCCCCATGGGGTTTATGGGAATAATAAAAAGTGCCGAATATTGATACAATTAGATATTTACCTTAACTAACCATTATACTTCCTAACAACTAACATTTGGTAACAACATCCCATGGCAACAAACCTACATACGCATACCTACATTTCTATGGTGTTTATGGGGAAAATAAAAAATCTCAAATTCCTTTGGAAATTCGGTGAGTACACAGATTTGCTGCGACAGGGGCATTTTATAATATGACAAGAAAATTATATACAATTAATTCAATCAATATAAATATTATTTTTATAGATTGCATGATATTCAGTGACAATAATATTTTTATGTAAATATGTAGTTTAATCAATTAATACTTTGAGTATTGTGTATCAAGAACTCATTACAAGAAAGTTTAAATGAAGAAAATTAAGTACCAATCAAATTATTAATAGATAGTCAGGCATTTCAGATTATAAAACTAATATTGATGTTAGTTTTTTAATATAGATCAATATCTTATATCTTAATAGATCACCTGAACCTTCCAGTAAAAATGGAACAACTAAGCTTAAAAGGGAAACAAAGACATGGTTATTATTTATTTATTTCAACGGGAAGAACCCAATACATCACATAGTACAAACAATAGTTAATGGCTAATGGCTACTTGCTAGAGGCTACTAATAAAGTTACATGGTTTCTGTGATTTTTTCTCCAACCTACCCCATTTTTTTTCTTTCTTTTATTTTTTTCTCTTTTTTCCTTTTTCCTATTTTTTGTTCATATAATAATAGTGTTATTATTTTATTTTTCATTTATTTATTTATTATTACTACTTCCTGTTTTCTTATTCATTTTAACACATATAAATATTTTTATGTTTTAATTAATACTTCATCTTTTTTAGAGTAGGGATGGGTTTACATTGCATAATTTATAGCAATAAAAAGAGAACGAAACGAACACAATACTTGACCTCACTAGTATGTGTCCATTGATGTTTGTATTCTTCAAAAATTTGCCATTATTTTATAACATGTTGAAAATACATACAACAAAATTAAACAAAATTAACAAAAATTAACAAAATTTAACAAAATTAAATAGCGTTTTTTACAGCTTGCATACTATTCAGTTGAAAGAGTATTTGATATTTTGATCATTGAGTCATTGAGTATATAATATCATATACGGTAAGTAATGGGGCCTAATGAAATTATAACCTAATAATAGTTGGAAATTACAGGTAGTTAAAATTAAAAGAAATCGTTTCAGGTAGTTTAATGAAATCGACCAATGGTTTTTAGCTTTAAGTGGTATGAGCTTTACGAAAATCCCATTTTAGTAAACACTTATACTGTAATCAACTTTTCCGCCATTTTCCAAAATGGCGGATGTTCCTGTTGTGGGAAAAGTTGGGAATTTTTACCAAATGATTAGGGACACATACCAAACTCATTCCACTGGTTTGTGGCGTTACCCGGCCACATTGGCGTTACCCGGCCAATTTTGTCTAGGTCAAGGCCATATTTTGGCTAAATGTCCCGGACTGTTATTGGCCAATGCTCGGTATGCTAATATATTTCCGGGTGCCTAAACAACTTCGAAAATGTTTTTTTTTTTTTTTTTTTAGAAGTCTTACATAGTCGAAAAATGTGCCAATGTATAGAGAACACACCAAGTTAGGTACCAGTGTGTATTTCACCGATTTGTGCACATAGTTTACTACTGTAGTTAAAAAATTATACCGAAAGCTATGCCAGAGTCAAATTACACTATTTAAAATTACTACCCTTCCTGTAGTAGCCAAGTGTTTTGGCTTGGAAAAATAAAAATTTTACAAAACATGTGCCACCAAAAAATGTTGTCCTATTGGAGAATCGTTGTCTTACTGGATATTACGCAGAATATAATCACTCAGAAGTATTGAATTTTAATTTACCGGGTTTAATTTTTCAAACCTAAACAGACAGCTAACAAACTTAAAGTCAAGTATGGCAGCCATTTTGAATGCACATTTTTGTGTCTCCACACCGGCCACAGTTGGGCTCCTGTTGGTGATTATAACTGGCAAGAGCAAATGCCCCATGCGATTCCTCAAAAGTTGATTTACAATCACATCTTTATTTTCTCTTATGTACTTATTTATAAAAATATTAAATTTATGATGTTTTTAATACCCGGTACATACATTATATTTTGAGATCATTACAATGCCCTATATCTAAGCTTAAATACAATTGAATTCTCCTGAGAAAGGAAAAAGGAGTTAAGTAAAGTATTTTCCCCGTAAGTATCCTTGACTTCGTTTTAGACCCAATTGCTCAGTGTAAGCAGTTCAACACGTCACCCGTTGGGCGCGTAACCCACATACCGGGTGGCATCTTCGGCCCATCCGGAGCATACCGGGCCCGGTAACGCAGCGCCGGCCGGGACCTTACAGGGGGAACTGGTCCGCCGCGCGCCGAGCCCCACGTCGACATTGAGCAATTTGTTGGGACAAATCCGAGAACGGCCGACGGTCGGAATTTTTATCGCCTCGTTTTCCAAGATGTGTAGCACTTGCGCTGACGACTTAAGCAACTGAGCATGCTGTAGAATGATCCTTATAAAGTGTCAAAATAAAAAAAGCCCTCTATATTTGTAAGCAAATCTTTATTCTTTCTCCATTAACACACTTGTTTTTATTATTCTATGTATTTTACTAGTAAACAAGAGTATCTGATCAAAATATAATGCGACAGTTCAATTTTATAGTTTTCCTATAGCGTAATATAAAAAATCTGTAAACCCAAGAACTTGCATAGCATATTTTCTGAGTAATCTGTACAAAACTAGCGCTAGTTTTTTAAAATTATTATTATTTTTATTTTTATATGTATACAATTTGAGTTTAAGTGTTCGTTTAAATCAGTTTTGTCTTGTTTCATTAGGCATTTTCATACGTAAGATGTTAATTAGGCCTATATTATATAATTCGTAAGACTGACTAAGTCGTATATATTATTTTTGCCGTATATTTATATGTAATTAAAGAAAAGAGATGTAATATTATGTGATCAATTCAATATCAATATTTTAGTGATAGACAGATTATCTTGTTCATTTAAAATTATACTCTGGTGATCCAAGGAATGATATCATGTTTGCTCAGTTATATGAAGTATTTATGATTTTTGATTTCTCTAAAAAGATCGTCTTATTCTACTGTCATTTCTAGAATTGGCGTCACTCGATTCACTAATAACTCTTAAAGAGTGCAAGCATTTACTTTTTTCATACAAGCTACACCATGGACATAATAAATGTAATGCTGCAGCTAGTCCCTGCATTATGTGTCTCGCGCCCATGTTATTACTAGTTGATATTCAAATAGTTCATAGCACTCTCGCCTGGCCATTACCATCCGTAACCATGCCAATAGCTGAGGCATTAGCAGTCTCGCTGCCCCTACTTACGGCTCTGGCGTCATCCTGTTATGCTAAACAGCAATTGTACCGATGACCCGTTACACAGGGATGCCAACATCCGCCAATTATCTGGCGAGGTGTTGTTGGTGGGTCTTGTTAGTTTGGCAACACTGCAATGCCAGGGAATCCCTTCATAAGTCGTATCTTTTAGTATGGAAGTTCGATTACTAACGTTAAAATGACACGATTTGAAAATTATTGCTGATTAAGAAATGTCAGAGTTTAAATCACAGTAACTTATATTTTTGATAGGTCACTATAAAACTTGTTGTTCCTTTATATAACTCCTTTATTACTTGGTTGGATCGATCTAAAGAAATTAATGTTCTCTTAACAATCGAATGAAATATTTTGTTTGTTTGATTTTTAATGTTTGTATTACATTTTTTAAATTGAGAGTGGTTCTCAGGAGTGGTCATTTGATGGATGCAAAAAAGTGGATTCAGTAACGTAGTAATTTTTTTTACAAACTAGGCATGAAAAAGAAGTATGGTATGTATTATTTTAGTTGAAATGGTATTGGTCTATCTAAACATATCTCATAAACTTAACCTTGGATTACTTTGCCATTGCAAAGAAAGTGTATTTTTTTTGTTTGAGAAAAATATCCTATAAAAGTGTATTGAAATATCTGGTGATAGTTACAAGAGTAGTTAAAATCTAGGCCTACATACTAGTAAAATCTTTCTACAAATGATCATGTTTGACAGTTTAAATGAATCATTAATTTCTATTAATCTTTCTATATTCTAAATTTAAACTTAATTTGTTTAATGACCTTTGTTTGAATGTGGTTTCCACTCAGAGGGGTTTAAAACAACTAAGGCCATTTAATTTTAAACTTTTGTTTATTTTTTTTTTAATTTTTCACATGGCACGTAATATACGTGAAGTATGGCGATGAGGTATATGCGTAGTTAGCTTCTACTCGAACAATACAAATATGGGGGACGCGAGGACTTTGGCTTACAAGCAACAGGGGCGGTGATGGAGTTAATGATGGTAGAGGGTGGCGCCATGGTAAGCTAGGGGTGCGTGGTAAGCCACTGGGGCGTAGGGGGAGTGGTAGGCGACGGGGGCGTGGTAGGCGACAGGGGTAGCGTATCTGGCGACAGGTGCGTGGTAGGCGACGGGAGCGTGGTAGGCGACGGGAGCATGGGCCACCACGGGAGCGTGAGCCACCACGGGAGCGTGTGCAACCACGGGGGCGTGGTAGGCGGGGGCGACGGCCTTGACGGCTACGGGGTGCGCGGCGGGCTCCTTGTGGACGACGGCGTTGAAGCCGTTGACGGGGTCGGCGGTGTAGTCGACGGTCCTGCGGGTGCCATCGGGCTCGGTCAAGCTGTAGGATCCCTGGACAACGTCTCCGTCACGGCTCTCGTGCTGGTTCTTGGAGTCTCCGGTGATGGCGTCCTGGACGTCGTAAGAGAAAGAGTACTGTGGGTGGGGGTCGTATTCCTCGACCTTGGCGGCCACCGGGGCGGCGTGAGCGACCACTGGAGCGTGAGCGACGACGGGAGCATGCGCCACGACGGGGGCGTGGGCCACGTAGGCGGGGGCGTAAGCCTTGGCGTAGAGCTGGGGCGCCGCCTGGGAGCCGGCTACCAAGATAGCGAGGAGTACAAGCTGCAAACATACACACTCGTTAACTTCAAAATCAATTATGAAAACAGCTGTAAGACATACTCATGCACTTTTTCTTGAAAGTAATAAAAACAAAAGAATTACCTTGAAATCCATGCGTCTATCGATCTATCTTTTAAGTTTCGGTAATGTCAATTTTGTGTCATAAAATTTTATATAATTTAATATTGATATTAAAAAATAAAATATTCTCCTTCATTTTCTATTGTCCAGTGATTGAAAATATAAATGTTAATTATTCGATAACCTTATCAGTGTCAAAGATTTTATATTATTTCCCATTGTCCTTATTCTTTGTTTGATTTAGTGAACAAGCCTTAATCAATTAACCATACACATTACAATATTACTAGAATTTAAAAACTTAAACAAAAGTTCGATAAAAGCAATTAAATGCAATTCAATGCTGTGAAAAGCTAAAAACAATACAAAATATGTAAACATTGCATATAAATAAAATTTTAATACCAGTTAACATAAACAACCCAATCCATGTGGGCAGCTCGGGCACTAAACCACACTCTTGAATGGCCTACCAGATGCTAACGTCGTTTAGAAATTCCTTTCCAGGGAGTTGGTTGAACGACCCACCAAAGCCAACCGAGTCTGAGCGCGTGCCAAGCGTCTGTATGAGTTACGAGGCTGTTGCGTGCTTGAGATAGAATATAATGGGACATCAGTCGCGACGAGCCCACAAGCGAGAGGGCCTGTCAAGCTCAGGGGTCCCCACAAGTACACACGCGCGCCTCGGGTCCCCACAAGTGCGGTTACACGAACACACACACACACACACACACGCGCGCGCGCTTCGCGTCCTCGCAGCTCTCTATAATTAGGGCTGCATTCAAAATGCCCACCTGGTCGGTAGTTTAGGGGGCCCGCCAGCCCGCCTCGCTAGTTTAGCACACATTCCTATTATGTCGAGGTGACTAGGGTATTATGTTGATTAGGAGCGGATGCCATTTGGGGATTCCCGTTGGACCATTGAAGACTAGTTTAAACTAGTATAGTAGTAGTTAAGACTAGTATAGTTGATTTAGTTTTAAGTCTATTCATTGATTTTTAACAATGACTGTTGAATATTTAGTGGTTCAATTCGTTAATTGTTTAATGAAACGTAACCATAAAAATGTATTAGATTTTGAATTGAAGGCTGCTGGGACAATTTGAAGTATAAAATAAAGAAATCTAGAAATTTATATAATTTATACTATAAGTTGTGAGTTAGCGAAAACTACTTAAAGGTCGTGATAAATATAGTTATCTTTATAAGTATAAAGATAACTTATATCTTAATAATTATTGTAAATGTTATTTTTATTTAAGACTAAAAACAACTATAACATTTTAAGCTCTTTAATTTCTTATGATATAGATGTTATTAAAATTAATTTAATTTTACTCCCGATTTTTGTTTTTGGTTTTATATAGTTCATTATTTAATAGAGCTTTTGGCAACAATTCAGCTAAGTTATTTCAGCTATATTTTTTAAGGATCGTTAGAGGCTCACGGTGAGAAACAAAAGAAAATTGCTATTGGTTCAAGTTTTGAAAGGAATAGAAATAAAATTGATAATTTTTCAACACTTGAATCACTTGTTCTGGTCAACTTTATTTTTTTATATCACCCGTAAAGTATTTGAATGATAAAAATCCAGCAGATTTTTATGTTCAGTACATGAGTTAAATTTAAACTTTTTATGTTAAATAGGTATATGGTATACATAAAATATAAACTGTATCTTTTGCAAATATCAAATGCAATACACGGCTTATTTAGATTCCTATATGAAGAAGATCAAACCAGCTAACATAAATTACTTGTACATGATTTTCGTCATGCCAGCGAATGCAATATTCGAAGAATCTCTCGATCACACACAGTAACTGACCCGGTTCACAGCGAACGCAATGTTCCCTATTGGCTGGGAAAGTGTTGCCTCATTTACATAACATGGACGTTACGAGATGTCAATCCACCAGAGTATATTGATGAGCGCTGTTGATGTTGATGTGAACTGGTTTCGCATTTAAACTGGAGCGCAGGGGGCAAAAAGAGGTGTCGGAACCAGTATCCTCAGTCTCCGGGGGCGCGGTCGCCAGTCGGGACCGTGATTTACAATGCTTAATTTTATCACCAATTAAAACTGACTTCTTTTAAATTAGGTTCCATTAACTCTATTGGTCTTAAAACTTCTAGAAAATAAATAGTGAATTCCAATTCAATCGTGTACGATATAGAATTAGAACTTGTGCATAATAAATTCGTTACAATGTGCTATATCTGTTTTTAATTTATCAAATTTTAAACTTTTACATAACTTTATAAATTAGACATAATATTGATTGGTAACGTTTAAATTGTTACTACTGTAAATAGTAAATAGTAACTACTGCAATAGTAGCTACTTTTTTAAGTCTAATTGTTTTATGGTCATTATAATAGAATATCAAATGTTTAAACATTATAAATGCACTGAATGTATTTATCGTAGTAGTTATAGCAATGAGGTATTAGAAGCTATTTAACCTAAACCACAACTCTTTATCAGTGGGATGTTAAAATGGATGTTAATGTCTGGGAAGCAAAGAAGCAAATATTCATGACATTGTAGACGTGAATTTTCTTACAATCCCATACTCACATTCTTTATTTTAAATTATTATTATAGGCAATGAACATTTCTAAAATTTTAGACACATATAATTGTTTCATTTTCAAAACTTAAATTTGAATGGATGTTATTTTTATACAAAAAATATACAACGTAGGTATAATCTTGAAACTTTCCTTATTTTGTTCAGTTTAAAATTGTTGAATTTCATGAAAACAATTACCACTTGGAAGTCCACTTATCTATTGAAAAATAATCGTTCGTTTGGTTATCACACTAATCATTTACTATTTCTATTACTGTAAACTATATAATCTTAATTTTTTAGAAACCTAACGATTGTTAATTCATGATTTTGAACACTAAATATCTTAACGAATAACTTTTTCTTTTAATTTAAAACTGCAAATATGTATAAAATGTTTAAGTATTATAGACGTTATTTTTTTGTATTTGAAGCCTTGTTTTAATAATTTTAAGTGTATCGCATGGTAAGTTAAAAATGCCAATTAATTTTAAATGAACATACAAGTGTTAACAGGACGTTCACTGATTTATTCAAAACATAGTAAAATTACAATTTTTACTATCAAACCTTAACCTTTGTATATATCAAAACGCCTGATTCAACCCCCCAAAATGCTTAAACCCTAAACCAATTGGTTGTTCAAAAAATATTTTAACAAAATCTCGCAAAATTATCATTATTATTAATTACAAAATTACTATTAATATTAACTGTTAAATGTTATGCTATTGTTGAGCCGGGAGGAGCACGTGTACGGTGTAAGGTGTACGGAGGGCAAGGACTCACCTGAAGCGCCATGTCGAGCGACAAGTCGGAGCTGTGTGACTTGGCCACCACCGGGGCCCACTACAATATATAGGGGGGCTCCCCCACCCCCCACCACGCCGCACGCATCTGATAACAACAGCTTAATTGCTTCACCCAGCTTCTTGCCAATTTTGATAACCAGTGCCAACTTGGATCCGCCAACCCCCTACTGGACATTAGTCATCCCGCGGTAGCCGGCTCGGCTTCTGTAGACTAATTATTCCGGCTATCGGTCTCGTTAAACGCCCGATTCGTTAGCATTATCGGCTGACAAGTATATTTTCAACACTCCATGATTTACGGTTGGAAATATATTTTATTCGACCGAGTGAGAGTGAAAGACGTAGATTGGATTCTCCCTCGTAGTAAAATAACGTTTCTATATTAACTTATGTTGTTCATGCTTCAAGTTGTATGCAAACTGTTTATGTTATTGCAGTGGAAATCTATGCTAGCCATCATTACTTAAGGAGATGGCAAGAAATCCTTACCTTTTCGATAAACGTTTTAACGTTTTGTTCTTTTTCTTATGTATTACTTTTTTATTATTTCTTATTCTTATTTATTTATACTTCAGTTATGTATATAGTATTTTTGCTTTTAGTATTTAATACATTTACATTGAATCTTTTTTTAACTCTTGTATAAAAGATTACGTAGAATAAAAAAAAAAAATGGAATTTCTCTTACATGAGTAAGAGTCTTATAAGTTTATTCAGCAATTTATAACTTGGTTCAACTCTCATTTATTGCTTGAACCATCAAATGCCACTCTTTTATCCAGAACGACGCCAGCATTTTTACCTTAATTTTATATCTCTGCCAAGGCATGTGTTGCATATTACTATTAACTAGAGATTGCCTTCTGATCGAAATTCGATCAAAACTTCAGTTGATCTGCCCTCAAGAAGTTTAAAAATATTTTTATCATTCTGCACGAAATCAGCTTATTTTTTGTTCTCTCAACTGTACCAAAAGCGATTCTTTATTGTCCTAGGACTGAAAAATCATCTGGAGAATTTTTTAGGTCCTAGTACTGAAAAGTCAGCTGTTTGCTATGTATATTATAATTCATTTATTAATGTTTAGGAGCATAATTTTGAAATTCAAACGTTTAAAGAGCATTGTTTGTAAATAACATAAATGTAAACACTGCATCTTACTAACTTTGTAAATATAACCTCGAAAATAAATCTTTATAGTTATAATTTTTAATGATCAAAAAGTCTAATTTCGCATTATGATAAAAAACGTTGTTCATCACTCGGAGCAAAAGTGTCTTTTTGATGCTTAATCGTTTTTAAAAACTCGGCTGCGCCTCGTTTTTAAAACACGATTGCGCACCGAAAAGACCCACTTTTGCTCCTAGTGATGAAAACTACTATTTATAAAGGAACATCTTTTCTTCCTGATTTGTTATTAGCATTTGTTATTAAAACAGCTGTCTTAAGATTCAGTCAATTATTTTTCTCCCATAAGATTAACATTTAAACTTTGAAAGAATGTGAGGCGTAGCCCTGGAGTCCGATTTGAATTACAATGTGATTCTGCTCATATAAAGGACAATATCTTTCTAATGGTATGATGCACACAAGCTGAGAAAAAATGAGGAAAAGAAACATGCTTGCCTATTAATGTATAGATTGGCAATTCGATTAATGTAAGAATCCGCCAACATACATAATAAAAATAATTAAAAATATTGAACATATAATTGTTTTCATTTTCTTTTTATTTTAATTTGAAGAGGTGTTTGTACTACACAAAGTCTGATTGTGTTGACTTTTAGTCAGGAGAGTAAAAGACGAGTATAAAGTGCGCTGACATTGCCACCTTACCTACCTACCTGAATACCTTCCTCTTCGTTGATGATCAGTACAACTCGATACACAACGTCAATACTAAAACCAAGAGTCATAAATACTGAGGCTATTTTGTGAATTTAACTCTTTCTTTATTTCTCGACCAATTGTAACGTTTGAGGTATAAAATTTTCGTCTGATTTTGTAGTCTTGTATTTGTGGTGTATTTAAAACCTTAAACATTTTCTTGACCATATTTTTTTAACTTTGGCCATCAGATTTGGATAAAAAATATGAAACGATATACTGCCGTAGAAATAAATAATAAGTAATTATTTATTTTCTGAAATATCATGAGCAGACCGCTCACGTGCATTGTTTTGTCTAAACGAGAAAAGGTGCTTCGTATAGCTAGGGATGAGTTGCAGGCATGATAGTCGCCATTTTACCCACAAATTCCCTTATGTCCATGGTAACCAATTCTGTGTTTACAATCATCCGTGTGTATTCTGCCACTTTACCAAAGTTTTTCAGACGTTTCTATATCACCCAGTCTCTACTTTACGAATTAATTTATAGGTCTAAAGACTTTCAATTCAAAATTGTAAAAAACTAATATCAAATCAGATGTTTTACAAATGTAATCTGTATTTGTGAATCATCCGTGTGTATTCTGCCACTTTACCAAAGTTTTTCAGACGTTTCTATATCACCCAGTCTCTACTTTACGAATTAATTTATAGGTCTAAAGACTTTCAATTCAAAATTGTAAAAACTAATATCAAATCAGATGTTTTACAAATGTAATCTGTATTTATGAATCATCCGTGTGTATTCTGCCACTTTACCAAAGTTTTTCAGACGTTTCTATATCACCCAGTCTCTACTTTACGAATTAATTTATAGGTCTAAAGACTTTCAATTCAAAATTGTAAAAAACTAATATCAAATCAGATGTTTTACAAATGTAATCTGTATTTATGAATCATCCGTGTGTATTCTGCCACTTTACCAAAGTTTTTCAGACGTTTCTATATCACCCAGTCTCTACTTTACGAATTAATTTATAGGTCTAAAGACTTTCAATTCAAAATTGTAAAAAACTAATATCAAATCAGATGTTTTCCAAATGTAATCTGTATTTATGAATCATCCGTGTGTATTCTGCCATTTTACCAAAGTTTTTCAGACGTTTCTATATCACCCAGTCTCTACTTTACGAATTAATTTATAGGTCTAAAGACTTTCAATTCAAAATTGTAAAAAACTTATATCAAATCAGATGTTTTACAAATGTAATCTGTATTTGTGAAGCTCTTTAATACCAGGAAAACAGGAAGAGTGTGTGTTTATCATGGAAACAAGGGGATCCGTGGGTAAAATGGTGACTCCCATGTGCAACACTGGATTAGCTGGTGGTAGCTATATGTGGTTTATTATTATATTTTACGTTTCTAATTTACAAAGCAAGCCTCTAATTCATTATGGATTCTTGTCCAGTCTGGGGAATGTGAATATGAACATCAAATTGAAACAAAATCCAAATACCTCATTTAAAAATAAATTGTGACTAATTTCAGTTAATAGCCCATGCCCTCCTTGGACCACTGACGCAACTTCTGCCTTCTTCATTCAATTAATCTTAATCTTAAATTTTGTTCTCTTTACATTTTACTCTGAAATATTAATTTTGTAGGTATAGGATGTCTCTAATCAGAAAAAAACCTAAATTGTTTATTGTTATTTTGTCACATTCATGTAATATTGTAATAATGTTACATTGATCTATAAGTAAACTTTGTAAAGAAATGTAGTTTTTATCATTCTGAACGATATCACCTGGTTTTTTTCAGTAATACACAAAACGTAGCTTTTTGTCCTAGGACTAGAATAGAAAGATTTAAATGTCATAAAATCATCGTTTTTAAATAACAGAAATGTATATTACTTATGTTGTAAATATACAACCTCCAAAATAAAAATTAACAGTTGTCATTTTCAACGGTTAAAAGTCAATTTTCAAAGTGACCAAAGTGAACAAAGTGCCAAACCAAACTTTGTTCTAGTCATATATTTAAAACGACATTGTCTCGAACTCGGACGTGTGGATTTAATCTTCATTAGTCTTTTATTAACTATCGAAATAAGGGCGGATCAATTGATGTGTTTCCTGTAAAGAATTTGGGTCAGTGAAACACTTTTTGATATTTGGAAACATTATCTCATTCATCCCTACCTTAAAAATAATAAATCAATCACCAGTCCTGGCTCGGATAGGTTAATCCCTCATTCTGTGAGTGTGGAACCAACGCTGAAACACTTGTCCTTGGCCGGTATTTGCTGCATTAGCATAGGTTTAAACCCCGAAATTCGACCCACAATGCTGTCGACAGGCCAGGAACCGGAGGTTTTTATAGAATAAAGGTTTTATAAAAACTCGTGCTCTTTCGTGATTTAATACTTTCATCGTTTTATTCGTGTTTCTGCCTTCTAATAGTTAGTGTGGCAATCGGTAAACTTTGTAATTATATCAATAGAAATACTGTATAATATAATTGTTTCATATTTATAGCCCTTATCCCATTTTTACTGGCTCTAACGCATAATGCACGCCTTGGAAATGGAGATGATAAAAAGCGGTTAGTATTTGTTGTTCGATCTGTGTCGCAGCAGCAAAAAGTACGCACGGTGTTGTCTTTCGTGGAACCGCAATGGAATATTGACCACAATGGTCGGAATTTGATCTGGTTTGATTTTTTATCAGTGAGTAAATTTCAAAACATAATGATAAATTATTTTTCAATCCTAATAGCAACAATGACAAATGTACGTATAAATTAAAAATGTATACATCCTTAATTTTAAAATGTCATTTATCATTAAAAAAATTATGTTTGTAAATATCATATAGTATTTTTTACAGGTGAGTTTATATGGATTGGCGTATGTACAAAGCAGCGATGTACATCTAGTAAGGATCGTGAATTATGCTAGTTCTTAAACGTCAAGTTTTAGATGTGAACCCTCGTACTCACATTTTCTATGATCTAAGTTCGATATTTTATAACAGTCTTCAAATAAAATCAGTAGGCCTAATTAATTACATTCAATTTCGTACAAAACAATACCGCAGAGCTGATTATAATGCTTAAATTATAAGTTACAGTCCAAAAAGCCCAAAACGTTTTTAAGCTGTTTAACCAGATTTATGCTAGATTTATCACCATTTACATTAGGTGTTTAAACATAACATTCCCGTTAACCTTCCCAACCAGCAGTGCTCATAATACAGGGTGTCCATTAATGATTAGTACAATTTCAACCTAAAACCAGCATGTTATATTTCAACGACTGATGTCTCTGTCTGTGGAGTAAATAACGAGGTTTTTCATCACTAGACATTTTTTCCGACTTTGTTCGTTTTCGTTGATATTAGGCCTACTACTTAAAAAAAATGTTTCTGAGCGTACGAAAGCCATAAAAAGTGTTTTACAAATACTTAACCAATAAACAAAGTAAGACTACGAGTATACAACCACCATTAAAATTAAAACTACTAATCACTTGAGCTAAAAGTTTGGACTTTGCATAACACATTCCATTCATCGCTTTCTAACTAGACAATGTGATGGGATAATTTAAAAAAATGGCGTAGGCTAACTATATAAAAAAAATTTAACCCATAACATTGACAAAATTAACATATTTGGAAAACATGACTGGTAAAACTAAACTTCTTCATGTACTCAGTACAACCAACACGGCTAGAACATCAAACGTTGAGAAATGACGGGGTGGTTTACGATTGTAATTGTACTAATCATTTGTGGACACCCGGTATATTCCTATACAAAAAACGTTGCCAATCCAATAGATGAAACTGTTATTATTCTATTGCCGGGTCTCTAGCTCGCACATAACCTCTATTTTCCAATAGAGTTGACACATTAGTGAAATGTTTAGGTGAGCCAGCATATATGGCGGCAGTTGGGTCGAGTGGGTTACGAAATAGTTAACAATAGCAGAATATCGGCCACATCAACATCTCGCTCCCTCCTACACCTACACCCCGCTACGGTGACGGCGACGGTTGCGGCCGGTCCTGCGTCCTACCGTGTTGCCCAACTTGCTCTGCTCACTGACCTAAGTTAGTAGGCTTGGGCAGCGAAACAATATTGGGCTTAAAAATATGCTTGTTATGTTAGTTGCAAATAATTTCATATATCTTGCAGGAACTAGAAAGAAAACGAGGACTGTCAATGTCGTGTTTTGAGTCACTTGAAGTGTGACGTTATTTCCGGTCCAGTTTTAAAGACTAAACTTTTTGCACAATGCCCTCTGTTGTGTGTACATAATTTGTCGTTTTGCCGATTGTGAACTCATTGCCAGGTGTACCTCCTGTAAGTTCCACCAGACTAGTTTTGTGATTGTTATGCTGAAACTAAATGTATCATATATGAAAGATTACCCTTTCCAAATAGTACCCGGTAGAATATCTGTCTGCTCTGTACAGCTTTTATGAAGCAGTAATTGCTCAAGTTTGCACCATTGAAATCCGCATGGAGATTCATTCCTAACAAAGTTTTCTTGTTGAAAAGTACCATCTAGAGATGATCTGTTTAGATTTAGGATCCGAAAAATTATAAAAAAAACTTTTAAGAAAATACATAGGTAGACACTATCGACCCCCTGGGGTGTACCTCCTAGAAGTCGACCAGACTAGCATGTGATTGTAAAGTTCAAACTAAATGTATCATAGATTTAAAGATTGCCCTTTACAAACCGTGATTGGTAGAATAGCTCCTCTGTACAGATTTTATGAAACAATAATGTTTGCATAATGGCGATTTCAATGATTTGCACCATTGAAATCCGCATGGATGTACATTCCCAACAGTTTTCTTGTTGAAAAGTACCATCCAGAGATGATCGGTTTAGATTTAGGATCCGCGAAAAATTATAAAAAAAACTTTTAAGAACATACATAGGTAGACACTATTGACTCCCTGGGGTGTACCTCCTCCTAGAAGTCGACCAGACTAGCATGTGGTTGTGAATCTAAAACTAAAAATGTATCATAGATTGAAAGATTGCCCTTTTCAAACCGTGATCGGTAGAATAGCTCCTCTGTACAGCTTTTATGATGCAATAATGTTTGCTTCATGGTGATTTCAATGTGATTTCATGGTGCAATAATGATTTGCACCATTGAAATCCTCATGGATGTACATTCCCAACAGTTTTCTTGTTGAAAAGTACCATCCAGAGATGATCGGTTTAGATTTAGGATCCGCGAAAAATTATAAAAAAAACTTTTAAGAACATACATAGGTAGACACTATTGACTCCCTGGGGTGTACCTCCTCCTATAAGTCGACCAGACTAGCATGTGGTTGT
The DNA here is from genome assembly GCA_030545055.2 of Neoaliturus tenellus. Taxonomy (NCBI): domain Eukaryota; kingdom Metazoa; phylum Arthropoda; class Insecta; order Hemiptera; family Cicadellidae; genus Neoaliturus; species Neoaliturus tenellus. The sequence continues at coordinate 198,500,057 of CM061532.1, read as the reverse complement.
GAATCTAAAACTAAAAATGTATCATAGATTGAAAGATTGCCCTTTTCAACCCGTGATCGGTAGAATAGCTCCTCTGTACAGCTTTTATGATGCAATAATGTTTGCTTCATGGTGATTTCAATGTGATTTCATGGTGCAATAATGATTTGCACCATTGAAATCCTCATGGATGTACATTCCCAACAGTTTTCTTGTTGAAAAGTACCATCCAGAGATGATCGGTTTAGATTTAGGATCCGCGAAAAATTATAAAAAAAAACTTTTAAGAACATACATAGGTAGACACTATTGACTCCCTGGGGTGTACCTCCTCCTAGAAGTCGACCAGACTAGCATGTGGTTGTGAATCTAAAACTAAAAATGTATCATAGATTGAAAGATTACCCTTTTCAAACCGTGATCGGTAGAATAGCTCCTCTGTACAGCTTTTATGATGCAATAATGTTTGCTTCATGGTGATTTCAATGTGATTTCATGGTGCAATAATGATTTGCACCATTGAAATCCGCATGGATTTACATTCCTAACAGTTTTCTTGTTGAAAAGTACCATCCAGTGATGATCGGTTTAGATTTAGCATCCGGAAAATTATTTAAAAACTTTTAATAACACACATAAGAAGACACTATCGACTCCCTGTAAGATTTCGTACTTTCATACCACTCTCTGTAAGTAAATTCATAGTTAATTTTCTTTGAGGTTACAAAGTGTTGTTTTGATTAGCAAGTTTCATTTATTGGTCTTAACGTAAGCAATTCAACGATTGCTGTCGCGGTCAGTCCGTTAGCGCTCCGAGAATCTTCTCCGCTCCAGCAGATGGCGACACAATAAAGTTATTCGTCCTCGGTGCCAAACGGGGGTAGTTATTTATTAAATGGTCGGCGATATTAGGCAAGCCGATCGGCCCACCAGGCTATCGCGGCGCGGCGTGCGGCGACATAGCGACGGCGACACGCCCGTGCCTCCCGTGTCGCAACATCACAACCGTGTCGCCGACCAACGACCAGCTCGCGACCTTGGGCACGTCGCATCTGGCCATTATTTATATATAATTAACAATCATAATGAGAGAACCGCTCGGGACAGCTTTAACAAAAAGGCTACCTATAAATAAATACATAGTTACCGATTTAGTTCGACGTTACTTTGGTGTTCCTACGCAATATAATATCTTAATAAAAAAAATGTATGGACATAATTTTGTATAAAAAGTTTAAAGGGTAATGCGTTTCCAAGCTCAATTGTAGTCAGCACTAAATTGACTTTGGTATCATTCCCGAACAACCTTTGTACAATTTTTAGGCAGTCAAACGAAAATATTAAAATTGCAAGGCAGATTTCAAGAAACTTTATAATTATTTTACATAAAAAAAAACATTTGTGTATAAGTGTGTGGTTTCTTCATGATTAAACGTTTGTATTTAAAAAGTTTTAGTATTGGAATTAAATATAATAAAAAGCTACCAAATTAAATTTTTGGAGTTGATAATTCAGCTTTAATTCATGTGAAAAAATCACCATTTTTTCTTTTCTTCCTCTTAAAGGCTTAAAATTGAGTGTTCAATTCTAGTACTGTACACGGATGGTAAAATGTTTTCATCATGCTATTATTTTTATAATATGAATTTAGTTATGAATTCGCAACACTTATTTCTCCCAGGATCGCGGATTATAAATGAGGACGGCTTTCCAAATCAGGTTTCTACCTTGTACGTTTGTCATTCGTGTCATTTCCCTTGTGTGCAGTTGTGTTGAATGTATAACGCATTGTTGAACGCCAATATTTAAAATGTTGACCTATTTTATATCCGTATCCATTGAAATTGATGTCTCAAAATTCGCCGTTTCCCTAGATTCATCTCAAAAACATTTCTAGTGTTCTAATTTACATACAAGTCATTGTTCTCATTTACTTAACCAATAAATTTAGCGTGATATATATCTTATATTTATGTATAAATTTAAATTAATTGAAAGCCAAAAAATCATGTCCAACATCGTGAGTAAACAAGTATTTATAAAAAAAATTAAAATATGTTTATTTTTTTATTTAAGACTTTTTTTAATTTGCTGTACTCCATTAATACCTCACAAATGCTTGTTCCTTATGGAATAATAAGTAAATAAAGTAGGGAGATGGATATGTAACGTTCTTCCTCAGGGTATTAGTTTTGTAAATACTGTAATTTCTCCACGTTACTTTTTTCTGATACAGTTTCAATCTCGATGAAGTTGTCACTTTCACGATACTTCTAAAGCAGCAGAAACGAAATTCCAGCCACAGCTTGATACCGGTTCACTGTCAGAGGTCATTAAAAAGAAAGTTACCAAGTGTTGTGATCTTTAACATGTAGCCTTTATATGTTTATAACTTTATTCGGTCTTCGTTTTTTATAACCTTAGACTAAAATATACTAGTGTTCTTGTTGCTAAAATCGAGCAATTTAAATTGGACTATTATGTCATTATTATATTTTAAGTTTAATACTAAATTACGTATACCCGACCAATCGCATATTGTGATTACCAACCAACCGAAACTACACATATATACAGCTAGAATTTAACAGGTGATTAAAATGTTCAACTGAATCCCAATGTTATTCTAATGGGGGAAAATTAAGATTCCAATTAAGAAAGAATTTTTATTTTAAGCCCTATTCGATTGATTTTCCCGGAAACAACTACCGGCCAAGCCCTATCCAATGACACCAACAACTTGAAGATATGTTGAAATTTTTAGAAAGAGTCCCAATTACAAAAAAAAAATCCTTAGCGTATTACATAAGAATATACATCTAAGTTAAACTCAACCAACTTGTAAATTATTAATAAAACACCCCCGTCGCAGCAGATGTGCATATACTCAGCGGATTTCTAAAGAATTTCTGTATTTTTCGCATAAACACAATGGAGGTAAATATGTATGTTTTTCCACCATTAAGGGTTTTGTAAGCAAATATAATTCCCATTCTCCCTAGTGAATTTAGAAACTTCGTGTTTTTAAGCTTTTGATTAAGTCTTTTGATTGTATCCGGACCAGTTTTACCGCCGAATCTGAGGCCGTACTCGCGTTCGTTTCTCTGTGTCACCATCGGCTGATACGGATCTGAATCTCGCAACAGAGACGTATCGGCCACATCGGCTGACGGAAGTGTGGGCTATCAGACAATGTGATGTCGGGTAGGCTAAGTGCGTTGCGCAATCGGCGCTGGTGACGCTGACGGCTGACGTGGGGTCGCTACATACGGGAGTCCGGGTGTAGGATTTTCCGGGGGATCGGAGTATTGAACGAAATGGTTCACACTAATTCTATTTTTAATCCTGCAACTGCTGCTGGATCATATTCCGGCCCCCTCATATGTATAATGAAAATGTAACCCATTGAAAAGCACACATTGTTATCTTTACACCTGGATTTGATTTTACTAAATTAAATTTTGACTGAATTTCCTAATGTAAGTTGTGTCAACAAGAAACATTCACTTGTGATATTTTGGTGGTTTACAATAATTAATTGTAACCGGAAACAACCGGTCAGGGTTCCGAACGAGTTTTATTTAGACTTGCTCCTTACTAGACAGTGCACAGCGTGAGGTAGGCCTGTCTTGATTTTTCGATGGACTAACGCACGGTGCCATGACCACGACCGAATAAAGACTTTCCTATTTCGACCTCCAAACCACTCAAAAGTGGCAAAATTTTTCGCCTTTACCTCCATTTTCGATCTACTAAGACACATTTTCGATCCACTAAACATTCACAATTCCTTTCAAATAAGAGTCTCAAGATTCTTGTAGCGTGCGTAATAAAAAAAACTTAGATTTAGTAGTAGAACTGTAAACATACAAGAATGTCAAGAAAGACTCTAATATGTTAACAAAACATCTTACATTCTGTTTCTTTGACATTTATTTAAGCCCAATTAAAATACAATATTCATCATCTCATATTTGTGACACATTAAGGTTATATTACAGTCTTTTGAGGTTATATTTCTTTGAAATGGTATATTGACCAAGCACTTTCAACAATTTTTACCCTTGGCAAACCGTTTAACTCAGGTGATGTGAAATTAAATATCATGTTTTTATCAATTCCAATAACATGTTGCCAATATTACTATATCACTGGTGATATCCTCAGGATCATCTTTTTTATTTTTCCATACCCCGAGTACTATAGTTGCCTCTTTCTACTAGGAGTCTCCAGCACCAACTAGTCGGCTAGTGTTCGCACAGCGAGTTCCGGGTGCAGGAGGGCGGTTCTGAGATCACAATCGCGTCTGTATCGCAACTCTGGCGGACATCCAGGGCGGGTTTCATCAGCTGAGATATCGGAACGGCACCGCCAAACTCTGCGGGGGAAGACCGCTCCGACAACGCTACAAATACAAGTCCGCACTCCGCACTACAAACAGGGCCAGGGCATAAACCATCCGGCGCGGTCTCGGCCGATAACTTCATTGTTGACGGCTGCGGTTGCGAGAACGCGGTCGCGTCCGGAGACTTTAACGAATGAGTGGTGTGGTTGCGTGCAGCAATATCGTGATTCCTGTGTATACGTTATAAATTATTATATTGGATATGCTGATTATATTACTAGGATCAGTACACGTAACTTCATGTAATAATTTCGTTCATAATAACTATGAAATAAATATGATCGATACAAAATTTTCTTTGGAAACAAACGTACGTATTAGTAAATAATCGAACCTTAAAAAATGAATGAACAATTTGTCTACCAAAATTCAACTATTAACACGAATTTATTGTTATTTAACAATACTATCGGTTAAAGTTATAGAATCTCTCTCATCATGTCATAGATCCGGATTGACCGAGCATTGCTCGTTGGTTTTAATTACTTTTGTTTTAGTGTCATGGTATCAGGCTATTAAGTTTACATAAACAACCAACTCACTATATCTTCTCACAATTAACAGCTGTTTAAAAAAATATTTCTTAAGGTATAGCTTTTTTACCTTTAGTTTTATTATGCAAAATGGTCACCCATAAGACCAACGTTAAAAATAATTTTTTAACTTTATTTTAGAGAATATTTTATTTTCCTCCGGTTAATGGTGTTTCTAAACTTATTTTGGGGCCAAAACACTCTTAAATGCAAAGTTTAAGCAAAATGCTCCCGTGATCATGGAAAGTATACATTGCCACGGACACTTCTCTTACTATAGTATGAGATTTTAGTCAAGTAATATTAGTTAACCTTGTCAATTTCAAGTAGCAGTCTTTAATAGGTGAATCCAGGACCTCTGGTTCTAAGACAGTTTTCTTCGAATACCTCCCAAGTTCAGCCAATACTGTCATTCAAAAAGTAGAGCAGACGACCTTTAAAACTGCCTTGGAACAATTCGACGGACAGATTGCACAATAAAGAAACTGCCACTTTTTCGTAAACCGTGTAGTGTAATTGTTAGGTAACTTCTGGTGACCGAAGGTCGGTGAAATACCGGTGGCGCATCGCGTGTCTCGACGCACTGTGGAAGTAGACGACGACGGTAGTAGGGAGCAGAGTCGTGAGGAAACGCACGACCTTGGCGTGCCGATACCATCACACCGGGGCACTGGGTCACTGTTGGCTGTAACAGGTGCCTCCGGTAACTGCTACTTCTGGTAAACAGGTGTCTAGAGTAGCTGTAGCTGGTTACGTTATACCTGAAAGAGCTACTACTGTTTTAAAATATATCTAGTGAGTACTACTGGCTTACTAGTGCATCTAGTAACTACTGTTGGCTCACTAGTGCAAATAGAATTCGCTGCTGCCTTAGTGATGCATAAAGTAAGTGACAGCTCTCAGCTTACTAGTATATCTAGTAGTTTCTGCTGGCCTAATAACTAATTTATAAACTGATGATGACTTACAATTTCGTCCATATGCCGTTAACTGCCGCTGGCTTACTCATGCATCTAGTAACTGAGTGGTCACTAGCGATTGAATCGAATAATTGCATCTGAATCACTGGTGCACCAAGTAAATATTATCTGTCTCACTAGTGTATTTAGTCATTTCTGCTAGTTACTAGTTCTTCTAGCGACTTTTGTCAGCTTATCAGTGCATCTAGTAACTTCTGCTAGCTTATAGTGTACCAGTGCGTAACTTCTGCTGTCTTACTAATGAATCTAATAATATCTGTTGGCTTACTAGTACACATAGTAACTACTTCAAACTTACCAGTCAATTTTTTTAACTTTTTATGGCTCTCTGGTGAATCTAGTAACAGATGTTTGTTTTGAAGTGTGCCATTAACTACTTATGACCTTTAGTTCATCTAGTAACAATCATTACATCATGAACCTTTTAATAATTAACCAACGCCTCTAATGTTTTTTGTTCTTAAGTAGCTCCTAATAGTTAAAAATTTAATCTGGCAAGAATAGTCATATTAGTAGTTTGAGCCTCATAAAAACTGGGATCCACTGATACAACTTAAGTCATCGTGTGGATTGTTACCGAGTGAAAAGACTTATTTTGAAATAGTAACTGCATAGGTACATTAAGTATTGGCAAGAGATACTTGTACAAATGTTTAACATGTGACTCAGATAATCAAAACTCCCATGTTAAAACAATTTTCCATTTTCCTTGATATGTAAAACACTAACTCAGTTTTAAATATATGATTTAAAATATGAATTTTACCTCATTTAAGTATAATCTATTTATATTACAGGTGTTTTATCTTTAACTAGGAAAAACATTTCATTAAAATATAACCAGGTATCATTTCTATTTTAACCCCGTCATTTTACGCTGTGCTTCACATACCATTCAACACGCTGGTCGTATAATTTGCCATTTGTGAGTCAGAGGCGAGACGGCTGGGTGACAAGTGAGCTGTGACAGTGGCGCCGTCACTCGTGGTGGCGGCCTGGTGAACTAACACAGACGTGGCCTGACTGCAGACAGGGGTACACTTCTCATCGACCTATTGTCTGCAATTAATCCTTCAAAGTCACTTTCGTCCATTAATATCAGTAACTCACTACGCAAGGACTTAAGTCCTACTTGTTCTAGTTTCTATATCGCTCGCAATACCAATATGGATTTACCTTGTCAGCTTTAGATATTTCTTTGAGTCTTTTATAAAGAAATTGATTCATTTTAAGAATGTCGTATTTACGATTGAATTGGCCTATTCAAAGAATGGTCTATTGCGTTCAATGAATCCTTAACTATATTTTCCTCCATTGATCTAACACTTCGAAAGGACTATACTGGTATTTGTTCTAGTTTCAATATTGTTCTCAGCTCAAATATGGCTTAACTTCTCCAGCGTAAGATATTTATGTTGGGTATTTAAAAATTTACAATGTATTACAATGTATTTCTTAGTATGTTTTATTTTGACAGCATCTAAAATAAATAATTTTTATTTTTTTTTAACCGTGACTCGAAGATAAAAAAGAGGTATCGATACACGTTTAAAAGAGATATAATAATAATTAAAACTAATAATAACCTTTTTTTAATTTAGGTAAAATTTATTTTTGTACCCTATAAATTACATTAAAGTTTGTTAAAAGAAATGAACGTAAGTTATATTTAACATTTCTTTTTAAATAGTGAAGGAAAAGCAATGTTTTTGAGGAATTTTTATCATGAAAATTTTAACCAGTATTTAGTACAGAAAAAATTAAAACATCTAAATAGTTTGTTAAATTAAACTGCCTTAATTCAAAACAAAATATCTGATATTTCTGTGGCTATTATTGGTTAGAACACAAAACAAAAGAGGACTGATTTTTTTATGCACAAGTTCTCTGTGAATTTGGTTCGAATAACATTTGATTCAGTGGCTATCTGATTCCATTTATTTAGTACTGTTGTGTCCTAAGTTAGGCCGATAAATCAGTTTATAATAAATCCAAATTTGCAATTACACCTGTGGTTAAAGTGTAAGCCTACTTAGGTAGGCCAAGTCGTGTGCATTAAAGAAAACTGATCAATTATGATAGGACACGTCATGTGAACACAATGTTATTAACAAATCCAAAATAAATATAATAACATAGAAAATATAGAAAACCATTTAACACGATACACGAGTACAAATGTGTTGCTTTCCCAAATATTAATATTTTTATGTATTCTTAACCGAAACTTCATATGTTATTTATTTTTTGTGCATGACACAAAACTGGATTGCAAGGCTGTTCGCGCAAGGTTTTATTGAATTGGGTTCTAAAAACATTTGCTTCAGTGGCAGTCAACTTACATTTATAATGTCCTTGACCGATAATAAACCTCTGACAACATCCTTTTCACGAAAACTTAACTATTATAGAAGGACAAACTATGTCATGTGAAAATAATAAGCAACGGAATAAAACTACATAGAACCTTATAATAAAGGGCAAAAACAATAATGATAGCTTAAAAGATGAGTTAAAAATTGGACGTCATCAATCCTATACAAATTAACGTACTCTTTGCATTTTGGTTTATATCTGTTCTAAAATGTCTTAAATTAATTGTACACGTAAATTTTTTTCAATAATGATTCGTGCGAACCCCATAAAAACTAGCCAGTGTGGGCTGAGCATCAGAACTCGACAGCTTAAGGCCTTTTCACACCAATGTCTGCGACTTTCGCGGAAGCCGCAGAAGTTTAATCGGAATTCAAATGCGATCCATCCGAATCTCTAATTCATAGAGAAATTATTATTAAAATAGATTTAATGTTCTCAGCAAAATTATTAAAGATAAAACCAAACTAAAAACTAAAATATAGAATACGGTTAATTTTAAACTCGATCTTGGATGTATTTTCATACAAATATATATGTATTTCACGTCTTAATCTCATTATCCTAGTTATAATTCTTTAGTTTATGTATTTATGTAGTAATTTCTGAATTGAATGTATTAAACTAAATTTGTTACTATTTTTATCTCACATCGTTTGGTTATTTATCTGAATTTTGTTTAACTTCTAACGAAGGTTCTATAGTCCAAAAGGTAATTTTGATAATTATCATCCATATTTAGTTTCAATCGAAGGTGGATTAAGTTGGTTTCATATTTCAAAACTATAGACCCACTGCAAGAAATCTTAAATTGCATTGTCCAGTTGACAAAAACACCCCAATGAACACAAATGACTGTAACCTTTGCAGCTCTGATGTATAGCCGAGTAAATTAGATCCGACCAATAGTAGCCAGATAAGACAACAGAACGTGCTATAACCGAAAGGTCGTGTCGGCCTGTGATAACGTGATTTGGTGGGCATTGTCCACCTGACCCGACTGTTATCATTGCCACGTCAGCCACTAATGACCCCAAAGTCGGCCCAGTTTTGCAACCCTGTAGCAACATGAGGTAGCGCACGAATCAATTATTTGGACATTCGACTCGAGAGGCGGACCACGATCGGCAGATAAGCGCCGCCGCCGCCGCTCTAATGAAATCTGACTCGAATGATGTATCATTGATTGAATTTATTGATCGATTATTATTGATTTTTAATACCCAGTTATCAACAAGCCTTTCCTTTAAAGTATGCAGGTACTTTTGATACGTGATCTATGCACAACGTTGATTTGATCTTACGAAACGCAATTACTTTTGATACAACTTGTATTTTATTTTTGTACTTTTTCTATCGTATAATGAGTTTCATCACAGTTAATACGAAAATTGTGTAAATATTTAAAGGAGTATTCGAATAATTTGGTTTCTCCAACAACTATGTATCATGCGACTATTCTGATGTATCGTATATACTCGACTTTTAATGGTTTAAAAAGTTCTCAAGTGTGATTGCAGGTTCACTTATCCTACACACACAATTTGTACTAAAAAAACTTGTATTTAAAACTTATTATGTCATCTTACTACTTGCTAGCTTCTTTGCGGTTCAAGAGGTCACGGGTTTGATTCCCGAGGAGCCTTAATACTGCAATTATGGGTTTATACTCTTTCCCAAAATGTGTTTGTGATTTTCTTTCCCAACACACCTCTTGCGTATAGGCCTACTATACTTAAACGAATTGTTCTTTTAAAGATTAAAATATTATTTCATGCTTAAAATTACAGCTGTTTTATAATGTTTGTTATGTTTTTATGAGAGTTAAACTATTTTTTTCAATTAATCAGTCTTTAGGCTATTGTTAGAATAGTATGAGTAAGGAAAAATCAATCAGAAAATATGTCGGGATCCTCTTTTGTAAGACTCCTACAAGACTGATTGAAGGTGAGACAGTTCTCACAGTAAAATATATCGGGCGATTTCACAACGATTCCGAGTATTCCCATGACATGTCTCATGCATCAATACAGCGGTCTAGATTTTAAGATAATGACCGGAGTGGTGGTGCGGTGTGGTGGTGTGGTGGTGTCCCGGTATGGCGGTGGCGATGAGTGGTACGGCGCGGCTGACACGGGCGTGGCGTGGCGGGCGTGGCGGCGGCCCAGATGACTCCCACACTGGCCGATAGGTTGCGCCACTGACCGTCACATCACCGCCACTATCACTTGACCGATACACACACTCACACTCGCACTCACACTCGCTACACTTTCCCTCAGCAATGACGATGATATGATTAATGCAATTACGGTCTGCAATTCCGGATACTACAAGCAGAATGTATTTTGTATTGAACGGTTTAATACGTTCAAAGTAATTTATTAAGTTTTGAAATTAATGGTTGTAGTGCCTACAAACAAGAGTGATGTAGACATGAGGTAATGTGTTAAATTGATGTGCTTCTATCATCTGATAGTTGAAAAGATTTTGTTTTCTAAGAATTACTTTTGTAGAATTTTCAGCTAAATTTTCATAATCATACCTGCCTTTCAGTTATTTAGGTATTACTGGAAAAAAATTATTAAATTACAAAAGAATGCAACTATTTCAATGGGATAATCAATATGCTTTCTGAATAATCATAATAGGCAGATTTTGTTGTTAACGTTCGAAATATTAATTTAATGTCTTATTACGTAACAAGTTAAAGGGTCCAGTTTTGTATTTGCGAAACTATATAGTTTCGCCCTAATATAGCCATAAATAGCCTTGTTGAAGTCTAGACGAAAAAATATATTTTCTTCTTACTTCCAACTACATTCTTTTATGTAATTAATGATCACTGTGTTTCAAGCACAAAAGTCGTAATTAAAAACAATATAATTGTCTTTGTCAATAAAAATGTATTGTTTAAGAATTTGTGAAAATTTTATAACTGGTTGATGACTCCTTTGCTACACTTCAAACTCTTCTTAAAGAAGTGGAATAGAATGATCCCAAACAAGCCCGACAACTGTTGACACAACCTTGCCACGTTTTCTCGTGGTCGCAGGGAAGTAAAAGTAGTGGCACGGCCGCGGCTGCGGGCCGCCACTGACCTTAGCTCTGCCTCCGGGGGCAATGTCAACCACCTCGGCATCTTTTTGTACTGCTTTACCTACAGCAGATATAATTGTCTTCCTGTCATCAGTAATGAAAAAAAAAACAATAAACACCTTTTTTTAACAGCATGATACGTGTTGTTTGCAATCAGAAATTAAAAACAAACGTTTACAACACTCAAAAATATATATTTTTACACTTATACTCTAAAGAATACAGACGGTAAATAAACTGTGGAAAAATGATTAAAACGATATAATATCTTTTAAAGTATCTAAGTAATAAAAATAAAACTTTGAAAATTGATTTTGAGTGACAAAGTCTACTTTCTAAAGTACTTATTGTCCTTGGACCTCCAAGGGGAAGAGGGGTGGGCAAAGGTTCAGAAGTAAATCTTATATGTAAGCATAGGTCAATATGTACATCTAATTAAACCTCTCTAAGAATTGAAAAAAATGCCGCAAACCCGACCTAAAATGGATGACCGAGTCAAAAATGGTAGGCAATCAAACTTTGCATTTAAATCATATTGCTGAAAACAAAACAAAATCAATAACTCCCGTTACAGTCGACCTTTTGAAATCGGGTTTTTGGAAAATTGCTTGGAAAGCAAAGCCCTTTAAAATTATGTATCTTATGACATAGGCTAATGCAGTTCTCTTGACGACTTCCATAAGGGATGTTCCTAAAGGAAGTCTTGGGAAAACTTCAGTGGCCTTCGTCATTTCATACATAATTTTAAAGGCCTTTGCTTTCCAAGCAATTTTCCAAAAACTCGACCTGGGAAGGTCGAGTGTATCTCGACTCATATTTTTTTTCAGCAATATGATTTCAATGCCAAGTTTGATCGCCTGCCATTTTTGACTCGGTCATCCTTTTGAGGTAGGGTTTGCGGCATTGTTCTCTATTTTTAGAAACCTCTAATTTGATGTACATATTGACCTATGCTTACATTTAAGATTTTCTTCTGACTTCTTGTTGGCCGCCCCCCCCCCCTTGGAGGTTCAAGAACAACAAGTACTTTAGGAAGTAGACATTTTCACTCAAAATCAATTTGAAAAGTTGTAGTTTTATTACTTAAATACTTTTAAAGATATTGCATCGTTTCCAGACTTTTTCCACCCTGTATATGAAAAGATGGAAAATGGCAATCGATTTCGACCGGACACACCGATAATCGTCAGGCCCAAAAGAGAGAATGACAGAACCAACATTGCGGACAGTAAAGAGACAATATGGCGTCATACTCACATTTCTTCCTCGTCCCCTGCTATTGGCAAAAATTTTACCAATGGAGAATCAAAGTGTACCGCGCAGAAAAAAAATAAATACCAAAATGGCCAAATAAAAGTACAGTAAAACCAAATAAAAAATATACCTAAATCAAATAAAAGTAATTAAATAGAACATAAATTATAACTTAATAAATTTTACAACACATCACCACAATAATCCCTATTGGTAGCAGGAAATATTTTGAAAATTTTTGGATATCATGATTTTGAGAAAAAGTACTGGCCTGCAGCTTGGAACATATTGTATGATGTTGTTTCCGATGAAGTTGAAAATGTAAATGGAAAGAAGGTATGCGAGAGTTAACTTGAAACTTTGTGGAGATTGTACATGATGGTGAAAATGAACCGATTGTGACTGATCATGAATTCGAAGAAAGAATTGTCAACCTCACTGGTGTGCAGTTAAGCAAAAATGATATTGAGATATTGCAGTCGGTCTTAAGCATAACCTTTCTATCAGCCAGAAGAAGGAGAATGATCTGTTGGCGACTGACATTGAAGCAAATATGGGAATGATTAAGGATTTTGACCAACGTGCTGTGCGTCAAGGTATTACAAAGGAGATTTCTGTTCAGTGTACTGGTTTCATTCATGAGAAAAATGTAGCTTTAAAAAAGTGCATAGGAATTAAAAAGAAAATGGAAAGCAATGGTTCTATTGTTGTGAAAGCTGATAATTAAACAAGTTTATATAAAGAAAACACAGGACTTTATTAGGGAAAACAATTTCAAAGATTTGGCTAAGAGAAATTGTTTTACCTGCCGAGGTTTAACAAAAGGAACTAAATGATGCTGTGAAGAAAGCCAATTATGTTGCCTCGGATGAATGTCCAAAATTTTGACCGTATAAAACATTTATTGTATAAAAACTTAATACAATTACCTTCCATAGATTTACTCAAAAGTTAATCATATACACTAAAAAGTATGCGTGAGACGCATTTTTACTTATCTTGACCTCAAACTCCCGTTTATATTTTTTTATTTTGTCCCTGCATATGGAAACTCATTAATTCTCTTGCATTAAAAAAAAAGTAACAAGTTTTCTTCATAAATTATCTAATATTGAGGTGTTCATGAATAATAAAAGGATTTCCTTTATAGGTGATTTGCTTTTGAGTATTATATTAATATATTCAGAGAATTTTTCCTATATTTTTGTATGTCAGCACCCCGCAAAATACGCTAAATTAAGGGGGAAATATGCGTTAGAGACGGCTTTAATTCATTCCCCCAAAATGTCATAGAAAGATGTTTTGCTGTTCATGTTTAGAAAAATATGTCAAGTCGAGACCTCATAAAACTACACGCATGTGTGTAAAAATTCAATATAGAAAATCATTGACTTGCAAAAAAATTGGGTTGTTAAGTTATTTAGAAAAATAAAAGAAATATTACATAATAGTTTTAAAGTTAAAAATTGATGTTTAATTTAGGAGAGTGCAGGCCTACATATATTAAACTTTTATCTACTGGACAGTTACAGGGTAGCCGTTCGTTTCAGCTTTTTATAGCATATTACGATTTATTCTAACTAAACTGTCGTAAAAGTATATAACATCTCTAGAATCTATTTTATATAAGATCTTACTTTTAAATTAAAGATGATAGTTTTCATTCTTATTTACCTTGATTGTTTAAAGGATTTTAAATGTATGTTTGTTGACTGTAGGCCCATCTCAGTTTTAATTGTTCTTAACTACACGAATAGAAATTCAAATACTATTTTAAAAAATTGCAAAGAGTGGTATGGTTTAAATTTAATTAGTAATTTAAATGAGTGCACAGTCAATCGCGTAAACCAACGGCAGGGTGATCAATTTAGTGACAGTATTTGCGTCCAGAGCGCAGCAGTTGGCAGCTGCCGGTAGTTCGACTACTCGCCCACAGGTAGCACTGCTACCTGGGTTTATACTTCTTTCTATGAAATCTATTGATTTTTCATAATAAACCAGATATTGTGGTATTACACAGGATTAAACAATTCTTAAAAGAGGTTTAATATGACAATGAATACAAAAACGTCTATTTTAAACTTCCACATAGGAAATATTTTAAATTTATTATTTTACTGAGAAAAATTAGATATAAAAAGTACTTATTACATTAATATTTCCTACAACATCAAATATAAAAGTTTACATCGAAAATATATTAATAAAAAATTGAACTATAACAATAGTCGAGCATCAGGAATCTTCAAAGTAATTAATCCGTTTACATTAGAGTTCAAAGAATCATCAGCTGCAATATAAATTTAACGTAGGAGACATAATGTATAGAAAAATCTGCGAGAAAGATAAACAGCTATTTGCCATTGCTTAATACCATTGACTATAGGCCTATACACCAACTTCAATAGACTTCTCATCCAATACCTTTTGTTTGATACAGAAATTTGAAAGGTTCGTGTTCATATAGTATCAAACAAATTTATTTTATAAAAATAAACCTTTTTGTATGTTTTTTATTCATTTGTGACGACAGTAATTTTTTAAAACTGTTTTTAACATAAAATTGCTTGACAAATAAAGACATTTTTTATTTATTGGTTTATTAATTTTTGTGGGAAATTGCAATCCATTTTGTGTGCTAATTATTCCGCTGATTTACAGTACTGCAAAAATACTTTATCACAACATAAACATAACCCTTAGTTATATCTTTCATGCCTTGCCAACAAGGTTTAACTACATACTAGAGATCGCCCACTGGTCGAAATTCGACCAAAAATTCAGTTGATCTTTTGCCAATTGGTTTTTAAATGTTTATCACTAAAACATCTGTTCTTCCAGATTTGCTAGAATTTTTTATTACAACAGCTGTCTTGTGATTCAATCAATATCCTTCTCCCATAAGATAAACATTGAAACTTTGAAAGAATGTAAGGCGTAACCCTGGGCGCCGAGGGAAATTATAATGCGATTCTGCTCATCTACAGCACAATACCTTTCTAACAGTATCCGTGGATTTCCTCTACGATGCTGACAAGCTGAGAAAAAAGGAGGAAAAGAAACATGCTTGCCTATTAATATACAGATAGAGTGATAAAAACATATTAGTTTTTGCCTCTTGCTGATTTGCCCGCTTTTACCCACGATTATCACCCTCTTTTCCCTCTTCTTAAGGTACATTCACACTTGGCTAGTTACTCGCTGCGAGTGACAGCTGTATTAAAAAACAATCCAAAAATGCTGCTAGTACTCGCTGGTAAGGTAATTTTACATTCACACTACGCTAGTTGCTAGTAGAAGAAGCGAATGTAAACACGCTTTTTGTATTAAACATTTGGTTTATGAAAATTAAATTATGGACAGTAAATTAAGTAGGCCTACTATTTAAAATATAAGAATATATTATAAAAAGTGTTTTGGTTAAGGACAATATGTAGGCAAATATTTACTATCATAATGCTATAATAGTAGATGGTGGGAAGATCGGCTTCTCCCACGACACTTACAAACAATGTATTTTCACTTTTATTTGGTACACAGTATTACTTGTGCCTCAATGTTATAACGCTACAATTTTATTAAATTTCTCACAATTTAAATTATTTTACGATAGGCCTAAACGTTCATTTAGTTAGGAGTGTCACGTGCGTCTGACACTGAGCTATCATCGCGCGGTAGGCCTACTGCTCTTACTGGCTTCATATGTTTAAAGTATTTTTCTAGGAGCTCGATCGATTTCCTTTTAGGTTGTTGTAAACGCTACGACCACGTCTATTCTATAGTATGCATATCAAACAAGGAAAAGTTGAATTTTTTAAAAAATATCGCAAAATTTTAGTTTTTTTTGTGAATACGAACAAATTTGGTAAGGCATTAATAAATACCTCGTAATCTTTAACTGTATGACTTGAAGAGCCAACTTTCCTAAGAACCTGTGAGACTTATAAATAAATACTGAACATACATTATTTGTATGTATATATTAACAATTTTTTTAACTTGTGAATGGTCATATTTCTTATATATGCTTCTGTAACTTTACAGTTTTGAAAACACACTACATTTGATAAGGATAAGGAAATACAAGTAATTAATTAATGAGATCAAATAAACTGTGCATGCACACGCACATAGATTAGTAACATAGTAACAAGTTTCTTCTTTCTCTGTGGCAAATTATGCTACGGTTTGTGCTATAGGAATAAGTCTTCGCATACCGATACCAAAATAAAACTGGCTGGGTAGCTGAGTGGTTAAAGTGCTCGCCTTTGAATTTAAAGGTTGCCGGTTCGATCCTGAGAAAAGTTAGTAGCGTTTTAAAGGTTCGATTCCGGACTCAGTTGCCATTTGTCATTGGGCTATTAATTAATGATGCTTTCTAACAACTGGTCGATGTTAGATAGTAACAAGACTGGGGTTTGGACCGTTCCCCGTCAAAACGTTAAAAATGCCAATAGCGTAGATAGACAAAAAAAAAAAAAAAAAAAACTGCAATGTAAAATACTCCGAAAACTTTACTTGCGTCCGTCCTTAAATGATTAGTTATTAGGTAATAACTTAATAATGTTGCATTAGGTAATCTAAATACAGATAATCTTAATAATTTCATTTAATAAATTATAGGAACAATCACACTTGATAGTTATTATTCTTTACAAAACCATTTCGTTTATGGCTAAATGCACATTTAGTTAGTAAAATGGTCGAAACTGTAGGCCTACTTGCCGGTACTCTAAATAACAAAGACAACGACTGGATCAAAACTGTCACCCGTTGTTATATGTATCGAAGTGTAATTTCCAGTTTTATTTTTGGGGTGATTGCTTTTCTTTGTCTTATTTCTTTAAGGGCCTTATAATATCTAAAAGTTTATCAAATTTGTGTACAGGCATTCGCATCACCCTCTAAAATGAATCAGGATCTTCCACTCTCAGCTCATCAAATAGCGTAGATGAAGCTCCAAGTTCCTATCTCCGACCAATCCAGAGTCTCACTCACCATATCCTCAGTCTTTAATTTGTTATATATAACCATTCTGGAATGTATTTAAATTTAGTATGCTTAATATCAACTTTCATTGTAACTCCTTATATGGGCCAACCCCTCATTTTTGGGCATGATCCACATAAGGGATTATAGGGGACTTTCGGAGGAAGGTCAGGAGATGCCATAGAACACATAGACTGGGACGGTGGTGACGTCTTGTAATCCAGCTACTTGGAGGTCACAAATTGTGGATAGTTATGAGCGATGGCTTGTGGATGCGATATTCCCTGGTGGGGATTAACGTCCGCACTAGTTCATCCATAAGTACCATCCTCATAATTAGACCAATTCGTATATGGGAGGTTGAAATTGTGGTTCGGATCCCACGTTAAACTGTACGTCCCTAGATACCATTGGCTGTTGGGCTATGAATTAACAGTCCTGTCTAAGGAGAATGTCGGCCTTAGTCAGTAACAAGACTACAAGATCGCGCCACAATCATCCTACACTCATCCCTTATTCATACTTGGCTTTAAACTACCTATTGAGTTAGGTCGCAATTTCAATAAAGGTATTAAAGGTACATTTCAAAATAAATTGGCTGTCCAAAAATTATTTAATTTTTCCCGATTAATTTCACTTCACTAGTAATTTCCAGTTTTGTTTTCAGGACGATTGCTTTTCTTAGTCTTGCATCTGATTTCTTTATTGAGGGTGTTATAATATTTAAGAGCTCATCAAATTTTTGTAAACACATTCGCATCACCCTCTAAAATGAATCAGGATCTTCCAATCTCAGCTCATCAAATAGCGTAGATGAAGGTCCATGTTCCTATCTTCGACCAATCCAGAGTCTCACTCCCCATATCCTCTATCTCCTACACTAATATCTTTCTTACACAACTCGGAAATTGCATTTCTTAATGTTGTATTCATTCTATTCTTCGAAATACCTCTGGAGGGCATTTTTTAAGATATTGCTATTCCTTTTTAGGGTTAATATAAAACAAAACAATAATTATAATGAATATTACAGCTGATTCATACACATTACAAATATTATCACAAGAGCTAGTAGAAGCTAGCTTGCTGTTGGCTAGTTGCTAGTCAATCCAAAAGTTAATTTTGTAAACAAATGACAACTAGCAGCGAGTAACTAGCTAAGTGTGAATGCACCTTTTACCCTCTTTTCCATAGTTAATAGTTTTAGCTATTCTGGTCCCAACAAGCTTTAAAAATTAGAGATTACTCTTTTAAAACTTATATTTATTTGTTGTTGTTTTTTTTCACTTTGAGTTGATGGTCTGTAAGCAGGCAATTGAAATTAGTTACTAGTTGAAGGGGGAGAGGTGTGGGTAAAATGGCAAATCACTGGTGGGAAAGTGTAAACAAATTACTGGTTACCAAGAAAACAGCATGAGCCATGGGTAAAATTGAGCCAAATAGCAGGGGACAAACTTCCCTATCTCTGCAGCACTCTATATCTAGTTTAACCTCGATGTACTTTGCTAAGAAGAGTGGTAATATTGTTCACATATCATATGTCACTTTTACTTCATACTCGCCGCGGAAGATCGCGCCACCGTAAATTAGTTACAACACGCTTATGTTATCATAAGTCAATTCACGTTAATGTAAAAAAACTGACTCCTTAATTGTTTTACCAAAATGTAATCTCATAAACTGTTCCCGAACTACATTATAAAAGTTTTGTTTCTTTTTAACTATATTGAAAGTTAGATCTTAAGACATGTTTATTTTGCTAAGATAATTTCATAACAAATTAAAACATTAATTTATTGGAGACGTTGTTTTTCTCTTTTATTTTCCTTGAGGTGATCAATAGTTTATTTGTTTTATTATACATTATATGTTCCAGTTTAGTAAAACACGTGTCATCAAGTCGAATAAAAAATTTTGAGTGGTTTTGAAACTAAACAATTTTTTGTGGAATGCAAACTTATCTCGATTCAAATTATGTACATTGTACACCATGTCCAGTTTTTATCAATTAATTTAGTGAATCACTTGATAAAGAAGAGCAAATCACAACAATGTTCATTGGACTAATAATTATTTTATTTGTCAAATTGAAAATTTCCTATGTGGAAGTTTAAAATAGACGTTTTTGTATTCATTGTCATATTAAACCTCTTTTAAGAATTGTTTAATCCTGTGTAATACCACAATATCTGGTTTATTATGAAAAATCAATAGATTTCATAGAAAGAAGTATAAACCCAGGTAGCAGTGCTACCTGTGGGCGAGTAGCCGAACTACCGGCAGCTTGCCAACTGCTGCGCTCTGGACGCAAATACTGTCACTAAATTGATCACCCTGCCGTTGGTTTACGCGATTGACTGTGCACTCATTTAAATTACTAATTAAATTTAAACCATACCACTCTTTGCAATTTTTTAAAATAGTATTTGAATTTCTATTCGTGTAGTTAAGAACAATTAAAACTGAGATGGGCCTACAGTCAACAAACATACATTTAAAATCCTTTAAACAATCAAGGTAAATAAGAATGAAAACTATCATCTTTAATTTAAAAGTAAGATCTTATATAAAATAGATTCTAGAGATGTTATATACTTTTACGACAGTTTAGTTAGAATAAATCGTAATATGCTATAAAAAGCTGAAACGAACGGCTACCCTGTAACTGTCCAGTAGATAAAAGTTTAATATATGTAGGCCTGCACTCTCCTAAATTAAACATCAATTTTTAACTTTAAAACTATTATGTAATATTTCTTTTATTTTTCTAAATAACTTAACAACCCAATTTTTTTGCAAGTCAATGATTTTCTATATTGAATTTTTACACACATGCGTGTAGTTTTATGAGGTCTCGACTTGACATATTTTTCTAAACATGAACAGCAAAACATCTTTCTATGACATTTTGGGGGAATGAATTAAAGCCGTCTCTAACGCATATTTCCCCCTTAATTTAGCGTATTTTGCGGGGTGCTGACATACAAAAATATAGGAAAAATTCTCTGAATATATTAATATAATACTCAAAAGCAAATCACCTATAAAGGAAATCCTTTTATTATTCATGAACACCTCAATATTAGATAATTTATGAAGAAAACTTGTTACTTTTTTTTAATGCAAGAGAATTAATGAGTTTCCATATGCAGGGACAAAATAAAAAAATATAAACGGGAGTTTGAGGTCAAGATAAGTAAAAATGCGTCTCACGCATACTTTTTAGTGTATATGATTAACTTTTGAGTAAATCTATGGAAGGTAATTGTATTAAGTTTTTATACAATAAATGTTTTATACGGTCAAAATTTTGGACATTCATCCGAGGCAACATAATTGGCTTTCTTCACAGCATCATTTAGTTCCTTTTGTTAAACCTCGGCAGGTAAAACAATTTCTCTTAGCCAAATCTTTGAAATTGTTTTCCCTAATAAAGTCCTGTGTTTTCTTTATATAAACTTGTTTAATTATCAGCTTTCACAACAATAGAACCATTGCTTTCCATTTTCTTTTTAATTCCTATGCACTTTTTTAAAGCTACATTTTTCTCATGAATGAAACCAGTACACTGAACAGAAATCTCCTTTGTAATACCTTGACGCACAGCACGTTGGTCAAAATCCTTAATCATTCCCATATTTGCTTCAATGTCAGTCGCCAACAGATCATTCTCCTTCTTCTGGCTGATAGAAAGGTTATGCTTAAGACCGACTGCAATATCTCAATATCATTTTTGCTTAACTGCACACCAGTGAGGTTGACAATTCTTTCTTCGAATTCATGATCAGTCACAATCGGTTCATTTTCACCATCATGTACAATCTCCACAAAGTTTCAAGTTAACTCTCGCATACCTTCTTTCCATTTACATTTTCAACTTCATCGGAAACAACATCATACAATATGTTCCAAGCTGCAGGCCAGTACTTTTTCTCAAAATCATGATATCCAAAAATTTTCAAAATATTTCCTGCTACCAATAGGGATTATTGTGGTGATGTGTTGTAAAATTTATTAAGTTATAATTTATGTTCTATTTAATTACTTTTATTTGATTTAGGTATATTTTTTATTTGGTTTTACTGTACTTTTATTTGGCCATTTTGGTATTTATTTTTTTTCTGTGCGGTACACTTTGATTCTCCATTGGTAAAATTTTTGCCAATCACGTCAGCTGATTTATCACCAGGTTAGCCAACCTGAGGGACGGGAGCCAGCAAGTAGACCAGTCGGCCGTCCACTGCCGCCGCGCCGCGCAACGACAAGGAAGTTGGCATTTGTGGGAATTGACCAGCGTGTTATGTTTGAATTTACTAATACCAAGTTTATCTAGTCAAGTTTGCTGGTTACTTATGAAGAATAAATTTGGTGATTTTTTAATATTTATTGATTAATTTTGGTCTGTTGTCAAAATTACGAACAAAAATCCATGAAATAAATGAAAAAAAACTAACCACATAAAATTAAAATATAGAACCTAACATCATATAAAAAGAAATTTATCGTTAGTTGCATTATTTTTAAGATCCGATTACTTTGAACCTAGTTCTTATCCGTAAAAATCGATATTTTAAGAGAACTAATTTTGTTATTTTCGTACAATTTGTAAAACAACTATTTTAATTTTATTTCATAGAACACACAGTTTTGTTCTGTTTAGAAATAGACACCTTCACCTTGTAAAGACTAAACACATTATTTTGAACCCGAGATTTCAAAATGTCAAGAAAACATTAGTTTTTTAGAAGAGGGGTAAGAAAACACGGAGGGACGAATAAAAGCAGTAAGGAACAGGTAAAAAAACTAAGTAAAATTTCTATTCAAGAAGACATTAGAATTGTTTGAAGTAGTCATGACTAAATTTAATACACCCTTAAAAGGTCAACTTACTCTGGATGGAGTTATGAAATAGTTATCTTAATAAGAAAGTTTAGTTACACTTTCTTAAATTGTTGCCTACTATTTCAGGACTTACTGCAAAGAAATTAGCATGCCATAGGCCATCCGGACATCAAGTAGATCGTGTCTTATGTTTTGCGGTCAGTCCAACTCAACTGAGTGGTACTAATCTAGTAGGATGGTTGTGACTCAGTCGCGCCAACACAGCGTGGGCTATCACTGATGTATTATTGTGGAGATGCAATTAGCTGCACGAGTAGCTTAACGTCTATATAATGTTAAGAGTTATGAATACATTTTAAAAATTACTTCAAAGATAACCACACCTTTTGACATTGTTAAGTATTTGAAAATATTTTTACTTTCAAAACTTTCGATTCACCTAATACACGTTTAACACAAGGGTTTCAAAAGAGGGCTTTCTGAATGTTCACTTAAATGTCAATGGGTAGATTTAGCAATTGTCTTTGTAAAACTAATAAATAATATATTGCGTAACATAACAGAATTTTCAGCGGGTTGTAAAAATCATCCATTAACGGTTCTAAAAGCAAATTTATCCGTGACAATGCCACCCAGCTGA
The DNA here is from genome assembly GCA_030545055.2 of Neoaliturus tenellus. Taxonomy (NCBI): domain Eukaryota; kingdom Metazoa; phylum Arthropoda; class Insecta; order Hemiptera; family Cicadellidae; genus Neoaliturus; species Neoaliturus tenellus. The sequence goes on along the minus strand of CM061532.1, from coordinate 198,476,963 downwards.
AGGACACGACAGCCAAAACAAAATGCCAATAAATAAGAATTAGTGAAAGCCGAACAGCAAGTGCGTGTCGTGTACCGTAAAGGTTAGTTCGTGTGGTCAAGCGGCGGAGAGGCGAGCGCGTCCATCATCAGCTGATTACAAGCGGCATAACAGCTGATCGCTACCAACATAACAGCTGACCAATACAGTTCTGCCAACTTAACAGGCTGTTATCACCAATAACACGGCGGATACGCCGCGCCGCCGCGGAGAACCTCGATATTACGGTGATTGCCCAGTAAATAGCGGCAATACTGCGGAACTAATTTTATAACAATGCTTAGCGAAATATCCTCGATTAAAGGTAGCAATGGGAATTAAATTTGTACGATAAACGGCAATAAATAGAAGAGCGTTGTAGAAATATTATGCGGTGATATTAATATTTGGGACACCAACACTATCTAGAGTGAACGACTGATCATTTCCCTTTCCTCATTTCATTTAGAACCAACATATTACATTAAAATTGGTAATAGATAGTCTGGAAATGATCTATATATTTTTTAAATATAAAACTTTATATTTTTTGTATACATTTTTTACTTGAACTAAATAAGCTACACTGTCTTATTCATAAGAAAAAAAAACACACACGATTTTATTGACCGTGAATTATATAAAATATTTGTAATAGGTCGAACTACTACTGTATAAAAAACATTTTAGTTGATTAATTAAATGTAAACACACTTGGAAAAAAATTATTCAGGACACTAACTGCTAATGCATAAAAATAAAGACAATATAACATTTAAGGTGTTCGTTATTCTTTGAATTTGGGGAAAATATCAAACTTTGATTTGTAAGATTTTCTTTTTAGAACCTCAAACTATATAGTTCCACTTCATCTCATTTGGGTATTCCGAAGTTTGCCTGATTTGTATTACATTATTTTAAATTTACTATTTTACTGAGAAAAATTAGATATAAAAAGTACTTATTACATTAATATTTCCTACAACATCAAATATAAAAGTTTACATCGAAAATATATTAATAAAAAATTGAACTATAACAATAGTCGAGCATCAGGAATCTTCAAAGTAATTAATCCGTTTACATTAGAGTTCAAAGAATCATCAGCTGCAATATAAATTTAACGTAGGAGACATAATGTATAGAAAAATCTGCGAGAAAGATAAACAGCTATTTGCCATTGCTTAATACCATTGACTATAGGCCTATACACCAACTTCAATAGACTTCTCATCCAATACCTTTTGTTTGATACAGAAATTTGAAAGGTTCGTGTTCATATAGTATCAAACAAATTTATTTTATAAAAATAAACCTTTTTGTATGTTTTTTATTCATTTGTGACGACAGTAATTTTTTAAAACTGTTTTTAACATAAAATTGCTTGACAAATAAAGACATTTTTTATTTATTGGTTTATTAATTTTTGTGGGAAATTGCAATCCATTTTGTGTGCTAATTATTCCGCTGATTTACAGTACTGCAAAAATACTTTATCACAACATAAACATAACCCTTAGTTATATCTTTCATGCCTTGCCAACAAGGTTTAACTACATACTAGAGATCGCCCACTGGTCGAAATTCGACCAAAAATTCAGTTGATCTTTTGCCAATTGGTTTTTAAATGTTTATCACTAAAACATCTGTTCTTCCAGATTTGCTAGAATTTTTTATTACAACAGCTGTCTTGTGATTCAATCAATATCCTTCTCCCATAAGATAAACATTGAAACTTTGAAAGAATGTAAGGCGTAACCCTGGGCGCCGAGGGAAATTATAATGCGATTCTGCTCATCTACAGCACAATACCTTTCTAACAGTATCCGTGGATTTCCTCTACGATGCTGACAAGCTGAGAAAAAAGGAGGAAAAGAAACATGCTTGCCTATTAATATACAGATAGAGTGATAAAAACATATTAGTTTTTGCCTCTTGCTGATTTGCCCGCTTTTACCCACGATTATCACCCTCTTTTCCCTCTTCTTAAGGTACATTCACACTTGGCTAGTTACTCGCTGCGAGTGACAGCTGTATTAAAAAACAATCCAAAAATGCTGCTAGTACTCGCTGGTAAGGTAATTTTACATTCACACTACGCTAGTTGCTAGTAGAAGAAGCGAATGTAAACACGCTTTTTGTATTAAACATTTGGTTTATGAAAATTAAATTATGGACAGTAAATTAAGTAGGCCTACTATTTAAAATATAAGAATATATTATAAAAAGTGTTTTGGTTAAGGACAATATGTAGGCAAATATTTACTATCATAATGCTATAATAGTAGATGGTGGGAAGATCGGCTTCTCCCACGACACTTACAAACAATGTATTTTCACTTTTATTTGGTACACAGTATTACTTGTGCCTCAATGTTATAACGCTACAATTTTATTAAATTTCTCACAATTTAAATTATTTTACGATAGGCCTAAACGTTCATTTAGTTAGGAGTGTCACGTGCGTCTGACACTGAGCTATCATCGCGCGGTAGGCCTACTGCTCTTACTGGCTTCATATGTTTAAAGTATTTTTCTAGGAGCTCGATCGATTTCCTTTTAGGTTGTTGTAAACGCTACGACCACGTCTATTCTATAGTATGCATATCAAACAAGGAAAAGTTGAATTTTTTAAAAAATATCGCAAAATTTTAGTTTTTTTTGTGAATACGAACAAATTTGGTAAGGCATTAATAAATACCTCGTAATCTTTAACTGTATGACTTGAAGAGCCAACTTTCCTAAGAACCTGTGAGACTTATAAATAAATACTGAACATACATTATTTGTATGTATATATTAACAATTTTTTTAACTTGTGAATGGTCATATTTCTTATATATGCTTCTGTAACTTTACAGTTTTGAAAACACACTACATTTGATAAGGATAAGGAAATACAAGTAATTAATTAATGAGATCAAATAAACTGTGCATGCACACGCACATAGATTAGTAACATAGTAACAAGTTTCTTCTTTCTCTGTGGCAAATTATGCTACGGTTTGTGCTATAGGAATAAGTCTTCGCATACCGATACCAAAATAAAACTGGCTGGGTAGCTGAGTGGTTAAAGTGCTCGCCTTTGAATTTAAAGGTTGCCGGTTCGATCCTGAGAAAAGTTAGTAGCGTTTTAAAGGTTCGATTCCGGACTCAGTTGCCATTTGTCATTGGGCTATTAATTAATGATGCTTTCTAACAACTGGTCGATGTTAGATAGTAACAAGACTGGGGTTTGGACCGTTCCCCGTCAAAACGTTAAAAATGCCAATAGCGTAGATAGACAAAAAAAAAAAAAAAAAAAAAAAAACTGCAATGTAAAATACTCCGAAAACTTTACTTGCGTCCGTCCTTAAATGATTAGTTATTAGGTAATAACTTAATAATGTTGCATTAGGTAATCTAAATACAGATAATCTTAATAATTTCATTTAATAAATTATAGGAACAATCACACTTGATAGTTATTATTCTTTACAAAACCATTTCGTTTATGGCTAAATGCACATTTAGTTAGTAAAATGGTCGAAACTGTAGGCCTACTTGCCGGTACTCTAAATAACAAAGACAACGACTGGATCAAAACTGTCACCCGTTGTTATATGTATCGAAGTGTAATTTCCAGTTTTATTTTTGGGGTGATTGCTTTTCTTTGTCTTATTTCTTTAAGGGCCTTATAATATCTAAAAGTTTATCAAATTTGTGTACAGGCATTCGCATCACCCTCTAAAATGAATCAGGATCTTCCACTCTCAGCTCATCAAATAGCGTAGATGAAGCTCCAAGTTCCTATCTCCGACCAATCCAGAGTCTCACTCACCATATCCTCAGTCTTTAATTTGTTATATATAACCATTCTGGAATGTATTTAAATTTAGTATGCTTAATATCAACTTTCATTGTAACTCCTTATATGGGCCAACCCCTCATTTTTGGGCATGATCCACATAAGGGATTATAGGGGACTTTCGGAGGAAGGTCAGGAGATGCCATAGAACACATAGACTGGGACGGTGGTGACGTCTTGTAATCCAGCTACTTGGAGGTCACAAATTGTGGATAGTTATGAGCGATGGCTTGTGGATGCGATATTCCCTGGTGGGGATTAACGTCCGCACTAGTTCATCCATAAGTACCATCCTCATAATTAGACCAATTCGTATATGGGAGGTTGAAATTGTGGTTCGGATCCCACGTTAAACTGTACGTCCATAGATACCATTGGCTGTTGGGCTATGAATTAACAGTCCTGTCTAAGGAGAATGTCGGCCTTAGTCAGTAACAAGACTACAAGATCGCGCCACAATCATCCTACACTCATCCCTTATTCATACTTGGCTTTAAACTACCTATTGAGTTAGGTCGCAATTTCAATAAAGGTATTAAAGGTACATTTCAAAATAAATTGGCTGTCCAAAAATTATTTAATTTTTCCCGATTAATTTCACTTCACTAGTAATTTCCAGTTTTGTTTTCAGGACGATTGCTTTTCTTAGTCTTGCATCTGATTTCTTTATTGAGGGTGTTATAATATTTAAGAGCTCATCAAATTTTTGTAAACACATTCGCATCACCCTCTAAAATGAATCAGGATCTTCCAATCTCAGCTCATCAAATAGCGTAGATGAAGGTCCATGTTCCTATCTTCGACCAATCCAGAGTCTCACTCCCCATATCCTCTATCTCCTACACTAATATCTTTCTTACACAACTCGGAAATTGCATTTCTTAATGTTGTATTCATTCTATTCTTCGAAATACCTCTGGAGGGCATTTTTTAAGATATTGCTATTCCTTTTTAGGGTTAATATAAAACAAAACAATAATTATAATGAATATTACAGCTGATTCATACACATTACAAATATTATCACAAGAGCTAGTAGAAGCTAGCTTGCTGTTGGCTAGTTGCTAGTCAATCCAAAAGTTAATTTTGTAAACAAATGACAACTAGCAGCGAGTAACTAGCTAAGTGTGAATGCACCTTTTACCCTCTTTTCCATAGTTAATAGTTTTAGCTATTCTGGTCCCAACAAGCTTTAAAAATTAGAGATTACTCTTTTAAAACTTATATTTATTTGTTGTTGTTTTTTTTCACTTTGAGTTGATGGTCTGTAAGCAGGCAATTGAAATTAGTTACTAGTTGAAGGGGGAGAGGTGTGGGTAAAATGGCAAATCACTGGTGGGAAAGTGTAAACAAATTACTGGTTACCAAGAAAACAGCATGAGCCATGGGTAAAATTGAGCCAAATAGCAGGGGACAAACTTCCCTATCTCTGCAGCACTCTATATCTAGTTTAACCTCGATGTACTTTGCTAAGAAGAGTGGTAATATTGTTCACATATCATATGTCACTTTTACTTCATACTCGCCGCGGAAGATCGCGCCACCGTAAATTAGTTACAACACGCTTATGTTATCATAAGTCAATTCACGTTAATGTAAAAAAACTGACTCCTTAATTGTTTTACCAAAATGTAATCTCATAAACTGTTCCCGAACTACATTATAAAAGTTTTGTTTCTTTTTAACTATATTGAAAGTTAGATCTTAAGACATGTTTATTTTGCTAAGATAATTTCATAACAAATTAAAACATTAATTTATTGGAGACGTTGTTTTTCTCTTTTATTTTCCTTGAGGTGATCAATAGTTTATTTGTTTTATTATACATTATATGTTCCAGTTTAGTAAAACACGTGTCATCAAGTCGAATAAAAAATTTTGAGTGGTTTTGAAACTAAACAATTTTTTGTGGAATGCAAACTTATCTCGATTCAAATTATGTACATTGTACACCATGTCCAGTTTTTATCAATTAATTTAGTGAATCACTTGATAAAGAAGAGCAAATCACAACAATGTTCATTGGACTAATAATTATTTTATTTGTCAAATTGAAAATGTAATAAAAATCAGTCAAACTTCGGAATACCCAAATGAGATGAAGTGGAACTATATAGTTTGAGGTTCTAAAAAGAAAATCTTACAAATCAAAGTTTGATATTTTCCCCAAATTCAAAGAATAACGAACACCTTAAATGTTATATTGTCTTTATTTTTATGCATTAGCAGTTAGTGTCCTGAATAATTTTTTTCCAAGTGTGTTTACATTTAATTAATCAACTAAAATGTTTTTTATACAGTAGTAGTTCGACCTATTACAAATATTTTATATAATTCACGGTCAATAAAATCGTGTGTGTTTTTTTTTCTTATGAATAAGACAGTGTAGCTTATTTAGTTCAAGTAAAAAATGTATACAAAAAATATAAAGTTTTATATTTAAAAAATATATAGATCATTTCCAGACTATCTATTACCAATTTTAATGTAATATGTTGGTTCTAAATGAAATGAGGAAAGTGAAATGATCAGTCGTTCACTCTAGATAGTGTTGGTGTCCCAAATATTAATATCACCGCATAATATTTCTACAACGCTCTTCTATTTATTGCCGTTTATCGTACAAATTTAATTCCCATTGCTACCTTTAATCGAGGATATTTCGCTAAGCATTGTTATAAAATTAGTTCCGCAGTATTGCCTCTATTTACTGGGCAATCACCGTAATATCGAGGTTCTCCGCGGCGCGGCGTATCCGCCGTGTTATTGGTGATAACAGCCTGTTAAGTTGGCAGAACTGTATTGGTCAGCTGTTATGTTGGTAGCGATCAGCTGTTATGCCGCTTGTAATCAGCTGATGATGGACGCGCTCGCCTCTCCGCCGCTTGACCACACGAACTAACCTTTACGGTACACGACACGCACTTGCTGTTCGGCTTTCACTAATTCTTATTTATTGGCATTTTGTTTTGGCTGTCGTGTCCTTCAGCTGGGTGGCATTGTCACGGATAAATTTGCTTTTAGAACCGTTAATGGATGATTTTTACAACCCGCTGAAAATTCTGTTATGTTACGCAATATATTATTTATTAGTTTTACAAAGACAATTGCTAAATCTACCCATTGACATTTAAGTGAACATTCAGAAAGCCCTCTTTTGAAACCCTTGTGTTAAACGTGTATTAGGTGAATCGAAAGTTTTGAAAGTAAAAATATTTTCAAATACTTAACAATGTCAAAAGGTGTGGTTATCTTTGAAGTAATTTTTAAAATGTATTCATAACTCTTAACATTATATAGACGTTAAGCTACTCGTGCAGCTAATTGCATCTCCACAACAATACATCAGTGATAGCCCACGCTGTGTTGGCGCGACTGAGTCACAACCATCCTACTAGATTAGTACCACTCAGTTGAGTTGGACTGACCGCAAAACATAAGACACGATCTACTTGATGTCCGGATGGCCTATGGCATGCTAATTTCTTTGCAGTAAGTCCTGAAATAGTAGGCAACAATTTAAGAAAGTGTAACTAAACTTTCTTATTAAGATAACTATTTCATAACTCCATCCAGAGTAAGTTGACCTTTTAAGGGTGTATTAAATTTAGTCATGACTACTTCAAACAATTCTAATGTCTTCTTGAATAGAAATTTTACTTAGTTTTTTTACCTGTTCCTTACTGCTTTTATTCGTCCCTCCGTGTTTTCTTACCCCTCTTCTAAAAAACTAATGTTTTCTTGACATTTTGAAATCTCGGGTTCAAAATAATGTGTTTAGTCTTTACAAGGTGAAGGTGTAAGTCTATTTCTAAACAGAACAAAACTGTGTGTTCTATGAAATAAAATTAAAATAGTTGTTTTACAAATTGTACGAAAATAACAAAATTAGTTCTCTTAAAATATCGATTTTTACGGATAAGAACTAGGTTCAAAGTAATCGGATCTTAAAAATAATGCAACTAACGATAAATTTCTTTTTATATGATGTTAGGTTCTATATTTTAATTTTATGTGGTTAGTTTTTTTTCATTTATTTCATGGATTTTTGTTCGTAATTTTGACAACAGACCAAAATTAATCAATAAATATTAAAAAATCACCAAATTTATTCTTCATAAGTAACCAGCAAACTTGACTAGATAAACTTGGTATTAGTAAATTCAAACATAACACGCTGGTCAATTCCCACAAATGCCAACTTCCTTGTCGTTGCGCGGCGCGGCGGCAGTGGACGGCCGACTGGTCTACTTGCTGGCTCCCGTCCCTCAGGTTGGCTAACCTGGTGATAAATCAGCTGACGTGATTGTTTCGTGTCAAAATGGAACAGCTGATAAACGCTGCTGCTTGTTACCGTGTCACAGGGTAATAAGCTGATCGCAAAGTGAGATTGGTGTTTTGGTGCAGCTTAATTTCACTGTGAGGTAATCTCCAGATATTGATTTGAAAGTACAGGGAGGACATTTGTTTTTCCTACCCCTACATGGAAATAATCGCATTGCCATACCTGTAAGCCCTATGCAAAACAGTTCATTTCCGGTTTCCGTTTCTTTCCCACTCTAGAGCGGCAATGATTCTTTACCGCACGCTAGATCGAACAGAAATTATTATTACAGTCAGCTGTTATTACAAACCATGCCACAGCTGTTACTCATTGTTGTCGTTTAGTAATTGATTCTTTTTTAGTTTGAGGTTATGTCTGATAATTAACAGTGTGTTCCAACAGAAACAAATAACAAATAATTTAAATGACATTATGTATACAATGAAACATGTAATCTGTAGCAATTATGTTGGTAGGAAAAGTCTTTGTGTATTACGAGCGCAAATAGTCATTGCCGCTCTAAAAATGTTTTCAAATCTTTGCAATTTACAATTCTCGAGTGGCAATGACGTACTTTACGCTCTTATTACAGAAATAGCTATTTCAGAAGTAAATTTTATTTTTATTTCACAATTTATTGTTTTATATTCATTAATATTAACTTCCTAGTCACATATATTGATATTGAACACTACCCTTTTTACAGTACATCAGCAATATATATTTTTTATTATAGTTAAGTAGTTTAATTCTTTCAGTTGAAGTGTACGATAGTTTCATTGTTATCTATGGGCTTACCGATAGTTTGCCGTATTACTTTATTATTTACAAAGAGTGATTAAAAAATAAAAATGACGTAATTGTATTTTGAATTTCTTAAACAAAACATTCATGTATATTATTTTGTAAACTACCGGTAACCAAGAAATTAATCCGGAAAACAAGTTTATATATTTTATAATGTTTCACAGTATTTAATTGAAGAAATATGGGCATTTTAAATTTTGAACACACGCATTCAACGTAAAATTATTTTACACTGAGAAAATTTAGTTGTCTATTTAATATTTTCAATAAATATCGTTTGAACCTTAGTTAAATATTTTTATAAATTTTACACACGGCTGGTCGTAATGATCTGTCGATGGCAGTTAAACGGATTAGCAAGGGAGCGGGACTATTCAAAAATACAATTCTCAGTAATTTTAATGTTGATATTATAATTAAATTTTACGTTAAAATAAATAGGAAAAGTTTATGTTTGATGGCCAGTTTTACATGCCCTTTAACCGGAAGCATGCGTGTTCGTCATGTGTCTTATCGTTTTAACGCAATAAATTATCGTTTAATAGATCGGGTTATTATCTCAAAATTAACAAAAAGTAATCTTCCCAATTAACTATGTCTGTGGTAATTGTTAATTAATTATTCCTCCGTTCACACGTATTCCCCAAAGAGTACCTTTGATTTTAGTGTTACCGCTATACATCTATTTTGCCAAAGTTCTTAAAATTTATTTTATGCTTATGTAAGAAACACGTTGATTTATTTTATTCGTCCCTAAACGTAAAAAGAAAAATAAAATAAAATGTAAATTATTTTCTGGTTTGATATTCACCCCTTCAAATTGAATCCTGGTAAAATTGCCTCCTCCTCTTATTGTTTGAAATTATAGTATTAAACATCTAGTACATAAAGATACTAGGAAAACTGTTTACCAAATTACCCAACTGGCTGGGTAGCTGAGTGGTTGTAGTGCTCGCCTTTGAATACAAAGGTTGCCGGTTCGATCTTAAAAAAAGTTAGGGTAGTAGCTTTTTAAAGGTGCAATTCCAGACCTGGTTACCTTTTGTCATTGGGCTATTCATTAATTATGCTTTATAACAACTGGTCGATGTTAGATAGTAATAAGACTGGTTTTGGACCGTTCCACTTCTAAACGTTAAAAAATCCCACTGGGTTGGATAGAAAAAAATTAAATTCAATTAATAATCCTAATTCATGTTTAAAAAATCGGCAAACATTACCCACACGAATCCCGACCTATTATTCCCGCCCCGGGAGCGACCCCACCGCCCCGCCCGCTCACGGCGTCACGCAGGGCGACCGTCACGCCGGTTACGTCACGCGGGCTAGGGTGTCGGCCCAAATATCCAGTGTCCAAGGTCGAGGTTCCCTTTCCCCCGGGGACCGACCGGAACGGCCAACGACCGTGCGAACCTTCCCTTTCGTCCGCGTCCGCCCCCGAAGCCCCGCAAGTCCCAGGTCCCCCGCTGATATCGGCCACTGGGCCACCGTGTCGGGATGTAGGTCAGGTGCGGAACCATTCCACCTGCAGTGAAGCCTTGTAGGTGCTTTCCTGGCGACGAGATGCAAAAGACAATAGCAATATTCCGGGGTATGGTGGGGGAAATCAAACAAAAGTAAAACAACAATTCCAACTCCAAGTACTCTTTAATCTATGTTAATCGAGTGAGCTTTCAAAACATTAAAAAGCACTTTTATAATCAAATGTGCACGTTTATGTTTTCATCCCATCAAATATTTTCCAATAAATCAATAATTCTTCTTACTAATATAATTAAATTTGTGTTAAATTGTCATTCTTAAAGTGAAAATCACTAATCAAAGAATGATGGAAATAAAATCTACATTCATGGACCCACACTTTTTTTTACTTTTTACAACCTTTGTTCAGTCAACTAACTAACAGCATAACTTAAAGTAACAAAGCCTTAATAAAATACGGTAAGTAATGAAAAATTTACTAGGAGCTTATTTATTCCCCAACCTGATAGGCAGAATAGAATAATAAAACCTTATTAAACCTTATTTTTGCGAGCCGTACTTTTTAGGTTTTCGATAATTAACAGGCAGAAGTAACCAAGTAGCCTTAAGTTCGAAGTTTGACTATAGATGTATACATAGGTATAATGATTCAAGGAAATGATCAAGAATAGCGAGTTCTCTCGTAATGATTAATCATAATGTTCTTGATGGGTTTTAACAAATAAAGCTATTGCCAACGTTTGATTTAGAAATTTGCTAACGTTTAGTGTTCTCGTGTGATAACAACGACATTCCCGAGTAGACGAAACCTCAAATCTTTAATTTGACCTTTTCGTTATTTTTTGTGTGACTTAAAAACGGTCTACATATTTTAGGAAGCGTTGATGACATGTGAGACGGAGGCCGGCGACATTTCCCCGTGGCGCAACCGAGGTCTGCGGGACGTTCTTAGGAATTAATTAGAGTACAACCCAAACGGTGTTGAAGATGAAGGCCGCGGAAAATCGCGCCGAAATGTCAGTGCAGGAAGACGAATAGCGGCAGCAGGTGCTGACGTAGCGTGGAGTGTTGGAGTGCAGGGGTACTGGGCCCACGGGCCGCGGACACGCGTCGGGTGGTATCACGTTATAGCTCTTGTTTGTATATCACAAATGTATACCACGTGTGATAAAGCATTATCAGTCGGTGAAAGCATGTGATAAATTACTGAATACAAAACAACTTATTTTTGGGAATAGGTGATGATGAAGGAATCTCATCCTGAACGAAATTTGAGTCGGTGTAATATGTTCAACAAAGTTTCATTAACGCTTATAAAAAGTTGTTTAACTTTTCTTGCATTTAAAAACATTAACATTGCAATGATAAGTACAATCTATATATATATATATAATTCTGTAAGCCGAATTTCTTGAGCAAAATTGTGAGCGTTATTCAAATCGCAGAAAGATGGGAGGGGTCTCAAATTAAAGGTCTCGGTCCCATACACGAGGGAAAACTATCGGCGTTTCCATAGTGTTAACAGGAAATGATAAATCACGTAAAACGTCCTCCATAAGAATAGCATGGGGATACGAAAAACGTCTGTTTTGTGTAAATTAAAACATGTGTTATGGTTTAATTTTAAAACGTGACACAGATGATAACATTGAGTGAAGATGATAAAATAATTCACACCAAGAAAAGCAATCTACAGCGAAATTTTTTGACCAAATTTTGAGCGTTCGGCAAATTGCAGGAAGATTGTTAGGCCTAGGCCTCGGTCTCATGAAGGAGGGAAAATTATAAGCTTAGCCATAAAGTTACAAGAAAATGAGAAATATCGTAAAACGTTTTCCATAAGAATAGCCTGAGGTTTTGAAAAACTTCATCTGCTTTGTGTACATTAAAACATATGTTTTGGTTTTATCGGCAGGCAGATGATATTATTATTGAGTGAAGAACTATTAATAACCAAATTACAAAAAATATACCTAGAATGATAATACTATAATAAGAAGTTTTGTGGCTTTGAGCGACTAAAAATTCTACTAGGAGCATTAACAACATTACAAATTATTACAAGTTGACTGCTGATTTTTACTGTTGTAATAATTTAAATTGTAAAAAAAACTTGAGCGTGTATGCAAATTATAAAATACATTCTGAACATGATAGGGACGCAATGGGTGATGAATTGCGGTATGAGAAACGCCTACATTATTTACATTAAAACATGTTTTGGTTTTATTTTAAGACGAAAAGTGTCAAATGATCATATTGAGTGACGATGATACATTAATTGAAATTTAAAGTGTGTCAGTCAACGAAGTGTTGGTATTCTGTTAGTTGAATATTTCCGGAATCCTTTTGGTCATTTAATAGATTGCAGAATTATGGAAGCGAGTTAAAATCAAATACGTTTGTCCTACATATTAGGGGGAAATTTAAAGGTAAAAAACTTTACAACAAAACAGGAAATATATTATAAGAAAGATTTTCTGAAAGGTTCTTCTCAAGGATTCTCTATGTACAGTGATTTAAAAAAAAGTCTGCTTTGTTTACACAAAATCAAGAGTTTTGATTGGGAGGGACGAATAGTGATAGTAATAGTAAATAGTGATAGTAAGTGAAAATGATCTATTTTGAGTTGCTGTGTTTAACTTTGGTGACTAAAAAAATAAAAAATCTGTCAGGAGCTAAAAAAATCCATTTAATTATAGGACAAACAAGACAATGATACAATGTATTAAAAGTTTATTTACTCTTAAATGGGTCCTGAACATCTGGCATGTTTTTTTTCTCATTGCCGCTATTCTATGTTATATTAAAAAGCTGTCTTAGCTCAAAGAGACTATGATTTCTTTCAAAAGTTATTTTTCATAGATCGATATAAGTTTAAAAACAGACAATATGGAGCATTTACAAACGTGTGGCTTAATGGTATTACTTAAGATTGTAAAGAGTGCTTTGAGGACAAATCTTAAAGCAGTATTAATATCTCTTAATACTGTTCAAACATATTATATATTATAAGATATTATATAAATTAAAATTAAATTTTCTGGAAACTTTTGTAGTGAAGAACTGGTAATCCACTAGGGTTCATGCTATTTTAATTTTATGACTAGGGGCTTTTGCCCCTATGGGCCACTAGTCTTTTAAATAAAGGTCTATTTTATTAATTTGTAAAATGTCAAAAAGAATTTATGTTCCGGATATGCTATTGTAACAATATTATGTCCATATTTACTGTACTGTCCTTATGGAAACCAAATAAAATATAATGGGTACTCCAAAAGTTTTCCCTTCCTTGATATTGAATGGATTTGAATGATCACATGAGCTTCGATACACATTACAGTACCTAGAGTAGTAGTACAATTTTTGTGCAATCGTAAAATTCGCCCCTTGCAAGTGAATTATTGCACTTGCTAGAGGTAATTTTATTTTTATAAATAGCAAAATTGTATTGTAGTTAGATCGATTAGTATATGATTGTATAGATATTTCTAAAAGGAAAACTGAAAGGTACAAAAAGTAAAAGAAATAGAGGTAGTAACTAAAGAGGTTTTGGATCGTACGGTATTTCTTGAACCATTCACTGAAATGAAAAGTAATCTACAACTTTCGAAAATGTATTGGGTATGGTTATTCAATGAAGTATTGCTCATAAATGCGATTAATGCACAATAATAACAAGGTACATGAGCAATTTGAACGAACGCGAGAGCGTTTTATATACCAATGAATAAACGAGATCAATTTGAAATTCTAAGTATATTGGTCATTACATGCCGCCTGAAACAAGTAAACTGTTCCTCAGGACTTACCTACTCGATTCATATGAATGCGAAGCTGATGATATATGTTGGGTATCCATTTGAAATTGAATGTGACATAGTTAATTTCTAACGTTGTCACACCAATTTAAAAGCCACACTACAAATGCAATTGTTTTTTATCTGAAATGGTTAAGTCCTCAGAAATAGAAAATGCTGATGGGATAAAGTAACTTAAAGTCAGGAATTACAGCCTCTGGATCATTATTCAACATTGTCTTATTCTAGGCTTACCTAATGACCCAATATTTTCTCTATTTTAAAGACCTAAGTTTCAGAGTTGAGCCTCTTTCATTAGTCCATTCATTACTAGCCTCAAGCTACAATTTGCCGCCTCTCTTGAGTAGACTTTGTCAATTTAATAAAATATTTACAACTTAAAACATTTACATGACACAAAACACAGTAGAAAACCCGAAAGTAAAACCTTCTTGGTGGAACCATAGTTCAGCCAGTTGCAACCCAAACTCAAACTTAAATGAAAGAGTTAGCAGATGTACCTGCGTTAATGTGCACATGTACATGTGCTCTTCCATCCAAGTTTGAGGTTGGGTTGCAACTGGCTGAACCATGGTTCCACCAAGAAGTGTATATATTTTACTCGCCTACGGCTCGATGGGGGCTCCGCCCCCATGCCCCCTTAGGGGTTGCCCTAAATTTGTAGAATAATTAAAAGTCGAGTATGTAATAAAATAGTTCCACGGAAGAGCTATACGTTGAAGACAGTAACAAAACGGTTTAAAATAAAAAAATTGAGAGTTGTGAAATAATACCTAACTATGTATTATTCTAGGTATTACGATCAGAATTGTATGTGTAAAAAAAATTTGAGATACTATTATGATAACTTATGACTGGAGTGTATTTCAGAAAGAATGGAAGTGGGGAAAAATATCTGTTTTGATGGAAGTAGGTTGTACCACAAAACAGGAAGGCAAAAGAACGATATTTGTAGTTTAATAAATATATTGGCATTCATTACAATTCCTTCATTTCAGTTTTTAATGGTGTAAAACTTTAAAATTTACCTAATTGCCTAAAATATTACTGTCGAGGCAAATAAAAAAAACTTCAAGCTTCTAAATACAATAATACAGTAGTTACTAACAAAAGTATGTTAAATAATGGTTAAAATATTAAAATTATCATACACATCAAAGGACGTATGTTTTAGCCGTAGGACCAGGTCAGTAAATAACAATCAAAGTAAAACAATCAGTTGCTTGATCTAACAATTCGTTCCGACTCACAGTCAAAAGAAGAATACGTGATACTGAAAATCATCATGATAATTTTTAAGTTTGATAATTTAATTGATATTGGTACTGTGCAAGATATTTCTATGTTCAAAGTGAAGGTTCTGAGTAAAATATTATAGTAGTTGTAAAATTACATCTACATGGGGTAAAATTCCCCGCAAAAATAAATAAACATTTAATTATGTTCAATTGCGTGGACTGGGGGGCAAAAATTCATAGAACCAAACTTCTAGTATCTTGAAAGATGTTCGCGAAGATTGCCTCAGATGTTATAATTTGGCCGCTAGAGTAGAAAAAAATAATGTCATATTTATTTTGGGTAAAAATGTTTGGTCGCTAAATTTTGAAATCAGATAGTTTTCTGGGGCAGGAAATAAAAAAGCTTTTTTTATTTTAAATGAAAATACTGTACTGCCACCTTTTTAAATTTAACATTAACTTAGTACGCACTAAAAGATAAATCAATTGTGTAATCTGCTATTTTAGTTAACATTTTTGTTGAATTGTAAAATTTAAATTAGCATGCTATCAGGTAAAGTCAATTATGTACTTCCTAATGAGTTCGTTAATAATTAAGTGCCATCCCAAATAAAGAACCAATTTTTGGGAGGACTATCGTGCAAATATGATACTGTCTTACCGGGTGTCCCATACCAACCTTGCATCTCTTTTAAAATTGTACAAAAAAAAAAACAAACAAACAAACAAATAGTGCCGTTGTAGGTAAACATATTTTGCTCTGTAGATTGACACTGATTTCAATATAGAGAGGACCAGACCTTACTTTGAAGCAACTTTAAAATTTAATATTTAAAAACCCTAATCATACTGATTTAGAATAATAAATAGCATGACATTATTTTTTTTTTTTTTTTACTGGGGGAAATTTAACATATATTATGTCTGAACATTTTACATATAACAGAACTTACCAAACATGTAAATGTCTAAGAACCTCATTTAAAATAATATGCCATCATAAAACATCAATTATCACGTGATAAGTTTTACTAAACATTTAAATACATGTTCATTATTCTCCGTCATGTTGTAAATTTAATAAAAAAACATTTTGGACCAAACTGACAATTTTGTTGGAAACGTATTTAAAAGAGTCTAAGACATTTTTGTGCCGAGACATTTTTGCTTAAAATTCAAATTTCAACCTCAAATATTCAATAAACTGCTAAAATTACGCGTACAAGATCAAATTGTAAAGTTTTCTTAAAAACCGTGTAAAACTAAAAAAATTATTTAAAGTGAGAGTTTGTATTTGACATCAGTGACTTCCGGTCTGGAGAGGTAATTTCAGATACACCCTGTACATTGAAATTACTCTCGGTGAATAGACCGCTTTTCCTATAAAAGGCACAATTGGTTAATGTTATAAAATTTCTTAAAAAGGGTGTTTCGGTAATCCGCGACTTCCAGTATGTTGGCAATTTTCTCAGTAATACAGGTCGGTAAGTTTAGTTCTCGCTTGGAAATCACTCTGTAGTAAGTGATATATAGGAGATCTACTTTACCGACATTTGACGAATTTCTGATACCCCGATGAGTGAGTGAGTGAGTTACACATTCGGGAGTATATAATTTAGATACTGTGTTTTGTTCTGAAAGTTTTGACTCTGAAACTAACGTCTCCAAATTAGAGAAAACCTTATTGGATCATAAGATAAGCCTAGAATAAT
The DNA here is from genome assembly GCA_030545055.2 of Neoaliturus tenellus. NCBI lineage: Eukaryota > Metazoa > Arthropoda > Insecta > Hemiptera > Cicadellidae > Neoaliturus > Neoaliturus tenellus. The sequence goes on along the minus strand of CM061532.1, from coordinate 198,459,714 downwards.
ACAACAATATTAGTTCTTTCTGCATTTCTCCATATCATATTTTTAATGATGTATTTAATCACCCCAAAACTATTTACAGGTTTTACTTTCATATAAAGAGAGACAGTTGTTCTTACATTTCTTCGACTAATCAATTAGTATCAGCTTGCTACTCGTCCTTCGCATTTTATGAAAACCTTTGATTTTATTAGGGTGGCATATAAAACATGGCAGAAACCAGTTTAATAGGAATCCAACCAACAGTTTTTCAATCGGATCTTCTCCTCTAAACATGTCGCGATGAAGACTGGAATTCGTGGTATTTCGCGTTAAGTCTAAGCGGTTCACCTTTCGCCAGATGAATCAATTTGTTCGATATAAACCAGGCAATACTTCAGTTTAATCAACATTCAACATCAGGTTATACCATGTTATTTAAACTAAATATGTTCATACAGAGCATCCAAGTAAAAAAAATAATAATATTAACATGTGAACCACTTATTAAAAGTGTTATTGATTTTATTAAATGACCAACATTGATAATTTTGCTATTATCCTTGAAAGCAAATTTAAGAAATTTTAACAAATTCATTAACATAATTTTTATTAATAAAGAGCCAAATATTAAATTGTTCACATCAGAAGATTACGAAATTCCTTAAACAATGGAATATCGTTACCATTAAAGTTTTGAAAAAAGGGCACTTATTTTTCATTGAATGCTAAATTTTAAAACCCCAAATATTTCTTCAAACAGCCTCTGGCGGTTTCTTCACTCAATATATGCTGCCAACCATTCCAAGTTTAATTCCAGATTAGTTTATTCTTAGTGTTCTTTATGCCATAGAAAACTTTGCTACTCACTTTGAGACATTTTAACGAGTTTATATACGTAGCATAATTTAAATTGATTCCCACTTGGTTTGCTGACACATTAATGTATGTGAAAGATAATTCTAATAATTTAACCATCAAAACTCCATTTCGAGTACACTTAAAGACGGTAGTTGGCCTTGTGATGGGCAAAAGGTCAGAAGGAGTGTCGAAATGTTGCGATGGCCCGATACTACTCGATCATCACTGCCGTAATTGCTGATTGGTTTCATTAATTTCATTTGAGGTAATCAATTAATTGATAAGACTTGATTACCAATAATTCAAAGATCCGAGGCCTTTGATTCCGCACTTTAGAATTTTGTTCAGACAGAACCTATTTGAAAAAATCAAAGAGTCATTCATTCTAACGTGAGGTGATTAAGATGTTTTTTCGTAAGTCAAAAACTAAAACCGAGTGCTGTTTCTTTGCTTTTTTACAAGAAGTATTTTTACAAGCCTGTGTAACAAGAGGTAAGAAGTTCTCAGCAGTAGCTAAAATACAACTGGCACCTGGAGACCTTCACCTTAGCGAAGCTTCTTTGCTGACACCAGCAACGCCCAGATGCTAAAAAGTAACGACCGGGAATCGGCGTGTACTAAGATGCCATACAACGATATCGTTAGCTGGTCGTGGTCGCGACCAACGACCAAACGACCAGCGCGTCACATCGGCGACGGCGCACTTCCGTATATACCGTCTGGAAAGATCACCGTGATATTTGATTCTCTGCCCTTTTTCACGATCAACAGTATTTCACCACCAGACTTTTGATATTCGGTCAGAATTCAGGTTTAGTAAATAAAATAGTGTTCAATCCAATTATACTTCCGCCTCAATAGGCCTACAGTGTACGATTGACACCATTTGTTCTTTTAAACCGTTCAGTTACACTTTAGCCTTGCAGCTCCACAATGAGTTTGCCCTTAGGTGGTTTACCAACATCGGATTTCATCATTTCCCAAATCCAAAGTCCACTAATCAAAGTATGCCGAAATACCACGAGGCTGGCTCAACGAAGCTATAATGACGCGGGCGAAGGGAGTCGAATTACCGCATGATTTATCGGGCACAGAACATTCGACAGGTGTTGTGGGAGGTGGCCTACTCTCCGCGAATTTGGTCCTTTGCTCTCGAGCAGGATCACTTTTGAGAAATTGCACAGTAATTTAATTGTAAGAATATAGATTCGTAAGAAGGTTGGTCGACGTCAGTTAAGATAATTTATCATACAATTATTAAGTGTTTAAATGTTTTTAGTTTTTGCCTGGAAATTTCTGAAGAACTTTAGTTAAAGAGCCGAACTTTTGCAACCCTCAGTCCAATAAGTAATAATAAATCCAAAAAGTAGGGCCATCGAACGTCAACAAAATGTAGTTTTGCATATTTCTTTCCAAAAAAATTAAACAATAACAAAGATCTGCAAAATAATTACAGCCATCTGCTTCCATTAAACGAATCATCTTAATTCCTGACTGTCATTAAATCGTGGTGGTGCTACGTGTGTTTCGGGTGCGGCTTTCCCAATTTCCCATAAAAATAATTAATTATTAGGTTTAGTTTACATTGCCACAGCTATAAGTCTCACTAAATATCTTGACGAGTGAATGTGCTTTACTATTCAGTTTAAATTATTCAATACACTACAGTAATGAGCTGTTCATGGATTTAAAAATACTATGTAATATTGTGTGTGTTTTTTTTTTTAAAGAAGCAACGCCAATACCATCGTTTTTGGTCAATGGTCAACTTATGTAATGAACATTATATGTATAATTGTTCATAAATCACTCATTATTTTCACCCAATAGATACCAAATATATGTATATTACAATATAAGTTAATAATCGTACCAACGTATTGTAAAACTAATATAAAGTAGGCCTTACTTTTCATCATCTTTCGTCCATTTATGGAGATGCGTTGCAAATAAAAAATCACCATAAAATTGCCAACACATAGATATTCCTTTGTGCGTTGGACGATAACCATGTCACCAAAAATCGTTCAGACAAAATAATTTACTGGAACCACCGCTGTTTACGACCGTGTAGGTGTCCCCAGTTTCGCCTCCGGTGTGATTGTAAAGGCTGGACTTATAATTGGATGTCTGCCTGCCAGGCCTTGATGCCGGCAATTGAAAAGCTTCGCAAAAACTAGAACTCTAAACGGACCACCCTCAACTTTAACATTTGATTAACATTTTATTACAGATCACTCCCAGTTTTTTGTTGCATCTGCAAGTAGTGTGTTTTGGTTACTTCTGCGCCGGAAGTCGTGCCATCTGCCCGAGCAGCTGCTCGAGCAGATGGCGTCAGATGCTGGGGTGCAGATGGCGAGAGCATATGCCCTGAATTTGAAGTAGAATTGGGCATGAATTAAGAGTTAGTTGAAAACTAAAATTCAACTGTGTTAACTAAACTCTAAAAGTTGAACAAAAATTAAGAGTAAGATGAAAACTGAAATTCAACAGTTATAACTGGGGGCCTGGAAAGTATGTCAAGGTCATCCAGAGTAAGTTTTAAAAAAGCCTACCCAACTACCACCAGAAATAGTTCAAAGTTGAACTAGTTGGTGATAGTGGGATAATTCATTCGTGCCATGGGAGAGGTGTTTATTGTTTGAAAGTTGGCGATCGAATGAGAAGCGCCGCCTAGGGAGAGGGTTTATAAAACGGCAACCTTCCCCCACCACCCCTTCCCCCACTTCTTTAGACCAATAACCGGTTGCCGACTCTATGTGGTGAAACTGAATTAAACATGGCGGCCGCCATGGATAATTCTAACCTCAAACCTTAGCTCAGCTGAAGAGAATAGAGGAGCATGAAGTAGGAATTGTGGTGACAGCGCTTATATGAGGAATAGTAGGGGTAAAATAAAAAAACTTGTTGAACACAGTCGATAGGTGTAACAAGTTCAAAGTTGTTGAATTGTAACATAAAATGCAAAATGTTGTAAATAACACTATCATCAACATTAACCTGCAAAGTCTTTGAAGAGTATAATGGGTTAAAACTGTACTTCTTTCTAACTCTATTTAAATTAGTTCTACACTTAGAAATTGAAGGTTTAGAAGTACTTCGTAATATGTGTTGTGTTCGCAAAAGCTTTAATTTTAAACTTTGTGCAGTCATTATAACCGATGTGTTAAGTTCAGAAGTTAAAAGAAGACTGAGATATAAAATGAAGTGTAAAAGAAATTGAAACAGAACGCCAGAGTAGTAATTTTATAGGTTAGAATTTACGAAGGCTATTCCATGGATAATTCTAACCTCAAACCTAGTAAGTGAAGTAGTCATAACATAAAACTAACGAGAGATGATGACCGAGCGGATGCGAGGCAATGAATGTTTGTAGCGCGATAAACTACCCACCTTTATAGAGGCAATAACTCCAGCCAGATGGCGGCAGATGGCAAGCAAATGACTGGTTGACCGACTTTCACCTGAGTAGTAAGAGAAGTAGGGTTCTGTGTCTATCCCTACTCCTTGGGGTCAATGACCGACCGGAAAGGTCAATGACCCCCCCCCCTCCCCCCCTCCCCCCCCCGAAAAAATGGAGCCCCCCTCCCCCCCTCCCCCCCCTCCCCCCTCCCCCCCCCCGAAAAAATGGAGCCCCCCCCCTTCCCCCACTCCTTCCCCTACTCCTCTGGGTCAATGGCCGGTCACCACCTTTCCCTACTCCTTCTAGGCCAATGACCGGTCACCACCGGTTGCTGACTCTATGTGGTGAAACCAGACCAAACATGGCAGCTGCCATGGATAATTCTAACCTCAAACCTGCTGCGCATACAACGAGTTCTCCGGACCGGAATCAGTCCATGCTATGCGCATGCGCCTAGTCCTGTATTACTCACTTTAGCGCTACTGCACATGGATAATTCTAACCTCAAACCTTGGTTTTGTGTTGTTGCGCATGCGCCGCTCCCCACTCCTTTGCCTTCCTTTTACACTGCTGCGAACTGGACTGGATTGAACACTGTACTGGAGTGAAACAACTTCCCCCACTACTCGAGAATCCGAGGAGCAATACGAGCCTGATCTTAGCGTCAGTCGTCAACAAACTTTCATAGCGAAAGGTTGTTGGCGACTCAGCAAGAGGTTTCAAATATATAGTAGGCCTATATATATTTGAACTTCTTCTACTACGTTGCGTTTTTTAATGCAATGTGGTATGTGTGTGTGTGTGTGTGTGTGTGTGTGTGTGTGTGTTTAGTTTTAAGTTGTATTTAATTTAAGAAATAATTTGCGCATTGCGATGTTAGTTATAAGTTGGGTTTAGCATTAAGGTGTATTAATTTTAAGAGGTGTTTAGCATTAAGGTGTATTAATTTTAAGAATAATGATGGTATTTGGTTGTGTTGAATTATTTGGTTTTTAATAATGATGTGTTGGTACTAATAATTTATGTTTGTTTTGTGCATTTGTTTTGCCTTACAGCTAGATGTTAGGGGGTAGATTAACTGTAAATTCAGAAGTTCTTTTAACTTCATTTAAAATGGGTGGGACATCCGCAAGCCGGACTTTTTTTTGCATTTTGTTTAGGAATATGATGGGTGGGATTAGTTTGGGTGGGGTTAGAGTTGCGTTTCTGCATTAACTGTTCCAGTTTCCCTGAAATTAATGGTTACGCTTTTATGCGGACGGGAAGTTACGCTTTGATGCGGACGGCCCAGGGACCTCCCTTGCAGAACGTAACTAGTGGGTTGGGAGTGGGAACCGCTAGGCAAACAGGGTGGTGGGAACAGTATTACTGTTCCCATCACCTTGGATCATTATAAATCTTGAATGACCTTGACCCACTTTCGGAAGGGTCAATGACCCCCCCCCCCTCCCCCCCTCCCCCCCCAGAAAAAATGGAGCCCCCCCTCCCCCCCTCCCCCCCCTCCCCCCCTCCCCCCCCTCCCCCCCGAAAAAAATGGAGCCCCCCCCCCTTCCCCCACTCCTACCCCCACTCCTTCCCCCACTACTCCGGGTGAATGACCGATCATGACCTGAAAAATTAAAATGGCTATAACTTGATAACGGATTGACGGATTTGGACAAGCGATACATCATTGAAAAGGTCTATGTAAGACAAACATTTTAGTAAAAGAAGAATTTGGTTATTTTATTTTAGTCAAAAGTTATGTGAATTATTTGAAATAAATACCTTCTCTTTCCCCTTTTCCCCCACCTCCCAGGTCAATAATCAGTCTTGGCCAGCTGCTACCCCTCTCATTTGCATATTGTTATAAAAGACGCACCGACTGCGGCTAACATTTCATTCTGATTCCAGACGTTACGCTGCGAACTTGGAGCCACAACCATGTCATCTCTGCCAACTACAACTTCTACTTCAACTTCTACTTCTACTTCAACTTCTACTACGGCTGTTCCTGCACCTAAGAAAACTCTTCGCCTCAAAAACCTTCCTGATTGCTACAAGAACCGACTTGCATCTCAACCTTCAACTTCTGGAGCTATTCTTCCGCCAACCAACACTTCTAGACTTCGTAGTATTTTTTCACCGCCTTCGCCTTCGCCTTCAACTTCGCTTTCAAATGACTCCGCACCACCATTAACTACTATGCCGCCACCGCAGAAGCCAGTTCACCACCGTCCTAATACCCCTTCCGTTGAAACCATTGTTCATCGTCTTAGCACACCCATTATCCCACTATCACCATTGCCTCCTACCCCACCACTTAGTACACCTGAAGATCATACCTATCACAAAACTGAATCCTCTCAACCTGCTACTAAATCAGCTCCTAAATCAGCTCCTAAACCAGCTCCTAAACTTACTCCTAAACCCGCTCCTTCAGAGCAACCACTTAGTACACCTGAAGATCATACCTATCACAAAACTGAATCCTCTCAACCTGCTACTAAATCAGCTCCTAAATCAGCTCCTAAACCAGCTCCTAAACTTACTCCTAAACCTACTCCTAAACTCGCTCCTTCAGAGCAATTTCAATTATTACAAGAACGGCGTCGTAGGGCATTTAGCCGTCCTACTACTTGCCCTGAAACGCTTACTAGGGGAATTAAGAAAGGATCACCTTGTGGGAGGAAATGTGTAAAAAACGAAAGTTTTTGCCGTGTACATGTCGTAAAACACATTTCTGAACCACAAGTGACAGAAACCCCCACTGTTGAATACCAATCCAAAATTATTGGTGTGAAAGGAAATAGGCTTAAGAGAGGTTGTGTCTATTTTTTTGAAAGTGTTATTGACAACGAACACATTTTGGCAACTTGTAACGGCGTAAGATATAATATTAAAGTGATTGAATCCTTGCGCAAAGAGAAATCCGTTTATGAGTTAGACTCTAAAGACTATCTCCTCAGACACAAACTGGATGGTATTACAAGGTGGGGGCGTAGCAAGTAAATTCACATAGTTTTTTTCCAAATTATTGCTTAAAAAATACTGGGGGAGAAACACAACGCGTTGTAGCGTTGTGTTTCTCCCCCATTATTTTTTAACACTCTAAGTCCCGTGACCTACTAACCTACTTCCATTTGAGTAGTAAGAAAAGTACTTCCCCCACTCCTTTGGGTTGATGACCGGTTAAGGTCAGCTCTTACCCCTCATTTGCATACTGTTATAAAAGCGGAGCGAGCGTTGGTCACTCCTTCATTTTGCTTCTACACGCCGCTCTTGTTGTTTCGTCTCTGCTGTTTACAATATTACCTACTTAAAAATGCCTCCTCATGTGAATGACCATATTAATTCTTCCAAAATTTCCGATGTTTTTCTACAACCTGAAGACATTTTAAATAATGATAGTGAGAGTGAGGATGATGATGATTATACTGTTGAACTTAGTGAAGAACGTAAGGTTATAGCAATTGATCCACAATTTCCATTTGATACAATAGAAAAGTTTATAGTTGAAGCTAATAAATGGTTAAATTTAGGATGTTATGTACGAATTGACTCTTTTATATTGTATGGTGATAGTCATTCTTTCCTTGTCACACCAAATGACAGAGACCGCATGTTGCAGTGGGCACAATCTATGATGGAGTGCTATGAACAAGGTGTGGACACTGGCGGCTATTTTCTTGCACAACTAGTGTAATAACAAATTACCCTTCCCCACATGTAGTGAAAAAGGAAAAGAAATATTAGGAATCTAATTATAATACTTCCTTCCACATATAAAGAAGAGGGGGAAAGGAGTGGGGATTATAAAGTGGTGGGGGAATGTGTATAAATGCAGGTTGTTTGAAGAGACTTTTATTATTATTGTGGCTTTAGCAGAAACAACATGGAGTTTAAATCTTCAGCAAAAATAAGGAATAATATAATAAAGAAAGAAATTCGCAAGAAAGAAAAGATTGAACTTATAAAATTACAACTTATAATACCTTCCATTGAAATTGGATGTAGCAAACTAAAGACTTTGGTGAAAACTAACGAATATTTGTTACAATTGCTAAAAACAATCGAAGAGTTGAAGAGAAAGAATGGACATTCTACATAGTAAAATTTGAACATTTTAATATAAATAAGTAAACTGAAAAAAGTAGATGTAGAATAGAGAGCGAGGAATAGATCACTTTGTGGTAATGGACTAACATGCCACTTAGTGCTCTATTCCTCGTTCTCGCGTTAAATTGGATTACCTTGACCTATTTGTTTGACTGTTAGAATTTGGTTAACACTGTTGAATTTCAGTTTTGAACTAATGTTTATTTTTATTCAACTGTTAGAGTTTTTTAACACTGTCGAATTTTAGTTTTGAACTAACTTTTAATTTATGCGAATTTTTAGTTCAACTCTAGTTAATTTATGCGCAAATTTAGTTCAACCAAGTGCCTGTGCTCTAGCCATTTCCACTCCAACATTTGTTCTTTTAACATCTGTCCCATAACATCTGTCCTAACAGATGTTAAAAGAAAGTTTGTTAAAGTTTGAATATAAAGAAGTATATACTAAAACTCCAATGGGAATAAAGAACACGAATGAACAATTAGTTTGTAGAAGGTTAATATTTTGTTGAAAATGTTTGATTGCCTAGGATAGTGAAGAGGATGAAATAGTGGTGGGGGAACCATTATAATAGGAGGAACGTGAGAGCCCACTTCATTTCTTGGTGAAATTTCGAAGAGTAAACATCTCAACATGTATCGTTGCGATAAATGTTCGGAATCGTTTCACGATGAAATTCTATTAGACTGTCATAAAGAACTAATTCACAACAACCCAAAAGAAAAACAAGAACAACAAGAACAACAAGAAGAACAAGAACAACAAGAAGAACAAGAAGAACAAGAAGAACAATATGAAATAACAGCAACATCTTCAACTACTTTACCAAATCTACAAGTATTTGCATTACCTGGTAAAGTAGTAATGCATCATAAGATTCAAAATGAAAACTTGAAGCTAGAAGAATTTATTAGAGAAGCAAAACCAATTGTAAGTAAAACTTTAAAAGAAGAATTAAAAAGATTGAACTTTCTTAAATTTGGTTTACTACTAGAAGCTATGTTTATAAATGTACAAGAAGAATTATCACCAAGAGGATTCATAACAAAAAACCGAACCATTATGGAAAGTTCAAACATTGATTCAATAGTAGAGAACTGTATAGAAGAAATATTAACAAAAATTCAGGAACACGAAGGAAGAGGATCCGGATGGAGTCTTACAAGTATTGAAGTATTAGATATAAGAGTTCACAAACATGGATATGGACTAATGGGATCAAGTTACATTCCTCTGCCAAAAAGAATTGAAGATACAAAATCTTGTATTAATGTTAAAAATGAAGACAATGAATGTTTTCGTTATGCAATGACAACTAAATTTGTACCACATCATGTGAATAGACCTGACCAAGAATATGAAAATCAAAGATTTAGATACAATTTTCAAGGAATCACTTATCCTGTATCACTGAAAGATATATCAAAATTTGAGAAGAAAAATCCCGGTACGTCTATCAATGTTTTTGCATTAGATAGTTCAAACAAAGTGTATCCTTTACGTATTGCAAAAGAAGAGCTACCAGATCATACGGATTTACTACTACTAACGCGAGGAGATGTGTCTCACTATGTGTACATAAAGCAATTTGATCGTCTTGTTAACAAGCAACTTTCAAAAAATAGAAACAAAAAGATAATTTGCAAGAGATGTTTTAATTTTCAACGAGAAGGAAGAGAAGGAAGAGAATGGTTACAAGAGCACAAAAGACTATGTAACAATAATTATGAAGCAAAGATTAATTTACCTGCGGAAAACAGAGCATTCGTTAAATTTGAAAAGGTTCATCACCAATACCGTATCCCTATAGTTGTATATGCGGACTTTGAATCAACACTAATTCCTATAGAAGATGAAAATTGTGAAGCTAGAAAAAGTGTCAAATATCAAATGCACAAACCAAATAGTTTTTGTTTAATGGTTAAATCAACATTATCAGAAGAACATTTAAACAGATATGGATTAACTTCAGAACCTCTAGTATATCGTGGTAAAAATGTAGAAAAAATATTTCTTGATCACTTATATTCAATAGCTGGAAATGCACAAAGATTATATACAAATATTGTACCAATGAAACCGATGGAGGAAGAAGAAGAAATTCAACATGAAAATGCAACTCGATGTTTCTTATGCAAAAATGATTTTACTATTGAGAATTATAAAGTTAAAGATCACGATCACCTCACAGGTTATTACAGGGGTGCTGCTTGTAATAAATGCAACTTGAGCTATCGTTTACCACTATTTATTCCTGTGGTTCTGCATAACCTCAGTGGGTACGATGCTCATTTTATAATACCTGAACTAGGAAGAGACGATGGTAAAATCGATGTGTTAGCTGAAACTTCAGAGAAGTTTATAAGTTTTTCCAAAGAAGTTGGAAACATAAAACTAAGATTCTTGGACTCCTACAGATTTATGCCGTCGAGTTTGTCCAAACTTTCAGAAAATTTAAGGAAACAAGATTTCATCGAAACAAAGAAGATTGTAAATAACGACAAACTGGATTTGGTACTTCGGAAAGGTGTGTTTCCATATGATTACATAGACAGTTTAGAAAGATTTAATGAAACATCACTTCCGGCTAAAGAAGAATTCAAAAGTAAACTTTATGACATGGACATATCTCAAGAGGACTATGATCATGCATGTAAAGTATGGAACGATTTAGGATTTAGAACATTGGGAGAATATTCAGATTTTTATGTTAAATTGGATGTAACTTTACTATGTGATATAATGGAAGAATTTAGAAATACATGTTTTGCGGCATATGGATTGGACCCTCTTCATTCGTACACTTCACCTGGATTAGCATGGCAAGCTATGTTGAAAGAAACAAATTGTAAAATACAACTTCTTACTGATATAGATATGGTTATGATGTTAGAGTCAGGAGTTCGAGGGGGATTGACGCAAAGCGTTACACGACATTTCAAGGCGAACAACAAGTATCTGCCCGATTATGATGTATCAAAACCAACAACATTCCTGGGTTATTTTGATGCAAATAACTTATACGGATGGGCAATGTCGAATCCCCTTCCATATGATAATTTTAAATGGATAGATCCAGAATCGATTGGAAACATAATGGATATACCGAAGCATGGTGAAACTGGTTACATTTTTGATGTTAATTTTGAATATCCTGAACATCTTCATGATCAACATTATGATTTACCACTTCTTCCGAAGACTGAAATTTCCCCTACTGGAAGATGGCCAAAATTATTGATGACTTTAACCGACAAGTCTCGATATGTTGGACACTACTGGATGATACAACAGGCTTTAGACTTAGGACTGAGAATTACAAAAATTAATCGAGTACTACAATTTTCTCAATCTTGTTGGTTAAAACCTTACATCGACAACAACACAAGAAGAAGAGCCGCCGCTACATCAAGTTTTCAAAAAGATTTTTCCAAATTAATGAACAACGCAATATTTGGCAAGACTTTGGAAAACAAAAGGAAACATAAGGATATCAAATTGGTAACTGATCCAGTAAAATTACAGAAATTAGTGCAACAACCAAACTTTGGTTCATCTGTAATTATTAATGAAAATCTAGTTGTTATTTCCATGAACAAGAAGTCAGTTGAAATGGATCGTCCTTTGTATCTTGGAATGTCAATCTTGGATATTTCAAAAACACATATGTATGAGTTTCATTATAAGAAGATGGTTAACTATTATGGAAGAGAGAACATTGGTATTGCATATATGGATACGGATGCACTCATTTACTGGATTAAAACAAATGACATGTATGAAGATCTACGCACCTTTATATATAAAGATGATTTCGACTTTTCCGATTATCCTAAGGATCATCCAAATTACGACTACGACAAAAACAAGAAAGTATTGGGAAAATTTAAAGATGAAACAAATGGTGTGCCGATGATGGAAATTGTAGCATTAATGTCCAAACTGTATTCATTTCAACTGTACATAAATGAAAGGAATGAACATCAAGTCACGAAAAAAGCCAAAGGAATAAAAACTTCTTTCCTGAAGAAGAATGTACAGTTTGAACATTATAAAAGATGTTTGTTTGAAAATGTTGAAACAACTGCAACGTTCAACACTATTAGAAGTTATAATCATCAACTTTTTAGTGTCAAACAAACAAAGTGGGCATTAAGCTACAAAGATGACAAGCGCCATATTTTAGAAGATAAAATTAATACTTTACCATTCGGCCACTACTCCCTGAACCCTATCGACCAGTAAACCTATTCTTCGTCCTCTACCTTCTTCCTTTTTCCTTTCCGTAAAGAAGAGGGGACATGGCAAGCCCAATGCCATGTTCCCTCTTTTTTACACTAATATGAAATGGCCTTGACCTATATTCAAACTATATAAATGAGAATTAACTATTCTATGGGTCAGTATTTTTACAAGCGGTGTACAAGAAACATCTGAAGATGGAAAGTGTGAAGGACAAGATTGTAAATGAACTACATAAACCAGCAAGAAGAAGATTTCCAAGAAGAAGTACAATCATTAAAGGAATGAATGATCTTTATCAAGCTGATCTCATTGAAATGATACCGCACAATAAAATAAATAAAGGATTTAAATATATTTTAACAATTATAGACTGTTTTACTAAAATAGCTGATGCTTTACCATTGAAGGATAAGACTGGTAAAAGTGTTACAAAAGCTATGGAAACCACAATACAAAGAAATAAATTTAAAATTAAACATCTACAGACCGATGATGGAAAAGAATATTTTAATAAAGACTTTGGAGCTTTGATGAAGAAATATCAAATAAATCATTATTCTACAAATTCTGAAGTTAAAGCTTCAATAATTGAAAGATTCAATAGAACATTAAAAGGTGCGATGTATAAACAATTTTGAAAACGAGGATCATACGTGTGGTATGACATATTACCACAACTTATAAAAGAGTATAACAACAAATATCATCGTACCATTGGAATGAAACCTATCCAGGTAAATAGTGCTAATGCCAAAATTGTATTACAACGCATTAAAAATAATACAACACCGAAATTGGAAAAATTGCAACCAAAGAAGTTCAAGGTCAACGATAAAGTTCGTATAAGCAAATACAAAGGTGTATTTAGTAAAAGATATCTACCAAATTGGACTAATGAAGTATTTACAATTTATAAAGTGCAACCAACTATACCTGAAACCTATTTATTAAAGGATAACAAGGGTGAATTACTTCAAGGTGGATTCTACGGACACGAATTGTTGAAATCAACAGTTGGTGATGTATATCTTGTCGAGAAGATTTTACAAAGGAAAAAGGATATGGTTAAAGTCCGGTGGTTAGGGTTTGATAAAAGTGAAGACTCTTGGATTCCTTCAAAAGACTTAGTATAGTTGTTTAATAGCTCATTGTGTGTTTAACCTTTATACAAGATGGAGATTGTACAACAAAAAGATCGATTTAATATCAATAACATTGATGAATTGGCAGTTGACAATGATAAGTTAAATCATGGAAAACATGGTGAATTACTACCAAATACGATAAGATGTCTAATAACTGGTCCTTCAAATTGTGGAAAAACTAATGTTGTTTTTAACCTTATAACTAATCCTAAAGGATTGCGTTTTAACAATATATATATTTTTTCAAAATCATTGCAACAACCAAAATATCAATTATTGGATAAAGTACTTGCAAGTGTACCTGAAGTAAATTTTTACAAGTTTAATGCCAGTGAAACAATTATGCAACCAAATGAAGCAAAACCATTTTCTATTTTTATATTTGACGATGTTTCTTGTGAAAATCATGACACAATAAGGAATTATTTTGCTATGGGAAGACATCATAATATTGATAGCATTTACATTGGTCAAACATACAGTAAAATTCCAAAACAACTTATAAGAGACAATGCAAATATGTTGATCATCTTCAAGCAAGATGAAACAAATTTAAAGCATATATATAATGATCATGTAAATGCAGATATGCCATTTGAAAAATTTAAAGAGATGTGTGGCAAAGCATGGAATGAGAAATATAGCTTTCTCGTTATTATGAAGGAAGAAGATATTAAAAATGGTAGATATCGTATAGGGTTGGATAAATTTGTATTTATGCGTTGAACTACCGATGCTACATCTAGTTACATGTTGAACTTCACAGTGTAAACATGGTGAATCAAGAAAAACTATTGAAAGAAATAAAATCACTGAGTGATTCTATTAGGATGAAGAATCGTGCATTGAGGATGGGTTTAAGTGAAAGAGAAGAATTTTTAGAGACTACATTTAAACCTATTACGGAACCTTTAAAACAGATATCAGAAACTATTGGTAAACCTCGTTATGAAGGAGATGTTTTACTACCAGTTTCTAAACAAGTAGTACAAGCATTAAAAAAAGAAGAAGATGATGATTCATATACAAGTGCTAGTGAGCAAGAAGAAACAAAAGAAGAAGAAGAACCAATTGTTGAAAAGGAAGAAGAACAGCCAATACCTGAAGCTGAACAATCTATTCCAAATTTAACTCAATTGAGTAGCGATATATTACAACATGGACCTCTTGGAAGAAAATATATAATGAAAATGCTACATGATATGAAATCAAACCCGAATTTGAGTAGATCACACGTATACGGAGCAAGAATTGATGGGAATGAATTGAAGATTGGCGATTCAAAACTTGAAATAACACAAGACGATTACATCATTATTGGTGAGCATAGATATAAAGGAACAAAAGGATTATATGAATTAATTTTTAAAAACATACCACTAAGATATTCATCCAAAGATTTAAGTGTTTTTAAGGAGATTCTCCAAAATACTAACGCTCATAAAAGAAACTATGTAAAGGATGCAATGATTAATCGTTCACGTGCAACAAAATATAACATCGTTATAAAAAAGTTGTTTCCTCCACGAAAATTGCCAACATTACGTACTGCACCAGCGGTGAGACAACCACTGAAAAGAAAATCTTTATCACTTATGGATTTATCACTTCTTGAACAACATGGTAAAAAGAGTAAAGGAGATACTTCAACATCTGGTAAAGGATTGATGAAAAATCTATACAATACGAATGTGATTTACTACAACGATATCAATAAATTGGTTGATATAATGAGACTATTGCATGAAGCCATGGAAGCCGGTCATACAGGTTTGAATAATGAATGGGTGGCTCTAGTTGATGAACTTAGGAATCGCGGTATAGTCGTATAATTGTCCGTGGATATGAAAGAGGTGCAAGCATAAGACATATCAGTTCTAACATGAGCGTCGACAAGTTCGGACGGTACTCCGCTTTAGGAGTGCAAGTTGGAGAAGACAGAAAAAGAAGTGGATTACCGCAAACACCTGAAGGTGACTATAGCATAAGTAATAAACGTTTAAAACTAGTTAAAGATCCAGAAGAAGATACTGATGGAGCAAATTTGAAGACAGTAAAAGAAGCTACTTCAACATCATTAAAATTACATAAGAATACTTACGATGTTAAATCACATAGATTAATTAATGTTGGTAAACCAACTGAAGGTTCTGATGCAATTACTAAAGAGTACTTATCATCTGAACTTTTAAATACTTTAAAATTGCAATGGGGTAATAACTTAAAAGATGGACAAACGTATAATGCTGGAAATTATAGAATAACCAACGTGGGAAATCCCAAAAATGATAAAGATTCAGTTAATAAAGAATATTTACATTCTATAATACCTGAAAAAACTGAACATGGATTTTCTTTTTATAAATTTATTATAAATGACATTGGATACCCAAAAGAAGACGGTGATGCTGTAAACCTAAAATACATCAAGGACAACTGTATTTTACAAGATGCTGATGGAATCGATTGTCATGGAAAAACATTGACAAATGTAAAGTTTGGTTCTCAACCAAAAGATGCTGTTACTATGGAGCAATTATCCAAAGAATTAAAAAAAGAAACATCAAATTTTGTAAAACATGAAGATGCCGTGTTAAAGCGGGGAGATAAATTTATACATGGAAATAAAAAGTTTGATTTAATGCAAGGAAATAATGATGAATGGGATGCAGGACATAAAACAATAACAAATGGAAGATTTGGTATAAAAGATTCAGATGTACCTCTTATGGTGCAAACATTAATTGCAAGTGGTGGTAGATTAGATACATACGATGGTCGTAATAGAAGAATAAAAAATATTTATCCTGGTTATGGAGATGATGATTGTGTTACATTGAGACAAACAATAACTTGGGATAAACACTTTGGGACCAAATATGATGCAAAGATGAAGAAAATAATTAATATTTTACCAGGTGAAGATTCAAATGATGCTGCTACTATTGGACAAGTCATAACAACATCAAAAAGTGATTTAACCGCTTACACGTGTAATGATAAACGTATTATGCAGTTACAAGATCCTCAACATCCGAAAGATGCTGTAACTTTAGATTGTTTAATAAGAATAGTGGGTAATTTACTTATTGATACCCACAATCATATAGCTAGTACAACGAATCATGTGGTGATTCAACCCGATGAACGAGAAGCTTGGATTAAAAATAGAATCATAAATCAGTATATAATTAATTTGAATAACTAAGTCTTTAAATATAAAAGATTTTGCACAAGTTATTCATTTATGTAAAGTATCTCGTGGAGTAAACACACCAGTTATATAAGACAACATAATGAAGACCGTATCGCTCAGTCATCGTCAAGACAGCGGCAAGAGAGGACGTGGTATAACATCAGCTGCATTATCCCTGCTCAGACGGATTCCAGTTGGTGCTGTTGTAAATCGAACGATAGACGCTTTACCATACGAATTACATCTGCCCGGAGGTTATCAATATTGTGGACCTGGAACTAAGTTGGCAAAACGTTTAGCAAGAGGAGATCCTGGAATTAATAAATTAGATCAAGCTTGCAAAGAACACGATATAGCATATTCAAAGTATAAAGATTCAACAAATAGATCAATAGCAGACAAAATTCTAGCGGAAAAAGCTTGGCAAAGAGTAAAATCAAGTGACGCAAATATTGCAGAAAAAGCAGCAGCTTGGGCAGTAACTACAGCCATGAAGACAAAAGCAAAGTTAGGTGGTGGAAGACGTCGCAGAGGAAGACCTGCAAAGAGAGGCGCTCCCAAAAGAGGTGGAAACATTAAAAAAGGACGTCGTAGAACTCATAAGGCAAGTGTAAAGAAGACTTCTGTTTGGCAAATGGTAAAAAACGGAGCAGGTTTATACCTAAGACCATACCGTGTGTACTAAATAAGAAGAATCAATTGATAATTCCAAATAAAGCCTTAACAAATCATCAGTTAAATGATTATGTAAAATGTTTGAAAATACCATTCTTTCGAGGAGTTTTTATGAAAGATGCATTACCAACTAAAATATGGAAAAATGAAACTGGAATAGTAAATTTGGATTCCACCTATGGTCCAGGCACTCATTGGGTATGCTATAAAAAACTCGGACAAACCATTTACTACTTTGACAGTTTTGGCAATCTACCACCGCCAAAAGAACTGCAACATTATTTTCGAAACTCCAAAAACATTTTTTACAATTACAAAAGAGAACAACCTAACAATACTGAAATATGTGGGCATTTATGTTTGGAGTTTCTAGCGAAGAGTGTCAGTCAGCTTTAAGATGTCATCGTATACAGTGTCACTGAGTGGAAATTCATCCACATTGAAAAGTACGCTGTTCCCAGCATTGCGTCTATCCAAGGAAAGATTATGGGAAGCGGCATTACTTGATTTGACTACCTACAATTCAATTCCTAATGTTACAGAAGGAAAAAACAATTTACTACATTATTATGAAACTAAGGATGCTGCAGGAAAATACTCAGAATTGAAAATAATTACATTTCCTACTGGAGCATATGAAATTGATGACATAAACCAATTATTACAGAAACAACTCGGAGAAGACAATATCACCGTTAAAGGAAACAATAATACTTTAAAAGCAGAAATAACTTCGAAATATTATATTGATGTCAGCTTGGAACAGTCGATTGGCAGTTTACTTGGATTTACAGATACAAAAAAGAAAATCTTAACTCCTGGAACTACTCATTCAGGTGATTCAACTGTAACAATATTGAAAGTAAATAGTATTGATGTCACGTGCAACATTATACACGGATCGTATAGAGATGGAGTTAATCAACATATTTTACATACATTTTATCCAACAGTGGCTCCCGGTTTTAAAATTGTTGAGAAGCCACAAAACTTGATATACCTACCGTTAAACACCAGTTTCATTTCAGACATCGTACTGAACATATTGGATCAAGACGGTCATAGTATTGACTTTAGAGGAGAAACAATTACTATACGGATACACATCAGAGCAGCAACATAAAAGTCAACATGGGATTATCATTTAAACCGCAACGGAAGAGTCGGGAGCTCAGTAGCTCCTCGACATTGGAAGAGTTAACATCGGAAAACATTCGTTTTCTACAGAAGATTGGATTGAAACTTAACAGCGATGGATATCCTGGATATATCTCAAGGACCAACGTTCGACGAAACACTATGGGAGAAGGAATATCACACGCACAACCCTTACACTTCATCAAAATTAAACAATAACGATGAAATAAGGATCCCCATTCAACAACAAGATATTTACACTTTACCGTGTGAATGTTACTTGTACATCGAAGGTCGGGTATTAAAATTGGATGGAAAAACTGCTTCAACAGTTCCTTTTATAAATAACCCGATGGCATATCTTTTTGATGAAATAAGATATGAAATATCAGGGGTGACGGTTGATTCAACAAAAAAGGTTGGTTTAACAACGACATTGAAAGGATTAACATCATTAACACCGCATGAGAAGAATTCAATAGTCACTGCCGGATGGGTTGCCCCCGATAAAGACACTATAACACCAGCTTCCAACGGTCACTTTGATTTTCATGTACCTTTACGATTGCTTTTGGGATTCGCTGAAGATTACAAACTGGTAATAATAAATGTCAAACAAGAATTAGTATTACTCAGATCTTCAACTAATAAGGACTTAATACTTGCAGACCCTGCAACTACGGAAGATAAACTGGAATGGCAACTACAGTTGGATAAAGTTGTTTGGAGAGTACCTCATGTAAGATTGGCCGATGAACATAGAATCCTATTATTGAGAAAGTTAAAATCTGACCGTGATATTGTGATGCCATTCCGAAGTTGGGAATTTCATGAATACCCTACACTACCTCAGACAGAAAGACAATCATGGACCGTCAAGACATCAACTTACTTGGAACGAGCAAGGTACATAATACTCGGTTTTCAAACTAAGCGAAAAGATGTTATCACTGCAAATGCTGGTCAATTTGATCACTGTAAAATAAAGAATTGTAAAGTTTTCCTAAACTCTCAATTCTTTCCCTATGACAATTTGAATGTCATGTTCAGCAAAAAACGTTTTTCCATTTTATACGATATGTATGCAAGATTTCAATCGTCATATTATGGAAAGACTAATACACCACTATTATCACCTGACCAGTATTATTCCAAGGCTCCAATAATTGTAATCGATTGTTCAAAACAAAATGAATCGGTAAAATCATCAAGTGTGGATATGAAAAATTGAAATGGAATTTGAAGAACCAGTAGCGGATGGAACTTCGGCATACTGTCTAATTCTACATGATAAAATAGTTACTTACACACCGCTGACCGGAATTGTGAAGAATGTACTTTAAGAAGAATTGTATAACAACTGCAAATTTTTGAGGTTAGAATTATCTGCTTTAATTTTTGAGGTTAGAATTTCATTTGTGAAAGACAAGTTGAAAACAAACAATTATGTAATTGTATAAATTTCAAGGATTTTACGAAAAATATAAAAGCGAGAAAATAATTAGTAGAAACTTCATTCTATCTTCAACCGTCGTATGGGAAACATCATTCGCAAGATGAATTCTACTAACGGAGAAGAAAATACACCTCTAATGGATGATAATAGTTCAGATATAGAAAAACAAGTTGAACGAGAAATGGACGAGTTCCTAAAATTCAACAAACATAAGAAGAGAGAAGAAGAAAAAGCTGAAAAAGAAGTAAAAAGGAAGAAGGTTGAAGTTAACATTACAACCAATATTTTAACAGAAGTATTTCTTCGGATTATCTACCCAATTTCTTCATGCATGACAAAAAGTATATCAGTTGGAATTTTAAAATCAATGGATTATTCACCAATTGTTATTTTAAATCATGGAAACAAAATGGTTACTTTCAGTGAAACTACTTGGGAATCTCTCATGAAACATTTACATCTTTTGGAGTGCTATTTAAGTAACAACACATTTGGAAGAAGAACAAGATTAAGTTTATTGGAATCAAATATTGAAGTTGATATAGTAAAACATCGTGGAGGACAAATTGTTCGCTTCAGAGATTTAACTACACATAATGTTAAATTATATTTCACTAAAGAAGAATTTTACACTTTAAGTTGTACTACCGGTCCCGTCACCAGATATTTGAAACAACTAATATTTTCAAGTGCAATAATTAAAGACTATCTAATTGATACATTGGACAAAAAACCTTTTGTTCCAATTTTATACGGTCCCGTGGATACTTCAATCTTTAATAGAATACCTCAAGAAGTTGAAATGTGGAGACAATTAAACAGATATCACACCAATTTTAATATTGATGAAGTGGCACAAGAAGTGAAAGAAGAAGAACAATCCTGTCTGTTATAAACATCGGCTCATTCAATTTTTAAGTCAGTTGTTAGTAAGACTTCATCATGAATAAACGGGTTTCGTTTTCTAATGCGCCACATATAATGGAAGTTAAAAGAGGTATAATTGAATTTCAAGCTTTCCGAGGAAATGATGGTAATTTTATTATTAAAGAATTAGTAATCTTGGACATGAACACATCAGTAGTTTATCATTATTTGTTCAAACCTCCAGTACCATTTAATAGACTAACAACTAAAGCGAAAGTTACAAACAAATGGTTGAACAAACATTTTCACAACTTAAGATGGGATGAAGGTTTCATTAATTATAACATGATGCCGCACATTATGAATCATTATTGCAAAGAGTTTAAAATTATCTACACAAGGGGATTGGAAAAAGCAAATTGGATACAATCATTTACAAGCAACGAAGTGATTAATGCAATAATTGATAAAGATTTCCAATGCTACTTCAACGAACTTTGTATTTCATCAAAAAGTTTTAAACATCGAAGGTCGCAGTGCGCTTTAAAGAATGCCTACCGCTTGAATAATTTCCTTCAACAAACTGGTGGGGGTAGTGTCAGTGGTGGGGGTAGTGTCGATTATAAAAGTGAGAGCGCTACCATGACACAGCATGAGTATTACTCAAACCTCCGAAGAGACAACATCTCCGACGGACATTCTTATTAACAAGAAGATTAACAACAACATCAATATGGCATCACAGAACTTACTTCAAAGTTTAGTTGATCAGTTCAACGCTCATTCTAAATCATCAATTCTACCTACAAAGAAATGTTCTGAACTAAAAGAAGAAAAACACTACATCATTCATACTATTAAGAAAATGGAAACTTCAGTAGGTGATGCTATAAATTGCACTTTGAGCGAGGCACCTTATACAATTGGTGATGAAGCAAAATTTCAGATCTTCTTACCAAAGCGCTTCGTACAACTACTTCAAAATGAAGATCTTCGTATAATTCAACCCGGCGCACTCTATTTGGTATCACATGGACCCAGTGGAAACAACTCTACTGAACTTACAATTCATGTAACACCTACTACTGATTAATTTGTACATAACATTGTAAATATTTCTTTGTATTTGTTTTTTCAATAAATATGATATAAAACAAAAAAAATAAAAATAAAAAAAAGCAACATATTGTAATGTCTTTGTACATTACAATATGTTGCTTTTTTTAAAAATTCCACAGGATGACCTTGACCCAATTTTGTATAATTATAAAAGGGGAAATGTACTTGCAAAATTCATCAGTCTACTGCTACCTTTCATACCGTACACATCTCGCTCTTAATCCCTGAATATAAAACTGCAACATGTCCCTAAAGGTCAAGTGTGCATCTTACGATACTAACACCATAACAACTTTTGAACAACTCGAAGATTTAACCAACGAAATGCGAGTTTTACTTACCGGTGGTTATCACTTAACTGTTGATGTTAGTGCTACTAATACAAGAATGTTCACTAAAACAAAATATTGCGATGATGAAATATTTATTTCTACACAACCTACAACTTCTTCATCGCCAACTGGTCAACATAACATCAAGTTCCAAAAGTATTACCAATGTTGAATAACTTTTGACAGACAAAACTACAACTAAAGAATCACGTGATCAATGTGAGTTAATAAAAAGGATGTAATACTTGTATAAATAATCATTCGCTTCTTAGCTCTCACCAAGACAAGACCTATTTAAGAAAATGTTGTACAGAATGATGATTCAACTTGATGGAAAAATCTATGGAAAAGATTACAACACTGTTGAACAAATGACTAAAGATATAGATGTATTAGCTAAAGAAGGATACCAAGCTAAATTAATTTTAAAATTCCCTGAATTACATCCACTATCAATAGAAGAACTAGTTGCTATGGCTAAAGCTGAGAGAGATAAAAAGTCTGAAGAAAACAAAGAGAAACAAACTTCCTAAATTTTAATAATCCTTACACTTGTAAGGTATAATTTTTTAAAACTCCATTTGGATGACCTTGAAATTACCCCCACCACGTTTCACAGTACATAAAACTCGCTATTTAACACTATACACTCTTATTCTTTCACTGGACTCCGCAGCATCAACATGGAAGAGCAAAAATACAAGTACAAACCTCGTTACTGTTGTGAACAACAGTGTACAGATTTAGGACCAATGATGGTGGATGGGTTAGCTTGTACTAAATGTGAATTCTTCGGATCTTGTTATTGCAAATGCAAAACAAAACAACTACCACCACCGGAATTGCGAACTTTCAAATTTTACAAATCAAGATATTTTCATACATGTTGTCCTCAAAGATGTTTCAAATTTCACCCTCTAGATCTTGCTCATTGTCAACGCACCAATTCTCATCAAGATCATTTTTGTACACATATGATAAAAAGATGTAAATACAGATCAGATTGGTATTCCGATCCTGTAGAACCATCAAATGTGTAATTTCAGTTTTACACTCTTTTTTAAAACTTCATTTGGATGACCTTGAGATTTCCCCCACCACTAGTTCTAATTTTTATATAATATTAAATCATTCCACTTCCAACACTCTAACTAACAACATGGAAAACAAATTTATCAAGTTTGAACATATAATAACTGACAGGGAGGAGATGGAAGAATTGTTTCAAAACTTACTTTCTATCATTGACGAATATCCTATAAGATGGTTCAGAATTGTAGTTCAATATTTAAATCCTGGTGAATTGTTTTCTTCATCGAGTGAAGAGGATGAAACAACTACTTCGGTTCAAATAATTGAATTAAAAGACAAAGAAGAAGAACTAAACATTTTATTCAATCATAAGCTCAAGGTTCCCCATATAAAAGCCCCCTCCCTAGACGCCTGCTCAAGGTCGCCATTATATAAGCCCCCTCCCTATGTGCCGATCCTCATTCCATCCCCGACTCTTCAACGATGAACAACTCTCCTTTGGCCCGAATGAATTCTAGTTTTGAAATAAACTCTAAAGAAGAGTTACAAGACATTTTTAATATTTTACAAGAACTTGTAGATAATTTTACAACCATCAAAATGAATTTGGAAATAACATACGATTGTCCTATTTGTGATAAAGTTGAAAGTTCGGACGAAGACAGTTTACTAAATCTAACTCCTGCACCATCTAACACTACTGATGGTAATAACAAAGAGCAAAATATTTCCCCCACCACTTCTTTATAATTCTTCGCTCCCCCCACCACTTCTTTATTTAACTAACATTTCTCGCTTTCACTTCTCATTCCGTCTTCGACTTTTGAACTATCAACATCACTTGTTTTAAAATTTCAAACACTAACACAATCATGATGGATATAATGGATGAAGTTCCCTTCATAACTAGAATGGAAGAGGATAAATTGAAATTGGAAATTAAACGATTGGAAATGGAACGGGAAAACCAACTCGAAATGTTACGTTTGTTCAAGCTTTTCAAATACATCATCTGGGGACTCTGCGTTTACCTTCTCATCGTCGTTGGTGTTTGCATTTACAACTCTGTAGTTCATCACAAAAGTTCAACTTGTTTAAACTCTGCTGTTGCACATTAATTGTATGTTCACAAATAAAATTCAAAAGTTACTTCAACCTATCCCACTATCACCAACTAGTTCAACTTTGAACTATTTCTGGTGGTAGTTGGATAGGCTTTTTTAAAACTTACTCTGGATGACCTTGACATACTTTCCAAGCCCCAGTTATAACTGTTAAATTTCAGTTTTAAATTAACTCTTAATTCATGCCCAATTCTACTTCAAATACAAGGCATATGCTCTCGCCATCTGCACCCCAGCATCTGACGCCATCTGCTCGAGCAGCTGCTCGGGCAGATGGCACGACTTCCGGCGCAGAAGTAACCAAAACACACTACTTCTGCACTGTATTTCATTTTATGGTATTCTATAAATATATGCAAAATCTACTAATAAATTTGGTATACCTTCATAAAAATGTATTTCTCACAGTACAGATATCGTAATTCTTTTCTTGGTAGGCGCAATTCTTTGGCGACCTCCTCAATTTCTGTACCAAACAGGGTGATTATTTCCCAGTATGGATCTTTCCCTCCTTAGTTTCGTACACGCATAATTATTTCGAAATATTAAAGCCATTTTATAACTTACCCAAAACCGGGTTCTCGCCTTTTGTTGTCACTAATTATGGTACACAGTGTACGGTTTCAGACATATGAGTCCATCATCAGCCACTCCTCCTCTTATTTACATACTAAAGATATAAAGACATGCTATAAGAACCCGGTTTTGGGTAAGCTATAAAAATTTTTAGGTGTCAAGACTCTTGATTGATTCAATATTAAAGCCATGTCAGGGTTTAAGTACCACACTTAAGGGCATTCATATAATTTCAGCACTATTGATAAATATTTTTATGTTGAGTTTGCTACAATAATTCAATTGAATTTCGCCATGTGATAAGGCTAACAACTTGTTTCCAAAATAACAAGTAATGATTTTTCCTTGAAAAATCATCGGTCCATGATTTGGTAAAATAATACCGTCCATAGGTATCCAAAATCGATCTTCAATGGTTAAATTCCTCAATGTTACTGAAATTTTCGTCCATAATAACTTGATTAATCATCCATTTGCCATTGTGTTTGCAACGCTTTACATTATATTGTTATTTTTCCACTCTTTATACTTGATGTACATATTGACGTATTTTGAAGGATTCTAACACGTGTAATTATAATCGTACAGTTACAATTCTGCTCTTCTATTCTAACTCTAACCCCTTGTATTCTCCATACTCCTAAATTTTAACTCCTGAGGGGCCGTCCCTCATTGTATGTCCTGAAGGTTATTAAGACATATTTCTTCAGTTTAGTATTAAATATGTTAATAAAGCATTTGTATGGTCATTGTTCATCATAGTAAGTTTATGTTATTACCTATCTGCATTGCACCTTATCTCATCTTTGATCGATAGAATCGTTTTTGCATAACGTGAAACATACTTTGTATATTAGTTTCGCTGTCATCTCGTCAAACTTCAGACATTTTGTCCCATGTATCATTTGTGTCACCAAATATTCCCTCTGATCAGAACTTATGACGATGGGTTTTATTATTTTTAAATATATTCTGTTTTAGTGATGGACATTAATATTTTTATTCCACATTGGCTTTGTTTTGAAAACCAATATAGATAAGAAAGTGACGTCCATACCCCAAACTGGGATTCGATACAACTTGGTATTTCAAAGGATCTCCGACCTCGGCATCCGAGCCCGAACCTTGTCCACATAAACTTCGTTCCCTACACCCGTCCGCCGTGTCTGCAGCGGCGGCGGCGGTGGTGGTGTTAGCTAGGTAGCCTCCTTGGACGGCACCGGCGGCGCGGCGGTGGCGGTGGCATTACCTAAAGTTAAGGTCAGTAACGGGTCCGAAGCATTTCTCGTCGTCGTCGGTGATGTAAGTGCAATTAACTGACGGCACGCCCCCGAGGATGCACCCTGTATATAAGCGGGGACTCCGCACATCCCGGCATCACAGCATCCCATCACCACCGCTCACTACCATCGCCATGGCTTACAAGGTGAGCTTCCACCGACCATCTATGATACTTCATTTTAATTTTTCTCCCTTTAGATATTTTCTAAAAACACAATTTGATTTATTCTTTTTTAACCTACATAATACTTTCCTTCAGAAATGTATTGTTTTCTTTTTCTTTTTTTACATCTTGTTTGTATGCCAAACATAGGCTACTGTTCAACTTTTTATGGATCAATTTTATTCCTCCAGTGGAATTTACCCAAACAATCGCATTAATATTGAATGGAAGAATGTAGTCATTAGTTTTATTTACGTTTTATTTAATATGGTCCTTTTTTCTATTTGTTTATAACGAATGTGAAAGTGTTTGTAGATATATTCGTTGAAAAATTAATTTTCTCATTCATTATACACTACATTGATTAGTTTCACGTATTTTATTTTATAGCTAAAATTTCAAAGATCCCAGATTGCAGAATATGCAATGTGCTTGCTCCAAATGTACACATTATTAGAGGCTGTTGGTTATTGTGTTTATGTAACACAGTAAAAACGATCTAAAAATAAACCTAGACATATCTAAATGTGGTCTTGTGGAATATAGCTTTGTCTAGCGTTTAGTTTTGATAGAAAATTTCATGACTTGACAAAAGAGTTTCTCAAAAACATTCAATAATAGTTTGTAGAACATTTCAACAAATTGTAAACACGAAAGACATGTTCTATCAATTAATTGCTGTCGAAGTATTGCACGTAAGAAACATGAGGAATGTTTTTATATTTCTAATTTCCACTCTCCCCTCAGACTCTGCTCGTCGCCGCGCTGGCCGTGGCCGCCGTCAGTGCCGGGGTGGCGCCTGCTCCCTACGTCGCCCCTGGAGTGGCGGCCCCCTACACCGCCCCCGTAGCCCCGGTCGCCCCATACGCCGCCCCCTACGCCGGTAGAGTGCCTCCCTACGCCGGCTACGGTGGTGCCTACAATGGAGCCTACGGTGGAGCCTACGGAGGTGCCTATGGAGGTGCCTACGGAGGTGCCTACGCGCCCGGTGCCTACGCTCCCGGCGAGTACGACCCCAACCCGCAGTACACCTTCAGCTACAACGTGGCCGAGCCGCTGACCGGAGACTTCAAGGACCAGACGGAGACCCGCAACGGCGACGTGGTTCAGGGACGCTACAGTCTGCTGGAGGCTGACGGCTCCAGGAGGGTGGTCGAGTACACCGCCGACCCCGTCGGAGGGTTCAACGCCGTCGTCAGCAAGGAGGGAGGAGTTGCCGTGCCCCCCGGTGCCGCCCCCGGAGTGACCGCCCCCGTCCCCTACGCCGGTGCAGTTACCCCCGGAGTCGCCCCCTACGCTGCGGCTGGCAGATACGCCGGATACGCCGGTCGGGTTGCCCCCTACGCCGCTCCCTATGCTGCTCCCTACGCCGCACCTTACGCCGCCCCCTACGCTGCACCTTACGCCGGTAAGGCCCCATACGCTGCCCCCTACGCTGCCCCCTATTCTGCCCCCTATGCCGCCCCCTATACCGCACCGTACGCCACTCCCTACGCTGCCAAGGCCCCGATCGCCCCCGCCGTCGCCCCCTACAGAGCGTGGTAGGTGGTCATCCTAGGCTTGTGTGGTGGGCCGAATATTCCTCATTTTCATCTTGTTTACCATATCATGTAATGTACAAATTTAGTAATAATAAAGATGTGTTTTTGACATAAATTTAGATTTTTTTATAAATTTTATCCTGCACTTACCATTAAATAACTCACGTGTAGAACTTCAATAACGGGTCACGTTATTAACAGGATGGTTCAATTTCTGTAAATTGAATTTTTTTATTCAAATTTACTGGTGATACTTTTTTTAAATATTAATTAAATATATTAATATAGTAAACTAATCCTTACTATATTTTACATATGTACCGATATTTTATCAGTTTATATTGTTAATAACTCACGTGTAGAACTTCAATAACGGGTCAAGTTATTAACGGGATGGTTCAATTCCTGTAAATTGAAATTTAAAAAGTTCTCTCAGTTTTTATCATAGAATAAACAATATATAATTGGTTAACATCTATACTTATTTAATACGCTAAGGGGTTTTTTATCTTGAGAACTTCCACTACAATTTTCAACCGATTTTCAAGTTTTTTGTGTCGTTGGATAGGACTTGGTCTGTAGTTGTTTCCGCCAAAAACTGATGAGAATCGGACTGAAAATAAAGGCGCTATCCACCATTGAAATCTCAAAATTTCCCATTTAAATGACATTGGGATTGAATAAAGCATTTTAAACATGTGTTAATTACATGTGTTAAGCTGTAAATACATGTTGTTTTGGTGATTACAGATACTCACAATATTGGATTGGTCGGATGTCATTGATTTAGGGCTAAAAGTAACATTTGTATTGTATTAAAATAAATTGCTCAATTTCGAGCAACACGTATACTAGTTATGATTTAATTTTATATGTGTTTAATTTTATTTTTATAAAAATACTCACAAAGCAAGTGCTCATCAATTTATAGTATGGTTTACGGTTCGTAAAGTTTAAAATCAATAGTGTTCCATTTGTTACATCTTTTTGTTCATTTTATAAATGTAGTTACAAAGTATATACAAAGTATTATACAAGGTATTTACAAAGTACCTCAATAAGTTAATAGCTTGATACCTCTATTTCTTCTTTAATTCTTTTGGTCATACTTAAAAGAATAATCGTGAAAGTTTTTATTTCATTATTTATGAATCTATTATTTAGAAATATACAGGGTGTTCATTAAAATATATTGCAAACTTCAGGGACTAAAAAATCTCATCAATTTAAATAAAAAGTCCTCTTGAAATATATCGAAGAATCCTTCGATTAACAGCCAGCCGCCATTTAGTGTTTTATACTAAATATTTTTTATTTCCCTAATGGATCATTGCATAAAGTTCATATTGGCATGAACCTTTATCACACCACTGCCCCTTTTTAAGGAAAAATATTATTTTTCCAATGTGTATTTTCAAAACGGCGGCCGTTTTAAAATTTTAATCTCAAATGTCTCAAAAGCGGTAAATTTTACAAACAATTTACAAGAGACAAGTAAGTTGACAAATTAAATTATTTAACACGTATGTAAAGATCTGACAACAAATAACGGAGTTTTTGCGTTCCTTCTTTGAAAATAACCTAAATTTGCATTTTAATTGTAAAAAGGTTTTCTAAAGAAAAATTTCAATAACTCCGTTATTTGTCGTATCATTGTTTAGAAAATATAATTTGCCAACTTGTGTTGTTTTCTGTAATAGTTATGTAAAATTTATCTTTTTTTGAGAAATTTGAGTTAAAATCTAAAATGCCCGCCATTTTAAAAATACAATATGGAAGAAATAAGTTTTTCCTGAAAATGAACATTGGCGTGATAAATATACTTGCCAAATATGAACTTCGTATAAATTATCCGTTACGGGGAAAAAATTATTTACAGTAAAAAAACAAAAAAAAAAAACAAAAACAAACAAAATCAAAAAACAAATCGATGGTTAGCGACTAAACGCTTACTGACATATATGTCAAGAAGTCATCTTTAGTTCAAATTGAGGAGTACTATCACCCCCAAAGTGAGTGATATTTTTATGAACACCCTGTATAACGGACGCTTTACCACTTTGATCGTGTAGCTCTTTGTGTAGGCAAATGTATCCGGGATTTAAAACGCTAACCAAGTTGCAGACTTTGATCTTGTTTTCACAACTCTGACCAAGTATTAGATGGTTGGATTGAATAATGACGCTACTAATAAAATAATCGTTTTAAATGTATCATTTTAGCCATGGATGTATTTCATTTAAAGGTAATAAAACTCAGAAGTAATAAATATGCGTTATTTCTCTTTGTTCATAGTCAGAATTTACGTCGTTTTATATTTTAGCATCGGCTCAGTAAGTGTTGTGATCTAAAATAAATCTTATTAAAACATACTCACTATTTCAGTCTCTTATCTTGAATAGCTAACTGTCATGAAACAAAGTTTCCTAGAAATTAAATGGTATCTATTAGCTTACTATAAATTGTATAGACAGTAAAGGAGTAGATAAATTAAATGTTTTTAACATTATGCACAAGTTTTCAAAGTCGTTTTCATGCGTCTACCAATCCTGGATATATGCTTTTTTATGAGTATGTACCATAAAGCTATAAATTTTATGGATCTTTTATGGTTTTTATGCTATTTTGATTAATTATAACGTTGAGCTAATAATTTTTTTTTGTGAAATGATGTAATGAAATAAAACAAACTTAACGTTTGAATGAATTCGAATTAAAGTCCTATAGCGTGAAAGATAAAAACAATTAATCATTTTCATATTGTGCCAAAATTAAACTTTAACTTAAATTAGTCATATTAAAGATAGATTGCATTTGATCTAATTGCGAGCTAGTTACATTATGACAGGTATTAAATGTAATTGGAATTTTAAAATAATAAATCAAACTATATATCCGACCTTGAGCTCCTCTTAAGTGTACCAGTAAGGTTAAAACAATCTAACTAATATGTTAGATGTTGATTTTACGTTACTGGTACTTGATTACCCTTAAAATGTTTCGAGCTTTAAATACACTTTGATGCTTGATAAAAATCAAATATTCAAGAATCAGAGTGATCTTGTACAAAAGGTGATCCTTTACATCTAAGTAGATCCGCTTGATAGTCAGATCCCCACGCCCGCGCCTTGTACCGGAGATGGCGGTGTTTTTGCCAGTGCTTAGCCCCGGCGAGGCCTCCCCTGTACCGTGACGGCGGCCGGGGCGGGTAACTAGAGCATACATTGTCATATATATATCACCTGCCCCACTGTCCTCACCAATCCGTGTCTACTCCCACACAGTGCTTCACTACAGCATCACCAACACCATCTCCTACACCATGGCTTACCAGGTGAGTCGCGGTAGAAAATAGGGTTTTCATGGTTAAGTCTTTAGGTTGTAATATAGATTTATATCATTTACTAGTAGTTGTTTGGGAATGAGTGTCAACAATAATGTTACTAAAAATTGTTGAAAATGCACAGGTGCATTTATTAAATTGGTGAACACCGTGCGCTTGAAATTACATCTCATTTCTTATTCGTGTAGTCTTTCATTTAACTCATTGAGAGTTTGTTGTTTTTTAGTTCCCTGGTTATACCGGGTACCCTGATTTAATAGCTTTGCCGAACGAAAACCATGAGAGCCATACTTATCTTGCACTTCCTGTTTTAAAACGAATTTGATCTAGTTTTGTTTTTCATTAAGTTCGTGACACCTAAACTAAGTTGATTGACATCAATGCAGTTTACTTACAATTCGGCAAAAAAAAAAAAAACAAAAAAAAAATCAGCAAGAGTGAGTCAGCAAGAGTGTGTCTCGTAAGAATTATCCATATCCATGAATCTCAGTCCACAGTTATGAAAATACAGAATTTTCATGTGAACATTTTGAAAAAAGTATAAAGAGGTCACATGCACAATTTTGTAAAAGAGGCAGTGTGTGCCACTCCAAACCTGGAACGAACTAAAAATAATAGCTTGAGTACTTAAAATTAACCCGAGGCGCTTACATAGAGGTGTATTGACTTTCTTCATAGATGTAAAACAACTTAAGAAGTCACTTGTTAAAACGTAAAATAAAACATTATCCGACCATAACATTCGGAGTCTTTATCAGGGCAAAACTTTGTGAACACCTAGTACGTATCCCTCCCACAGGGAATGTTGATATCAATTTGTTTTAACAATTAAATTAGTTGAGAAAGAGTCCAAAAGGTCGTGGGTCTACACAAAGTAAGTCTTTTAGCGGTTTGGCATTAGGAGCAAAACAAACCTAAGTGTCTATTTTTATTAAGTCGTTCAGTGCGTTGTCTATTGAATGGAATGAATTCTCCATCAGTGCATTCAAATCTCTATTTCTTGATAACCGGATTACAGATACAATGGGGTATAGCCTATAACGTGGTAACAATTCAATCTACTCTTTGAATTGGTTATTTTGATTTTATACTAGCAAGAATTAGACCACTTAAAACGAATTAACAAGAATTTAAACGAGTATGCTACTCTTATTTTTTTAACCCGTGTTTTTAATATGGTACATATTGGTTACGAAATATTGAAAAAGAAAGTTGACATTGGTTAGTAGATATGTTTAGCTGTACTTGACTGTACATAAAAATAAATTTCTCCAGCTCGTTTAAGTGAAAAATTCAGTTGTATTTTTATTTTCTTTTTTATCAGGACGATTAACATAACTATTAATAAATGTATAAATAATATTTATATTTTATTTATTTTTAGATTTTAAAATTAATTAATTATTTTGTAAACCTAACATGTAATAACAATTCCTTTAAACTATTGAAGAGCTTCATCCTAGCTATGAGAAGCTGAATATATTCTAGAGGACAATGGAAATTTGAAATTGAAAAATTATTTATTATCTTGTTGAATCAATTGTTTTTAATTGTATTATGTATTACAATTAATCTATTCAGCATCTATAGACCTTTCCATACAGTATGCCTACATGTAAATTAGTTGAGATTTGTCTTTTAAATTGTTCTTATGTCTAATTATAACATAAAAAGTAAACTAAAATCAAATAAAAAGACAAATTATACCTTGCAAAATATAATATACATAGGCTTTTGAGAACCGTTAGAACAAAAAAAAACATTTAGACATCTAGACATTCCGCCCCAATTCCGCAGCTCGGAATTCTGAGACACTGTATTTTTGTGTCTACGCCAGAGGCATTTTGCTGTAGAATCAGTTACCTTAAATTATTCAAAAAGTACCTGGCTCATTTTTTATACTGTCAGGCAAATGGTTATACAGAGTTATACAACTACAAATAGGAGCTTTTTAGAAATATGTTGTTTCGTGGCTTGGTCATTGTAGGGCAGGTGCGTTTCTGGAGAAATTAGTGTTGATTATTGTTACTCTAAAACATTTACAAATTATAAAATTCAAAAATTGCACAGTGGAAATGTAAAGAGAATGAAGGCAATGTACTTGCATTGTACTTTATAATATTATAATTTACACAAAAAGAAAAAATATTTGAAAGCCTAGTTTTTGTTTTGCCTAGCTCCTTGAGCAAAGTAAATTTGTATTTAGTAATAATTTGGTATATTAGAAATAAATATTTAATGTTTAAGCTAGGGTTTTCAATAATTTAAAGATCACATCATTTTCATGACCTAAGAATTTTTAATTTTGATATATTGATTGTCAATTGAGGCACATTAATCATAAAAACTTAGGGTTAGTTTTTAAGATATTTTCCATCATAAAAACAATGATAAATTCATAAATTTAACGTAAATAATTACTACAAGTTCAAATAAGTTAATATAAAGTTGTTGCCTTCAATACTGTAAAAAGGCCAAGTAAATTTAAATTAAGTCCTACGTTAGTTGCAAAATTTACTGAGCTGTGGCTTCCTACACCGAAGGAGTTTACTGGTTTCGCTCTTAGATTCTGCATTGTAAATTGTTTGTAACCCACGTAATTTTGTTCAACTGAACTATGTACTCAGAGGTTTCCTCCCCACTTACTATCAAGCAACGATATTAATAAATCATGCTAGTATTTTTGTAGTGATAATGTTTAATGTTTGCAGTTTGTCGTGTTGGCGGCCTGTCTCGCCGCGGCCCACGCCGGGTACGTCGCCACCCCCGCGCTCATCGCCCCTGTCCCCACCGTCCCCACCTACACGAGGGCTTACGCCGCCCCCGCCGTGGTGGCCCGCCCCGCCTACGCCGCCCCCGTCACCTACGCAGCCCCCGCCCCCCGCGTTGACGAGTACGACCCCCACCCCCAGTACAACTACGAGTACTCGGTCCACGATGCCAGCACCGGTGACGTCAAGAGCCAGAGGGAGAGCCGCGACGGAGACGTTGTCCAGGGCTCCTACAGCCTGGTCGAGCCCGACGGCTCCACCAGGACCGTGGAGTACACCGCTGACTCTCAGAACGGGTTCAACGCCGTGGTCCACAAGGAGGCCGGAGCCCACCCCGCACCCGCCCCCGCTAGAGTCGCCACCCCCGTCTACTCTGCCCCCGTGTACGCCGCCCCCGTCGCCAGATACTCTGCCCCCGTCGCCAGATACTCTGCCCCCGCCTACACCACTGCCTCATACCCCGCCCCCGCCTACTACCCTGCACCTTCCTACAACCGTCCTGCCTACCCCTCGCCGTCCTACCAGAGGTACAACTCCCCCGCCTACCCCGGACGATACTATTGATGTGTTCCTTTCCTAGTCTGACCTTTCTTAATGTTCTGAAATGGCCTCACATTTTGAAACGTTGTAAAGTATAACTAATTTTAAATAAATCGACATATATCTGCACTTATTTGCTTTCCATTATCCCGACATGTTCCTCAACATCAGTTTTTCTTAGTCTATAGTCTTTATTCAAACTTGCAGCAGGCATGAGGTAAAAACATGTTTTAATGAGCAATAATATGTCAGTCCTTGATCAGCTATGTCTCTGAAGTAACAAATCTGACCAATAAATAAAATTTCAGGTTTAATTATCCTTTTTGGAGCAGTCCTTTGCAATGATTTTGGGTCGCTACACTTCTCTGTTCAAAACAGAAAAACCGAATACTTATCTTTACATACATACAAGTGTAAACTACATGTTAAGTGTAAACCTGAAATTCGAAATTAACATATGTTGATAGGTTATCTTACCTTAACAATCCTAATTGGAAATATCCCTCAAAATCGATTTCGAGTTCGAAAACTCATCATCAGTTGAAGGACCAGGTTGACTAGACTAGTTGTCACAATGTGCTTTTTTAGAAAGTGAGGTTAGGTTATTATCAGGTTAGACAACAAGTTTTGAACCATGGTTCTTAGTGTTATTATTTTGTGTTTCATCGTCATGTACTGTGTTTTTAATGTGAAATGTGTTAAATGTGAAGAGTTTAAATGTAACGAAGTCCTCCGGATGGAAAATTTTAATTAGTCTAGTCAACCTGGTCCTTCAACTGATGATGAGTTTTCGAACTCGAAATCGATTTTGAGGGATATTTCCAATTAGGATTGTTAAGGTAAGATAACCTATCAACATATATTAATCAAACAATCCAGAGGCAAAATGAATTGTCGAAATTAACGTTTGCAAAAATGTTTGGTAACATAATAAAACTGATCGTTGGAAAAATATGTTACCATCAATACAAGATATTTCCATAAATAACTTCTTGATTAGCATTATACGTGCTGGTACTGATATTCAGGTTGAAATAATAAAACGTCTTCCAACACTACTCGATATAATTACACTTATACTTTAATTGTATACAAGACGGTAAATATATATACAAGATCTTATAAGTCTCGGATCAGTCTCGGATTGGGCCTGATGATGACCGGTGTGACTGGTCGAAATCGATCGCCATTATAAGATCTTGTATATATATTAACTGTCTTGTATACAATTACAGTATAAGTGTAAATATATCGTGTAGTGTTGGAAGACGTTTTATTATTTCAACCTGAATTTCCATAAATACAACAAACTTTAAACACTCGTGTGCTGTTGTTATATGGTTGTTATAAGTTATAAATTGAATTTACTTACACGGTCAAAACAACCTTAATTATATATACACTAGTCTACTTGTTGCTCGAAATCGAGCAATTTATTTTGATACAGTACAAAAGTAGCATTAGTTCTAAATCAACAACATCCGACCAATCCAATATTGTGAATATCAGTAATAAAAAAACTACACGTTTTTACAGATGTACATTAACAGATGTTTAAAATGTTCAACCCAAAACCCAATGTTATTCTAATGGGAAAATTTCAAATTTAATTTGTATATAGCACCCTTATTTTATGTCCGATTTTCATCAGCTTTTGGCGGAAACCACTACAGACCAAGCCCTATCCAACGACACCAAAAATTTGAATATCGGGTGAAAATTGTAGAAGGAGTTCTCAATACAACAAAAAACCCTTAGCGTATTAAATAAGTACTAGTAAACGTGTTGCTCGAAATCGAGCAATTATTTTAATACAATAATTTTATTTCTAAATCATTGACGTCCGACCAATCCATTATTTTGAATATCTGCAATCACCAAAACTACACGTATTTACAGCTGATTATTAACAGATGTTTAAAATGCTTTATTCAATCCCAATGTTATTTAAATGGGAAATTTTGAGATTTCAATGGTGGATACGGCTTTATTTTCCGTCAGATTCTCATCAGTTTTTGGTGGAAACAACTACAGACCAAGCTCTATCCAACGACACCAAAAACTTGAAAATCGGTTGAAAATTGTAGGAGGAGTTCTCAAGACAAAAAAACCCTTAGCGTATTAAATAAGTAGTGAAATAAATTCGTCTAAATTTTCAAAATTGTAAGTGTGCAAAATGAAATGTCAATTGTTTTAATGTCGATGTCAATTTCATATTTATAGTTCAATATAGATGAATTTTATGTGAATAACCGAAAGATCATTACATATACTTACCTCATATACGTTATTTCCTCAATGATTTACAATGTGACTAAATAACATTTATTATTGCAGGTACGAGTTTTGGAGCTTGAAACTAGACTGCCAATACCGCTACTGTAATGTATGTAACTCTAAATAAATTATGTAGGTTATTCAATGTAGTTTAATGACGTACATAATGTTAGAAATGCATCACCTCATACGCGGCTGTAACTTCTCAAATGAAAGTCCCGCCACACGGACGTACAACGTTGCCGACTAATGTGTATTTTATAATCAATGGAGTCAATGAATAATGAATGCAGGCGAAGTCGAGCTGCAAATCACAAATGGTACAAACCTGCAATATGTACGACCCGGGGTGCGCTTTCACTTCAATGTCTGTGTGCCGTACATGCGGAAAGTGAGTCATTGAGTGCACAAACTGTTTGTGTGCGTAAAACATAATTGTGTCATGCCCACTTTGTGAAACACGCTCTGAATTGGCAAGAAATTTTAGATTTCCATGGGTGGATGCGTCGGAATTATTAATTGTGGTGAGAAAGCTATTCCTAGACCATATCATAAGTAAAATTATCAAAAGATATAGGACTTAACTTTGGAAACTCTTATCACATTGAGTATTTTTCCGTTTCATTACAAGTATAAAACTTTTCAAGTTGATTATCGAGACATCGTTTGTTTACGCAGATCATAAACTGAAAATTAGAGGAGTTAAATACTTAACTACTTAACTGATAGTATTGCCTAATAGACTACATTGGTTACTGACATGTCAATAGTTTCATCAACAGGCTATTTAATCATACAGCTACAGTATAGCTTATTTGCAAGAATTAATTTAGGTACTTTAATACTTAAGTGTCTTAGTAATTATTTCTCCCACACACATTCTTATAGTACATATTACTTTTATGAACCTCTTTTTATTGTATTATTGGTCTATTAAGTAAATTTTAAAGTAACTCTTGAAATAGTTTACTAAAATACAATATTATGTAGTAAGTAAAACTTGCATATTCTATTGGA
Source organism: Neoaliturus tenellus (assembly GCA_030545055.2). Taxonomy (NCBI): domain Eukaryota; kingdom Metazoa; phylum Arthropoda; class Insecta; order Hemiptera; family Cicadellidae; genus Neoaliturus; species Neoaliturus tenellus. Next base: position 198,421,539 of record CM061532.1, on the reverse strand, counting down.
AGGTTGGATTTTTTACTTAAAATGAATTTAGTGAAAAGTATTTAAAATATAAATGTCTTCTTGATGGTATTTTTTATAACATCTAAGTTGTTTTTTGATTACACATCACTGTAGTTGAAGAAGAGAATTTTATTTCATGAATATGTTTTACCTCTATCTGGAGATGAACCTCGACAGAAGTTTGAAATATAGGCAGATGTGTTAAATAAAATTAATTGGTTCAATCGATGTGATGTGTGGCCAAAAAGTAGATCTAGTCCAAAGTATAAGAAATGCCACGAGATTTGACAATAGATCCGTGCCACTATAGTCGCGGCCACGAAATCAGGCGGGTGAATGATTTTGCAACGTTGCTAAATTTCCAGTGCTTATTAATTTAATCATATGGTTTATATTTATTTCAATGTTTTTAACTGTTTTATTATATGATAGTTATTTTGATCATTTTTATAGAATGTACATTCAACATACGGTCTAGGCAACGCTGGATGATCAGTGTTGCCAGTTTATGCATCAAAGTAAACAATTTTCGGCAATCTCATTCAACTTTTGGTTCCATGTGACAACATCGCATTTTCAGTCACCCGCCTGATTTCGTGGCCGCTACTGTAGACAGTTTTCACTAATGGATTGAGACACTTTCATATCCTATAATGTCGATGCATTTCATTAAAAGTGAAACCCAGCCTTACCATTTCAATTATGAAGGTCGCTTCAATTTATTTATACTGTACTTATGGTACATAACACTCCTACAGAAACAGGTTTGGTCGTAAAATAACCTCACATTTCCCTCCTGAGTACTCACTCAGAGTCTGCTGACACTTGCTCCTCAACCATTTTTATTCCCTCTTGTGTCAGTTATTTGGCGCGTGGCCTTGAAGGCGGGTCTGTTAATCAGATCAGCTGTTCTATAATCAGCTGATGGTCCCGGACGTGTCACTGTGACCTTCACATGTCACAGGGTGGTCAACCCGCTACGTGTTGAAGTAATATATGGACATACCAAGATATTATGGTTTCTGATATTCGAGCCGGATTTTCAGACTTCCTTTGTTGTTATCGGATTAATTTTACTTCGAACAGTCTAATTGAAAATTGCGATGATTCAGAAACAGGATAATTAAGCTATTTTAATGTTGCGATTTTTTCTAGCTTCGGTAGTTTTATGAACTTTGTACTCAGAATTTCAGAAGTATAAAACAATTTAGTATAGATAAAAATTCATAAAGACATGAAAACATTTTTAAATGAATTTTTTGTTGCAATTTACATTGCATACTGTGTAGTATAGTCCAACTTAATGAAACATTTTTCCATACATTTCTAAGTTATGTAAATTGCAATTAAATTTTATGCTATACCTAATGTATGGATATAAGTAGGTCTATCTTCAACTTTACCTGCCTTTTTTACAGAATTTAAGGATTTATTGTTTGCAATAAAAACAAGCAATCCGAATCCAGTTGAAAAAGACCACCTTTGATCATAGTCAAAATTATTTAAAACAATTCTGGATATAACAATTTTGATTTTCAAGATGTTCATTATGTCATTTATAACATATTGTAACGATTCCTGGTGAAATTTTACGCAATTTTAAGAATTTTCTAACAACGTTAAAATAGTTAGGAATGTTTTCATTGTATTTTCACCAATGTTTACTCGGGCAAGTGCAAGAGCTCCTGATGTTATTTGACCAATTCCACCATCGATACAATTTTACACCCTTCACGTAGAGGTTGTGCAAAAAGACATTTCAAGACTATTTTTAGAGAATAATTTGCTTTAAGATGCGCTGAAATGATTCTGCAGCCGTTTTTCTGTCGTAATCCTGTTACGGATCTTTTAAATTGGCTCCCGCTGCCACCCATAAATATCCCCAGAAGATGTCCTTGTTCAAATATATTCCGGCGGCTGCATCGGCGGCCTCTATAATGATTTGTAGTCTCACTTTTATCGCTTACATGGAGGAAATGTGTTTTGCGAAAGTGCAAAAAGTGCGTAACAGCATATTGTACTTGCATCCGGGCCAGCTATAAATCCAACGTCCATTTGTGATTATTCTTTGATCTTGTTGACTACAAACCAATTACGATATATTTTTTTACTGTTTTATCCCACTAAAGTATGATCGAAGAAAAGTATTATGGAATACTCAATTCAATATATGTTATTATTTTTTATTGTGATATTTAAGTAATTATACATAAAATATAGTGTGTGTATCACAGTGATGAGAGAATTTTTATCATAATCTCAAAGCACCAGCGCTAGTTGGTTTCTAAGCTGTGGCAATTTCCATTTATCTTGAGTTATTAAATTAATTATGCTTCCAGTGACCAGGCAAAACTTGAATATTAGTAACACAAACCCATGTTTTATAATCTATATATATATATAAGCGAAATCCCACTCACTGACTCATCACGAAATCTCAGGAACTACCAAACGGATTTACTTGAAACTTTGAACATAGGTTAGTCTTGCCTCCTAGGTGCTCACTAAGAACCGATTTTGCAAAATTCCTTCAGGGCTCCGCCCCACACGTCTTCAAAGTTACCATGTTATTCTTATGGAAGCAATATTTTTCTATTGGATCATATGATTACATTAAAATATAATATTAATTTTGTAAACAGCTGTTCTCAATCAAATCCTTGAGGGAAGATAGGTAATAAAAATCTAGAGGATAATTGCGGCGAGTGAGCTTAGCGACAAAGCTAAACCTGACGGAAAGTGGTTACTGACTGACTCATCATGAAATCTCAGGAACTACCAAACGTATGTACTTGAAACTTTAAACACAGTTCGTCTTGCCTCTTAGATGCTCACTAAGAAATGATTTTAGAAAATTCCTTCAGGGCTCCGCCCCTCAGGCCTTCGAAATTTCAATATAATGTTATCCGCATGGCCAAATTTAAATAAAAATTAGGAAACCTGCACGGTTGAAATTTTAAGTGGTCTCTTCTTTCTTAGGTGCTAAAAAAGTGCTTTAAATATCCCCTTTAGTACTCTGCCCCACAGAAGCTCACAATTACGGTATAGCCTACGTGTGGAAATTTGACATGGACGACTCTCTTTTCTTACAGATACTTATTAAAACACTGTTTTGCAAATATAGTTTTTGAACCATTTTAGGGCTCCGCCCCACTGGACTTGAGGATTACTTCAGTTCCTCCGGGGTTGAAAATTGACATGGACGTTTCTCTTTGCTCATGGGTGCTCCCACTGGATTTCAGAATTACTTTTGGGACTCTGGGGTTTAAATTTGACACGGACGTTTTTATTTTATTATTATTATTATTATTTTTTTTTTTTTTTGCTCATGGGTGCTCCCTAAGAAACGGTTTTGCAAATATTGTTTTCAAAGTTCTTTAGGGCTCCACCCCACAGGACTTCAAAATTGCTTTTGGGACTCCGGGGTTTAAATTTGAATCGGACATTCCTCTTTGCTCATAGTTACTGACTAAAAAATAATTTTGCAAATTTCCTTTAGGGCTCCACTCCATAGAACCTCAAGGTTACTATAGATCCAAGGGGATTGTTGTTGCTGTTGTGATAATTACTTTTGGGCCTCTGGGGTTAAATATGAATCAGACGTTCCTATGCTCATAGTTACTGACTAAAAACGGTTTTGCAAATATAGTTTTTTTAATTCTTTAGGGCTCCACCCCACAGGTCTTAAAAATTACTGTAGATAGGGTACTCTAGATTACCATAGATAGGGGCTATAAATTTAAGATGGATGTTCCGTTTTGATAACAGGTGCTTACTACGAAGTGGTTTTTAAATTTGACATGGACGTTCCTCTTTGCTCATAGGTGATCAATAAGAAACAATTTTGCAAATTTCTTTTAGGGCTCCTCCCCACAAAGTCTCAAAACTACCATAGATCCTACGGGTTGAAGTTTAACGTAAACGTTCCGTTTTGCTAATAGGTGTAAACTAAGAAACAGTTTTGCAAATATAGTTTTTTATGTTCCTCAGAGCTCTGTCCCACATGACTTCAGAATGACTGTAGGGCCTAAGGGGTTGAAATTTGACATGGTCGTTACTATTTGCTCATAGGTTCTCAGGACCTTTTCTATTTAAGAAAGCTTTACTCACTAAGAACAGGTTTTTGCGAAATACCTTCAGAGCTCCACTCACACTACTTCATTCTTTCAATGTCATTCTTAAGGAAGTAGATTTCGTTGCTCTTTAAGAAGATTTTATTACCAATAAAATAAACGTAATCACGGGCGAAGCCGTGACGGGCGACAGCTAGTTACTTATATAAACACAAAAAAACTTCTGACACATTTATATTTGTAAGGGAATAACTTCGAATTCACATAGAAGGGGTGTGAGTAGAGGTGTTCCTCAAGGTACCATATTTGGCCCTTTAGTTTTTATCTTTTACAATAAGGTAGCATGTCCCCAGATATTTATCTAAAGGGTATTTATCCATTCATGCAAATACTGGTGGCATGACATTTACATCATAACTTTCGGATCCACAGTAGGCGACGTCATCAATGTAACCGTTAAACAAATTAATTAATTTAGTTATAACATGGGCTTCACGTCAAGAACAAACTAGTTGTAAACTATTAACGTAGGCCTATCATTGTATCCAAAGGTATAACTAGTTACTTCTTTTGAACCTACTCTATATAATTCGACACTTAAAAATTAAAACATGCACTGAATGAATTTTCTATTACGATGAACAGATCAAATTAACATGACTTGTAAGAGAGTATTTTAAATAGCGGTGCACGCACATTTTATGAGAGGTGAATATATTGCTATGTCATTCATTTTTTTACAGTACAAAAATACGAAGATATCGCAAACCTGTCTTAAAAGTTGAAATCTATATAAGTTTTATTTTCTAGGTCAGGACTCGTCCTTTCGGGCATTCCATGCCTCCCCAAACCTAAAATTTATTCATAACGTAAAATTCATATATAAACATCCTTTACGCTCAAAACTGTGAGGAACCACCTCATTAGGGTGATGTTTGACAGATATAGCAGATACATCAGCTTTACATGTCGTGTTTTTACATCTTCATCCTCATGTTACTCGCATTACCTGGTTGGTTTCGTGTTCCCATAGCACCGCGTGGGCCGGCGTCTGGTCTAGTGTGGTTACGGTTACGCCCACGGTCCCCGAGTCTTCCCAGTTTGGTACCGGAGCGTCTGTGACATTTCAGAGGGAAATGTCAAGGATAATAAATTGGCAGGACGAGAGTGTTTGGTTATCAGGATCACCGGTGATTGTCGACCAGTCAGATGTTCCAATCGTGTGTTAATTTCACATCAACTCCAGCTAATGGCTGAGTTGATCATTCGCCTTGTAGACCTAAATATGAGTCAGGAATGCCACGAGTTGCTGTAGTGTAAGCAATTAAACTACATCAAACAGTTCGGTCCACTGTTTCCATTGCTCTTGAAATCTACGTTGCCTTAATCCATTAACCTTGCTCCTTCCATAAAAGGTAGAGGCTTACTTCTCAAAATGTGCAAAACTTATCTCCATCAATATTAGATTTTTGCATAATATCTTTTAGATGTACGTATATTGGTTTTTTAGGTAAAATATATTGCTCATTCAATAGGTTCTTACAAAGTCTTAAAAACGTTTTTTAAGTAGCCTATTCTGAAAAAACTGTGTTTTTTTTGTAAAATTAACAAATCGTGTTCGTATAGAAAGACAACAAGAGGAAATCAATACCTCTAATGAAATTACATTGTATTGTTGCAGCGTTATAATACAAATTGTGCACCTTAATTGATTGCTTGTCATGTCCCTTTCCTAATCAACTGCATAAACAATTTATATCTACATAACAAATAGATATAAATTGACATGAAGTTTGTCTTTATAATTAAGTATTCAACTAAATTAATCCAATACATTAAATAAACATATTTCCTAGATCTCCTGATAGGAATAGGAAAGGTAGTCTTACAGTTTCCTAATTAGAAGGCTGTTACTTCGCATGTCGCTTAAGTTTTTCATATAAAACCAACTTTCAAATTAAGTTGCGCCTTTTAATCCAGCAGTCATAAAAGTAATTGAGGCCTTTGATAAACCCTAAACTCAACCTATACTTTTTCAATTTTTTTTTACTTGAGAACTGAATCTGATAGATCTGAAACTCGTGATTCTTACACTCTTCCTGATCACTATTCAACTTCCAGTACTAATAAATGAATTATTTGGATAATGGTAGCATAACTGAATATAAACTCAATGGAAATTACAGTAATTGAAAGATAGTCACACCATTTGTCAGAGAGAACAGTATCCTAGAGAAAAATGGGAGTGGTTTCAGGCGGCTCCGTGAACAATTCCTATCATAAAGATACTGTAGTGGAATTCTCATAATGCCCATTTCTACACTCCTGTATTCCTGTAAGGTGTGACCACCGTGTATGTACCGCCGCGTGCGACACGCCGCCGCCGCCGCGCCGCCCGCGCGTGCCGACCCGTGTCAGACGTGTCAGACGTGTCGGCGTGCAGCAGTGCCATCCATTGTCAACCCACCTCCTCCTCCAAATGCCAAGGCCCCCTCATTTGTTTATGCACTCGTCTAGTCTCGCTCTTATTGCCCGTGTAGTCGGTGATAACCTCGCCGCAAGACGCATGACCGTCTGCGTCGCCCCATCACCATCTCGCGGCCGGGCATGCGGCGCCGCACTGCTGGCCAAATACGTGTTAAGTAGCCCATTACAGTGGGCCGATACATCGTCGACCCAAGGTGGTCCACCAAAGTCGTGGTCATGTACAGTTGTGCGATCTGTTGTTTTGGACTGGTTGGCTCTTTTTTATGTGTTTGCAATTGTTGTCTGCAAATTTACGCCGTCGATTAGCAATAAAAGGCTGGGAATGCGTCTCCAATAAACGGTCGTTATCTTTGAGTGTCCTTTGTTTTAAATATTCGATGTGATTGACTATTGTTTAAGTTGTTTAAGGAAGTTTGGTATCGTTCCTGCCTTTGGATAGGCTAATGATGTAGGTCAATATAGATATAGACACTCTTGAAGATGTTTCACAGAAAATCGGTTTCATCAACAAATCACAAGAAATGTAAGAAATATATGAAAAAGTTACATACGGTAACTTGATGTCTGCAATTCCTTATTGTGAAACTAAGTTTAATATATTTTCGGCTACATAATAGCCGAAGTTATGTAACCTTTTTATATTAATAAAAATTTCTGGAAGGCTCCAACATGAATTAATTGTGAATATGTAATATTTAATAAATTAATTTGATAAACTTTACTAAACAAAACACACAATCATTTAATTATATATTTTATTTTTAATAGGATAAAATGTGAGTTTTTGATTTTTTGTCTTATAAAAATATTTAATTATCCTTTATCTGAAAGGTTTTTTATATAGCTTCCGTAAATTATTGAACTCTCTTATTTTTGGTGTTCATATTTTTTGCGATTTCAAAAGGTGAATATGCACAAATTTGAGTGAGAAATTAGTAAGTGATAACCACAAAGGATAAGCTGATACGTTTGTCAGTACCGTAAATTTTTAACCTACTGTAAGCGAATAGTAATTTTTCAGTGGTTTAATAACCACTAATATCAAGAAATATTGAATCACCCCTTGCGAGGCGAGGACTCCTGGCATGTTAGCCTAAACCAGAGCATCAGACACAAATGCCAAGGATTGTGAGTCCCTAAAACCAGCGCCTGAGATACTGCCAGGTTCCGGGCTGAGAAAGGTTAAGATGACTCCCCGTCCTCGACAGGAATGTCCTGAATGTCGTCCTCAGCAGCTGCAGCTGAGTTATCGGTGCTGACGGTTATGTGGTACTGCTTGCTGACTCCGGCCCAGGACAACATTCTCGGCTACCGAAATCAAATGTAAACGCGCTTTGTTGTCCATTACCTGGGTTGGGTCGTGGGCGTTTTATTGCTCTTTTGACGATTTGTTTGCAAATAGGTTTGGATTAGTTTCCCGGTGGACTTGAGAATTTCAATATGTATTGTTATGATCCATTGTTATCAATAACACTGAGAAGTCGAGGAAGCTTTTGTATATTTCTAATGAAGACCTGGTATCAAATCGAATGCCTGATGACGACATATTGAGTGTTGTTAAATCTGTAACCGAACGAGTAGTTAGAGGGCCTTCGCTAATGTTTATGATATCATTTTCAAGTAGTGTCCTAAAAATTAATTCAAGATTGCGTTTCTTTGATAAGAATCAAATGACATATTCATGCCGCCGTGTTAGTTTATCATTTTCCATTGAATCTTTGATTGAGAAGGGTTTTAAACTGGTGTGATTTAAACTCTGTTCAAGTGGCGGGGTAATGTAAGGAAAAGGGACGCCGTCAAAGTCTGACGGCGACGAACCCTGACACTTTTAAAAGTCACGGGACGTCAAAGTCTGACGAATAAAAAGTCGAGGGGCGACAAATCAGGACGATTTAAATTCGTCAGGTTTTGACGGTGTGCGTCAGGCGTCAAACTCTGACGATTTCAATTCGTCCTGTTTTGACGGGTGCGTGAGGCGACAACTCGCGACGTTTTCAATTTTAGGAAAGACTGTACTACCCCTCATAAATTACGGACTTCACGTGGCCTATTGGCCGGCCGTCTCTCCAATGATGGGCCTTTTGGAGTTTGTGGATTATGGACAAAGGAAGGTAGCCACTGTTGTAAGGACCGCTCAACCAGTCCGTGCTGCTTTGTCAGGCTTATATTACGGTGTTACTAAAACTGTGTTGTACAGTATCGCCAATTTCAAATACTATTAATTAATTAAGCAAGTCCTTATTTACGTGAAGCCGTTTTTTTTTTTTTTTTTTTTTTTTTTTTTTTTTTTTGTGAACACAGCTCTATCAATACCTGGCTAATTTTAACATTCGATGTTTCAAAATAATGGCTCCAGTTTTTAGTTATGCGATGAGGTCTTGGGTTTTAGAAATTTATTTAATAAAGTTAAAATTGAGTAGTCAACATAATAAAAGGCTGAATTATTTTTACAAAACATCACCCTATAATTTCTTTGCAGTGACATACGGTGAGGTGCCAATTTAAAAATCTATGCATTGTTATTTTGTTATGTCAAGACGGTCCTTGTTCGCTCACTTGCCGGGCAAGTAGGTGCTACACTCTGGTAACTTTGTTGAACCACATGTTGAATATGTAATTTTTTGGTTATTTACACTGTAATCACCTGTACCCCTTTCAAAATAAATGTTCGGTCGAAAGACAGAGATTAATTTCCCGTCACAAGGAAAATTTCCTCATCTTCTGATTTCCCCAATCTTATTCACAATCAAATGTTATTTTAACTAAACGATATTATACTATAGAACAACTAACTTCATCATACTGAAGAACTGCTCCGCCGGAACACAATTGCATAACATTTAAATATATACACATTTATTTATATTGTGGCATAAACAAATAACAAATTAGGTGTGGGGATAGTGGCCTAGGAAGACAGCAATTTAAAATATTGGGAGTAAACGGGAGGAGGTGAGAGGAATGGTTCCTTATTATTGACGGGTGTGTGAGTTGTCGTAAATAATAATGGAGGTTTGGCCTAGTAGGGTTGTGGCCTAAGAGGACAGACAAGTTAAACTGTACAGTCAGGTGCATAAAGAGAGAATCGTCAGGTTTTGACGGGTGCGTCAGGCGTAAAGTCAGGACGTTTTAAATCCGTCAGGTTTTGGCGGGTACGTCAGGCGTCAAAATAGGACGTTTTTAAATCCGTCAGGTTTTGACGGGTGCGTGAGGCGACAAGCCATGACGTTTTTAAAAACAGTCGAGGCTTGACGCCTGGCGTACCCAACAAAACCTGACGAAAAAAATGGTAGGTTTTGTCGCCGTCAGACTTCGTCGCCGTCAGACCTTGGCGCGGTCCTAAGGAAAAAGAACAATTTGGAGGATAGGGACTCGAACCCACGGTTTGACTGCCATAAAACAGTAAGATCAAAATAAAAGTGCAAAAGTTATGTCTGTCTTTAGATACTGCATCATCTGTTTTCCAACCAACCTAGATTTTAAACCTGAAAACTAGTCACTCAAAAATAAATAAAATTCTCAAATTGTACCCGTAGTTTTTAGATATTTTAAATCATCGCCTACAATAAATTACTGACCCAGTTAAATAATTTCATATAATAGTATTCTATGTTAATTTTTAAAGCATGAGAATAGACTTTGTAATGTTAGGCTTTTATACATTTTCAATTGTCTTTTTTCAATTTATTCAAACAACTATGTCATGTTGTTTTGATCGGTCGATAAATTAAAATTAGATAAATTATAAATTGGAATGAAACGGACAAAGATGCCTAACCTGGTTAGCCTAACCTGTAAAATATTCAGGGTAAAGCCTTCGTTTGTTACTGCAGCGATTCGTTGTTAATGATACACTTATCTTTCATGTCGTGCAAGTTCTACTAGGTTTTGTCCATTTACGTATCAGCATTACCATTGGATTATCTTATCCTTAAACTGTTAAAGTAAATGTGCTAATCAGATTTCACAATCGCGGAGAAAATCCTCAATCCTCACACTGTGTCATGGTCTAGATAATAAAATGTTTTCTTCTATGTAAAGTTTATACAACATTTTTGGATATTCTGTCACTTCTTTAAACCCAATAGTGACTGGTAACAACGTTTTAAACGCAACATAACCTCAACTAAATACCTCTGTGTGTGTTTAATACCTACCAACGTACTTAAACTGAAGTCCAAGACTCAAACCGTTGTCCGTTATGCTGACTACGTCATAAAACATTTGATAAAAAGTACTTGGCACAAAAAAGGTTCTGTGTTCGTGCACTTTTGTCATAACCAACCATCCTTCTAAATCATTCTTCTCATCGTATTTTCATACCAATCCAACCCCTTAGCAAATTTATGCAGCGTTGTTTCGATATTTTCATGATAATTTGTCACAATAGCTCATGCGATTCACCCGGACCTCAAGGTCGCCGGTGTGACAGTTGGATAACCGTTGTGCAAGTGTGGACAGCCCAATCAGTGTCCGAAAGTGAGTTATACAACGCCACCAACACTCCAACACTCCAACGCTCTAACGCTGCAACACCACTGTACTGCAGTTAGCGGCCAATCAGCGGCGATACCTATGCGACATGCAGGACGTGTCGTCGACGGCCGCGGAATACCGATCACCCAGCGCCGACTGCCAGCTGGGGCCCAGGGTGGGCACAGTCGATCTGGGTTGTCGTTCCCTCAAAAGTAAACGTTTTGTTTGTGGTAATCAACATGTTTGAACAAGGCTCAAATAACAGTATAAATAATTTGATCTGTAAGTAATGTACGTATTTTGAATAATTGGGCTAATTACGTGCTGCGGGGATAGAGACAACCCTAGCTGGAACATGAATGGACAGTCGGTTGGTTGGCCATTTAGAGGGCATAGCGGACCGCCTGTTTGAACCTGAAAATCAGTTGTCACAGGAGCGCTGGAGTTGGCCTTCTGAATGGTCAGGCGGCCGTCTGATATCCCGTCTCTAACCCTTTTCTCCTTCTTCAATATCCCCTCCTTCCGGGGACGTGCAAACCCGTTAGAGGCAGTTGTGGTTAGCGGTTTGGCCGGGGTCCCTTCATCCACCAATAACCACAACAAACAACATTACCGCCTGCGTTATATGCATTGCAAGTGTAGATAAGTTATATATTTGAGAGTTGTGGGCGTTTCTATTACATTTCTAATTGCGAACAACAAGTATCTTGCTAATAAAAAAGGTGTTTATTGATGCCAGTCAGGCAGCTCTAGCAATGTCTCGTAGAGGTGTCAGAGTTAAAGTTCATATTGTAGTGTATATCATCTATTTTAGTATGAAGTATTAAAGGAAGTCATGTGACTGTGATGCAATATTGCTTGTTGTTTATTATTCCGCCATGTTGGTTCGGTCATTTTCTATTTTGGCCTGATGATGGCCGGATTGTCCAGTTGACCACGATAAAAACATTTTTCTGTCTTTTCGTATACAGGGTGGAAAGAAAGCCTGGAAACGATTAAATATCTTTAAAAGTTGTTAAGTAATAAAACTACAACTTTGCAAATTGATCGTGTGTGACAAACTGTACTTCCCAAAGTACTAATTATCCTTGGACCTCCAAAGGGGGACGGTGCACGAGGAATCAGAAGAAATTTTTAAAGTACGCATACGTCAATATGTACATCATATTAAAGTTCTCTAAGAGTAGAAAACAATGCCGCAACCCAGACCTCAAAAGGATGACTGGTTCTAAAATGGCAGGCGATCAAACTTTGCTTTAAAATCATATTGATGAAAGAAAAATTGATTAGCTCCCGATACACTCGACCTTTTGAGGTCAGGTTTGTAGCAAATTACTTGGAATGCAAATCCCTTTAAAATTATGTATGAAAAATGACGTTGACCAATGAATTTTTTTCCAAGATTTCATTTTAGGACACCCCTAGTGGAAGTCGTCAGGGAAACTGTATTAGCCTGCATAATATTATACATAATTTAAAATTACTTTGCATTCTGAACAATTTGCTACAAACCCTGCCTTAAAAAGGTCGAGTTTTTTGGGAATAATTGCATTTTTTGTCTTCAGCAATATGATTTCAATTCAAAGTTTTATCTCCTACCATTTTTGTCTTGGTCATTCTTTGGAGGACGGGTTTATGGCATTGTTCTCTATACTCAGAGACCTTTAATTTGAAAGTAGACTTTGTTACTTGAAATCAATTTGCAAAGTTTTCATTTCATTACTGAAATACTTTTAAAGATATTATATCGTTTCCAGACTTTTTTCCAACTCTGTATATACGGTCAGTAGGCCTATTATACTGTATGCATTATAAGTTGTATAACTTTGATTGTTGTAGACTTTTTTCATTTCAGATCAGATTGCAAACGGCATGTATCTTGTCAATAAAAATGTCATTCAGGACAATTAAACAAGTAGTTAAGTTCTAAGTTACGTACTCATTTAAGTCAAAACATATAATCGGTCATTAAAAAACGTAATGTCATGAAAAGTAAACTAAATTAATTCCAAGTTTAATTGAAATTACATTTTACATGACAAAGGTATAACAGTTGATTAAAACCAATATATTTTATAAGATTTAATTATTTATTCGCACGTCTGTATTTAAAGATAATGCCCTGATACGGTCCACCACATGATAAGCTTCACCGTAATCAAGAAATACTTTTTTGCCAACGCAATTCTTTCAAAGCAGATTCTGAAAGTGCAGATTCCTTCCCTGTTGACGGAGACAATCTCTTGGTCCTAGTAAATCGTTATTAATGATTAATCCGCACTTGAAAGTATACAGCTGTTGGATTTAGTACTGTTTCTGTTATCATAATACGTTCGTGCAGTTAGGTAAAATATGCATTGAAAAATACAAAACAAATACAGGTTAGTGGGTTTTGCCGCATAAATAGACAATAAATAACGAAATGCCAATAATAAGCCAACCCGCTGTGAGCTTGACACCATCGCGGGTTCATTAAAAGGTTACTGCTAATCATAGATGCAGTTTGATGGTCCACTATTCTGTCTTAAACGTAGGAATGCAATCTTTATAATGTAGTCATTTCATTCTTAATACTAACACTTTTATTAAGAACACGTTCGGCATTGACAATCCTTTTCTCGTTCTCTTCATTGTCGCGGGTGGATATATACCCCCATGCATATCGTTTATCTTTAAAAGAAAGGGTCGTCACAGGAAAACAGGTACAAAATTCAAATATTTTACTCAACATTTAATGTATATAATTGGCAAAAACATTCAAAACAATCCAAGAGAAAAAAATATGAAGTTAAAAAAAAGTTAAGACGTAAGAAGAAAGAAAAAGAAGATTTAAACCTAATATTAATTTATGCCAATTGTCAATTAAACTAAAAACTTTAGATGCTGTGTGTGTTTTGAGAGTTGGTTTATGTTACGCCCCCATCAATCGTTATCACACTCATCAGCGCCCGGTTACGGTAACGCCCCGCGGCGCCCTGGAGTTGGGGGGGGGGGGGGGGGGGGCAAGGCGTTTGCGGAGATGTACGATTCCGTTGGTGGTGGCAGTGACCTTGACAGCTGGAACCAGACATTGCATAGCAGAGCACATCCCGGGGGGGGAGGGGCTGCCGACCAGAATTTGGTACAAATACGACCCTTGGGCCCATCCAGCAGCACTTGGACATCGCACTCGATCCCTCACACCCCAGCCATGGCTTTCCACAAGGTAAGCAGAAGCACAATAGTTTTAGAATTCATTTTCTAGCTTGAAGTATAAAAATTACTTAAACTTTAAAGCATTCAACAATTATTAAAATTAATTTTTTTTAATGTAATATTTCAATTTTTCACTTTTTTGTATTATTACAGTTTTAAGAATATACACCAAGTATTTCTTGAGTATTTATTCTCAAGCACTTTTATATTATTCGGTGTATTATTTGAATTTCGTCTTGAAAACTATTGATCTCAAGCTACTAATCATTAGTTATTAATTTTTCAATTTTTACTTACAGTCAATAGTAAATTTAATGTACTGTTCAATAACAATTGGTTCTATGCTCAAATCTGTTTATGGTTGTTGTGCTGAGTACTTGTATTTAATTTAATTCTTATAACCGCTTTGATTTTTTTCAAACTCGCGATGTATTTTATTTCTAATGTTCCAGCTTTAAACGTTTTAATATTTTTGGCGATAATTTTTTTAGACTTAAATTGAATCAAGCAGGGCCTAAGAGAGCAATTTCTGACACGGGTTGTAGTGTACACGTTGAAGTAGCACGATCTAATAGTAAAGTCGCTTGATACTTCTGTACAAATCACTATACAAGTGGCAAGTATTCTATAAACTATACAGTGTATTAGAAACATTTAATCTTAGAATCCTAATTTATAATTGGTAATACTTCCAAATAAATGTCCCATACCTAATTACTAAAAATACCTTGAGTGTTATAACTTAACTACTTAAAAAGGTACTATTGATAATAATAATATTCGTTAAACTAAATTAACATTGCATATAGAAAACACACATCAATGTTTAATATATATATATATATATATATATATATATATATATATATATATATATTTTTTTGTACAATGTAATGTATCCCAACTATAACTAACCATATATTTCAAACATATAACAAATGTAAATGATTTTGAATAAAGAAAACCACTGCATGTAAAATAGAATTATTTTTATTGGTCTTTAGTTATCTACAGTTATTTTTTCTTTTTTATTCAAAGCTACTTTTTAATAAAGCTAAACAATGGTTGTTTCTCAAATTCTTCCTATTAAAAATCAATCCAAACGCAAACAATCAGTAACCAAACTATTTTATTTTTACGTTAATCAAAGAATTTGCCTAGCTGAGTCTTTGACCTCGAATAACTGTATTTCGTAGAGCCATTAAGACTCAGTTCTTGTAGTAGACCTGAAGTGACAGCAACAAGCCATTGTGATCTTCTTATCGAAGTCTCAAAAGAAGAATCTAACAATAATTATCCTGAAACACCGTTTTCCTTCCGGTTTTTGAACTAAACGCTATAATGTATGTTAATTATATACATTGACACCAGCACCTTTGGAGAACAAAGTAATCTGTAAAGTTTCCGCATATAAATAAACTTCCGTCTGTAAACTGTATTTATCCATAGTCTTATTGCTATCCTCCCAGTAAATTTTAATGAATCTTAAATGCTTTATATTAAGTGAAATAAGGGTTTAGTGCTTGCTGTATTGAAGGTAGTATCGGGTTGACTGAGACTTGCTCGTTGGTTTTAATTAACTTTTGCTATGTTATACAGGCTACGGCTACACAGTTTACACCAACACCAACTAATATACCGTTTCACAATTAACGGCTGTTTCAAAATCAATGTTTAGAAGTAAAGTTATTTTTACCTTTCGTTGTCATTTTGTCAATAACATGGCAAGCCATTAAACCAATTTTAAAATTGTAATTTTGAAACTCTTTTCGTCATTGAACACGAATATTCCCGGGGTTGAGGCCGTTTCTTAACTTGTTTTTGGACCAAAATACGCTTAAATCCAATTGCAAACCAAATTTACCCGCTAGATTTTGAGATCAAATTCAAATAAATCGATAGAATGACACTCCTCGTATTATAGTATAGAAATTCCTCATAGGTTTTTTGTCAATTCACTATGTGTAATGTTTAATGAATAACGAAACAATTTTATCTAAAAAAATTGTTTATTATGTCTACGTCTGAGTCATTTTATAACTTTTGTATTAGGAGCAATGATAACATGAAGAAAGTGAAATGATAAGTGAACTTTGATAACTTAACTGTGCCTACCATATTTGTTCAATCACATTATTTCTGTTCATATAGTTAGATGGTTAGATGTAATTCTATGCATGTACTTTAATACAATCTATTGAAACATGAAGTCAAATTTTTATAGTCTAAATAAGTTGGAAAAATAAAATTAAAAAATAGTCAGCGTAATTATTGAACACTATGAAGTAAAATCATTACGGTATTTTTAAAACTATTATACATACGATCATAAACTTTAATTATTTACAACTTTGTATTTTACCACCTTATGAAAAGAAATTAGAATGAGTAAGTTGTTATCCACGTAGGCCTAGGTACTTTTCAGTATAAACCAGGTTAATTAAATGAACGTAACAAAATATTACTCATTGGAATACGCACAGTACAATATAAAAAAGTGGTTGATTTTTAAGCATTATTTAATTTATTTGAACATGTTTTAACTACGCCACTGTAAACTGGCATTTAATTTTCATAGAAATTGCAGCAATTAAATTGACGATGGAATAAGTTGCACCGAAATAATTAAATTTTCTATGTAAATTGAAGTTTATAATAAACCTTTTTATCTATTTTTTTTAAGTCCTCCTCCACCAATGAATACAGAGTCTAGAATCGCTTTCCTCAAGTCAGTTTAATCTTTAACCCAAGTTTAATCTAAGTTGGCCTTTTTATTAATTGGGCATCTACCATCAAGTATCGTCCAGGGCTGGCTGTTCCAACGCGGACTTAACACAACTAGCTTGTTTCAGCACTGAAAAAAATAGTTCGGATCGATATACAGTAGTACTTAATTTTTGCCACACTTTATCACAGAATTACGAGATCTAAAACTCCAACGCGCGCTATTTTTGTAATAAAGCTGATTCCTCAGGAGATACATTGCTGGGTTTAAGGGAGTACACATTATGTAACACCACGGGAGTACAGTCTGCTGTTTCGTGGTGAGATGCCAAATTATCGCGTCTGGCAGAATAAAAGCCACAATAATAGTAATCAATTTATTTAAGACCAAAAAATATTTGTTTCTCTTGAAAAAAGGCACTGCAATATAGTTTAATGACCTGATACATTTTTACTCAAAATCCAAGATAATGACAGTATTTTCAATTGCTTAAGACTTTTTTAAAAGAACCTGTCTATATTGTTTAAGTATTACTGCAATGACGTCATTGTGATTGTGTGTGTGGCTGGCAGGTAGTTGTCCTGATGGCGCTGGCAGTAGCGGCCGTGGGCCGAGCCCAGCAGTTGGTACCCCTGGCCTCAGTCAAGGGGACCGATGCCGAGTACGACCCCAACCCCCAGTACCAGTTCGCCTACAGTGTACAAGACCCCATCACCGGAGACGCCAAGGCCCAGGAGGAGAGTCGTGACGGTGACTTTGTCAAGGGGTCCTACAGCCTGGTCGAGCCCGACGGCAACGTGCGCACCGTCCAGTACACGGCCGACCCCGTCAACGGGTTCAACGCCGTCGTCAGCCGCGCCCTCGGTGCCGCCCCCGCCCCCATCGCCGCCCCCATCTACAAGCCTGCCCCAGCTGCCGCCCCCGTCATCGTCAAGGCGGCCCCAGCCCCTATCGGCACCCCAGCTTACAAGCCGGCATACTACACCCCCTCGGCCTACGCCTACCAACCTTACAGATACTCTGGATACCCCTACGCCTCTTACCCCTACTCCGCCTACCCTTACTCAGGCTACCCCTACTCCGGATACCCCTCCTCTTCTTACCCCTACGCCTACTAAAACTTGACGCTTGTTATCCTTCTGTGTAAATTTTGCCTTCTTGAATAAATCTTTCTCTCCTACAAAACGTTTGAGTTGACTTGTAACTACCCTACATTCCTGATACTTATTATAAATAACTAAATATTTTGTCCGACTTTTCTAATGATGAAAGCAAAGGTTTACATGCTTATTAAATGTCATTTGCCTACACAGTTTTATTATAAAGTCTTGTTTTTAAAACAACAATCTTTATTTTAGAGGTTGTGACGGCTCGTGCCGCCAGCACTCCATATAGTAACGATTTCCGAGGCACTGGCCACAGCCGCGGTGTCCGACAGCCTGTTTCCAGAACCTTCTCGAATCGGTCCGCGGAGCGAAAGATATTCCCTACGCACGGTCGCTCTCCCCCTTTTCGCCATCATCTAGTGTCGGGACTACATCGCTGGAACGCCATGATCGGATAAGTAATTTTTCCATAGTTGGGGGTTTCGGTAGGCTAGGGATGAGCGGGGGAATGATAATTAATTAATTAATCTCAAGTACAATTATTATGTAGCCAGTCAATTAAGGCTGTAACTTGTTCTGTAGAGGTAGTCTGGAACCTTAACGCTCATGTCGTTTCACGACATGGGCCATCAGCCATAGGATGGGTTTTGGATTTGTAGATACAGTTCATTATTAGATATTCACCTTCCAATTAATTTAGAATACGTAGATTATAATCATCTCATCAAAATGGCTTGTTCTGGTCTGTGCTTGGCTGCGATCCGTCCCTGGGTAGTACCCACAGTAGGCCTATATCCTTCAGATACGTTTCCTAGGTTCAGTCAGTAAGTCATGTCCAGCAATCTCATTTCACGGCCTAAACCTCAATCCTCAACCATTTCCATAGTCACCCTTCAGTTAATCACCTACAACCTAGAGATGGCTAGTCAGCCCATTCATGTTGTTGCTCGAGCTCAATAGTCCATCAATTCAGTTTGCCAATAGCTACTCTCTAAGTTTAAGTTCAATACCACCATAGGTCCACAATCAGCTTTCCGAATACCCATTATCCATAGGTAACCGACATTTTTACCCGTTTCATATGGTAGCAGAGCCTCTGAGCTAAGCACAGGCTAAGACTACAACTTCATGAGGTAGGCCTAGGCTAGCCTAACCTCACTTTTCCTTTTTTAGGCTAGGGCAGTAGTTTTTGCTTCGATTCTTTTCAAATTTTTTTCTAAGAAAGGCTAAGGTTCTGGGCTACCCTGTTGCAGTAGTTTTTTTTTTTGGAAATTTTGTGAAATTAGCTTAAATTTTGGCCTTTATTTTTATTTTCCGAGCGCTCTTATAGCCTCGGTTAGCTTTAAACCTTTTCAAGTTTGTCTTGCTGAGTTATCATCCCCTGCTCTTTCCCTTAAGTTCAGTTAGGCAATAGGGACCCAGGGTTTGCCAGCCAGTGTAGGATTTTGCCTTTGTTTTGTGCCTTTGTTACAGAATAGGCCTAGCCCCTGCGGTTCGAGATTTCCAGCCTGCCAGCTGTCTCTGCTTGAAGAAAGTGCCTTTTTTCAGTGTTAATTGTGCAGTGTTGAGGTGTTTTTTTTTTTTTTTTTTAAAGTGAAGTAAAGGAAAATTAAATATTTTTTTTGCCAATTAATGTTTTCAAGTTTTAATTCAGATTTTCTTTTGCATTTTGTTGGGATCAGTGACAGGTAAGGGGCAGATCGCTGTGCCCGGGCACAGAACGCTGCTGGCTGAATCCCAAGTAAATTAAATTAAATTGATTTTCAATTTTCTTTATTTTAAAGTTACAAAGTCTTTGGTATGAGCGTTAGAGTCAGTGTAGTTTGTAAGAAGTGTTTCATGTGTATTTAAGCTATGTATTATATTTAAGTATGCTTGCTAAAAATTTATTTTAATTACCTTTTCCTATGCACTTGCTTATTTAATTACTGAACATTTAATGCAGGATGTTGTGTGGCCTATCCCTGGATGTCTTATCTAGGTTAGGTCTGTGTTATCGGCTGGTCGATTCATCGATCCGGTCGATAGTCGAGCAGTACTCGGGTATCGGTGATTCGGCTTTCCGCACCGATATACCGGCTTGCTTTGACTAACCGCACTTTGCTTTTGAATTTTGCTGGTTTTTGGCAAATCCCTGGCTGTTTTCTCAGTAACATTTCAACCTTGTAGGCTAGTCAACAGCAACAAATTTCAGGTATTAAAATTAAATGGGTTAGGAATAAATTTCTCTTTTTTAGAGGTTTTTCATTTAAGTAGGCCTAGGTTAAACACCATTAGGCTAAGTTTTAATGCTACATAAATTCCCATGGGCCGTAGGAAACCCCCCCAAGGTCCCATTCTTGTAGATGCCAATATCTGTGCAAATTTTAGGCGACTCATGTGCCAAGAGGTTCTCGGAGTATCTTGGTCGTCAGACCAGAGCTGATATTTCCGTGCAATCCTCATGCTCATGGGGCTTTTCCGGCGCAAAGGTAGGCGAAATCAAGGACCTTTTGAAATCAAACCCTGTCCTTCAGGCCCGCATTCCGTTAGTGCTTATGGTGGGAACCAACGATTTTTTGGGCGGAACTGCACCCTGCGATTTCAAGGCTCAATATTTGTCCTTGATCAAATTAATTCGCAGAAGACATCCTGACATAGTGATTGTTTTCACAACTTTGCCGCTATTTCCTCGCATTTGCAGTGATGCTCGGGCAGTGGATCGATTGGATAAGATGAATAGGTTTTTGCTCACTCTGAGATCTGACATGGTTCGGGTTGTACGCTTAACTGCGGATTTTGCCAACCATGAATTTTTTCATGCGTATTACGGTAGATCTCGCAGGATTTATGGCATTCATTACAATTCTCTCGGCCATCGCAAGCTCTTGTCCATTTTCGCCGACGAGTTAAAGCCTTGAAACCAGGTTTGCGGCTGCCTAACGTCTTTTGGGGTACCCACCATAAGGGAAATTGGAATTTTTTTTTTCTTTTGGCAAAACGACAAAATTGATTTCGCGATGGAGAGAGCAGGCTCAAAAAAAAAAATTATTAAGGGCAACAAAATTAGAATTTTTTTTTACATAATTGGCAGTTAGGGTTTTTAGGTGTTTTTCCCCCCTCGCCCCGGGTCTGCACGGACCCCCGTCAGCTCAATGACATTGTTTTTTCTCGTGCGGTGAATTATTGTGCATTGTTGGGCAAATTGATTATTGTTTGCAACTTGTTTGAAATTTTTTTCTCTCTTCTTTTCTGCCATTGGTCAATATCAACCCAAGGGGAAAATTTTTGAGTGAGTTGGGTTTTTTTGGTCTATTGTCGTTGCGCACCCTCTGCGACATGACATCGAGGGTGTACGCGCCTGACGAAATCCCATCGGGAACGTCATGGGTTTACACGCTCTCAGCGACTGACGCTGTCGCGCAGTGCCAAGCCCTGGGCCTCACCCCGTTGGGCACTCTTGCTCAAAACAGAGCCCTGTTGAGCGAGTACTTGGCTACTTTGCTAGTCAATGGTGGCACTGAGCCCTTGCCACCCGGTCACGCTTCCGATTCGGAAATTCCCATTCAGGCGAAACAGAAGGACAACCCCGAAACGAAACAAGAGTCCGTCGGGTCCGAGTCGAACGACCGACCCTCATCGATTTTGGTTACCGAGACCGCCACCCACGCGCCTCCCGCGCATTCCGTCACTCAACCTCAACCACCACCCACCACTGGGCCGATGGCCCAGCCTTTCGCTCCTCAGTGGCTGGAGGCTATTCGAGTCGCTGCCTCAACCTTAGGTCAACAGTTGGCGAGTGCTGTGAGTTCAAAGAGCACATCCTCTGACTCCAGAAAGGTCGTGGCAAACCTGTTGAAGGCCCTGCCGGTTGTTTCTGGTGCTGATGGCGAACAGCTGCTGAAATTTTTGGTCAAGATATTGAAAATTCAGCGCCTGGCCTTAATCGATGAGCACACGCTCCTCGTTGAAGCGCTGCCTCGCACCACCGGGCAACTCGGTGATTTCTGGTCCCGTGCCATCGCCAACAGGCAAAGGTTGGCCGACCTGACTACTGACTTGATGGATTTTTTTGTGCCGACCCAGCTGCGACATACCATGGTGACGCGTCTTATTTATAGGCGTCAGGGAGCCTCCGAGCCCCTACCAGAGTTTGTAGGTTCGGTCCAGGACTACGCAATGTTGTTAATCCCAAACGCTACCGACTCGGAGCTTTTGGAGGTCCTGGTCAACGGACTTCACTCTGTGCCTAGGGCGCGGCTCGCCATGATGCCCCCCTGTCGCACTATTCAGGACCTGCTATCTCTCGCGCCTAGGCTGCAGGTGGTTGAGCACCTTGAGTCCACCTCTCAGGCGCAAGAGTCGGCTGTGGCCCCTGCCGCACCATCCTCACAAAATTCCAGGGGCTACGAACGTTCGTATCCGCAGAATCGTCACACCAGTCAGGCCTACCGCAGCGGTTATGGCAGGCCAAACAACAATTCTTTTCATCAAGGACGCCACGACCACGGGCAGCAATCGCGCTTTTCCAACCAACCCTACCGAGGGCAACAGTCGCACACTCGCGAGGGGCAGTACCGTTCGTATGTCCCGCAGAATTCCGGGCAGCAGCGTGATCGCGCGCAACGTCAGTCAGGTCCCATCAATTCCGACCGCAACGAACGAGGCAACCCAACAAACGGGAACGGAGGGCGATGTTAGGCGGTCGCGCTCCTCCGCAATGTCAAGCCGCCGCGGAACCCCTAAGGTTGACCTAATCAAAAACCAAACAACACCCTGTCTCCAGTAAGGCCCCATCCGTGCCCAAGATGGACCTTTGTCACATAATCACGAATTTTGGTGGTATTGAGCTTCAGGCCCTAGTCGACACAGGCGCGTCTTTCTGTTTAATTTCCCTAAATGTGTTCAACAGGCTTCGCAAGGACACCACTTGCGTAAAGTCTGTGGGCCCAACCGATGAAAAAGCCATTTCCGCTTCCGGCGACATCTTTGATTTTCAGTCTCAGGCAACCATCCATTTTAAGATAGGGCATCTTTCATGGAACTTTTCCTTCCAAGTTTCAGAAAATTTACCGGTAGAAGTTATTATAGGCTCTGATTTTCTCACTAAGGCCCGTGCCATCATCAATATGGCAGATCACACCCTCACTTTTCCGTACGGCACCCCAAAGGTTTTTGCCTTGATACCTTCAGACACCGACAGTGAGTCAGCCCCTGTCAGTATGGGCCAAAATCTTAGTCCGGACCAGCGATCCAAGGTCGAGGCTTTGGTCAGTGAATTTCCAGAGACTATCACTAAGGCCTTGGGCAGAACCAATGTGGTGCAATACCATATCCGAGTAAATTCCAACAAAATTGTCAGAAATAAACCATATCAGTATGCCCCCCCAAAACTTCTTCAAATGAGACAACACATCGATGAACTTCTTCGGAAGGGAGTTATTAGGCCATCAAATTCGCAGTACGCTTCTGCAGCCTTTCTGGTCCCCAAGAAGGGTGGCAAGACTCTCATGGTGGTAGATTATAGAAGTCTCAATTCCATCCTTGAGCTAGATGCCACCCCCATGCCAACCATCGAATCAGCCTTTCAGCACCTGGGACAAGCCCGCTGGTTCACTCTTCTTGACCTTAACTCGGCCTACAACCAGATTCCCCTTGCCGAAGAATCAAAGCACTATACCTCATTTGTTGTTCCTTGGGCTCAGTATGAGTTTAATTATCTCCCTTTTGGACTAGCTTCCGGAAGTATGGTCTTAACATCTCTCATAGACAAGATTTTTGGAGATATAAAATTCCAGTACATCTATAATTTCTTTGATGACTTGTGCGTCTACAGCAACGGTTCCTTTGATGACCATTTGGCCAAAGTCAGGACCGTCCTTCAAAGACTGCACAAGGCTGGACTCACTGTCAACCCCGAGAAAATCACCATAGCTTCAAACCATATCCAGTTCCTCGGTCACATATTTTCAAACAGCTCCATTTCTATTCATCCGGATAGGACCGAACCCATTGATAACTTCCCGGAGCCCAAGAATGTCAAACAGCTTTCTCGATTCTTGGGCATGACAGCCTTCTATGCTCGATTCATCAAGGGCTATGCAGCGATAGCCCAGCCTCTGAACATGCTCAAGAAAAAGGGTGTCGACTTTGTATTTGGGCCGGAACAGCGGAAGGCATTTGAAACCTTAAAGAAGGCATTGGTCTCGTCCCCCATTTTACGTATGCCCGATTTTAGTAGGCCCTTCATCGTGCATACTGATGCCTCAGGGACAGCAATAGGGGCAATTTTGTACCAGGAGTACGACAATCACCTTTTCCCGGTTTCTTATGCATCCCGTGCTCTCAACAAACATGAGTTGAACTACTCCACATTGCAATTGGAGTGTTTAGCTATAGTTTTCGCATTGCAAAAATATCAACAGTATTTGGAGCACAGGGAATTTCATCTCCATACAGATTGTTCAGCCCTCACCTGGTTATTAAATCACCCTCGTCAGGTAGGCAAAATAGCCAGGTGGATTTCATTCATTAATTCCTTCAAGTTCCAAATTCATCATATCAAGGGCAAAGACAACGTGGTGGCTGACTGTCTCTCTAGGCTTTTTGAGGGCTCCGAGCCTACTGAGGCCCCCAAACCCGATCCCTCTCCCACGATGGCGCTCCTGGGCTTGCCGGAATTGTTCAAAGACATAAGCAAACATCAGGTAGAGGACCCTTCCCTAGCAAAAATTATCCGTTCCACCAGTAAGCCCGAGGGTTATTCTGTCCAAGATGGTGTACTCATGTATCGACAACCCAACCAGACCAAACCAAGGGTTGTCGTGCCCCCTAAGTTAATGGATCTATTATTCAAATATTATCACGAGTCACCCACTTCCGCTCACCTTGGCATTCGCAAAACCCTAGCCCGTGTTGAGGCTTATTTCTGGGCCAAGGATCTTCGGCAGGAAATCACCCAGAGAGTAAAAGCTTGCGTCAAGTGCCAACGCTGCAAGCAAGCTCCCAACTCCAACTTAGGGCAGCTCTCATCTGAAGTGGTCACCAAACCTTGGGAGAAAATTTTCATTGACCACATCGGTCCTTTACCCCGCTCTACCAAGGGCAACAAATACATCCTCACCATAGTTGACTCCTTTTCAAAGTTTTGTATTTTCATACCCACCAGAAACACTCAAGCCCAAACAACAGCCAATCTTCTATTGAATAATGTTTTTTCTATTTTCGGTCCACCAAAGTACTTAGTTTCTGATAACGTCTCCGGCTTCCGTTCCAGAGTTATTCAACAGCTGTGTCTGGATTTGGGCATTCAACACATTTTCACTAGCCCATATTACCCAAACCCCTCCCATGCAGAGAGAGTAAATAAACAAATTAAGGTGGCCATCCGTATTTTCCATAGTAAGCACCAACAGTTTTGGGATCAGCACCTTCACTGGTTTCAAATAGCTCTCAATTCCGCAGCCCACGAGAGTACCCTCAATTCACCATCCCGCCTTTTCCTGGGTAGAACTCTTCACCATCCTTTAGAGCTCCATTGGAATCTTGATACCTTGGTCGACCAGAATGGCCCATCACCCTCCCTTCACTAAGGACATGGGGCTTCAAGGATCGTCACCAGCCTTCCCAACCTGAGTCTGGAAGTCCTCAGCGCGGTAGCGGCCGACCACCTGCCAGGCACGCCCATAACCACCGGGCCCTTTCTGCCATCTACCTGCCTGCACTTGCTGCGTGTGGTCCTGATTCCTCCACTGCCCGGACCGGCATCCAACATCAACATCGGCCTCCCCTACAATGGGGCACCTTGTCATTGGCTTATCAACACTTAGCTCCGGCAAGAAAGTGCAACAAGTATGGGAAGAAATACAGGTCCATAAGTACAAGCATGAGAAAGTTAAAAAAAAAAAAAAAAAAAAAAAAAAAAAAAAACAAACAAACAAACAAAGACAAGGATGTGCGTGCAGATTATCGCCATTTCCATTCACTCGCCTTTGCAGATTTCCGGCATTTCAATCCACTCGCCTTTGTAGATTATCGGCAATCCTGGAAGCCTCTTCCAACCCCGGTCCCTACCTCTTTTAAGGGGGGGAGGAGTCCGGGCAATGTCAATGTCCAATTCCGCAACATTCAAAGGAGTTCGTCTCCATCTTTTTCGCTTCGAACGAGTTGGCACCACAGGGATCCCAGCGTGGATCACCACCCATCACCGAACGCGGGTTCCCGAGGGTCTCTCCCAAACACGTTCTAGGGCTCCGCCGCCCTTCGACCCCGTGATCCACCGCCCGGTGATGAGTTGGCGCGTCCCATCTTTTTCAAATCAAACCAAAGCAAGGATTCTAGGGAATCACACCTCCCGCACCTCCACCATTCCTGCCTTCACCCCACAAGTCGCGGTGCAAATTCTTTCCGAGAAGGGAGTTTGGCTGTGACGGCTCGTGCCGCCAGCACTCCATATAGTAACGATTTCCGAGGCACTGGCCACAGCCGCGGTGTCCGACAGCCTGTTTCCAGAACCTTCTCGAATCGGTCCGCGGAGCGAAAGATATTCCCTACGCACGGTCGCTCTCCCCCTTTTCGCCATCATCTAGTGTCGGGACTACATCGCTGGAACGCCATGATCGGATAAGTAATTTTTCCATAGTTGGGGGTTTCGGTAGGCTAGGGATGAGCGGGGGAATGATAATTAATTAATTAATCTCAAGTACAATTATTATGTAGCCAGTCAATTAAGGCTGTAACTTGTTCTGTAGAGGTAGTCTGGAACCTTAACGCTCATGTCGTTTCACGACATGGGCCATCAGCCATAGGATGGGTTTTGGATTTGTAGATACAGTTCATTATTAGATATTCACCTTCCAATTAATTTAGAATACGTAGATTATAATCATCTCATCAAAATGGCTTGTTCTGGTCTGTGCTTGGCTGCGATCCGTCCCTGGGTAGTACCCACAGTAGGCCTATATCCTTCAGATACGTTTCCTAGGTTCAGTCAGTAAGTCATGTCCAGCAATCTCATTTCACGGCCTAAACCTCAATCCTCAACCATTTCCATAGTCACCCTTCAGTTAATCACCTACAACCTAGAGATGGCTAGTCAGCCCATTCTTGTTGTTGCTCGAGCTCAATAGTCCATCAATTCAGTTTGCCAATAGCTACTCTCTAAGTTTAAGTTCAATACCACCATAGGTCCACAATCAGCTTTCCGAATACCCATTATCCATAGGTAACCGACATTTTTACCCGTTTCAAGGTAAAGGTTCATGACTGAAGCTAAAGATTTACCGTACTTTTATTAAAAGTAGATTTTCTAGACCGATGAAAAGGCAGTGTTTTATGAACCATATAATTTGAGTCTAACAACGTACTTCTGTACGAATTTTACTTATTTTCAAATCAATATTTATTTAAATTACATTTATTACATTTAAATTAATTTATTTAATTACATAAATGATACTTTTATATAAGTATTCCTTAAAACTCAATAAGAAGTCGGAAGTAAAATATTTAGAATGAAGTAATTTTTCAAATAGTGATATAAATTCTAAAAGATTTAGCAAACGAATAAATTAGTAGGTTTAATGTAAGGACATATATTTCTTGGGTGGTTAGACAAATGTTTCTACCATACACAATACTTTAAACATTAAAACAAGCGATTGAGCAATAATGCTACTCTAATGTAATGCTGCTGAGAAACATTTCATCTTGTTAAATTGACAGGCAATATAACCCAAACAAATAAATATTAAACAAATGCAATATATCGTAAATTTTACTGTATTCCGTTGATAATCAAAAGTTAAAATAATAGTGCTAAAGATGTGGGAAGTAAGTGTAAAGAGAATTTGATTTATTTTAATAATATGGAACGACAGTGTACTGTTAATGATTACACTAATGTATAGACAATGGCACCATGATGTAATTTTAATTGAAGGATTTATTTATTAGTTGAACACAAACAGATGGTTGGAATGGTTTTGCAAAAATCTGTTATTGTTTTTACCTTTTGAAAACAAACACGTATGCTCATTTTGACATTTAAGAGGTAAAATGAGCGTTTCCCGTGGCAAATATGAGAAGAAATCCTAGCATCAGCACTTTGTTTTCCTCTGGTTTTCTTGGGGAAAAAATAATAACTAACATTCTGTATACATATTGGTAGTAACATCTGTTTAAGTAATCTCAAGAATCGTTCAAATTTTGTTCATAAAAGTAACATGGGTAATAATGAAGCCAATGAAGCAGAGCCTGTAGGTTAGATTGGGATCAAAACTATCACGTTTTTCTCTTTATGTCTTAAAGAGTCAATGTGTCATATATTTGTATAGTTTCCAGAAGTTGCATATCAGTGATAAGTGAGTGAGGGATGCCTTTCATAGATAATAGAATGAAAAACGTGCTAAAATATTTCGCTAAGGAATTTCTGTGCTCCATACAAAAAAAAGATAAAAGTATATAATTAAAGTTGGGCTTAGTTGAGAACAGATCGCGAACTATTTGTAATTTGAGATTCCACTTGACCTAACTATTCAAAATTAATGTCCAGTAGGATTGTGGTTATCAATTTCCCTCATCTTTCCCGTTCCTCCCGTAGCCAAAAATCCAACTAATCAAAATTAAGGAACATTATTATATACAGCTTTTTAATCTCTTATGTCACTTTATTCAATTGCTTTGCTTTCTCGTGCACAAGAAGACGTTGTTCATTTCGTAGCTATATGTCCTACTTTAGCAAACATTAGGAAAAATTATTTTGGAAAAACCCAATTACTGAATTAGAATTTTATGAATATTTAAACGGAAAGGATTGGCAAACGTTAGGAAAATATATGAGAGAAGCATGGAAATATCGACATCAATTAATTACCGAATTTAACTTTTAAGAAATTACGAACACTTAAAGTATAACATTTTAATAATATATTCCTTCAAAATTTAAGAGTTCTAAAAAACTAGTTTCAAATTAAATAAATTTCTAGATAATTAATTACCTTTTTCCAGCACAACATTAGCCCATTAATTAGTTTCTTATGTAATAAGTATTACTATTTATGCCACATACACAAGTGTAACCAAGTGTTTTTCAATATTGTTTGTGTCAACCAAACAGACGGTCCTAGTGACCATTGATTTCAGTGCTGTGTTTTAGGTGGCAAGGAAAGACATTTTGCATTTTTACTTTGTTATCTAAATATTATGTTACATGAAAAAAAAAATTGTATTACTGTCCTTGTTTGTGCATAGTTTAGAATTTAAAAGAGCACTTTTTCATTTCATTTCATATCATTTTGCTCTCTCGTGTTATGCTTATTTTGACATTTGGTATGTAAAAAGAAGCGCTAGTAACGATTATTCGGAGAAGCAATAGATCATCAGAGCTATTTAATCTGAACTTCTTGAGCGGAATTAAAATAACAGCTAACTACGAAAATAGGGAAATTTAGGAACAAAAGGAGGGAATTTGTCCCGTAGTGGGAAATGCCATAAGATGTCCCGGAGGTGTGGGCATCTGAACAACCCCAACGCTACTTAGCCACTTCGTAGCTGCACAAGGTATAAAATTAAATTCTTTCTTTTGACTGCATATTAATTTTTAACGGGGTGTAGAAACTTCGGAGCGGTGTGGGTAAAATGGAAAACCACGGATGGGAAACCAAGGACTTGTTACCAAGGAAACAGCGGGAATCGTATGGGTAAAACGGCTGGGGGGGGAAACTTCCCTTTTTTGTAGCACTCTACATCTAGTTTAATCTCATTGGTCGGTAATAATTCAAATTATAAAGTGTGATTGATTTGGTAAGATATATATATATATATATATATATATATATATATATATATATATATATATATATATTTTTTTTTTAAATCCTTACTTTCCATTAGACCTTAGACATTGCTAAGGAATAAATGCATCTAGAAGTGTGGTATATTTTATGAGGAATAAATATATTTGACTAATAAAAGTAAGCTTAAGATCATTGATCCTTAATTGCACAAAACATTTCCTCAAACTTTGTGGTAAATCGGGTAGATTTACCTAAGAAAAAATCAGTAGTAATAAAATAAAAAATTATAGATTAGCCCAATATTTAACTCTATGCTGAATACATATTACGAATAAGACATGGTTTTCTTTAAGTCACCGCAGAAATGTCAAAATTTTTATGTAAGAACTAAAACCTGCCAAAATTTGAAGCAATTAGTTTGAAAAATAAATAAAAATATTAATAAATATAATTATAAATAATAAATAAATAAAAAATATTAAAATTGACAAAGGGAGATTCTCACATGATTTTAAAAGTTGTATGTGTGGAAGATTGGGCACTGCCGCTGCATTGGACATGATACAGCAACCAAATGTCCACCTCATATACTAAATTTAAAATCTCTGTATTTCTTTTTGTAGGAAACTGGACAAAAATGGTTTAGGTTGATCTTTGCTGGTTTTAGAAGGATAATGGTAAAGATATGCACTTCTGTAACGGTAGTGTCCCAGGGTTTGTGGCGCTAACTAAAACCTGGGACGAGTTGAAAAGGCACAGTAAATGCACGGTCCATTAGAGACTCACTCATACTGGGTTTTCATCAAGCTATAATCAAACTTTAAGAAGTCACGCATTAAATCTATAAATAAAAGTTTATCCCATTATAAGATTTTCTGCATATTATAAATTTTAGAATGCTATTTGGTTTCTTTATCGCGAAACGACTTTATGGACACCCTTTATTTATGGACATGAGGTTGAAATTTTTACTTTAGTGAAAGACGTCATATTCTGGATCATTTAACAGTAATCACAAATGCTCTATGTAATTGTGGTTGTAATGCACTATGTGGTTGTAATGATGAGTAACTTCAACTACAGTTTTGAAAACACTAAGTTAAGTTGTTGTTCTTAACTTTTTTGGTTTGATTTGAATTTCCTACATGAAAAATTGCAGCAGAACATCAACATTATTAACAAATAACAATATTCCAACTAATTAAAACCCTCTAAAACCCAATTCAAATAAACGAAAATAAATTTTTCAAGATGCTGCTATTATCTTCAAGTGCTGTTGTAATACCAGGTAAAACTTTTATTTTCTGAGGATAAAACATGATTAAAATACCAAATAATTAAGTAGGAGGAATAGAAACGTAAAAATTTGAAAGAGGAGAAATATTTATTTTCAAGAAAACAAAATTTACACAGAAGAATAACAAGCGTCAAGTTTTAGTAGGCGTAGGGGTAAGAAGAGGAGGGGTATCCGGAGTAGGGGTAGCCTGAGTAAGGGTAGGCGGAGTAGGGGTAAGAGGCGTAGGGGTATCCAGAGTATCTGTAAGGTTGGTAGGCGTAGGCCGAGGGGGTGTAGTATGCCGGCTTGTAAGCTGGGGTGGCGATAGGGGCTGGGGCCGCCTTGACGATGACGGGGGCGGGAGCGGGGGCGGCCTTGTAGATGGGAGCGGGGGCGGGCTTGTAGATGGGAGCGGGGGCGGCCTTGTAGATGGGAGCGGGGGCGGGCTTGTAGATGGGAGCGGGTGCGGCCTTGTAGATGGGGGCGGCGACGGGGGCGGGGGCGGCACCGAGGGCGCGGCTGACGATGGCGTTGAACCCGTTGACGGGGTCGGCCGTGTACTGGACGGTGCGCACGTTGCCGTCGGGCTCGACCAGGCTGTAGGACCCCTTGACAAAGTCACCGTCACGACTCTCCTCCTGGGCCTTGGCGTCTCCGGTGATGGGGTCTTGTACACTGTAGGCGAACTGGTACTGGGGGTTGGGGTCGTACTCGGCGTCGGTCCCCTTGACTGAGGCCAGGGGTACCAACTGCTGGGCTCGGCCCACGGCCGCTACTGCCAGCGCCATCAGGACAACTACCTGCCAGCCACACACACAATCACAATGACGTCATTGCAGTAATACTTAAACAATATGGACAGGTTCTTTTAAAAAAAGTCTTAAGCAATTGAAAATACTGTCATTATCTTGGATTTTGAATAAAAATGTATGAAGTTATTGAACTATATTGAAGTGCCTTTTTTCAAGATAAAAAATATTTTTTTACTTGAATAAATTAATTACTATTATTAGAGCTATTATTTTCAACTACCTGTCAGCCACACACAATCACATCAGCACAGTAATATTATACTCTAATGTAAGGTATATTTGTTTGTATGTATGTATGTTTGTACACGGATGTCAAAAAATTGCTCGAACGATTTTCTTCAAACCTTGATAACGTAGTTCTTGGATAAAAATAATATATATACAGGCCTCAATTACAGGAAAAATTGTAATTCTTTATAATCTTTAATTGAAATTTAAAAAATTGTTAACCTTGGTCTTTTAAGGTTGAACATATAAAAAAAGAAATAATTAAATCAACTGACTAAACTGTTAAAGTTCAGACTACGTGTTCCAGTATAAACATGTGGCTTTGCATGGCAGCCAGTTACCAAATAATTAAATGGTACTACTGTATGATAAAGATACTTTATCATGTTTTAAATTATACGTTATGTAATGCTGATTGTTTAGATAAATAAGTCATATAAAAGTAAAAAAAAGTAATCAATTTGTATAATTGCATTTGAGTTTAATAACAAAAGCATTGGGCTTAGTAAGAATTATGAAAACCACTGTTAACTAAATAATTAGAATCCATGTGTGTTACAGATTCAACGTGTGTTTCCAACAAATGACCAGAGTCAGCAACCGTATGCGTAAATTTAAACAGTTTGAAAGGCGAGTGAGCGGAGCGAACTAGCATATCCTGAACAAAAAATAAACCTTTTTTGCACTTTTCATTTTAGCGCTTTAGTAACTGAAATTACTATAAAGAATATTACTGTTTGAGTTTACCAAGCAAATGCTCCGCCCCAAGGTACTACTTTTATAATATGTGTAATATTGTACGTTGCCTATTTTTTTATGACTTATTATAAGGCTTATAGCATAATCGTAAATCACTGCCTATTAAAAGAAAGTGATAAAATTAATATTAACGAATTAATATAAGCAAAAGCAGCAAGAAATGTTAAAGAACCAAGTTGTTTGGCTCAAATTTACATGATTTTCCAACACAGTATTAAGCAGAATCAAAACATAATGTACAAGTATAAATTATGAAAACTAAATGGAAAATAATTTAAACAGTCTTAATCTTAAAAAAATTACTAATGTTTTGGGCGAAATTCTGACCGTAATAAAAAATGTTTTAAAGGTTATTTAACTAATCTTTTATTTAAATTATTATTTTAGAGATTATGATTAAATTTTATTGGTTCTTGTATAAACGATGAAGGGCTTTGTGTTATAAGTATATTTTTATGTATTAATTAATTTTAATTTGGTTTTATAATATTTTTTATAGTATCTACAACCGTTATATCTTTCACATAAAGATGTGCGTCAAAATATGTTAACTTGTTGACCATGACTTCACACTTATAAAGTACCGTTTGTTCATAGTCCTCTAGAAATCTGTAAATTAAATAACTTTGCTTTAGAGTAGAATTGCCGAACATTTTTGTCAATACTTAAGAGGTGAAATAGTGCGGGTTGTCCGGAATAAAGTTAAGGAAAATTGGTGTTTTAAAATTTGAAAGTTAATCTGTGGAACGTGTTACAATAATTTTATCATCAATAGACCGGTTTCAATTTACTAGAGATATCAACCAATCTTTCTGCAAAATAAAGCTTTTGGGCATTTCTGAAAAGATCAATAAACATATACATAACGGGCGTGCATCATTTGCGCATCATGCGGAGAGCCAGGTAGAAGGGATGCTTGTTTTGCGCATCGAGCTCCAGGGGCTCTCAGGTATATGCATCGTTTGCGCACTGCAGGGTGGTGGAAGCGGCATTATTTTTATTTACAAAGTTATTGAAAACTCATGTCCGTGGTCAAATGGTCTTTTGGATGATTAAACGTATTTGGCATAAGACATATAAGTTTAAAAATTAGCAAAACAATATTCAACAGAACAGAAATAATGGCAAATAATCGGACACAATATCACGGCCTTGACCGTACATTAACACTTGGATTTCATGTTTACCATTTGTAATTTGTTTTATTGCAACAGTGAATTTTATGAGTGGTTTTATTCTGAGGAGTTAGTATAGGTGAGGCTGCTATCTACAGTTAGAATAGAGGCAAACTTGCCATAGAAACAATTCGTGCAAAACATTTCAGCCTGAACAATTACAGTAATACCTGGAAAGTTTTGGCAAGGACTTCAATTTTGTTCGGCAAATAGTGTTCTGCAAACGTCTCACATAATTTTTTGTCAATGAGTCAATCACATCTCAATTTTCTGCTATCTCAGCGTGGAGGATCACTCGATACACATGTGTTGCCGTCCAGTGGTATGTGTGGGGGACGACTGTTTGCGAATTGTTGTCTACAGGCTGAGGCTACCTGGACGGGAGAGTGCGCAAGTGATGCAAAGGGGATTAGGCGACCCTTCGAAATATTTTACAGAAGGATTAAAAAGTGCGCAAATGATGAACGACCTACATAACTTGGGGGGTTCTTGGTTGCACACATTATGGAAGTTTACATCATTTTGCGTAATTTACTCTAGCAATAATTGCCCTATTACTTTTTGTCGTATTTATAGTTTATTAATTTATAGTTACCAAAGAAAAATCATAAAATCTCATATTGAATATCTAAGTCTGCTTGGTGTACAAAATTTTCCTATTTTAAAACACAAATAAATCATCATTTAAATGTTTATATATTTTCCCGTTCTACACAATCGGTTCTTGTGCTGTATCTTAAAATACAAACCATAACAAAACACGTCGATTTTAAAATCTAAATATACTTTTGCTAAACGATTCTCTTAGATACCCACTGAAAGTTAATAAGCATGCATTCTGGACATATGTGTTCACAGAACATTTCGAAATTTATGATACTATGAGTGTTTAATGACAAAATGAAATTAATTGGGAGCAATATTTAATTAGTTTTTAAATGAAGTCAATAAAATATAATAAGTACCTTGTGGAAAGCCATGACAGACAGAGAGGAGAACACTGTGGTGTCTGAGTGAGGAGTCCACCAGTCTGGGGTCGTATTTGTACCGAATTTGAGCCCGGTCCTCCCTCCCCCCCCGGCGGCGGCGCGAGGGGCGACCTTCCCTCCAGGAGCTCGGCCATCACTGCCTTGATGATCTGGTTTGGAGATCAAGGTCGCATCCATCACTTGGGAGTCCGATCGGTGACGCCTCGCCTGCCATAATCTCGTCCGGGAATCCAACACTTTTTCTAGCAATTTGCGAGCCAAGTTGTCCCGTCGTAAAAGAACTCCGTGTTGCAGAATTACGTGACAAATGGGTCTCACGGTTTGATAAACAGGACATGAGTCGCAGCAACTATTGATTTTTTGTTGTAAGAATCATCCTTTATAAAATTCACCCATAATAATATTGTTATTTCACAGTATTAAATCACTAACATTATAATGAATGCCAATATGTCTCATGAATGTTTAAAAACTTTTTTATATAAAAAATTTTAACTTATATTTTAATTGAATTGAACGGATCACTTTTTGGCGAAGCCATACTAAAAATGACACAATTTCTTTCTTTAAACTTTTTTTATAACTAATAATTATTCACAGCCATAAGTGATTCTAAGTATATAATTTATATGGAATTGCTTGCTCATTAATTATTACATGTAGGCTATAACATTTATAAAACATGCCGTAAAACACAAACATTAATAGTGACTATAATGAACATGTAATGCAGGCTGTCGAGTGTTAATACTGTAATTCTTTTTTTTTTTTTTATTCCAGACAATTGTGATAACTTTTAATGTTCGAATATTGATAAGAATTATTAAATCACTTAATCACTAATTTTAGACAGGGACCTCACATTGTGGGTATTTTAACCTAAATATGAATGAGAGATGAGTGTAGGATGATTGTGGCGCGATCTTGTAGTCTTGTTACTGACTAAGACCGACATTCTCCTTAGACAGGACTGTTAATTAATAGCCCAACAGCCAATGGTATCTAGGGACCTACAGTTTAAGGTGGGATCCGAACCACAATTTCAACCTCCAATTTACGAATTGGTCTAATTATGAGGATGGTCTTTATGGATAAAGAACAATGGATGGTCTTTATGGTCTTTATGGATGTTAGTGTTTTTATGTTCACTAGTGCGGACGTTAATCCCCACCAGGGAACATCGCATACACAAGCCATCGCTTATAATTATCCACAATTCGTGACCTCCAAGTAGCTGGATTACAGGACGACGCCACCGTCCCAAGTGATATACATTACCAACCCTTGAAAAGTATTCAAAACACAACCTTACGTATTCGTAAATAATCATTTTAAAACGCAAAAGTGTAAAAGTTTGAAGCTGCAGGACCACCGCCACCGCCTATCGTGGTATGCGAGGCGAGGAGATGAATGAGCGTGTAATGGTAATGGATCCGTCAGCTGCGCGGGTCAGAGGTCGCGGTGGGTCACGTGATCACTACACTCGCTCTCTCACTCATTCATACCGGCCTCACCTGACTCATTCATAACTGCTCAGTGCACACTGTACTCGTCATAGAATCACTTACTCCGTGGGATGAGTCAATTCTACTGTATCGGCGTACAGTGGTCAGCGGCGTTCAATGTATAAGACCACAGAGAAAGGAAGGACGAAGTACAAATATCAATGCTGTATGTTACTGGACCTTTAACCTTATTTTTAAGACGATACCCAACTTAAAGTGTACAATTATCTTTAATGCAAATTATTATTTATATTAAATAATTTATATGAATTACCAGGGGTACCTCAGCAGCGCAATGCATCGCAATAATCATGTTTGATTGTTATTTAAGTTGTACGATCACATATTCTGCTTTTAACGTGTTTTCTTCTGTTAAACTGTTTTACCGTAATACTGTATCAACAGCGGTTTATTAGCAGTTTATAAAAATATTATCTTATATAGGTATAAAAATGAACTTTCAGGGATTCTGATGACCTTAAGAATTGAAATATGTTGAATCTAAAAGCTTTTTGGGAAAATAAGAACTGAGATAAATTTGTTGACACATAAAACTTAAAATTGGACCAGAAGAAAGGAGTGGGCTGTGTTCACAAAAACAGCTTCACGTATTATAAGATATAAACTACTTTACCGACCTACAAAAATGGTCTCGTTTTTATTAATTATTGAAACAATATTGAATTACTTTAAGTGCTGTAGAATAATTTACATAAAACAGACCCTAGTGATTTTTAGGCTTAGTGATACTTTTAATATTCACAAATGTTTAAACTATAATCACATATCTATAGTAGCTAGTATAAACGCTTTTGTCGCACTTTATATCCGCGTGTAGCCATATTGCCAACTGCGCCGTGCAGGGGCCGCCTGTTTAATACTGCAAGGACCTTGGGCTCGTGAATCTCGTTCAGTTCACTTTCTATAACATAAGTTAACATTTTTAACAACCATTGGTATTCATAAAACTTGAAAAAATACCTTAATGTCTACCTTAATTTGTTCTTAGGCAATTTTATGTAAGATTTCTTTTGTGTTGTTATAAATAACAAAATCGCAATATTTAAAAATAATTCTCCTTATCTGAGGCGCTTTATGTATAAGTTAGTAATTTTTGGATTAAAGGTGCTTAAAATTGATAAAAAATATTAGACATTTTGTTCTAATGCTTCAACACATCGCCACAAGGATTATGAATTTCTGAGCTGGTTGTTAAACCCGTTGATGTATTTTCATTAGTTTTTGAGCTTAAAGATGTTAAATAAAAAATATCTCTGCCTTAAAGTATAATGAGAAAATTATGAATAATCTGTTTA
This sequence comes from Neoaliturus tenellus, assembly GCA_030545055.2. Lineage (NCBI taxonomy): Eukaryota > Metazoa > Arthropoda > Insecta > Hemiptera > Cicadellidae > Neoaliturus > Neoaliturus tenellus. Next base: position 198,383,643 of record CM061532.1, on the reverse strand, counting down.
AGTTTTATTTCTTCCTTAACGTAATATTAGATTAGTTCGTTAATAGAAGGGTTTTCTATAGACAGTTATACATTCTTCTCTTTATAGCACTTGATGTAAAATATAAACAAAAACCCAAAGTAATCCTTCACTTAGAGTAAAAATTAAAGGTTTCAAAAATACAAATAAGTATCAACGGTAAAATAGAATAAAACTTCTTAGCGAAATGAGTATTAATCAAAATTACTGTTACCACTGTGCTGTTACTCCCTTTTTAAGTTCCTGGATTTATTTTTATAGTTCTAAAATAGACTCACGATGTAAATATGAATTGCATGTATTAAGAGGGCGTTGGAGTGCCGCCATGTTGAATTTATTTCCCATAAGAGCAATGCTAAACTTGTCCCCGGCCCCGGCATTTGTCATATAATTTCTTTATTTTTTGTCCGATTGGTTCAGAATAAATAGCGTTTGAATCACAATTAAATTCCCCGTTCCTTTTGCGAGATCGCTTCTTTGTAAATAATTTATAAAATTCTGTAGAAAATGTTTTAAAAGTAGTAAAAAACTTGCTTTGTTATTTCAAGTTAGTAAAAAACACTAACTTTTATAAAAATTTCCTCTCGCAAACAAAATCCGCCTTCATGAACCCTTAATTTAGAGGTATAAACCATTATTTTCTGATTATAAATAAAAGAGTTATTTGACATCCCGTTTAACATTGCTCTTATGGGGGAAAGGCGGAATTTGGATTGACTCCAACGCCCCCTTAAATATGTACTCTGAAGTCGTCAAAATCCATTATCAAGCCAGATATAAAATATTTTATGTCCTTCATTCAACTAATTAAGACAACTTTAATAAGAGTGACTCTTATGAAATGCAATATTTTCTAATCCAAAATGCTTATTAATCTCTAGCCGAGACGTAGAACATGATTATCTCTAATGTGTACCCCGGTCGTTAGTCAACTCCCGGTTATCCAACCAGTGGACGGACGCGCAGTCGCGCACCGGTTGACATATAACTGGCCGCTTAATAGCGGGGAGCCCGGGCTTCTCCCCTGCACCACTCTACTGCTGACTTGCCGGACGAAATGTGCAATTATCCCTGCAGTAGTGGCGTGTGCTTAAAATGGTTTAAAACTGCTGAAGATTCTTAACTTGTGTCAGTCATTGTGCACCCGTGTTGGCGGTACGTTCTGCAGCAGAAATGTAAAATGAATAATAAGTCATAAATATAACTTTTATTTATTCAACATTGTTAACAGCATATAGGCCTATGGCGAATGAAACAAAAACCTGGAAAACAAAAGCAATACAGTTCTTTTTTAAAAATCAACAGTTAACCTAAGACTTTAGAAACTGTTTTATTTTACTATCCCGACCTTCAAAGAAATAAACTCCTCTGTATTAAAACATTCTGTTAAGTTTGGTAATCAGTGGATAATTGAGTTCTAAAACACTATTTTTTGGCGAAAACAACTTTACGGACCTTAATCACTTTTCTAGACGCCGGTTACCAGAGGGCGTATTTAAAGGCGAATATGAATGAGATGAGTGTAGAATGGGTGTGGTACCTTGTTTAGTTTTGTTATTGTCTAAGATCAGCTGGTTCTTTGTACAGGGTTTTTATTAAAAGCGAAACAACCAATGGCAGCTGGGTCTAGTTTCAAAACATCGAACATTTTCTAGCAACATCTGCTTTAATTTTTATCATGACTTCTTGTCACAAACTTAACCTCAGAGTATTATGCATATGGTTAGGGCAAAGTCCATAAAATATATTCCAGTTAGTATACTTTTAAAATACCAGTTAGAATTTTCTGAGACTGCATTTTGTGTTTGGCATTGTTCTCCGCGCACTTGGACGAATTTAACTAATTTTTGTATGACCAGGGTCGGCCCACGGAGGAAGTAGTGTATAATCTGTAAATAAAAGCCCATTTCGTACTATACCTTATTCAAGCGGTACAACTCAGGGGCAAAGAGTATGGTATAAATTGCAAATGGTCAACTTTTGAGCAGTTTCTTTTCATAGTAATGTGTGTGTCAGCTACTATTCATCAATAACATTGCTACACGACCTTGCATAAAGGAGCAAAGCTCTTTTATACCCATTTCTTTTAACCTACTTCAATCAGTTTCCAATCCAGACCGCATGTTTCTCCCCGCATGTCACTGTCAGCCCGTGGACGGTGGAGTGCGCAGGACAAGCGGTGGGCGGTTGTCGTGGCGGTGCGAGGTGCCAAGTGTACCAGGGTCCGGGGAAAGTGAAGGCGTGCGCCGCGTGTTGATGGGTTGCGTAACACGCACACGGTGTAGCACACGCACTCACGCACTGCTGACCTTCACGCAACGCGTCATCGCTATAGGCCACCGGGCCACCGCCACCGCCACTTCCTGATAGCGGAGTCGGAGCAGACTCTCGGGAGACGGGACGGACGGGGATAACCAACCACTGGCGAGCTATCAGATGCTTGAATGTACTTTGAACAGTCATTTAGTTGAAATTTATACCTCGGAAAATAAGAATGAATGGTAACTGGAACATTCATTCCAAATTTAATTATTTTGTTTTATTATTTGATTGGGACAATCATTTTAAGCATGGTCACTTTATTTCCTTAAGAGTCATCTTCACCCCTGGGCCAGTAGCCCATTGTTGCGCAGTCGGCAATGTTAATCATACGGCTTTTATGCTAAAACATAGTATGGCATTCTCCTGTTTCGGACGCCGTTTTTCAACCGACTTTCTTTAAACTTGGTAAGTGTTTAGTTGAATAGTTATACTATGTCGCTCATACCTCGGAATTTTGAAAATTTAACAAATATTACTCTTTGAGGCATCGCAAAGTAACTCGATTTTCCTTAGTAATATTTGTTAAATTTTCAAAATTCCGAGGTATGAGAGTAGTTAGATTTGGTCACTTCTGGCACAGGTCAGCTGCCCCGGAAGCCACGTGCCGGGGCACATAGCTTCCGGTCGTATATTAAATGAGGGGTGAGGAGGTGGGGTGAGCGTTTGAAGTAGATTTGCGCATAAATTAAAAGTTAGTTCAAGACTGAAATTCAACAATTTGGGAGTGAACTAAATGTGCGCATAAATTAACCGGGTTCAACTAAAACTTCGCATAAATTAAAAGTTAGTTCAAAACTGAAATTCAACAGTGAAACAAAAGTAGAAGTTAGTTGAAAAAGGAGAGGGGATAATTGCTTCAAGGTCATCCGGAGGAAGTTTTAAAAAAAGACTGAACTTCTAAGAGTTCAGTTTAACATCGATCGTCGTACAGGTCAGTCGAAACCGACGAGCGACCGAAGAATAGCTTCAAGATCATTCCTCGCCGTCGAAGATACATCCGAAACTTGGACGGGGTTCTGTGGATTCGGTGAAGGCGAAGTTCTCGGAGGATTCTCTCTCGGGTGGGTAGTAGACGATATTTCGTGAACTTGTACTTGTTCTTGGTTTGTATCCATCTTCTTGTAGTGTGTAATTTAGAGCGGAGTAGTTGTCGGTCGAAGAGCGTATAGAAGAATGAAACAGGAATTGTCGTGAGCGCACTTATATAAAGAAGGGTGGGGGTAAAATATGAAAACCTGCTGAACACAGTCGATAGGTGTAACAAGTTCGAAGTTGTGGAAACGTAACATCGAACGCAAAATGTTGTGAATAACATTATCATCAACGTGAACCTGCGAAGTTCTAACAGAGTATAACGGGTTAAAACTTAATTTCTTCCTCACTTTTGTTAAACTTGTTTTAGTCTTTGAAACCGATGGTTTGGAATTATTTCGTAATATATGTTGTGTCCGCAAAAGTTTCAATTTCAAACATTGCGTATCCATCACAAGAAGTATGTCAGACGTGTAGAAGTGAGAACAAGACTGATGAATGAGATATAACGTCGAGCACGCGAAGGTGATTCAAACAGGACGACATGTGCTAATGTAAATGAAATTTCAGGTTAGTAGCAATTAGACTTGTATAATGAAGTTGGCGAAACGTATATATAATGAGTAGGAAGGATGCGAACAACACAAATGCGAGTTAATTAATGGTCGCGGCGCGATGAACAATCGTCTTTTATAACGGTTATCGCGTGAGAAGATCAGTTGCGCATGAGCGCCCAAGTGGAACCTCCCGTGTTCACTCAAGCGGAACCCCCCCCCCCCCGTGACTAATGAAGCGGAACCCCCCCCCCGTGACTAATGAAGCGGAACCCCCCCCATAAAAAATGGAGATTAATTCCCCCCCCCCCGGTGTTCACTCAAGCGGAACCCTGCCGGGTCGATGACCGGTCAATGGCCGGTCACGACTGGTTGCTAACCCCATCTAATTACCACACTTCACATCCCCATGCCAGCCATGAACTACTATTGTTTGAATGAATCTGAATTAAACATGGCAGCCACCATGGAAAATTCTAACCTCAAACCTTGGTTTTACGTCACTGCGCATGCGCCGCTCCCACTCCTTCGTTTCATTTTTATGCTGCTATAACTTGTACTGGAGTGAGCCAACTTCACGCTACGGCGCCTAGTCCTGTATTACTCACTTTAGCGCTACTGCGAATGCGCCTAGTCTGTATTACTCACTTTAGCGCTGCTGCGAATGCAACGAGTTCTCCGGATCGGAATCACTCCTCGCTATTGCGCATGCGCCGAGTCCTGTATTACTCAATTTAGCTCTACTGTGCACGGAAAGTTCTAACCTCAAACCTTGGATTTTACGTCGCTGCGCATGCTCCGCCCCCACTCCTTCGTTTCACTTTTACACTGCTGCGAACTGGAGTGGATTGAAGACTGTACTGGAGTGAAACAATTCCCCCACCACTGCATTAATTACTCCCACCACTCGAAAACCCGAGGAGCGATACGAGCCCAATTTTCGCGTCAGTCGTCAACGAGTTTTCATAGCGAAAAGTCGTTGGCGACTCGGTAAGAGGTTCAAATATATAGTAGGCCTATATATATTTGAACTTCTTATACTACGTTGCGTTCTTTAATGCAATGTGGTATGTGTGTGTGTGTGTGTAAATATTAGTTGTAAGTTGCACTTAATTTAAGAATTAATTTGCGCATTGCGATGTTAGTTATAAGTTGTGTTTAGCGTTAAGGTGTATTAATTTTAAGAATAATGATGGTATTTGGTTGTGTTGAATTATTTGATATTTAATAATGATGTGTTGTTAGTTTTAAGTGTTGGTATTAATAATTAATGTTGTTGTTTTGCCTTTCAGCTAGATGATAGGGGGTAGATTAAATGTAAATTCAGAAGTTCGGTTGAATTTCACTTAGAAGGGGTGGGACATCCGCAAATTGCGGACTAGGTTTTTGCATTTTGTTTAGGAATATGATTGGGTGGGATTAGTTGGGTGGGTGTTAGAGTTGCGTTTCTGCATTAGGTGTTCCAGTTTCCCTTCGAATTCACGGTTACGGTAGACCCGGACCGGACCGTTACGGTAGACCCGGACGGGCCAAACAAAATTGCGTCGATGTCCCTCGCAGAACGTAACTAGTGGGTTGGGAGTGGGAACCGTTAGGCAAACAGGGTGGTGGGAACAGTTACTACTGTTCCCATCACCTTGGTTCTTTATAAGTCTTGAATGACCTTGACCCACTTTCGGAAGGGTCAATGACCGACCCCCCCCCCGTGTTCACTCAAGCGGAACCCCCCCCCCCCGTGTTCACTCGAGCGGAACCCCCCCCCCGTGTTCACTCGAGCGGAACCCCCCCCCCCGTGTTCACTCGAGCGGAACCCCCCCCCCCGAAAATTAAAATGCCTATAACTCGATAATGGATTAACGGATTAGGACAAGCGATACATCATTGAAAAGGTCTATGTAAGACGAACATTTTAGTTAAAGAAGAATTTACTTATCTTATTTTAGTCGAAAGTTATGCGAATTATTTGAAATAAATACCCCCTCTTTTTCCTTCCCTTCCACCTTCCCCCACTTAACGGCTGTTAACCCTTCTCATTAGCATACTGTTATAAAAGACGCATCGACCACGGCTAACGTTTCATTCTGTTTCCAGACGTTACGCTGCGAACTGCGAACAGAACTACCACGATGGCATCCCTGCCGACTACAACTTCCACTACAGCCCGCTCTTCTATTACAAGTTCAACTTCTACTACGGCTTCAACTCCAGTCAAGAAAACTCTTCGCTTGAAAAATGCTCCCGACTGGTATAAGAAGCAACTAGACTCGAAACCTTCAACTTCTGGAGCTCCTCTTCCCCCGGCCAACAATACCACACATCGCAGCATATTTTCACCACCTTCGTCTTCAAATGACTCCACACCGCCTTCAACTAACATGCCGCCACCGCAGAAGCCAGCTCCCCGTCCTAATTCCCCTTCATTTGAAACCTTGCTTCATCGTCTTAGTACACCTGTCATTCCACTGTCACCAATGCCTCCTACCCCACCACTTACTATTCCTAAAGATCACACCTATCCTAAAAATAAATCTCCTAAGTCTGCTCCTTCAGAGCGTTTCCAATTATTAAAAGAAGAGCGTCGTAGGGCATTTAGCCGTCCCACTACTTGCCCTGAAGTGCTCGCTAGGGGAATTAAGAAAGGATCAGCTTGTGGAAGGAAATGTGTTAAGAACGAGAGTTTCTGCCGTGTACATATCGTGAAACATCTTTCCGAACCACAACTGGCAGAAATCCCCACTGTTGAAGACGATCCTGAAATAATATCCGTCAGAGGAGAGAGGCTTAAGAAAGGTTTGAAATATTTTTTTCTAAGTGTTGTTGACCACCAACACATATTGGCAAAATGTAACGGCTTAAAATATAAAATTAGAGTTTGTGATAATTTGTGTAAAGAGAAGAGATTTAACAATTTAAATTCTCAAGACTTTCTCCTCAGGGATAAAAAGGATCGTATTACAAGGTGGGGGCGTAAACAGTAAATTCACATAGTTTTTTCCAAATTTTGCTAAAAAAAAATAATGGGGGAGAAACACAATGCGTTATAGCGTTGTGTTTCTCCCCCATTATTTTTTAACACTCTAAGTCTCGTGACCTACTTTTCTGATGTCGTTGTACAGTTATATGACCTGTCTGACTTGCATTGTTTGCCGGTGTAGCTTCATATAGCGTGCAAAGAATGGTTCCTAATGAAATCTCATCAGCATTCAAAGACAGAGACTGTTGTTTTGCAAGTTAATTAGTCTTGAAATAATGAAGTAGGAAACGTATATGTAATGAGTAGGAAAGATGTGAACACCGCAAATGCGAGTTAATTAGTGGTCGCGGCGCGATGAACATTTGTCTTCATTATCACACAACGACTATCTCGTGAGAATATCAGTTCCGCATGAGCAGCCAAGTGGAACCCCCCCCCCTCCGAGACTAATGAAGCGGAACCCCTCCCCCCGGAAAATTAAAATGCCTATAACTTGATAACGGATTGACGGATTAGGACAAGCAATACATCATTGAAAAGGTCTATGTAAGACGAACATTTCAGTAAAAGAAGAATTTAGCTATCTTATTTTAGTCAAAAGTTATGCGAATTATTTGAAATAAATACCCCCTCTCTTTCCTTCCCCCACTTAACGGCTGTTAACCCCTCTCATTAGCATATCGTTATAAAAGCAAAGCGAGCGTTGTTCACTCCTTCATTCTGCTTTCACGCGCCACACTTGTTGTTTCATCTCTGCCGTTATTATTTGCTTTAAAATGGTTCCTCACCACAGTGAAAACTTCAATCCTTCCGAAATTGCTGATGTTTTCCAACAACCTGAAGAAGATGTGATAGATTATTATGATAGTAGCAGTGACAATGAAAATGATAGTAGCAGTGACAGTGAAGATGACGGTGAAAATGTAATTGAACTTGATGAACAAATGAGACCAATCTACATCGATGAACAATTTCCTTTTGATACAATAGAAAGATTTATTACGGAAGCACACAAATGGCTAAATTTAGGATTCAATGTTATAATTGGTTCAGCTATTGTGTATAATGACAGTAGGTTCTTCTGTGTAACACCAAATACTAGAGAACGTATGTTAACTTGGCAGGATGATATTATGAAGTGTTATGAGCTCGAAGTTAGCATTGGTGGCTACTTTGTCGCACAAGTGGTCTAATAACCACATTACCCTTCCCTCACCCCCACTTTATCCCTTCCCAATCATTTTTCCTTCCCCCTCCCCATTTTTAAAACTTATAAAAGGCGGACTATGAACCTCCATGTTTTTAGTCTGTTTAAACGAAATGGTGAACAAATATGCTGTCTAAAGATACTCCATTTGTTAATTATTTTGAAGTTAAAAATGTTTATATTAGTACAAATGAAATGGAAGAAGACAATATAGAGGAAAATTATAACGAAACTGATAATGATTCCACAATGGAAGAAGAAGAAATGGTACAGTTTGAACAAGAACTCTTTGAAGAACTGATAAACGATAGTGACGAAGACATAGTAAAGGAAGCTATTGATACATTTATATTAGATTCATCGTTGGATTCACCCATATCACCTTTATTGTCTTCTGAATCCGAATCCGAATTGGACTAAAGTAGTCCCCCCACTTTATTATTCAAGCAATTCTTATAAATTGTGAGTTTTGTCATTAGTAAGTCAGCATTTGTTGGAGCTACATGTATGGTCAAGAATGTCTCCTAGAGATACTTCTTTTATACAATTAATTGAAATTGTGAGACAACGAAATATTGCATTAGTCCAAGAAGAAGATGAAGTTGAAACAATCGACATAATACAAGATCCTGTAGAAGAAGCGATGGAAGTAACAGAAATTGATCAAGAACCTTCAATGATGGAAGTGGTTGAAACACATAATGAATCTCAAGATGTAGAAGAGACTGTTTCATATTCAGTTTTTTGGGAATTTGCGTCAAATATATTTGTTATAATTCAAATTGAAGCTATTAATTCTGAAGAAGTGGTGGGGGAAACTTCTCCCCACCACTAGCTTAAAGTTGGTGGGGGAATGTTCATAAATGTGTTGGTTATTTGCGTAGAAGCTTATTCGTCAGGAAACTGTTGACTAAAAATGTTCAATCCCAACGCAACTACAGAACCTTCTTCGAGTAACTGTCGAGTACAAACGTTTCGTGCTGTACCTTTTGAACCTTCGTACTATAAAATGATAGGTATTCATGAGATTGCAGTCAATGATCAGAAAATGTTCAAAATATTCTGTTCTCGACTTAATAGAACCTTACGTCTACCACCAAATACGTTCACTTACAGGCTACCTCTGATAGACAAAGATGATGTAAGCAAAATACCAATGATTCAAGTGAAATTTCTGGAAGATGGAATTCTTGTTAATTTAAGAGAAGTATATCATAATGACTATTCGAAAAGAATAGCTTTCAACTTTCTTAAGGAAAATATAGGACGTGAAATATACCAGTATCCAGAACCATTTTACAGATACCTTTTTGAAAATGGAGCAAGTGTAACGGTGGAAATAAGTATTAAATTAATGTAATTCTCCCCACCACTAGCCTAAAGTTGGAGGGGGAAGTGCATAAATGTGTTGGTTTTCTGCGTAGAAGCTTATTCTTCGAGATATCGTTGACCAAAATGTTTCGTCATATTCCTTGTGATCCAATTTCTTCGTTTAGGGAGAATCAAAGATTGAAAAGACTAGAAAAGGAAAAACAAGACCGACAAGATATGAACATGGAGTTCAATCGACTACAATTTCAAATACCTGGAATTGCAATGGGAGCACCAAAATTGAAAACCCTACACTGGGCTGGAAGTTACATCAAGTATTTAAAACTACAAATCGAAGCAAGAGATTTAAAATTGAAGAAAGTGGAAATGGAAAATCGAGAAATGAAGAAATTAATATCACACATGTCTGGTAATACTACAGTTCAAAAAGGTGAAGAAGAAGGAAAAGAAATATTAGGAATCTAAATTATCAACAATCTTCTTAGAGAATGGGGAATAGATCACTTTGTGGTAATAGAATAACATGCCACTTAGTGATCTATTCCCAGTTCTCGCTTGATATCCAATGACCTTGACCTATATAAAAGTGGTGGGGGAAAATCATATAAGAAAAAGGTTTTAGATGTAACTATCAGTATAAGTCGAACACGATGGATAGGTTGTTGGTTCTGTGTTTACAAGTAATTATCAATAATGGGTTTCTTTACCATTACATTATGAGATCAAATGAGTGTCAAATACCTAAAGCAATTCGTGAAATGCTCATTGAATTTAAGAAAGACAATTATGGATTTGCTATCTATCTTGCTTATACTTTTAAAGATGGTACAAAAATGTGTCATGATTGTGGAAAAGCGTCTGTTTTAGATTTTGAACAATTCCAAGATGATGGAGGTAGGTTAGTTCATCTTGTAAAAGGTCAAATAATGAAATTCGAAACTTGTAATAACACTTGCGACATTTGTGCACAGTGTTTGTTTGAATTTATTAAGTATCGTGCATTCAAACCATAATACCCCTTCCACATATAAAGGAGAGGGGGAAAAGAGTGGGGGTTATAATTAGGTGGGGGGACGTGTATAAATGCAGGTTGTTTGAAGAGAGTTTTATTATTGTTGCGGCATTAGAATAAACATCATGGAATTCGAAGTGCGCCATTTCAAGATTAAATATGAAGAGTGGACCTCTGTTGCAAATTTCATATCATCGAAAGAGGAAGAAAACATGTTGATGCAAGTGTATTGTTATATAGAAAATGAGGAAAGCCATCACAAGGTGATGAGCTATCTAAACAGACCGAATGTATCGTCGAGGAGTCCTGAATTTGTCAAATACTTAAAAGAGGAAGACGCGGATGTCATATTGGAAGTATGGTATAAAATTTGAAATGTGAAAAAACAAGTATAAAATAACTATGGTGGGGGGAAGAATATATAAGTCGGTGGTGGGGAGAAATGTGATAAAAGAAGTAAAACTTTAGAAAAGGGTTCACTCTGTACGACAACAGTGAAAGATGACTGATCCTTCTGCAACACCAGTATTTTCAACTACAGATTGCCACCAAAATTTAGAACCGAAGATGTATTGCAATACTCCAACAACAAATTATTATCAAGCTCAACGGCCGCAAGTATCTCATTGTACTTCAACATCAGTGTTGAAAATGTCAAAGCCATATCCAGATTGTATGTACGAGCCAATAACACCATCTTCGGCAAGACTAAGGAAAAACCTAAAAATGAGAGAAAGGTGCAAGAAAGAGAAGATAGAATTTGCAAAATTGCAACTAATAGTGCCTTCCATTCAAGTCGGATGTAGCAGACTGAAAACTTTAGAAAAAACCAACGCATATTTGTTACAATTGTTGGAAACTATTGAAGATTTGAAGAAGAAAAATGAACATTCTACCAAGTAATGTTTAAACACTCATTCCCCCAGAAAAACCAAAAAAAAAGATAAAAATAACAAAAACCCAAAAAAATTAGATGTAGAATAGAGAGCGAGGAATAGATCACTTTGTGGTAATGGACTAACATGCCACTTAGTGCTCTATTCCTCGTTCTCGCGTTAATACCGGATGACCTTGACCTATATTAGTAGGGTGGGGGAAATTGAAAGTGGTGGGGGAAAGTGTATAAAAGACGAGTGTACTATAGTCGAATTATTCTGAAAGCGAACTTGTCACGAGTAAGGACTTGAAGGAAAGCGTTATGGACTTGACTACAAATAAAGATAATAAAAAACTAAAGATTCGGGAAATGGCTAAAGCAAGAGAGTCAAGAATAACGTTAAAATTTTACAGACTACAGAGATTGATTCCCGGGGTTAGGTTAGGAGAAATACGAACAAGAACAGTGGACATGGCAGCTGATTACATTAATCAGTTACTTACGGAATTAATGATAAAAGAAGCTAAAATAGAAGCGTTGGAACAAACGATAAAACGGCACTTTGAAAATTCGAATTGTCAACCTATAAACTACGTAATAAAAGAAGAAGTAAAAGATTGAAATTGAACAAAAATGAACTTGAACTTTGGTTATTGATTGGACACTTCTTAGAGAATAGGGAATAGATCACTTTGTAGTAATGAATTAACATGCTGCTTAGTGATCTATTCCCAGTTCTCGCTTAATCTAAAATGACCTTGACATACTTATCAAAATACCATATAAGCCGAATCACAAAGAGTTTTTCCTCATTTACTTGAAATGGCTCCTGTGGACAACACCGATTATCCAAGGAAACCTCTTATTGAAATATTGTATAAAATTCAACTAGACGATTTTAATATGGAAGAAAATGATAATAACAGTGAAACATCAGAAGTAGAAAGTGTAAATGATATGGATGTAGATCTAACAACATCAGAAGTAGGAAGTGTAAATGATGTGGAGAATGAAAATTTGGATATGGATGTAGTAATATCAGAATCTTCATCATCGTTTGAATATGAAGAAGTACATACTGACACTCCAACTGGAATAGAGAACACAAATGAACAATCAGTTAGTAGAAGATTAATGTTTCGTCCAAGACGTTTGTTTTCCTCGGATAGTGAAGAAGAAGAAGATGATGATGAAATAGTGGTGGGGGAACCGTTATAAAAGCAGGACCGTCAGAGCCCATTTCATTTCTCGGCGAAATTTCGAAGAGTAAACATCGTCAACATGTATCATTGCGATAAATGTTCGGAATCGTTTCACGATGAAATTCTACTAGATATACATAAAGAACTAATTCACAACAACACAGAAGAAGATCAAGAACAACAAGAAGAACAAGAAGAACAAGAAGAAATAACAGCAACATCTTCAACTACTTTACCGAATCTACAAGTATTTGCTTTACCCGGTAAGGTAGTAATGCATCATAAGATTCAAAATGAAAACTTGAACTTAGAAGAATTTATTAGAGAAGCAAAACCAATCGTAAGTAAAACTTTAAAAGAAGAATTGAAAAGATTGAACTTTCTTAAATTTGGTTTACTACTAGAAGCTATGTTTATAAATGCACAAGAAGAATTATCACCAAGAGGATTCATAACAAAAAACCGAACCATCATGGAAAGTTCAAATATTGATTCAATAGTCGAGAATTGTATAGAAGAAATATTAACTAAACTTCAGGAACACGAAGGAAGAGGATCCGGATGGAGTCTTACAGGTATTGAAGTATTAGATATAAGAGTTCACAAACACGGATATGGACTAATGGGATCTAGTTACATTCCTTTGCCAAAAATAATTGAAAATACAAAATCTTGTATTAATGTTCAAAATGAAGATAATGAATGTTTTCGCTATGCTATGACGTCAAAGTTTGTATTAATAAATCCACAAAGACCCAACCAAGAATATGAAGATGCAAGACACAGGTACAATTTTCAAGGAATAACATATCCCGTTTCTACAAAAGATATATCAAAATTTGAAAAGAAAAATCCCGGCACGTCTATTAATGTTTTTGCTTTAGATAGTTCAAACAAAGTGTATCCTTTACGAATTGCAAAAGAAGAGCTACCAGATCATACGGATTTACTACTACTAACGCGAGGAGATGTGTCTCACTATGTGTACATAAAGCAATTCGATCGTCTTGTTAACAAGCAACTTTCTAAAGCTCGACACAGAAAGATAATTTGCAAGAGATGTTTTAATTTTCAACGAGAAGGAAGACAAGGAAGAGAATGGTTACAAGAGCACAAAAGATTATGTAACAATAATTATGAAGCAAAGATTAATTTACCTTCGGAAAACAGAGCATTCGTTACATTTGAAAAGGTTCATCATCAATACCGTATCCCTTTAGTTGTGTATGCGGATTTTGAATCAACACTTGTTCCAGTTGAAGATGAAAATTGTGAAGCAAGAAAAAGTGTAAAGTATCAAATGCACAAACCAAACAGTTTTTGTTTAATGGTCAAATCAACATTATCAGAAGAACATTTAAACAGATATGGATTAACTTCAGAACCTCTGGTATATCGTGGTGAAAATGCGGAAAAAATATTTCTTGATCACCTATATTCAATAGCTGGAAATACACAAAGATTATATACAAATATTGTACCAATGAAACCGATGGACGAGGAAGAAGAAATTCAACATGAAAATGCGACTCACTGTTTCTTGTGCAAAAATGATTTTACTATTGAGAATTATAAAGTTAAAGATCACGACCACCTTACAGGTTATTACAGGGGTGCTGCTTGTAATAAATGCAACTTGAGCTATCGTTTACCACTATTTATCCCTGTGGTTCTGCATAATCTCAGTGGGTACGACGCTCATTTTATAATACCTGAATTAGGAAGAGACGACGGTAAAATCGATGTGTTAGCTGAAACTTCAGAGAAGTTTATAAGTTTTTCCAAAGAAGTTGGAAACGTCAAACTAAGATTCTTGGACTCCTACCGATTTTTGCCGTCGAGTTTGTCCAAACTTTCTGAAAATCTAAGGAAACAAGATTTAATCGAAACGAAGAAGATTGTAAACAGCGACAAACTGGATCTGGTACTTCGAAAAGGTGTTTTCCCATATGATTACATAGACAGTTTAGAAAGATTTAATGAAACATCACTACCTCCAAAAGAAGAATTTAAAAGTAAACTGTACGACATGGATATATCTCAAGATGATTATGATCATGCATGCAAAGTATGGAACGAATTAGGATTTAGAACATTGGGGGAATATTCAGATTTCTATGTCAAATTAGATGTGACTTTATTATGTGATGTGATGGAAGAATTTAGAAATACGTGTTTTGCGTCATATGGATTAGACCCTCTTCATTCGTACACTTCGCCTGGACTAGCGTGGCAAGCCATGTTAAAAGAAACAAATTGTAAAATACAACTTCTTACAGATATAGATATGGTGTTGATGTTAGAATCAGGAGTTCGAGGAGGATTGACGCAAAGTGTAACACGTCATGTCAAGGCGAACAATAAATATTTGCCCGATTATGATGCATCAAAACCAACAACATTCCTGGGTTATTTTGATGCAAATAACTTGTACGGATGGGCAATGTCGAATCCCCTTCCATATGATAATTTCAAATGGATAGACCCAGAATCAATTGGAAACATAATGGATATACCGAAATATGGAGAAACTGGTTACATATTCGACGTCGATTTTGAATATCCCGAACATCTTCACGACGAACATTATGATTTACCACTTCTTCCGAAGACTGAAATCTCTCCAACTGGAAGATGGCCAAAATTATTGATGACTTTAACTAACAAGTCTCGGTATGTTGGACACTACTGGATGATACAACAGGCCTTAGACTTGGGATTGAGAATTACAAAAATTAATCGAGTACTACAATTCTCTCAATCTTGTTGGTTAAAACCGTACATTGACAACAACACAAGAAGAAGAGCCGCCGCTACATCAAGTTTTCAAAAAGATTTCTTCAAACTAATGAACAACGCAATATTTGGCAAGACTTTGGAAAACAAAAGGAAACATAAGGACATCAAATTGGTAACTGATTCAGTAAAACTACAGAAATTAGTGCAACAACCAAACTTTGTTTCATCTGTAATTATTAATGAAAATCTAGTTGTTATTTCCATGAACAAGAAGTCAGTTCTAATGGATCGTCCTTTGTATCTAGGAATGTCGATCTTGGATATTTCCAAAACACACATGTACGAGTTTCATTATAAGAAGATGGTTAACTATTATGGAAGAGAGAACATTGGTATTGCATATATGGATACGGATGCTCTAATTTACTGGATTAAAACAAATGACATGTACGAAGATCTACGCACTTTTATGTATAAAGATGATTTCGACTTTTCCGATTATCCCAAGGACCATCCAAATTACGACTACGACAGAAACAAGAAAGTATTGGGAAAATTTAAAGATGAAACAAATGGTGGGCCGATGATGGAAATTGTAGCATTAATGTCCAAACTATATTCATTTCAACTGTACATAAGCGAAAGGAACGAATATCAAGTCACGAAGAAAGCCAAAGGAATAAAAACCTCTTTCCTGAAGAAGAACGTACAGTTTGAACATTATAAAAGATGTTTGTTTGAAAATGTTGAAACAACTGCAACATTTAACACCATAAGAAGCTTCAACCATCGTCTTTTCAGTGTGAAGCAAACCAAATCGGCATTGAGCTATAAGGATGACAAGAGATACATCCTTGAAGACAACATAAGAACTCTGCCATTTGGACATTACTCTTTAAACCCTATCGACCAGTAAACCTATTCTTCGTCCTCTACCTTCTTCCTTTTTTCCTTTCCGTAAAGAAGAGGGGACATGGCAAGCCCAATGCCATGTTCCCTCTTTTTTACACTAATATGAAATGGCCTTGACCTATATTCAAACTATATAAAAGAGAAAGAACTGTTGTACGGATCAGTATTTTTACAATGATGTGCAAGCAACACCTGAAGATGGAAAGTGTGAAGGACAAGATTGTAAATGAACTACATAAACCAGCAAGAAGAAGATTTCCAAGAAGAAGTACAATTATTAAGGGAATGAATGATCTGTATCAAGCTGATCTCATTGAAATGATACCGCACAGTAAATTAAACAAAGGTTTCAAATATATTTTAACAATTATAGACTGTTTTACTAAAATAGCTGACGCTTTACCATTGAAGGATAAGACTGGTAAAAGTGTTACAAAAGCTATGGAAACAACGATACAAAGAAATAAATTCAAAATCAAACATCTACAGACCGATGATGGAAAAGAATATTTTAATAAAGACTTTGGAGCTTTAATGAAGAAATATCAAATAAATCATTATTCTACAAATTCTGAAGTTAAAGCTTCAATAATTGAAAGATTCAATAGAACATTAAAAGGAGCGATGTACAAACAATTTTCAAAACGAGGATCATACGTGTGGTATGACATATTACCACAACTTATAAAAGAGTATAACAACAAATATCATCGTACCATCGGAATGAAACCTATCCAGGTAAACAGCGCTAATGCTAAGGTTGTATTACAACGCATCAGAAATAATACAACACCTAAATTGGAAAAGTTACAACCAAAAAAGTTTAAAGTCAACGATAAAGTTCGTATAAGCAAATACAAAGGTGTATTTAGTAAAAGATATCTACCAAATTGGACTAATGAAGTATTTACAGTTTATAAAGTGCAACCAACTATACCTGAAACCTACTTATTAAAGGATAACAAGGGTGAATTACTTCAAGGTGGATTCTACGGACATGAATTGTTGAAATCAACAGTCGGTGATGTATATCTTGTTGAGAAGGTTTTACAAAGGAAAAAGGATATGGTTAAAGTCCGGTGGTTAGGATTCGATAAAAGTGAAGACTCTTGGATTCCTTCAAAAGACCTGGTATAGTAACTTAATAGCTCATTGTGTGTTTAACCTTGACACAAGATGGAGATTGTACAACAAAAAGATCGATTTAATATCAATAATATTGATGAATTGACGGTTGACAATGATAAGTTAAATCATGGTAAACATGGTGAATTACTACCAAATACAATAAGATGTTTAATAACTGGTCCTTCAAATTGTGGAAAAACAAATGTTGTTTTTAACCTTATAACTAATCCTAAAGGATTGCGCTTTAAGAATATATACATTTTTTCAAAATCATTGCAACAACCAAAATATCAATTATTGGATAAAGTACTTGCAAGTGTACCTGAAGTGCATTTCTACAAGTTTAATGCCAGTGAAACAATTATGCAACCAAATGAAGCAAAACCATTTTCTATTTTTATTTTTGACGATGTGTCTTGTGAAAATCACGACACTATAAGGAATTACTTTGCTATGGGAAGACATCATAATATCGATAGCATTTATATTGGTCAAACATACAGTAAGATTCCAAAACAACTCATAAGAGACAATGCTAATATGTTGATCATCTTCAAGCAAGATGAAACAAATTTAAAGCATATATACAATGATCATGTAAATGTGGATATGCCATTTGAGAAATTTAAAGAAATGTGTGGCAAAGCATGGAATGAGAAATATGGCTTTCTCGTTATTATGAAGGAAGAAGATATTAAAAATGGTAGATATCGTATAGGGTTGGATAAATTTGTATTTATGCGTTGAACTACCGATGCTACATCTAGTTACACGTTGAACTTCACAGTGTAAACATGGTGAATCAAGAAAAACTATTAAAAGAAATAAAATCACTCAGTGATTCTATTAGGATGAAGAATCGTGCATTGAGGATGGGTTTAAGTGAAAGAGAAGAATTTCTAGAGACTACATTTAAACCTATTACGGAACCTTTAAAACAGATATCAGAAACTATTGGTAAACCTCGTTATGAAGGAGATGTTTTACTACCAGTTTCTAAACAAGAAGTACAAGCATTAAAAAAAGAAGAAGATGATGATTCATATACAAGTGCTAGTGAGCAAGAAGAAACAAAAGAAGAAGAACCAATTGTTGAAAAGGAAGAAGAACAGCCAATACCTGAAGCTGAACAATCTATTCCAAATTTAACTCAATTGAGTAGCGATATATTACAACATGGACCTCTTGGAAGAAAAAATATAATGAAAATGCTACATGACATGAAATCAAACCCGAATTTGAGTAGATCACACGTATACGGAGCAAGAATTGATGGGAATGAATTAAAGATCGGCGATTCAAAGCTTGAAATAACACAAGACGATTACATCATTATTGGTGAGCATAAATATAAAGGAACAAAAGGACTTTATGAATTAATTTTTAAAAACATACCACTAAGATATTCATTCAAAGATTTAAGTGTTTTTAAGGAAATTCTACAAAATACTAACGCTCATAAAAGAAACTACTTAAAGGATGCAATGATTAATCGTTCACGTGCAACAAAATATAACATTGTTATAAAAAAAGTTGTTTCCTCCACGAAAATTGCCAACATTACGTACTGCACCAGCGGTGAGACAACCACTGAAAAGAAAATCTTTATCACTTATGGATTTATCACTTCTTGAACAACATGGTAAAAAGAGTAAAGGAGATACTTCAACATCTGGCAAAGGATTGATGAAAAATCTATACAATACGAATGTGATTTACTAAAACGACATCAATAAATTGGTTGATAGAATGAGACTATTGCATGAAGCCATGGAAGCCGGTCATACAGGTTTAAATAATGAATGGGTAGCTCTGATTGACGAACTCAGGAATCGCGGCATAATCGTATAATTGTCCGTGGATATAAGTAGTGGGGTTTGGTTACTTTCAAAACGGAAGTCGTGCCAATTGCCAGCCGCTGCCGGCCAGCTGCCATCGGCCAGCTGCCAAATCAGTCGCTGCCGCCATATGCCATGCCATACAGCTTCCGGTGGGGGAGGAGATGTTATTTGAAATTTGAAATTTGAAATTCAACTTGACAATTGGGTTATGGAAAGTATGTCAAGGTCATCCAGAGTAAGTTTTAAAAAACCCTATCCCGCTACCACCGGAGTAATAGTTCGGAGAGTGGAACCAACTCCGGTGATAGCGGGATAGGTATAGAATTAGGTTTGTGAATTTTATTTGTGAAAAACATACAATCAATGTGTGACAGCAGTGTTTAAACAAGTTGAAGTTTTGTTATGAACTACAGAGTTGTAAACACAAACACCGACGACGATGAGAAGGTAAACGCAGAGTCCCCAGATGATGTATTTAAAAAGTTTGAACAAACGTAACATCTCGAGTTGGTTTTCCCGTTCCATTTCCAATCGTTTGATTTCCAATTTCAATTTATCCTCTTCCATCCTTGTTACAAATGGAACTTCATCCATCATATCCATCATGTTTGTGTTTTTTTGAAATTTTGAAAGAAGCGATGTTGATAGTTGAAGAGGCGAGGATGGAATGAGAGTTAAAAGAGGGAAATGTCGGTTAAATAAAGAAGTGGTGGGGGGAAAGAGCGTTGTTACATAGAAGCGGTGGGGGAAAGATGCTGCTCATCATTTGCCTCAGAAGTTGTGTCCGACTGTAGAGGGGTAAGAGGAGTAGTATTTAGTAAACTGTCTTCATCAGAACTTTCAACCTTATTACAAATAGGACAAGCGTAAAGTATTTCCAAATTCATTGTAATAGCGTTAAATTTATCTATAATTTCATTTAAAGCATTAAATATTTCTTGTAAATCATCTTTTGAGTTTATTTCAAAACTAGCATTCATTCGTGCCGATGGAGAAGTGTTCATCGTTAGAGAGTTGGCAATGGAATGAGGATTAGCGCCTAGGGAAGGGGGCTTATATAATGGTGACCTTGAGCAGGCGTCTAGGGAGGGGGGCTGTCTAGGGAGGGGGCTTCTATATTGGGGACCTTGAGCTTATGATTGAATAAAACGTTTAGTTCTTCTTCTTCTTCGTCTTTTAATTCTATTATTTGAACCGAAGTAGTTGTTTCATCCTCTTCACTCGATGAAGAAAACAATTCACCAGGATTTAAATATTGAACTACAATTCTGAACCATCTTATAGGATATTCGTCAATGACAGAAAGTAAGTTTTGAAACAATTCTTCCATCTCCTCCCTGTCAGTTATTATATGTTCAAACTTGATAAATTTTCCTTCCATGTTGTTAGTTAGAGTGTTGGAAGTGGAATGATTTAATATTATATAAAAATTAGAACTAATGGTGGGGGGAAATCTCAAGGTCATCCAATTGAAGTTTTAAAAAAGAGTGTAAAACTGAAATTATACATTTGATGGTTCTACAGGATCGGAATACCAATCTGATCTGTATTTACATCTTTTTATCATATGTGTACAAAAATCATCTTGATGAGACTTGGTGCGTTGACAATGAGCAAGATCTAGAGGGTGAAATTTGAAACATCTTTGAGGACAACATGTATGAAAATATCTTGATTTGTAAAATTTGAAAGTTCGCAATTCCGGTGGCGGTAGTTGTTTTGTTTTACATTTGCAATAACAAGATCCGAAGAATTCACATTTAGTACAAGCTAACCCATCCACCATCATTGGTCCTAAATCTGTACACTGTTGTTCACAACAGTAACGAGGTTTGTACTTGTATTTTTGCTCTTCCATGTTGACGCTGCGGAGTCTAGTGAAAGAATAAGATTGTATAGTGATGAATAGCGAGTTTTATGTACTATGAAAAGTGGTAGGGGTAATTTCAAGGTCATCCAAATGGAGTTTTAAAAAATTATACCTTACAAGTGTAAGGATTATTGAAATTTAGGAAGTTTGTTTCTGTTTGTTTTCTTCAGACTTTTTTTCTCTCTCTGCTTTAGCCATAGCAATAAGTTCTTCTGTTGATAGTGGATGTACTTCAGGAAATTTTAAAATTAATTTAGCTTGATATCCTTCTTTAGTTAATACATCTAAATCTTGAGTCATTTGTTCAACAGTGTTATAATCCTTTCCATAGATTTTCCCATCAAGTTCAATCATCATTCTGTATAACATTTTGTAGAATAGATCTTGTTGTGGCGAGAGCTGAGAAGCGAATGATTATTTATCAAACTGTTACATCCTTTTTATGAACTTGATATTGATCACGTGATTCCTTAGTTGTAATTTTATTTATTAAAAGTTATTCAACATTGGTAATACTTCTGGAACTTGACGTTATGTTGACCAGCTGGCGATGAAGAAGTTGTAGGTTGTGTAGAAAAAAATATTTCATCATCGCAATATTTTGTTTTAGTGAACATCCTTGTATTAGTAGCACTAACATCAACAGTTAAGTGATAACCACCGGTAAGTAAAACTCGCATTTCGTTAGTTAAATCTTCAAGTTGTTCAAAAGTAGTTATGGTGTTGGTATCATAAGATGCACACTTAACCTTTAGGGACATGTTGAAGTTTTGTATTTAGTGATAGAGAGTGAGATGTGTACGGTACGAAAGGTAGTCGTAGACTGATGAATTTAACAAGTTGATTTTCACTTTTATTATCACACAAAATTGGGTCAAGGTCATCCCATGGAATTTTTAAAAAAAGCAACATATTGTAATGTACAAACACATTACAATATGTTGCTTTTTTTATTTTTTTTTTTTAGGTTTATATCATATTTATTGAGAAACAAATACAAAGAAATATTTACAATCTTATGTACAAACTAATCAGTAGTAGGTGTTACATGAATTGTAAGTTCAGTAGAATTGTTTCCTCTTGGTCCATGTGATACCAAATAGAGTGCGCCGGGTTGAATTATACGAAGATCTTCATTTTGTAGTAGTTGTACGAAGCGCTTTGGTAGGAAGATTTGAAATTTTGCTTCATCACCAATTGTATAAGGTGCCTCGCTTAATGTGCAATTTATAGCATCACCTACTGAAGTTTCCATCTTCTTTATTGTATGAATGATGTAGTGTTTTTCTTCTTTCAGCTCGGAACATTTTTTTGTAGGTAGGATTGTTGATTTTGAATGAGCGTTGAATTGTTCAACTAAATTTTGAAGTAAGTTGTTTGATGCCATCTTAATGTTTTTGCTGATGCTAATCTTCTTGTTAATAAGAATATCCGTTGGAGATGTTGTCTCTTCGGAGGTTCGAGTAATACTCATGCTGTGTCATGGTAGCGCTCTCACTTTTATTATCGAGAATACCCCCACCACTGACACTACCCCCACCACTGATGCTACCCCCACCACTTTGTTGAAGGAAATTATTCAAGCGGTAGGCATTCTTCAAAGCACACTGTGACCTTCGATGTTTAAAACTTTTTGATGAAATACAAAGTTCATTAAAGTAGCATTGGAAATCTCTATCTATTATTGCATTTATCACTTCATTGCTTGTAAATGATTGTATCCAATTTGCTTTTTCCAATCCTCTTGTGTAGATAGTTTTAAACTCTTTACAATAATGATTCATAATATGCGGCATCATGTTATAATGAATAAAACCTTCATCCCATTTTAAGTTATGAAAATGTTTGTTTAACCATTTGTTTGTAACTTTCGCTTTAGTTGTTAGTTTATTGAATGGAAACGGAGGTTTGAACAAGTAATGATAAATTACAGATGTGTTCATATCCAAAATTACTAATTCTTTAATAATGAAATTTCCATCATTCCCTCGAAAAGCTTGAAATTCAATTATACCTCTTTTAACTTCCATTAACTGTGATGCAGTAGAAAACGAAACCCGTTTGTTCATGATGAAGTCTCATCCACAACTGACTGTTATTACAAACACGATTGTTCTTCTTTTATTTCTTGCGCTTCTTCGTTTATATTAAAATTGGTGTGATAGTTGTTTAATTGTCTCCACATATCCACTTCTTGAGGTATTCGATTAAAAATTGAAGTATCCACAGGACCATATAAAATTGGAATGAATGGTTGTCTGTCCAATGTATCGATTAGATAATCTTTAATTATTGTACTTGAAAATACTAGTTGTTTTAAGTATCTAGTGACAGGACCGGTAGTACAACTTAAAGTGTAAAATTCTTCTTTAGTGAAATGTAATTTTACATCATGTCTAGTTAAATCTTTGAAGCGAACAACTTGTCCCCCACGATGTTTGATTATATCAACTTCAATATTTGATTCTAATAAACTTAATCTTGTTCTTTTTCCAAATGTGTTGTTAGTTAAATAACATTCCAAAAGATGTAAATGTTTCATTAGAGAATCCCAAGAAGTTTCAGTAAAGATAACCATTTTACTTCCTTGATTTAACATAACAATTGGTGAATAATCCAATGATTTTACAATTCCAACAGATATACTTTTTGTCATGCATGAAGAAATAGGGTAGAAAATTCGAAGAAATACTTCTGTTAAAATATTTGTTGTAATGTTAACTTCAACCTTTTTTCTTTTTACTTCTTTTTCATCTTCTCCTTCTTCTTCTTTCTTCTTATGTTTGTTAAACTTGAGGAATTCATCCATTTCTTGTTCAACTTGCTTTTCTATATCAGAACTATTTTCATCCATTAGAGGTGTATTTTCTTCTCCGTTAGTAGAATTCATCTTGCGAACGATGTTTCCCAAACGACGGTTGAAGATAGAATGAAGTTTCTACTAGTTAATTTCCTGCTTTTATATTTTTTGTAAAATTTTTGAAATTTATACAATTACATAATTGTTTATTTTCAACTTGTGTTTTATAAACAAAATTCTAACCTTAAAAATTGAGGAAGATAATTCTAACCTCAATATTTTGCAGTAGTTGTACTAATTATTTTTTAAAGTACATTCTTCACTATTCCGGTCAGTGGTGTGTAAGTAACTATTTTATCATGTAGAATTAGACAGTATGCCGAAGTTCCATCCGCTACTGGTTCTTCAAATTCCATTTCAATTTTTATATCCACACTTGATGATTTTACTGATTCATTTTGTTTTGAACAATCGATTACAATTATTGGAGCTTTGGAATAATACTGATCAGGTGATAATAGTGGTGTATTAGTCTTTCCATAATATGATGATTGAAATCTTGCATACATATCATATAAAATGGAAAAACGTTTTTTGCTAAACATGACATTTAAATTGTCATATGGAAAGAATTGAGAGTTTAAGAAAACTTTACAATTCTTTATTTTACAGTGATCAAATTGACCAGCATTTGCAGTAATAACATCTTTTCGCTTAGTTTGAAAACCGAGTATTATGTACCTTGCACGTTCCAAGTAAGTTGATGTTTTGACGGTCCATGTTTGTCGTTCTGTTTGGGGTAATGTAGGGTATTCATGAAATTCCCAACTTCGGAATGGCATTACAATGTCACGGTCAGATTTTAACTTTCTTAACAATACGATTCTATGTTCATCAGCCAATCTTACATGAGGTACTCTCCAAACAACTTTATCCAATTGTAGTTGCCATTCCAGTTTATCTTCCGTAGTTGCAGGGTCTGCAAGTATTAAGTCCTTATTAGTTGAAGATCTGAGTAATACTAATTCTTGTTTAACATTTATTATAACCCTTTTGTAATCTTCAGCAAATCCTAAAAGCAATCGTAAAGGTACATGAAAATCAAAATGACCGTTGGAAGCAGGTGTTATAGTGTCTTTATCAGGAGCAACCCATCCGGCAGTGACTATTGAATTCTTCTCATGTGGTGTTAATGATGTTAATCCTTTTAATGTAGTTGTTATACCAACCTTTTTTGTTGAATCAACTGTCACCCCTGATATCTCATATCTTATTTCATCAAAAAGATATGCCATTGGGTTATTTATAAAAGGAACTGTTGAAGCAGTTTTTCCATCCAATTTTAATACCCTTCCTTCGATGTACAAATAACTTTCACATGGTAATGTGTAAATATCTTGTTGTTGAATGGGAATTCTTATTTCATCATTATTGTTTAATTTTGATGAAGTGTAAGGGTTGTGTGTGTGATATTCCTTCTCCCATAGTGTTTCGTCGAATGTCGGTCCTTGAGATATATCCAGGATATCCATCGTTGTTAAGTTTCAATCCAATCTTTTGTAGAAAACGAATGTTGTCTGATGTTAACTCTTCCAATGTCGAGGAGCTACTGAGCTCCCGACTCTTCCGTTGTGGTTTAAATGATAATCCCATGTTGATTTTTATGTCGCCGCTCTGATGTGTATTCGTATAGTAATTGTTTCTCCTCTAAAGTCAACACTATGACCGTCTTGATCCAATATGTTCAGCACGATGTCTGAAATGAAACTGGTGTTTAACGGTAGGTATATCAAGTTTTGTGGCTTCTCAACAATTTTAAAACCTGGAGCAACTGTTGGATAAAATGTATGTAAAATATGCTGATTTACTCCTTCTCTATATGATCCATGTATAATATTACATGTTACATCAATACTATTTACTTTTAATATTGTAACAGTTGTATTACCTGAATGAGTAGTTTCAGGAGTTAAGATTTTCTTTTTTGTATCTGTAAATCCAAGTAAACTGCCAATAGAGTTTTTCATTCCGACATCGATATAATATTTTGAAGTTATTTCTGCTTTTAAAGTATTATTGTTTCCTTTAACGGTGATATTTTCTTCTCCGAGTTTTTTCTGTAGTAATTGGTTTATATCATCAATTTCATAAGCTCCAGTAGGAAATGTAATTATTTTCAATTCTGAGTATTTTCCTGCAGCATCCTTAGTTTCATAATAATGTAGTAAATTGTTTTTTCCTTCTGTAACATTAGGAATTGAATTGTAGGTAGTCAAATCAAGTAATGCAGCTTCCCATAATCTTTCTTTGGATAAACGCAATGCTGGGAATAGAGTACTTTTTAATGTGGATGAATTTCCACTCAGTGACACTGTATACGATGACATCTTAAAGGTGACTGACACTTTTCGCTAGAAACTCCAAACATAAATGTCCACATATTTCAGTATTGTTAGGTTGTTCTCTTTTGTAATTGTAAAAAATGTTTTTGGAGTTTTGAAAATAATGTTGAAGTTCTTTAGGCGGTGGTAGATTGCCAAAACTGTCAAAGTAGTAAACGGTTTGTCCGAGCTTTTTATAGCATACCCAATGAGTGCCTGGACCATAGGTGGAATCCAAATTTACTATTCCAGTTTCATTTTTCCATATTTTAGTTGGTAATGCATCTTTCATAAAAACTCCTCGAAAGAATGGTATTTTCAAACATTTTACATAATCATTTAACTGATGATTAGTTAAGGCTTTATTTGGAATTATCAATTGATTTTTTTTATTTAGTACACACGGTACGGTCTTAGGTATAAACCTGCTCCGTTTTTTACCATTGACCAAACAGAAGCCTTTTTTACTTTTGCTTTACGAGTTCTACGACGTCTCTTTCTAATATTTCCACCTTTTTTGGGAGCTCTTCTTTTTGCAGGTCTTCCTCTGCGACGTCGTCTTCCACCACCAAACTTAGCTTTTGTCTTCATGGCTGTTGTTACTGCCCAAGCCGCTGCTTTTTCTGCAATACTTGCGTCACTTGATTTTACTCTTTGCCAAGCTTTTTCTGCTAGAATTTTATCTGCTATTGATCTATTTGTTGAATCTTTAAACTTTGAATATGCTATATCGTGTTGTTTGCAAGCTTGATCTAATTTATTAATTCCAGGATCTCCTCTTGCTAAACGTTTTGCCAACTTAGTTCCAGGTCCACAATATTGATAACCTCCAGGAATATGTAATTCGTATGGTAAAGCGTCTATTGCTCGATTTACAACAGCACCAATAGGTATCCGTCTAAGCAGGGATAACGCAGTTGAAGTTATACCACGTCCTCTCTTGTTGCTGTCTTGATGATGACTGAGTGATACGGCCTTCAT
The DNA here is from genome assembly GCA_030545055.2 of Neoaliturus tenellus. Classification (NCBI taxonomy): domain Eukaryota; kingdom Metazoa; phylum Arthropoda; class Insecta; order Hemiptera; family Cicadellidae; genus Neoaliturus; species Neoaliturus tenellus. The sequence continues at coordinate 198,356,461 of CM061532.1, read as the reverse complement.
TATGTAGTCTTATATAAACTGGTGTGTTTACTCCACAAGATACATTACATAAATGAATAAGTTATGTATAATTTTTTATATTTAAACACTTAGTTATTCAAATTAATTATATATTGATTTATAATTCTATTTTTAATCCAAGCTTCCCGTTCATCGGGTTGAATTATCACATGACTCGTTGTACTAGCTATATGATTATGGGTATCAATAAGTAAATTGCCCACTATTCTTATTAAACAATCTAAATTTACAGCATCTTTTGGATGTTGAGGATCATGTAATTGCATAATACGTTTATCATTACATGTGTAAGCTGTTGAATCACTTTTTGATGTTTTTATGACTTGTCCAATAGTAGCAGCATCATTTGAATCTTCGCCTGGTAAAATATTAATTATTTTCTTCATCTTTGCATCATATTTGGTCCCAAAGTGTTTATCCCAAGTTATCGTTTGTTTCATTGTAACACAATCATTTGCTTCGTAACCAGGATAAATATCTTTTATTCTTCTATTACGACCATTGTATGTACCTAATGTACCACCAGTAGCAATTAATGTTTGCACCATTAGAGGTACATCTGTATCTTTTATACCAAATCTTCCATTTGTTATTGTTTTACGTCCTGCATCCCATTCATCATTATTTCCTTGCATTAAATCAAACTTTTCATTTCCATGTATAAATTTATCTCCCCGCTTTAACACGGCATCTTCATGTTTTACAAAATTGGATGTTTCCTTTTTTAATTCTTTAGATAATTGTTCTATAGTAACAGCATCTTTTGGTTGAGAACCAAACTTTACATTTGTCAATGTTTTACCATGACAATCGATTTCATTAACATCTTGTAAAATACAGTTGTCCTTGATGTATTTTAGGTTTACAGCATCACCGTCTTCCTTTGGGTATCCAATGTCATTTATAATAAATTTATAAAAAGAATATCCATGTTCAGTTTTTTCCGGTATTATAGAATGTAAATATTCTTTATTAACTGAATCTTTATCATTTTTAGGATTTCCCACGTTGGTTATTCTATAATTTCCAGCATCATATGTTTGTCCATCTTTTAAGTTGTTACCCCATTGCAATTTTAAAGTATTTGAAAGTTCAGATGATAAGTACTCTTTAGTAATTGCATCAGAACCTTCAGTTGGTTTACCAACATTAATTAATCTATGTGATTCAACATCATAAGTATTCTTATGTAATTTCAATGATGTTGAAGTAGCTTCTTTTACTGTCTTTAAATTTGCTCCATCAGTATCTTCTTCTGGATCTTTAACTAATTTTAAACGTTTATTACTTATGTTATAGTCACCTTCAGGTGTTTGCGGTAATCCGCTTCTTTTTCTGTCTTCTCCAACTTGCACTCCTAATGCGGAGTAGCGTCCGAACTTGTCGACGCTCATGTTAGAACTGATACATCTTATACTTGTACCTTCTTTATATTTGCGGACAATTATACAATTATACCACGATTTTTAAGTTCATCAACTAGAGCCACCCATTCATTATTTAAACCAGTATGACCGGCTTCCATAGCTTCATGCAATAGTCTCATTCTGTCAACTAATTTATTGATGTCGTTGTAATAGATAACATTTGTATTGTATAGATTTTTCATTAATCCTTTACCAGATGTTGAAGTATCTCCTTTACTCTTTTTACCATGTTGTTCAAGAAGTGATAAATCCATAAGTGATAAAGATTTTCTTTTTAAAGGTTGTCTCACAGCCGGTGTGGTACGTAATGTTGGTAATTTTCGTGGAGGAAACAATTTTTTTATAACAATACTATATTTTGTTGCACGTGAACGATTAATCATTCCATCCTTTGAGTAGTTTCTTTTATGAGCGTTAGTATTTTGTAAAATTTCTTTAAAAGTATTTAAATCTTTTGCTGAATATTTTATTGGTATATTTTTAAAAATTAATTCATATAATCCTTTTGTTCCTTTATATCTATGGTCACCAATAATGATATAATCGTCTTGAGTTACTTCAAGCTTAGAGTTACCAATTTTCAATTCATTTCCATCAATTCTTGCTCCATATACATGTGATTTACTTAAATTTGGATTTGATTTCATGTCATGTAGCATTTTCATTATATATTTTCGTCCAAGAGGTCCATGTTGTAATATATCACTACTCAATTGAGTTAAATTTGGAATAGATTGTTCTGCTTCAGGTATTGGCTGGTCTTCCTTTTCAACAATTGATTCTTCTTCATTTTTTGTTTCTTCTTGTTCACTAGCACTTGTATATGAATCATCATCATCATCTTCTTTTTTTAATGCTTGTACTTCTTGTTTAGAAACTGGTAGTAAAACATCTCCTTCATAACGAGGTTTACCAATAGTTTCTGATATCTGTTTTAAAGGTTCTGTGATAGGTTTAAATGTATTCTCTAAAAATTCTTCTCTTTCACTTAAACCCATCCTTAATGCACGATTCTTTATCCTAATAGAATCACTGAGTGATTTTATTTCTTTTAATAGTTTTTCTTGATTCACCATGTTTACACTGTGAAGTTCAAAGTGTTACTAGATGTAGCATAGGTAGTTCAACGTATTAATACAAATTTATCCAATCCTATACGATATCTACCATTTTTAATATCTTCTTCTTTCATAATAACGAGAAATCCATATTTTTCATTCCATGCTTTACCACACATTTCTTTAAATTTATCAAATGGCATATCCGCATTAACATGATCATTATATATATGCTTTAAATTTGTCTCATCTTGCTTAAAGATGATCAACATATTTGCATTGTCTCTTATAAGTTGTTTTGGAATTTTACTGTATGTTTGACCAATATAAATGCTATCAATATTATTATGTCTTCCCATAGCAAAATAATTTCTTATAGTATCATGATTTTCACAAGAAACATCGTCAAATATAAAAATGGAAAATGGTTTTGCTTCACCTGGTTGCATTATTGTTTCACTAGCATTAAACTTGTAGAAATTCACTTCAGGTACACTTGCAAGTATTTTATCTAATAATTGATATTTTGGTTGTTGCAATGATTTTGAAAAAATATATATATTGTTAAAGCGTAAACCTTTAGGATTAGTTATAAGGTTAAAGACAACATTAGTTTTTCCACAATTTGAAGGACCAGTTATTAAACATCTTATAGTATTTGGTAGTAATTCACCATGTTTACCATGATTTAACTTATTATTGTCAACTGTCAATTCATCAATATTATTAATATTAAATCGATCTTTTTGTTGTACAATCTCCATCTTGTTTAAAGGTTAAACACATAATGAGCTATTTAATAACTATACCAAGTCTTTTGAAGGAATCCAAGAGTCTTCACTTTTATCAAATCCTAACCACCTAACTTTAACCATATCCTTTTTCCTTTGTAAAACCTTTTCAACAAGATATACATCACCAACTGTTGATTTTAACAACTCATGTCCATAGAATCCACCTTGAAGTAATTCACCCTTATTATCCTTTAAAATGTAAGTTTCAGGTATAGTTGGTTGCACTTTATAAATTGTAAATACTTCATTAGTCCAATTTGGCAGATATCTTTTACTAAATACACCTTTGTATTTACTTATACGAACTTTATCATTAACCTTAAACTTTTTTGGTTGTAACTTTTCTATTTTTGGTGTTGTATTATTTTTGATGCGTTGTAATACAATTTTAGCATTAGCACTGTTTACTTGGATAGGTTTCATTCCAATGGTGCGATGATATTTGTTGTTATACTCTTTTATAAGTTGTGGTAATATGTCATACCACACATATGATCCTCGTTTTGAAAATTGTTTATACATAGCTCCTTTTAATGTTCTATTAAATCTTTCAATTATTGAAGCTTTAACTTCAGAATTTGTAGAATAATGATTTATTTTATATTTTTTCATCAAAGCTCCAAAATCTTTATTAAAATATTCTTTTCCATCATCCGTTTGTAAATGTTTAATTTTAAATTTATTTCTTTGTATTGTTGTCTCCATAGCTTTGGTAACACTTTTACCAGTCTTGTCCTTCAAGGGTAAAGCATCAGCTATTTTAGTAAAACAGTCTATAATTGTTAAAATATATTTAAATCCTTTGTTTAATTTACTGTGTGGTATCATTTCAATAAGATCAGCTTGGTAAAGATCATTCATTCCTTTAATGATTGTACTTCTTCTTGGAAATCTTCTTCTTGCTGGTTTATGTAGTTCATTTACAATCTTATCCTTTACACTTTCCATCTTAAAGTGTTGCTTGCACACTGTTTGTAGAAATACTGATCCATACAATGGTTTATTCTCTTATATATAGTTGAAATATAGGTCAAGGTCATTTAATATTAGTGTAAAAAAGAGGGAACATGGCATTGAGCTTGCCATGTCCCCTCTTTTTTACGGAAAGGAAAAAGGAAGAAGGTAAAGGACGAAGAATAGGTTTATTGGTCGATAGGGTTTAAGGAATAGTGGCCAAATGGTAGAGTATTAATTTTATCTTCTAAAATATGTCGCTTGTCATCTTTGTAGCTTAATGCCCACTTTGTTTGTTTGACACTAAAAAGTTGGTGGTTATAACTTCTAATAGTGTTAAATGTTGCAGTTGTTTCAACATTTTCAAACAAACATCTTTTATAATGTTGAAACTGTACGTTCTTCTTTAGGAAAGATGTCTTTATTCCTTTAGCTTTTTTTGTGACTTGATATTCATTCCTTTCATTTATGTACAGTTGAAATGAATAGAGTTTAGACATTAATGCTACAATTTCCATCATCGGCACACCATTTGTTTCATCTTTAAATTTTCCCAATACTTTTTTGTTTTTGTCATAGTCGTAATTTGGATGGTCCTTAGGATAATCGGAAAAATCAAAATCATCTTTATATACAAAGGTCCGTAAATCCTCATACATGTCATTTGTTTTAATCCAGTAAATAAGTGCATCCGTATCCATATATACAATACCAATGTTATCTCTTCCATAATAATTAACCATCTTCTTATAATGAAACTCGTACATGTGTGTTTTAGAAATATCCAATATTGACATTCCAAGATATAAAGGACGATCCAATACAACTGATTTTTTGTTCATAGAAATGACGACAAGATTTTCATTTATAATTACCGATGAACCAAAGTTTGGTTGTTGCACTAGTTTCTGTAATTTTACTGGATCAGTTACTAATTTGATATTCTTATGTTTCCTTTTGTTTTCTAAAGTCTTGCCAAATATTGCATTGTTCATCAGTTTGAAAAAATCTTTTTGAAAACTTGATGTAGCAGCAGCTCTTCTTCTTGTGTTGTTGTCGATGTACGGTTTCAGCCAACAAGATTGAGAGAATTGTAGTATTCGATTAATTTTTGTAATTTTTAATCCCAAGTCTAAAGCCTGTTGTATCATCCAATAATGTCCAACATACCTAGACTTATTGTTTAAAGTCATTAATAATTTTGGCCATCTTCCAGTAGGGGAAATTTCAGTCTTTGGAAGAAGTGGTAAATCGTAATGATGATCATGAAGATGTTCAGGATATTCAAAATCGACGTCAAAAATGTAACCAGTTTCACCATGCTTTGGTATATCCATTATGTTTCCAATTGATTCTGGATCTATCCATTTAAAATTATCATATGGAAGGGGATTTGACATTGCCCATCCGTATAAGTTATTTGCATCGAAATAACCTAGAAATGTTGTTGGTTTTGATGCATCATAATTGGGCAGATACTTATTATTAGCCTTAACATGTCTGGTTACACTTTGTGTCAATCCCCCTCGAACTCCTGATTCTAACATTAAAACCATATCTATATCAGTAAGAAGTTGTAATTTACAATTTGTTTCTTTCAACATGGCTTGCCATGCTAGTCCAGGTGAAGTGTATGAATGAAGAGGGTCCAATCCATATGCTGCAAAACATGTATTTCTAAATTCTTCCATTATATCACATAATAAAGTTACATCTAATTTAACATAAAAATCTGAATATTCTCCCAATGTTGTAAATCCTAATTCATTCCATACTTTACATGCATGATCATAATCCTCTTGAGATATGTCCATGTCGTATAGTTTACTTTTAAATTCTTCTTTTGGCGGAAGTGATGTTTCATTAAACTTTTCTAAACTGTCTATATAATCATATGGGAAAACACCTTTCCGAAGTACGAGATCCAGTTTGTCGTTACTTACAATCTTTTTTGTTTCAATAAAATCTTGTTTCCTTAAATTTTCAGAAAGTTTAGACAAACTCGACGGCATAAATCGGTAGGAGTCTAAAAATCTTAATTTGACATTTCCAACTGTTTTAGAGAAACTTATAAATTTTTCTGAAGTTTCAGCCAATACATCTATCGAACCATCGTCTCTTCCTAATTCAGGTATTATAAAATGAGCATCATACCCACTGAGGTTATGGAGAACCACAGGAATAAATAGTGGTAAACGATAGCTCAAATTACATTTATTACAAGCAGCACCCCTGTAATAACCTGTAAGGTGGTCATGATCTTTAACTTTATAATTGTCAATGGTAAATTCATTTTTACATAAGAAACAATGAGTTGCATTTTCATGTTGAATTTCCTCTTCTTCCTCCATCGGTTTCATTGGTATGATATTTGTATATAATCTTTGTACATTTTCAGCTATTAAATATAAATGGTCAAGAAATATTGTTTCCACATTTTCACCACGATATACTAGAGGTTCTGAAGTTAATCCATATTGGTTTAAATGTTCTTCTGATAATGTTGATTTAACCATTAAACAAAAACTATTTGGTTTATGCATTTGATATTTGACACTTTTTCTAGCTTCACAATTTTCATCTTCTATAGGAATTAGTGTTGATTCAAAATCAGCATATACAACTATAGGGATACGATATTGATGATGAACTTTTTGAAATGTAATAAATGCTCTGCTTTCTGAAGGTAAAATAATTTTTGCTTCATAATTATTGTTACATAATCTTTTGTGCTCTTGTAACCATTCCATTCCTTGTCTTCCTTGTCGTTGGAAATTAAAACATCTTTTGCAGATCAGCTTTTTGTTTCGATTTTTTGAAAGTTGTTTATTAACAAGAGAGTCAAATTTCTTTATATACACATAATGAGATACATCTCCTTGTGTTAGTAGTAGTAAATCTGTATGATCTGCTAGTTCTTCTTTAGCAATACGTAAAGGATAAACTTTATTTGAACTATCTAATCCAAAAACATTAATAGATGTGCCGGGATTTTTCTTCTCAAATTTTGATATATCTTTTAGTGATACAGGATAACTAATTCCTTGAAAGTTATATCTATATCTTTGATTTTCATAGTGCTGGTTTGGTTCATTACAATGATTTGGTACAAATTTACATGTCATCGCATATCTAAAACATTCGTTATCTTGATTTTTCACATTAACACATGATCTTGTATCTTCAATTATTTTTGGTAAACGAATATAACTAGATCCCATTAGTCCATATCCATGTTTATGAACTCTTATATTTAATCCTTCAATACTTATAAGACTCCACCCTGATCCTCGTCCTTCATGTTCCTGAATTTTAGTTAATATTTCTTCTATACATTTTTCAACTATTGAATCAATGTCTGAACTTCCTATGATAGTTTGATTTTTAGTTATAAATCCTCTTGGTGATAATTCTTCTTGTACATTTATAAACATAGCTTCTAGTAGTAATCCAAATTTGAGAAAATTCAATCTTTTTAATTCTTCTTTTAAAGTTCTACTGATGATTGGTTTTGCTTCTCTAATAAATTCTTCTAAGTTTAAATCTTCATTTTGAATCTTATGATGCATTACTACCTTTCCGGGTAAAGCTGATACTTGTAAATTTGGTAAAGTTGTTGTAGGTCTTGCTGTTATTTCATTTTGTTCTTCTTGTTCTTCTTGTTCTTCTATGTTGTTGTGAATTAGTTCCTTATGTATTTCTAACAGAATATCATCATTAAACGATTCCAAACATTTATCGCAATGATACATGTTTGGTGGTGTTCACTCTTCAAAATTTCGCCAATAAATGAAATGAGCTCTCCCTTTCCTTCTTTTATAATAGTTCCCCCACTACTATTTCATCTTCTTCTTCTTCACTTTCAGAAGAAAACAAACGTCTTGGACAAAATATTAATCTTCTACTAACAGATTCTTCATTAATATTCTCTATATGAATTGGAGTTTCAATATGTATTTCTTCATATTCAAATGATGACGAAGACTCTGATATTACTACATCCATATCCAAATTTTCATTCTCCACATCATTGGCATTTTCTTCTTCTGATGTTGTTACATCCACATCCATATCATTTATAGTTTCTACTTCTGAAGTTTCGCTATTATTTTCATCTTCTTCCATATTTAAATCCTCTAATTGAATTTTATACAATATTTCAATCATAGATTTCCTTGGATAATCGGTGTTGTCTACAGGAGCCATTTCCAGTAAATGAGGAATAACTGTTTTTGATCCGGCTTATATGATATTTTGCTAAGTATGTCAAGGTCATTTTTGATTAAGCGAGAACTGGGAATAGATCACTAAGCAGCATGATGATTCATTACTACAAAGTGATCTATTCCCCATTCTCTAAGAAGTGTCCAATCAATAACCAAAGTCCAAATTTATTTTTTTGTTTAATTTAAGTCTTTTACATCTTCTTCTTTTATTACACAATTTATAGGTTCATTGTTCGATGTTTCAATATGTTGTTTTATCTTGTGCTCCAGCTCTTCTATTCTTGCTTCCTTTATCATTAATTCCGATTGTAAGTAACTGATGTAATCAGCCGCCATGTCTACCGTTCTTGATCTTATTTCTCCTAACTTAACACCAGGAATCAATCTCTGTAGTTTGTAAAATCTCAACCTTATTCTTGACTCTCTTACTTTAGCCATTTCTCGAAATCTTTGTTTTCTATCTTCTCCTTTGCTTGTGGTCAAGTCCATACTTCTGACAAGTTTACTTTCAGAGTGATTCCTCTACAGTAGGCTTCTCCTTTATACACTTTCCCCCACCATTTTCAATTTCCCCCACCCTACTAATGTAGGTCAAGGTCATCCAATATAACGCGAGAACGAGGAATAGAGCACTAAGTGGCATGTTAGTCCATTACCACAAAGTGATCTATTCCTCGCTCTCTATTCTACATCTACTTTTTTTTTCATTTTACTATTTTATTATTTTTTTTTTGTTTTTCTTGGGGGGAATGAGTGTTTACTTCTTACAATGTTCATTCTTCTTCTCCAACTTTTCAATTTTTTCTAACAATTCCAACAAATATGCATTGGTTGCTTGCAAAGTTTGTATTCTAGTACATCCCACTTTAATAGAGGGAACTGTTAACTGTAATTTTGTAAATTCTATCCTTTCTCTCTTGCACCTTTCTCTCATGTATGTGTTTTTCCTGATTCTTCCTGATTGAGCTGATATTAACTTATTACACTCCAAATGGGGTTTTGATACTTTAAATACTGATGTACAAAAATTAGTTGATGTTGTCGGCTGTTGATTTTCATAGAAATTTTGTGTTGAAGTAATAGTTTGCTGATTTCCATAACAATTTATACTTGAAGTGGCCGGTTGCTGATTTTCATACCAAATTGAACTTGAAGTACTAGGCAGCTGATTTTCATACCAATTTGAATTTGAAGTGCTAGGCTGATGATTTTCATAACAATTTGAACTTGAAGTATTTAGTTGATAATTTTGATGCCAATCCACAGATGCCAATACAGGTGTTGTGGAAGGATGCTCCATCGTTGTATAGAGTGAATTCTGTTCTACAATTTTGCTGGTTTTATCTCATTTCCCCCACCAATAACTTCTACATTTCCCCCACCACAATAATTTAAATTAGATACCAAACTTCTAGGGTCACATCCAAATCTTCTTCTTTTAAATATTTTATAAATGCAGAGCTTTCTGATGTTACATTAGGTGTGTTTAAATATGCCATTATTTTGTCATGACTTTCTTCATTGTGAATATAGCAATGTACATTTAGCAACTTTTGATTTTCTTCTTTAGACTTGACAAATCCTGCAACAGAGCTCCAATCTTCATATTTAATTTTAAAATGGCAAATTTCGAACTGCATGTTGTTTCAACAAATGCTGCAACAATATTAAAAGTCTCTTCAAACAGCCTACATTTATACAAGTTCTCCCACCACTTTATAATCCCCACTCTTTTTCTTCCCCACCTTCTTCATATGTAGAAGGGATATCATGATTTTAATGCACTATACTTAATAAATTCAAACAAGTTTTGTGCACAAATGTTACATTTTTTCTTGACTGTTTCAAATTTCATCACTTGGCCTTTTACAAGGTGAACTAATTTACCTCCATCATCTTCAAATTGTTCAAAGTCTAAAACAGATGCTTTTCCACAATCATGACACATTTTTGTTCCATCTTCAAAAATAAAAGCAAGATAAATACCAAATCCACTATTATCCTTCTTAAATTTCATGACCATTTCACGAATTGGTTGAGGTATTTCACATTTATTTGATGTTATTATATAACGGTAAAGAAACCCATTATTGATAATTTGTTGTAAACACAAAACTAACAAGCTGTCCATAGTGTTAGACTTGTACTGAAAGTTATATCCATAACTATCTCTTTATATGCTCTTACCCCCACCACTTTTATGTAGGTCAAGGTCATCGGATATTAAGCGAGAACTGGGAATAGATCACTAAGCGGCATGTTATTACATTACCACAAAGTGATCTATTCCCTATTCTCTAAAAGGGGTGCTGATAATTTAGATTCCTAAAATTTCTTTTCCTTCTTCTTCACCTTCTTGAACAGTTGTATTACCAGACATGTGTGATATTAATTTCTTCAATTCTCGATTTTCCATTTCTAATGTTTTCAATTTTAGATCTCTTGCTTCAACTTGTACTTTCAAAAATTTGATATAACTTCCAGCCCAGTGGAGAGTTTTCAATCTTGGTGCTCCAAGTTCAATTCCTGGTATTTGAAATTGTAGTCTATTAAATTCCATCTTCATATCTTCTCGGTCTTGTCTTTCTTTTTCTAGTCGTTTTAATCTTTGTTTTTCCCTGAAGGAAGAAGTCGGATCACAAGGTACATGATGAAACATTTTGATCAACAATTTCTCGAAGAGTAAGCTTCTACACAGATAGTCAACACATTTATCCACATTCCCCCACCAAATTTAAGTCAGTAGTGGGGAGATGCCAATGGTGGGGAGACGTCAGTGGTGGGGAGAGTTATACTAATGTAATGGTTATTTCTACAGTTACACTCGCTCCATTCTCGAAAAGATATTTGTAATATGGTTCGGGATACTGTTCTCTTTCAGATCCCGCATGTTCTTGAATAAAGTTGAAAGCCAATTTTTTTGAATAATCATTGTGAAATACTTCCCTGACACAAACAAGAATTTTTTCTTCCAAAAATTTGACTTGAACCAATGGTATTTTGCTTACATCGTCCTTGTCCATGATAGGTAGCTTGTAGGTAAAAGTATTAGGTGGTAGTTTTTGTGGTTTATCCAGTAGAGAACAAAATTTCTTGTACAATTTCTCCTCAATGTCTGGAAAACGATGTATATCAAACAGATTGTAGTATGAAGGATCAAAAGGTATTTTACGAAACATCTTCGGTCACTAGTCTCTTTAAGACTGATCTCCTGCACAAATATTTAACACATTTATAAACATTCCCCCACCAACTTTTAACTTGTGGTGGGGATATTTTCCCTCCACTACTTCTTCAAAATAGTGGGGGTACCTTAGTCCAATTCAGATTCAGATTCAGAAGACAGTAAAGGTGATATGGGTGATTCCAATGATGAATCCAATATAAATATTTCAATAGCTTCCTTAATTATATCTTCATCACTATCATTTATCATTTCTTCAAATAGTTCTTGTTCAATCTGTACCATTTCTTCCTCTTCCATCATAGAATCATTATCAGTTTCGTCATAAGTTTCCTCTATGTTTTCTTCCTGTATTTCATTTGTGCTTTCAAAAACATCTTTAACTTGAGAATAATTAATAAATGGAGTATCTCTAGACAACATGTTTCTTTACTACTTCTTTTACTTCAAATAACAAACTATGTATCGCTTACTTAGTCTTATATATACTCCTACCCCCACTATTTTTGCAAAACAAAGGAATAGGAAGGGGGTTAGTATCTATTCTTCTCTATCTAGGTTATATTTCATTGCTGTCACATCTACTATAATTTTCTGCTCTTCAATTTTATTGCGAATAAATATTGTCCAAGGAAATAGTTCATTAATATTGTTAATTGTTACTTTTATACTATACAAAATTTCAAAATGTTCTACTAATGAAACAAAAACAATAACTCCTAGCTCATTGTTTCCCATAATTTTTTCTTCAATTTTTATCCGTAAGTTTGTTATTAAACTCCATATATTAATATCATTGGCTATAAAACCATCAAGTCTGGTAAGCATCTTGATGCTACAAGGTGTGGGTACAGACTAGAAACTTGGAGGTTCATAGCCTGCCTTTTCATCAATTTTAAAAATGAGGAGGGGGAAGGAATAAGGATTGGGAAGGGATAGGGTATAGGGTGGGGGGAAAAGTAATTTTGTTATTACACTACTTGTGCAAGAAAATAGCCACCAGTGTCCACACCTTGTTCATAGCACTCCATCATAGATTGTGCCCACTGCAACATGCGGTCTCTGTCATTTGGTGTGACAAGGAAAGAATGACTATCACCATACAATATAAAAGAGTCAATTCGTATATAACATCCTAAATTTAACCATTTATTAGCTTCAACCAAAAGTTTTCTATTGTATCAAATGGAAATTGTGGATCAATTGCTATAACTTTACGTTCTTCACTAAGTTCAACACTATAATCATCATCTTCTTCACTCTCACTCTCACTATCATTATTTAAAATGTCTTCAGGTTGTACAAAAACATCGGAAATTTCGGAAGAATTAAAATGGTAATTCACATTAGGAGGCATTTTTTCAAATAAATAATATTTTAAAAGGTGGACAAAAAATACAAGAGATGTACTTCACGGCACAAAGTGCGAGTACAGACTAGAAACCTGAAGGTTCATAGCCCCACTTTTATAAATTTTAAATATGGGGAGGGGGAAGGAATAAGGATTGGAAGGGATAGGTGGAGGTGGGGGAAGGGTAATGTGGTTATTAAGCCACTCTTGCAACAAAGTACCCAACACCAATGTTCAGTTCGTATGATCTCATCACATCGTCCTGCCAAGTAAGAATTTGTTCTCGATCATTTGGAGTTACAAGGAAGAAGTTACTGTTATTGTAGACAATAGGTGAACCAATTATAATGTTGAATCCTAAATTTAGCCATCTATGTGCTTCAAAAATAAATCTTTCAACTACATCAAAAGGAAATTGTGTTTCTATAAAATATACTTTGAATTGTTCATTAATTTCAATTTCATCTTCACTGTCATCTTCACTTTCATCTTCACTGCTATTATCCATGTCTTCTATCACATCTTCTTCATGTTCTTGGAAAGCATCTTCTTCATGATGTTCGAAACCATCTTCAGGTGGTTGAAAAACATCTGCATTTTCTGAAGGATTAAAATTTTCATTAAAGTAAGGAAGCATTTTAAAAATAAAGATATTAAAACTGGCAGGAACAAAGCAACAAGAGCGGCGAAGCAACGAGAGTGGTGGAAGAAACCAGAATGAAACACTAGCCATAGCCGGCGCGTCTTTTATAACGGTATGCAAATGAGAGGGGTTAGCAGCCGGCCATGACCGGTCATTGGCCCGGGAGGTGGGGGAAGGAGTGGGGGAAGGAGTGGGGGAGAGGGGGGGGGGGGGGCTCCATTTTTTCGGGGGGGGGGGTCATTGACCTTTCAGGTCCGGTCATTGACCCTAAGGAGTGGGGATGGACACAGAACCCTCCTTTGCTTACTACTACACGGATCAAACTAGCCATGTACCAGAACTTATTTCTGCTAAGTCGCATGTAAGCTAAATAGCTTACATCCCTAAATTTAAGTCTTAGGTGGCCCTGAAAAGGGCCGTTTGGCTGGGTTTGGTGGACTGCTATGGAGCTTAAGGCATAAAAAAATAAGGGACTTCAATGTTGTTTTCAAATGGATTTCAGCAGGATCGGCTTGTGTAAACTTGTACAAATTAATTGCACAAATATCACATTTTTCTTCTTCTGGGATGATAAACTTGTATGACAAGTAACATTTGTATTCATAAATTCCACCATCTATTGTAAAATCCAATAATCCATTTCTATTGCAGCCGAACCACATTCTGGACACATATTTGTTCCATCCATAAATTTATACTGAAGATAATGAAAAAGTCCAAAATTTTCCCTATAAAAAGAATACACTTCTTGACGTAGTGTTAGTGGAAGGTTTCCATCTTCAAATGCAAGTTCCGCCAACACTATATTTGAAACTATCTGTCGCAAACATAATTCTAATAGAGTAGGCATGTTGCAGCAGTGGTCTCACGGATTGGAATGAAGACTCTGGAGTAGCTAGTATAACGGTTAGATGTAGGTAGACAACCGGTCATGACCGGCCATTCACCCAGAGGAGTGGTAGGGGAAAGAATGGTGGGGGAAGGAGTGGTGGGGGAAAGGGGGGGGGGGGGCTCCATTTTTTCGGGGGGGGGGCTCCATTTTTTCGGGGGGGGGGGGTCATTGACCTTTCAGGTCCGGTCATTGACCGGAAGGAATGCACACAGACACAGAACCATCCTTTACTCACTACTCACATGAAAGTAGGTCACGAGACTTAGAGTGTTAAAAAATAATGGGGGAGAAACACAACGCTATAACGCGTTGTGTTTCTCCCCCAGTAATTTTTAAGCAATAATTTGGAAAAAGCTATGTGAATTTACTTGCTACGCCCCCACCTTGTAATACCATCCAGTTTGTGTCTGAGGAGATAGTCTTTAGAGTCTAACTCATAAACTGATTTCTCTTTGCGCAAGGATTCAATCACTTTAATATTATATCTTAAGCCGTTACAAGTTGCCAAAATGTGTTCGTTGTCAATAACACGTCAAAAAAATAAACACAACCTCTCTTAAGCCTATTTCCTTTCACACCAATAATTTTGGATTGGTATTCAACAGTGGGGGTTTCTGTCACTTGTGGTTCAGAAATGTGTTTTACGACATGTACACGGCAAAAACTTTCGTTTTTTACACATTTCCTCCCACAAGGTGATCCTTTCTTAATTCCCCTAGTAAGCATTTCAGGGCAAGTAGTGGGACGGCTAAATGCCCTACGACGCTCTTCTTGTAATAATTGAAATTGCTCTGAAGGAGCGGGTTTAGGAGTAGGTTTAGGAGTAGGTTTAGGAGCTGGTTTAGGAGCTGATTTAGGAGATGGTTTAGTAGCAGATTGAGAGGAATCAGTTTTATGATAGGTATGATCTTTAGGTGTACTAAGTGGTGGGGTAGGAGGCAATGGTGATAGTGGGATAATAGGTGTGCTAAGACGATGAACAATGGTTTCAACGGAAGGGGTATTAGGATAGTGATGAACTGGCTTCTGCGGTGGCGGCATAGTAGTTGATGGTGGTGGCGCATAGTAGTTGATGGTGGTACGGAGTCCTTTGAAGGCGAAGGCGAAGGCGGTGAAAAATACTACGAAGTCTAGAAGTGTTAGTTGGCGGAAGAATAGCTCTAGAAGTTGAAGGTTCAGATGCAAGTCGGTTCTTGTAGCAATCAGGAAGGTTTTTGAGGCGAAGAGTTTTCTTAGGTGCAGGAACAGCTGTAGTAGAAATAGAAGTCGAAGTAGAAGTAGTAGTCGGTACAGAAGACATGGTTATAACTCCAAGTTCGCAGCGTAACGTCTGGAATCAGAATGAAACACTGGCCGCGGCTGGCTCGGCTTTTATAACGGTATGCAAATGAGAGGGGTTAGCAGCCGGTCATGACGGTCATTGGCCGGGAGGTGGGGGAAGGAGGTGGGGGAAGGAGTGGGGAAGGGGGGGGGGGCTCCATTTTTTCGGGGGGGGGGGCTCCATTTTTTCGGGGGGGGGGAGGGGGGGGGGTCATTGACCTTTCCGAAAGTGGGTCAAGGTCATTCAAGATTTATAATGATCCAAGGTGATGGAAACAGTAATACTGTTCCCACCACCCTGTTTGCCTAACGGTTCCCACTCCCAACCCACTAGTTACGTTCTGCAAGGGAGGTCCCTGGGCCGTCCGCATCAAAGCGTAACTTCCCGTCCGCATCAAAGCGTAACCATTAATTTCAGGGAAACTTGGAACAGTTAATGCAGAAACGCAACTCTAACCCCACCCAAACTAATCCCACCCATCATATTCCTAAACAAAATGCAAAAAAAAGTCCGACTTGCGGATGTCCCACCCATTTTAAATGAAGTTCAACTGAACTTCTGAATTTACAGTTAATCTACCCCCTAACATCTAGCTGTAAGGCAAAACAAATGCACAAAACAAACATAAATTATTAGTACCAACACATCATTATTAAAAACCAAATAATTCAACACAACCAAATACCATCATTATTCTTAAAAATTAATACACCTTAATGCTAAACCCAACTTATAACTAACATCGCAATGCGCAAATTATTTCTTAAATTAAATACACCTTAAAACTAAACACACACACACACACATACCACATTGCATTAAAAAACGCAACATAGTAGAAGAAGTTCAAATATATATAGGCCTACTATATATTTGAAACCTCTTGCTGAGTCGCCAACAACCTTTCGCTATGAAAGTTTGTTGGCGACTGAAGCAAAGATATAGCTCCTATCGCTCCTCGGTTTTCAAGGAGTGGGGGAAGTTGTTTCACTCCAGTACAGTGTTCAATCCAGTCCAATTCGCAGCAGTGTAAAAGGAAGGCGAAGGAGTGGGGAGCAGCATATGCACAGCAACGCAAAACCAAGGTTTGAGCTTAGAATTATCCATGTACAGTAGCGCTAAAGTGAGTAATACAGGACTAGGCGCATGCGCAATAGCATAGTCACTATTCCGATCCGGAGAACTCGTTGCATGCGCAGCAGGTTTGAGGTTAGAATTATCCATGGCAGCTGCCATATTTAGTCTGGTTTCACCACATAAAGTCAACAACCGGTGGTGACCGGCCATTGACCTGGAAGAGTGGGGGAAGGAGTGGGGGAAAGAGTAGGGGAAGGGGGGGGGGCTCCATTTTTTCGGGGGGGGGGGAGGTCATTGACCTTTCCGGTCGGTCATTGACCCCAAGGAGTAGGGATAGACACAGAACCCTACTTCTCTTACTACTCAAGTGAGTGAAAGTCGGTCAACCAGTCATTTGCTTGCCATCTGCCGCCATCTGGCTGGAGTTATTGCCTCTATAAAGGTGGGTAGTTTATTTCGCTACAAACATTCATTGCCTCGCATCCGCTCGGTCATCATCTCTCGTTAGTTTTATGTTATGACTACTTCACTTACTAGGTTTGAGGTTAGAATTATCCATGAAATAGCCTTTGTAAATTCTAACCTATAAAATTACTACTCTGGCTTTCTGTTTCAATTTCTTTTACACTTCATTTTATATCTCAGTCTTCTTTTAACTTCTGAACTTAACACATCGATTATAATGACTGCACAATGTTTAAAATTAAAGCTTTTGCGAACACAACACATATTACGAAGTACTTCTAAACCTTCAATTTCAAAGTGTAAAACTAATTTAAATAGAGTTAGGAAGAAGTACAGTTTTAACCCATTATACTGTTCAACAACTTCTCAGGTTAATGTTGATGATAGTGTTATTTACGACATTTTACGTTCTATGTTACACTTAAATAACTTAGAACTTGTTACACCTATCGACTGTGTTCAACAAGTTTTTTTATTTTACCCCCACCATTCCCTATATAAGGGCCCCGACAATAATTCCTACTTCATTATCTTCTATGCTCTTCAGCTAACAACATCTCCACTCTAATTCACACTACAATAATAATGGAAACCAACCAAGAAAATGTTCAAGTTCATGAAATATCATCAACAACTCATCCAAGGGAAAATCCTTCTAGAAATTCAACTTCAACAACTCCTCAGAACCCTGTACAAGTTCCAGATGTATCTTCTACAACAATAAATGATGTAGAAGCTATTCTTCAATCCCTTGTCGGTTTCGACTGACCTGTATGATGATCACCGATAAACTGAACTCTTAAAGTTCAGTCTTTTTTAAAACCCCCTCCATATGACCTTGAAGCAATTATCCCCTCTCCTTTATACACTAACTCCTACTTTAAAAATTAACACCATCTCCTCACCCCTTCTCCACCCTTTCATTTGATTTAGCCTCTCCCCACCTGAAGCTATATGGCATGGCATATGGCGGCAGCGACTGATTTGGCAGCTGGCCGATGGCAGCTGGCCGGCAGCGGCTGGCAATTGGCACGACTTCCGTTTTGAAAGTAACCAAACCCCACTACTGATATATAAGAGTTGCAGGCGTATAATGTGTCAGTTCTAACATGAGCGTCGACAAGTTCGGACGATACTCCGCGTTAGGAGTGCAAGTTGGAGAAAACAGAAAAAGAAGTGGATTACCGCAAACACCCGAAGGTGACTATAACATAAATAATAAACGTTTAAAGTTTGTTAAGGATCCAGAAGAAGATGGAGATGCAACAAATTTAAAAACAGTAAAGGAGGAAACATCTACAAGTTTAAAACTCGACAACAACCAACTGTATGATGCAAAATCTCACAGGGTTATTAATGTTGCAAAACCAGTCAACAATGGAGATGTTGTTAATAAAGGCTATTTTCTATCTGCGATGGAATACGCTTTACTGTTGGAAAAGACTAAAAGTGGAAAAAAGTACAATGCTTTAAATTATAAAATAACTAATGTAGCAGATCCAACCGAGGATACAGATACAATCAATAAGCGTTATTTGCATTCTGTAATACCAGAAAAGAAAAAAGATGGATTTTCCTTCTATAAATATACTATAAACGATATTGGATATCCTAAAGAAGAAAGTGATGGTGTTAATATTAAATACATTAAAGATAATTGTATTTTATATAATGGTGCTGTTACTGATTGTCATGGAAAAGTGTTGTCCAATCTGAAAGATGGTTCAACTCCATCGGATGCTGCTACTGTGAGACAAATGAATGAAAGCTTGAAGAAAGGAACATCCGCTTTTGTTAAACAAAATCAGGTGGTGTCAAAGAAAGGTGATGAGTTTGTGCAAGGAAGTGAAAAGTTTACCTTACTACAACTACAAAATAACAAGTGGGATGGAAAAAATAAAAGATTGTCAAATATAAGTTTAGGCACGGAAGAACATGATGCTGTTATTTTAACACAAGTGCCACAACTATCAGCTACTGGTGTTAACTTTATATGTGGAGGTAGACGATTAACCCATGTAAAATCTGGTAAAGATGATAATGATTGTGTTGTTGTGAAACAAACTATAGTTTTAGATAAAATAAATAACTTATATGATGGAAAAAATAGAAGAATATCTAACATATCAGCAGGAATAGCTCCGAATGATGTTGCTACTATTAATCAAGTTATAGCAACCTCTAATGACGATCCATCTGTGTATACATGTAATGGTAAACGTATCACAGATCTTGAGAATCCTACAGATTACAATGATGCTACTAATGTCGAGTATGTAATGAACCTTATGGGTAATGTAATTATAGACATGCACAATCATATGCTTAGTAAACCGAATCACGGTAAAATCCAAGATGATCAAAGAGAACAATGGATTAAAGATGCAATTATCAATAAGTATTAGTAAAACTCGTTAATATATAAGTATGGAATATATAAAAAGTGTTCATTATTATAAAGTATTTCATGGAGTGAAGACGCTCGTTATATAAAACGGCATAATGAAGACCTCATCGTTCAGTCGTCGTCAAGACGTTGGCAAGAAAGGACGTGGTATAACATCAGCTGCATTATCCCTGCTCAGACGGATTCCAGTTGGTGCTGTTGTAAATCGAGCAATAGATGCTCTACCATACGAATTACATCTGCCCGGAGGTTATCAATATTGTGGACCTGGAACTAAGTTGGCAAAGCGTTTAGCAAGAGGAGATCCTGGAATTAATAAATTAGATCAAGCTTGCAAAGAACACGATATAGCATATTCAAAGTATAAAGATTCAACAAATAGATCAATAGCAGATAAAATTCTAGCGGAAAGAGCTTGGCAAAGAGTAAAATCAAGTGACGCAAGTATTGCAGAAAAAGCAGCGGCTTGGGCAGTAACTACAGCCATGAAGACGAAAGCTAAATTTGGTGCTGGAAGACGACGTCGCAGAGGAAGACCTGCAAAGAGAAGAGCTCCCAAAAGAGGTGGAAACATTAAGAAGAGACGTCGTAGAACTCGTAAAGCAACAGTAAAGAAAGCTTCTATTTGGTCAATGGTAAAAAACGGAGCAGGTTTATACCTAAGACCGTACCGTGTGTACTAAATAAGAAGAATCAATTGATAATTCCAAATAAAGCCTTAACAAATCATCAGTTAAATGATTATGTAAAATGTTTAAAAATACCATTTTTTCGAGGAGTGTTTATGAAAGATGCATTACCAACTAAAATATGGGAAAATGAAACTGGAATAGTAAATTTGGATTCCACCTATGGTCCAGGCACTCATTGGGTATGCTATAAAAAGCTCGGACAAACCGTTTACTACTTTGACAGTTTTGGCAATCTACCACCGCCGAAAGAACTGCAACATTATTTTCGAAACTCCAAAAACATTTTTTACAATTACAAAAGAGAACAACCTAACAATACTGAAATATGTGGGCATTTATGTTTGGAGTTTCTAGCGAAGAGTGTCAGTCAGCTTTAAGATGTCATCGTATACAGTGTCACTGAGTGGAAATTCATCCACATTGAAAAGTACGCTGTTCCCAGCATTGCGTCTATCCAAGGAAAGATCATGGGAAGCGGCATTACTTGATTTAACTACCTACAACTCAATTCCCAATGTTACGGAAGGAAAGAACAATTTACTACATTATTATGAAACTAAGGATGCTTCAGGAAAATACTCAGAATTGAAAATAATTACATTTCCTACTGGAGCTTATGAAATCGATGATATAAACCAATTACTACAAAAACAACTCGGAGAAGAAAATATCACCGTTAAAGGAAACAATAATACTTTAAAAGCAGAAATAACTTCAAAATATTATATCGATGTCAGCTTGAAAAACTCCATTGGCAGTTTACTTGGATTTACAGATACAAAAAAGAATATATTAACTCCTGGAACTACTCATTCAGGTGATACAACTGTTACAATATTGAAAGTCAATAGTATCGATGTAACGTGTAATATTATACACGGATCGTATAGAGAAGGAGTGAATCAGCATATTTTACATACATTTTATCCAACAGTGGCTCCTGGTTTTAAAATTGTTGAGAAGCCACAAAACTTGATATACCTACCGTTAAACACCAGTTTCATTTCAGACATCGTACTGAACATATTGGATCAAGACGGTGTTAGTGTTGACTTTAGAGGAGAAACGATAACTATACGGATACACATCAGAGCGGCAACATAAAGGTCAACATGGGATTATCATTTAAACCGCAACGGAAGAGTCGGGAGCTCAGTAGCTCCTCGACATTGGAAGAGTTAACATCGGACAACATTCGTTTTCTACAGAAGATTGGATTGAAACTTAACAACGATGGATATCCTGGATATATCTCAAGGACCGACATTCGACGAAACACTATGGGAGAAGGAATATCACACGCACAACCCTTACACTTCATCAAAATTAAACAATAACGATGAAATAAGGATTCCCATTCAACAACAAGATATTTACACATTGCCGTGTGAAAGTTATTTGTACATTGAAGGACGGGTATTAAAATTGGATGGAAAAACTGCTTCAACAGTTCCTTTTATAAATAACCCGATGGCATATCTTTTTGATGAAATAAGATATGAGATATCAGGGGTGACAGTTGATTCGACAAAAAAGGTTGGTATAACAACGACATTGAAAGGATTAACATCATTAACACCGCATGAGAAGAATTCAATAGTCACCGCCGGATGGGTTGCCCCTGATAAAGACACTATAACACCGGATTCCAATGGTCACTTTGATTTTCATGTACCCTTACGATTGCTTTTGGGATTCGCTGAAGATTACAAACGAATAATAATAAATGTCAAACAAGAATTGGTATTACTCAGATCTTCAACTAACAAGGACTTGATACTTGCAGACCCTGCAACTACGGAAGATAAACTGGAATGGCAACTACAATTGGATAAAGTTGTTTGGAGAGTACCTCATGTAAGATTGGCCGATGAACATAGAATCGTATTATTGAGAAAGTTAAAGTCTGACCGTGATATTGTGATGCCATTCCGAAGTTGGGAATTCCATGAATATCCTACACTACCTCAGACAGAACGACAAACATGGACCGTCAAGACATCAACTTATTTGGAACGGGCAAGGTACATAATACTTGGTTTTCAAACTAAGCGAAAAGATGTTATCACTGCAAATGCCGGTCAATTTGATCACTGTAAAATAAAGAATTGTAAAGTTTTCTTAAACTCTCAATTCTTTCCGTATGACAATTTGAATGTCATGTTCAGCAAAAAACGTTTTTCCATTTTATACGATATGTATGCAAGATTTCAATCGTCATATTATGGAAAGACTAATACACCACTATTATCGCCTGACCAGTATTATTCCAAGGCTCCGATAATTGTAATCGATTGTTCAAAACAAAATGAATCGGTAAAATCATCAAGTGTGGATATAAAAATTGAAATGGAATTTGAGCAACCAGTAGCGGATGGAACTTCAGCATACTGTCTAATTCTACATGATAAAATAGTTACTTACACACCGCTGACCGGAATTGTGAAGAATGTACTTTAAAAAGAATTAGTACAACGACTGCAGATTTTTGAGGTTAGAATTATCTGCTTCACTTTTTGAGGTTAGAATTTCGTTTGTGAAAAACAAGTTGAAAACAAACATTTATGTGATTGTATAAATTTCAAGGATTTCACGAAAAACATAAAAGCGAGAAAATCATCAGTGGAAAGTTCATTTTATATTCGACCGTCGTATGGGAAACATCGTTCGCAAGATGAGTTCTACTAACGGAGAAGAAAATACACCTCTAATGGATGAGAATAGTTCAGATATAGAAAAACAAGTTGAACGAGAAATGGACGAGTTCCTCAAGTTTAACAAACATAAGAAGAGAGAAGAAGAAAAAGAAGAAGGAGAAGCTGAAAAAGAAGTAAAAAAAAAAGTTTGAAGTTAATATTACAACTAATATTTTAACAGAAGTATTTCTTCGGATTTTCTACCCCATTTCATCATGCATGACGAAAAGTATTTCAGTTGGAATTTTAAAATCATTGGATTATTCACCGATTGTTATTTTAAATCATGGAAATAAAATGGTTACATTCACTGAAACTTCTTGGGAATCATTTATGAAACATTTACATCTTTTGGAATGTTATTTGAGTAACAACACATTTGGAAGAAGAACAAGATTAAGTTTATTGGAATCAAATATTGAAGTTGATATAGTGAAACATCGTGGGGGACAAATGGTTCGCTTCAGAGATTTAACTAGACATGATGTAAAATTACATTTGGCTAAAGAAGAATTTTACACTTTAAGTTGTACTACCGGTCCCGTCACCAGATATTTGAAACAACTAATATTTTCAAGTGCAATAATCAAAGACTATCTAATCGATACATTGGACAGACAACCTTTCGTTCCAATTTTATACGGTCCCGTGGATACTTCAATTTTTAATCGAATACCTCAAGAAGTGGATATGTGGAGACAATTGAACAACTATCACACCAACTTTAATATCGACGAAGAAGCGCAAGAAGTTAAAGAAGAACAATCGTGTTTGTAATACAAGTCAGTTGCTGACGAGACTTCATCATGAACAAACGGGTTTCGTTTTCTAATGCGCCACATATAATGGAAGTTAAAAAAGGTATAATTGAATTTCAAGCTTTTCGAGGAAATGATGGAAATTTTATTATAAAAGAATTAGTAATTTTGGATATGAACACATCTGTAGTTTATCATTACTTATTCAAACCTCCATTACCATTCAATAGACTAACAACTAAAGCGAAAGTTACAAACAAATGGTTGTACAAACATTTTCACAACTTAAGATGGGATGAAGGTTTTATTAATTATAACATGATGCCGCACATTATGAATCATTACTGCAAAGAGTTCAAAACTATCTACACAAGAGGATTGGAAAAAGCTAATTGGATACAATCATTTACAAGCAACGAAGTGATAAATGCAATAATAGATAGAGATTTCCAATGCTATTTCAATGAACTTTGTATTTCATCAAAGAGTTTTAAACATCGAAGGTCACAGTGCGCTTTGAAGAATGCCTACCGCTTGAATAATTTCCTTCAACAGAATGGTTGGGGTAATGTCGGTAATAAAAGTGAGAGCGCTACCATGACGCAGCATGAGTATTACTCGAACCTCCGAAGAGACAACATCTCCGACGGACATTATTATTAACAAGAAGATTAACAAGAAGATTAACAATAACATCAAGATGGCATCGCAGAACGTTCTTCAAAATTTGGTTGATCAATTCAACGCTCATTCAAAATCAACAATCTTACCGACGAAGAGATGTTCTGAACTAAAAGAAGAAAAACATTACATCATACATACAATCAAGAAGATGGACACTTCAGTTGGTGATGCTATTAATTGCACATTGAGCGAGGCGCCGTATACAGTTGGTGACGAACCGAAGTTTCAAATCTTCCTACCGAAACGGTTTGTACAACTTCTACAAAATGAAGATCTTCGAGTTATTCAACCTGGTGCACTCTATTTAGTTTCACACGGACCGAGTGGAAACAACTCAACTGAACTAACTATTCATGTAACACCTACTACTAACTAGTTTGTACATAACTTTGTAAATATATATGTTTGTAATGGTTTCTCAATAAAGATGATATAAAACAAAAAAAAATAAAAGAAGCAACATATTGTTATGTCTTTGTACATAGCAATATGTTGCTTTTTTTAAAAATTCCACGGGGTGACCTTGACCCAATTTTGTGTGATAATAAAAGTGAAAATCAACTTGTGAAATTCATCAGTCTACGACTACCTTTCGTACCGTACACATCTCGCTCTCTATAACTAAATACAAAACTTCAACATGTCCCTAAAGGTCAAGTGTGCATCTTACGATACCAACACCATTACGAGTTTTGAACAACTTGAAGATTTAACCAACGAAATGCGAGTTTTACTTACCGGTGGTTATCACTTAACTGTTGATGTTAGTGCTACTAATGTAAGGATGTTTACTAAAACAAAATACTGTGATGATGAAGTATTTCTTTCAACACAACCTACAACATCTTCATCACCGACTGGTCAACATAACATCAAGTTCCACAAGTATTACCAATGTTAAATAACTTTTAACAAATAAAACTAAGGAATCACGTGATCAATGTCAAGTTGATAAAAAGGGAATGATACTTGTATAACTAATCATTCGCTTCCCGACTCTCGCTGCGTCAACACCTAATTTTAAAGATGTTATACAGAATGATGATCGAACTTGATGGAAAAATCTATGGAAAAGATTACAACACCGTTGAACAAATGACTGAAGATTTAAATATATTAACTAAAGAAGGATATCAAGCTAAATTAATTTTAAAATTTCCTGAAGTACATCCACTATCGATCGAAGAACTTATTGCTATGGCTAAAGCGGAGAGAGAGAAAAAGGCTGAAGAAAACAAACAGAAACAGACAAAGTCTGAAGAAGATAAACAGAAATAAACTTCTTAAGTATAAACATTCCTTACATTAGTAAGGTATAATTTTTTAAAACTTCGTTTGGATGACCTTGAAATTACCCCCACCACTTTTTGTAGTACATAAAACTGACTATTCAACACTATACACTCTTATTCTTTCACTGGACTCAGCAGCGTCAACATGGAAGAACAAAAGTACAAGTACGAACCTCGTTACTGTTGTGAACAACAGTGTACAGATTTAGGACCAATGATGGTGGACGGGTTAGCTTGCACTAAATGTGAATTTTTTGGATCTTGTTACTGCAAGTGCAAAACAAAACAACTACCGCCACCGGAATTGCGAACTTTCAAATTTTACAAATCAAGATATTTTCATACATGCTGTCCTCAAAGATGTTTCAAATTTCATCCTCTCGATCTAGCTCATTGTCAACGCACCAAGTCTCATCAAGATGATTTTTGTACACATATGATAAAAAGATGTAAATACAGATCAGATTGGTATTCCGATCCTGTAGAACCATCGAATGTGTAATTTCAGTTATACACTCTTTTTTAAAACTTCAATTGGATGACCTTGAGATTTCCCCCCACTACCGGTTGTAATTTTTATTTAATATTATATTAAACTTTAAATCATTTCACTTCCAACACTCTAACTAACAACATGGAAGCAAAATTTATCAAGTTTGAACATATAATAACTGAGAGGGAGGAGATGGAAGAATTGTTTCAAAATTTACTTTCTATCATGGACAAATATCCTATGAGATGGTTCAGAATTGTGGTTAAATATTTAAATCCTGGTGAGTTATTTTCTTCATCGTCATCACAGAGTGAGGAAGACGAAACAACTAATTCAGTTATAATAAGTGAATTAAAAGACGAAGAAGAGGAACTTAACTATTTACTTGGTCACAAGCTCATGCTCACCGACAAATAAACCTCCTTCCTAAACGCCGATCTTCATTCAATCACCGACTCTCGCACGATGAACAACTCTCCGTTGGCACGAATGAATTCTAGTTTCGAAGTAAATTCCAAAGACGATTTGCAAGAAATATTTAATACTTTACACGAAATTGTTAGTAAATTTAACACTGTTAAAATGAATCTGGAAATAACTTACGCCTGTCCTATTTGTGATAAGGTTGAAAGTTCTGATGAAGATAGTTTGCTGAATCTTACTCCGCTTACACCTCTACAATCAGACACGACAACAACAAGTACGGAAGCAAATGGTGAGCAACCTCCTTCCCCCACCACTTCATTGTGATTCAACTTCCCCCACCACCTTTTTGTAATTCAACTTCCCCCCACCACTTCTTCGTTTAACTAACGTTCCTCGCTTTCACTTCTCATTCCGTCTCCAACATTTGAACTATCAACATCACTTGTTTCAAAATTTCAAACACCAAGAAACAACACTAATGATGGATATGATGGATGAAGTTTCCTTCGTCACAAGGATGGAAGAGGAAAAGATGAAAGAAGAAAAATTGAAATTGGAAATTAAACGTTTGAAATTGGAACGGGAAAACCAACTCGAGATATTACGTTTCTTCAAACTTGTCAAGTATGTCATCTGGGGACTCTGCCTGTACCTTATCCTCGTCGTTGGCGTTTGCTTCTACAACTCCGTGTTTCATCACAAGAATTCAACCTGTATTGCACGTTGATTGTATTTGTTTTTGCACATTGATTGTATTTGTTTTTACGAATAAAGTTCAAAACTTAAATCTACCTATCCCGCTATCACCGGATAGTTCAACTCTCAGAACTATTTCCTGTGCTAGCGGGATAGGCTTTTTTAAAACTTACTCGGGATGACCTTGACATACTTTCCGTAACCCAATTATCAAGTTGAATTTCAGTTTTGAACTAACTTTTAATTTATGCATACCTCCCCTCATTTAATATACGACCGGAAGCTATGTGCCCCGGCACGTGGCTTCCGGGGCAGCTGACCTGTGCCAGAAGTGACCAAATCTAACTACTTATGAGCGACATAGTATAACTATTCAACTAAACACTTACCAAGTTTAAAGAAAATCGTTGAAAAACAGCGTCCGAAACGGGAGAATGCCATACCATGTTTTAGCATAAAAGCCGTATGATTAACATTGCCGACTGCGCAGCAATGGGCTACTGGCCCAGGGGTGAAGATTACTCTTAATATGGTTTCCTCAAAATATACACTACTGTGTCAACTATCCTTCTTTCACTGTTTGTGCTAAAACACACTTGGAAATTAAACATGTTTATCAAATTCACTAAATGTGGAGAACTATCTTGACATTTTTATCTGCAAAATGTGTGGATATTGATTGATAGATTATTTAGTACTAGCTTTTTCCCGCGGCTTCGCTCGCGTTACTCACCGTCACGATTAACTCGTTCGCTACGCTCACTCGCTGTCACGCTCACCATATATATAATAAATTGCTAGAATACTTAAAATTGGGATTTTTCATTGAATTTGTTTCTTCTCAACAAATAAATAAATAATAAAATAGATTTGAAAATTTTTTTACAAACATTTTTATCTTAATTATTTTTTATCTTTCGAAAAAAATTATAAAAAGTAGGCCTATCCTAAGTTACTTCTAATACATCCAAGAATATGTGTAGAAAGTTTCATGATGTTCGGTTGAGTAGTTTTCACTTGAAAACTTAACAAACATACGGACATTCACATTTATAAAATTAAGTAGGGATAGGGATGTTATAGCTACATAAACTATTTTGACATGTTCAAATAAGTCTCAGATTTAATAAGAAATGTTGGACATAAAATAACTAATTGATAAGAAATAAATAAGGAACAAAAAGACAGAGGAATAAGACCTGAGGACGCTCTTTTCTTTTTATTTGTCAAAATTGTGTTTAAAAGACTGTAATGAAATCTTTCAAGTAACCAAGTTAAATTCATTTTTAATTGATCGTGTGTATGATTAACAATATTTAACTGCCCTATGGAAATTTTAAGGGCATTAGATTAAAGATAGATTTAAGATAGATTTTATAATGAGCGCTGCAGTACGAAGGATCAGTTCCATCGCTGTGTAAGGTCTCAGGTCTCAGGTCGAAGGCCATCCGCCGCCGATCGCTCTGCAGATCCTGTCCGCCACCGTCGCGGTCGCAATTCATTAATTTGGACTTCTTCCACTTTATCAGTCTCGACTTCCCACGACATTTGTAACTAATAGCGGCCAGTAGCGTGTGTCGATGCCGACGTGAACACGCGTTGCTACTTATCAACTACCGTATCTGAAGGTGAGACGCTTAATAGGTCATCTGGGTCCTGCTTGAGTTATTAGTTTATGTCGCAGAACCAATATGTATATTTCCATATAAAGAACTAGGAATGATAGTTTTATATTACTTACCATTAGCCTTGAAGATGACGATACTTAACCATGTTCCATTACAAGCCTGCTAAAATCTCGCGATTTTATATGGCACAGTTTGTCACTTCTTTGCTTTGGTTTGGTTGAACAGACATGATTGGAATGGAGTCACATTTTGTTTTCGGTAGCCGGACAGTAGGTCCGGGCTTCAGAAATGACCTGGAAATTTGTTACCTGTTTTGACGGGGCGGACACTAGGTCAAACCTCTAATGGCAGATCGTGCCCGGACCTAACGTCCGCCCCTGCGTTCGCCGTTTGAGACTGTTTGACGAGGGTTGACAGGGACATAGGTGTCTTCATTTGTTAAATATTGTAGGCCTACTATGAAAGATTGTACATTGTGGATCACACGCCAATATATGAAGGGATTACACTCGGACCTTCCGTCCTACAATCTTTGTTTTCACTCGAGTGGTTCGCGTCAACCCGATGAGCCATTTGGTGAGCCACTGGAGTAGGTACAATTTGGTCTGTACTGATAAATTTTTGTGTTGGGCCGAAATGTTACTCGAATTCTCGGTCGCTTTCTTTCCATAATAGTTTGGAACAGAACTACTGTTGGTAGTACCGATCATGTACCATAAATTATTAAATACTGTACTAAAATCCGACTCTTTATAATTTACTCGAATACTCATGGCATCATGTAAGTATTTCCGCCCACCAGTAGTCTTGTAAAAAAAAAAAAAAAAAAAAAAACATTCACTTACAGTCTTATTGTTATTCATCAGTAATGTTTTAGTTGCTCTACAGAGAAGTAAATACTTCTTCGAGCATCAAGCCTAAGTGATTAAGACAAGACTCAGCAATCGAATTATTTCCACATATATGTATAACGTATGTGCTCAAATGACAAGCATTCCTAACAGATACCCAGAATGATCGTTACTTGATGATACCTCTCAAACCATCTGAATATCCCAAACTTTTGTAATATTTCACAAATAATGTAGGCTTAAAACTTTCTTCATTTCATATATCGCCGGGTACTTCGATATAAAGCATTTTACAATTCCCTAATTACACAGCAAAATCAAGGTTAAAAATTAACACATTCAACCATTTTATAAGGAACCTCCCTGTTTCCATGTTTCCGAAAAGCATTTGAGCTGAGAAGTACAGCACTTAGAATCTTCAAACGTTTGTTCACAGTGTACAGGTATGGTTTTGTAATATACGTCAACTTGAACCCAAAAATTGTTAAAATTACGCAGAAAATTCTTAATCCGCTGAACACCAGATGTGTTCCATCGACAGTGTTCTCCCAGGACATACTTGTAGTGGTGAATTGACTCTTCGCCTCCGATGTGTCACCGCTGCCTTAGCCCAGCCGATACGCAACTCCGATGGCAGTTTCGCCACTGTTTGATATTCCGCACACCCTCTCGCAGCCGCTATAAAACGCCTGAGGCGAACTGCCTTGGGCATCAGTCGACATGGCTTGCTTACAGGTGAGTCCCCCAGTGCCTCAGTAACAGTGACAGTGCTTTAGTGGTAGAGGTTTCAGTGAGCGTCGAGCAAAAAGTGTTTCTCGCGAAAAAAACCAGTGATACATTGTGTAAATTTTAAGGACGTTAATGCTATAATTGATCTTTTGTGAAGTCCAGGCATATTTGAAAATATTTAACACATCTCGTTAAAATGTGTCTGTTTTTAACGGCTATTGTGTTGGTATTTATTTTGAACAAAATTTGCGATAAACTAAACATAGTTCGTGCTGTACCTTTGAATGAGTAATTACTTAGAAAAAATTGTTTGATCGTAGAGATTAATAAAAAAATCTATTAAAATATATCTATGAGAAACTGTTGATCTTATCATGAGATAGTTGGTTAGTACAGTAACAATTTTAACCCTCGGTACGTTTAAAATATAGTAAGTTTGGTGGCTTATCGAACACCTACGGCGTGGTATTATCCACGTCAATAAGTTTTCAGGTAGAAATACGTTTATTTTGAAACTATTTGAGGAATAGATAAATTATGTCAAAGTATTTCTTGCGTTCCTAAAAAATGCCTTTTTTTAAATTATTACTGATTTTCCAGACATTTATGTTTTTGACAAGTATCACTATCGCGTTTGGATTAACAATACGAATGGAGTATTTTTCTAACACAAAATAAACTCTATCTGTTTCTAACAGTTAAAGTAAACTGTTTCAGAGAGTTTAAAGTATCATTTTTCATTAGAGGGAGCAATTTACCTAATCATGCAATGCCAGCAAATAATTAGAGTTGGTGTAATTTTGTATAGGTAATTTTAAACTTGATGTACGGTATTGATTTTTTTATATCTTATAGTCTTTCGACTAGAATTGGCTGCCTCATTTATTGAGTGGGACAGCTTTGTATTTGTTAATTTATCACTTTGGAGCTCAAAACGCCATACTATATTCAAATTAGGATCAGATTAGTCACAAAATAAAACAAACTATAAGTTCGTCTATTAATACTTACATGTAGATAAATAAACCTAATCAAAATAAATAAAATGCTATTATAATATATTTTGTTACTAAAGACTGTTGGTGTGTTTTACAGATCTCCCTCATCGCCCTGTGCCTGGCCGGTACCGCGCTGTCCGCCGCCGCGCCTCTCGCCCCCCTGCCACTCCCCGGCGTCGCGTTCGCCTCCCCCTACGCCGCCTACACCTCCCCCTACGCCGCCGTCGGCCCCGCGCTGCCCGTCCGGACCGCCGCCCCCTTCGCCGTGGCCGCCCCCGCCCCCGCCCCGCTGGTGCGTGCCACCCCCGTGGTCGCCGCCCCCGCACCCCTCGCCAAGGTGGAGGAGCTGGACGCGTTCCCGCAGTACCAGTACGCGTACTCGGTCCAGGACACGCTGACCGGTGACTCCAAGGTGCAGCAGGAGGCCCGGGACGGCGGCGTCGTCAAGGGCAGCTACAGCCTGATAGAGCCCGACGGCGCCCGCAGGACCGTCAACTACTACGCCGACCCCGTCAACGGCTTCAACGCCGTCGTCCAGAGGGAGCTGCCGACCGCCGCCGTCGTGCGCGCCGCCGTCGCCGTCTAGACCACCCCCACCACCCGCGCAACTACCCATGAGACCTTTGTGATGAACTGTATATAAATCAATTCTCCATCAAGTACTTTCCATCTCTCTTCATTGAAAATTGTCTTTCTTTCTTCATGTCTGTCAACATTTCCTCTCATTCCTCTTTTTCCATTTCTCTTATTTCCTCCCTCTATCATCGTTTAAACTTTTGTCCCTATAAAGCCATGATGTACAATGTTAATGTTACCTGGTAATTTTAAACATTGTATTTATACTATGTAATTAAAAATTAAATCGTGTATATAACTTTCAATCCTTTGTCTCATTTTTACCCGTATATTATAAACCTGCTGAAGTTGGATACTATATTCATCAAAAATCAAAGATTTGAATTAATTTTGCCAAAAAAATGTACTATGAAGGGAGCAAAATTTTTAATTTTACTAATAGTTATCCACATAGTTAATTTATAATTATTATTTCTGCAGTAGTTATCTCTAAGCTATTTGTAGTTTTCTCGTTGCCTCTTTGATCTACATTGAATATAATTTTATAATGAATTCACTCTACAAGTTCAGAAGAATAATTAGTATTCTATTATAAAGTGTTCTAGGTGTTTGCCTAAAACTGATTTAAAATTGCTAATTTTTTCAATATAAAGATATTATAGTGACTTTGTACATGTCAGTATGAAGTGTGTCTACGTCTTTCAACACTACTAAATGGGATTTACACCTTTCTGCATTTTTTGGTGTACTGATACAATCAAATTGTTGGTAACCAGTTACACTGAAGATCATCAGACAGAAGGGGAAAATGCTAACCTTTACGTTGTTCGTTTGATTTATCATTGTCGTACTTTTCTAGTTTCTTAACACATGCAGAGATTTTCAAGATTGCCTAAAATTATCAAATTTGTAAAAGATGGCAAAACTACTCTTTTTGAATTACTTCACTTATCATTGCTTGAAGTATTTAATTGGAACCCTATGTTAATATTAAACATATGCCTCAAAATGACAAAAAATATCAACTTAGATGCATATTGTGCATTGTGCCATAAGATGTGGAGACTGACACTATAGGCTACGTCAAACAAAATCCGGTTTATGGCTGAGGTCAATCAGATAGCAATATTTGGTTGGGGAGTTCCAGCGGGCCGAGAAAAACACTAGTCCCAGTAACAGAGTGATTTAATTGCTATGTAATTAGTATTTGAATGGTGAGGTCAAACTTTTCTAAACAGAAATGGAAATTAATAACTATAAGCTTTACTTTTACAATCATGGTGTAAAGCTTTTTTATGTTTACTGTTAGCTTTAACTAGCAGTATAAATGTATGCAACGACCGTTCTGTTCTATTGTGGTGAAACCTTTTTTTGTACTTATTGGTTATAAGCACCACCAATTTTGGATGTGGTTTGGTCTGGTAAGTTAAGTCAAATTATTACATAAACGTCAATCTTGCTTCTGAAATCTTCGTTAATCTTAATCGCTCGTTTGACAACATTATTTCTGATTTACGACGGGTACAAAGGTCGTTCAAGGACAGGTCCCTCAGTGTTTATCTTGTTCTGTCCTCCGAGACCTATGGTATGCGAGATGAGATGGTATGGTTTTACTAAAGATGATTGAGCGAAGATAACGGAACTGATACAGACTTATCTGTGCTAACCTGACCTCTAACCAAAACAAACTGGCAACGCACTCTCCACCCTCTTTGCTGACATTTATGCCTCTGTAACACTGTTGTAAAACCTGTCTTTAACTAAACATGAAATTTGTTCTAAGCTTTTGTCAAAGGTCCATTCTCATGTAGAAGTTTTAAAAATTTAATTTTTTCACCATAAAACCATAAATTAATAGGTGGTGCCCGTAACTGACCAGTACCTATTTGTCTTTGTCAATCAACGCCCTTTCACTTTTGTGACTATTAAATTTTCTTTCGTAATAAAGTTGATATTGTTGTGTTGCAGTGGGCAGGAGGAGCAGCACTGGCGGCTGTCCCGCCACGAGAACTTCCTGCGCATGCGGCTCAAACTGTGCCCCAACCTGCACTTCAGCCGGCACACCGACGCCAGCAACCTGCGCGACAACACCGGTACAGTCTCACCTCACCTTACCACTCACTAAACCAACCACTGATCGTGTGGTGATGTTTTTAAAATTAAATGTTTTAAATTTCAATATTTCCTAATGGTTTCATCAAGTTTAAGCATTTTGATGAATACATATTATCTAAGAGCAATTTCATTATTCCTGTCTTGTGGCATAGCCAATACAATACATATTAAAACTTAATCAACTATATTAAAAAAAAGAATTATCAGAAAAAAAATTTTATAACAAATGAGTACGGTACATAAGTAATAAAACAAGATAAAAACAATTTCTATTCTTTGGAATAAGATAAAGTTTGTATGAGGAAGAATGACAAACCATACAAAATAATCATATAACTATAGGAAAGACTTGTAGAAGAAATAAAATGAATATCCTATACTATTTTTAACACAGCAAATAGGACCAAATACAATATTTATGTATAATAGATTTTTAAAGAACAGAGGTATAAAAATTAATTTGTCACTTTAATTAATTGGAGTAGTAATACTTTTTATTTTACATTTTTGACATTTTTATTATTAGGAGGTGGCAAATTACCCATTTTTATTATTACCCATGCGCAAATTGCGCATTTTATGATTCTGTATGAGTGAAACTCACCTACAGTATGTGAAACGTGAATGTTGATTAAGAAGTGACAGAGATCTATTTTTGTTTACTATCTGGCTTTTGGAATTCATGTAAAGGTAATCAGCTGTTAAATTACAATTCACATTAAAGAACTTGCAATAAAAGTTGGTCAATATTTTAAAGCGCCCTCTAGAAATAAATCAAAGGCGAGGGGGGCGAAGCCCGAAACAATATGACCTTTTTAATTACAATTCGTCACTGCGGTATATCCTAAGCTTTAAAATGACACCTCAATCTTAAAAATTGGTTCAGTAGGTCGAAAGAAAAAGGGACGTAACAGACGAAACCCTTATAGAAATAAGAAGATAAGATTATAAACTATGTATTTTAATATGCTGATATTAAATGATCTCAATTACACTATTAAGAGCTACTCAATAATAAAAATATTTAAACATGCAACAAATATCGCTCTCAGTTTTCAAATGATTATTTTATTTCATGTAATTGTTTTATGAAAACCACATGTTTTAAGTGCAACAGATTTCATAACAGAATTTAATCATAGTGGTGTAATGAATATTAATTAAATTTCTTTTATGTTACAATGCAGCAAAGAAAAACAATGTAGGTAGGTATCATTTAGATTAATAGACTAAAACTAGTAGTTCGTTATACTAATTTAAAAAAATCAGGATCGAGTTTCTCGGGTTTTTCTGAGTTTTCTTCCACTTTTTCCACTGGCATTTTGGTGTTAAAACTCCAATAAGTAAAATATTAAATGTATATAAAATGTTTGGTAAATAACAATGTACAATGTACTGTTACAAAGTTATATATTGTAATTATTTTCAAAATAGTACAAAAAACCAGCAAATAGTTTTTAAATTTTTATAAAACCCTGAGTATATTAAATTAGTATAGTTGAGTATTCTATATACTAACCTACCCTCAATTGGGTCTCAAATAACTTGTTAGACTTAAAGTGGGGGGCCCATTGAAATCCCCAATCTATATATTAATAGGCAAGCATGTTTCATTTCCTCCTTTTTTCTCAGCTTGTATGCATCGTAGGAGAAATCCGTGCATACCGTTAGAAAGGTATGGTGCTGTAGATGAGCAGAATCGCGTTTTAATTCACAATGGCCCACGGGGCTACGCCCTACAAGCTTTCAAAGTTTCAATGTTAATCTTATGGGAGAAGGATAATTGATTGAATCTTAAGACAGCTGTTGTAATAACAAATACTACCAAACAAGGTAGAACAGATGTTTCATTTATAAAACATTTAAAAATTAATTGGCTCAAGATCAACTGAATTTTTGGTCGAATTTCGACCAGTGGGCGATCTCTAGTCTTTTTAGATACATGGATGGCTTTTTCTTACTTTTAAACATCTAACAAACTACACATTTGCTATTCATGTAGTGCCAGTCCAAATTTTTTCCATTTTATGAAAACCTTTTACTTTTTACACTTTTAAAGTCACTAATCACAACGTTAATGTTGCTAACTTCTATATTAAATCCAAAAATAGTTTTAATTCAGAAAAAGGAAGGCATTTTTTAGGTGCAATGGACCTGATTTAACTTTTTGAGTAACATTATTGATCATACTTATATCAAATGTAGCAAATGTTTGCTTTGTAATACATTCTCTTTTTTACATTATAATATTTGAAAAAAAA
Organism: Neoaliturus tenellus; assembly: GCA_030545055.2. Lineage (NCBI taxonomy): Eukaryota > Metazoa > Arthropoda > Insecta > Hemiptera > Cicadellidae > Neoaliturus > Neoaliturus tenellus. Next base: position 198,319,746 of record CM061532.1, on the reverse strand, counting down.
AATAATTGTTTTATTTATGAATTATCAAGCAGATATGGATTACCTTCGTTGTCTTAGTATGATGCAAGGCCAACTACACTACACTCAGGCATGCCCCCCACCACATGCATTAACACTATTAGATAGACCAGCTGATCTTAAATGACACAATTTTAATGTAATTACCCTCATCGTTACCTTGAAATTCCCTTAAATACTCTATTTTTTGCCTACCCTCTCCACAAATCCCTGAAAATCGAGAAAATTACCCGCTTTTGTCAACATAGATCAGCTGGCCATTTGATGCTGTGACGTCAAGCGCCTGAGCACTCCGGTCGGTAGTGTAGTTGGCCTTGCAAGATGATTGCCTTTCTATATCATATTTCAATATTTATATTAAACATGCTACTATTTTAAAACTGCTTGCTAAGACTGTGATATGTTCGGCCTGCCAGGGTGGCTGAGCCGAGTCCGGTCGGAGGAGGTTCCTCTGTCCCTCAACATCTCCTCGGCCGCAGTTCGAGGAGATGCAGACGACGCTGACTACATCCCTGAGGAGGATCTGCGCAATCTGTCCGAACAGGAGTGAGTATACTTGCGTTGTACCACTGATAAAAGTGAACTTTGTTACATAAATCCCTATTTAGTCTACAAGTAATAAACTCTTTCTAAAGTCAAATGTATATTCATATCAGTCAATAATTGACAAAAAAATTATAGGATAACAAATGACAGTTTTTGAATATTTTTTGTCAATAGTGTTTTTACAATACATGGAACCAACAATCTTAGGTGCTATATCAATAGGAAGCATTTTATTGAAAAACTATATATTAATGTTTGGTAATAAGTAAAAACTTTACCGGAAAAAATTGTGTATCCAGTATTTGTATTATTTGTTTTGATTCTCATTAAATGTCATTGGTTGACGCCTCACCAAGTGGGTTGACATTACAATCATATAGGTATTCTTGATAGTAGAGATATATTGGTACAATTTGTGTACCTTTCCAACCAGCCTGTTAGTGCCTTGGTCTAAATTTCAACAGGCCAAGGTTTCATTTACTTTGATGCCTATAATATTTTAGATTATGAAGGGTTTGGGCTGCTTTTCCTAAAACTGTTATAATGATTAATTTACACTTTTTTCAGAAATTCTATTTGTATAAAATCCTTTATGGAAAAAAGAGAAAAATAATCCTGCATAGGAAATTGTGTTTCAGAATTGATATAATAGACACTTACATGTTTAGCCAGTGGTGTCGAATGGCTGTTTTACAAATTTGACACCACTGGCTAAACACGTAAGTGTCTATTTATTATATTAATAGGTGTCAAGGCTGTTAAAAAAATATTATCAGAATTGATATTTATTTGCGATAGATTGTATTGATTATTAGGGGTTTACCTAACTTCAGGATTGACGGCACCCCGGATGGCAAGGAGAAGCTGGTGTTGTCTCAGGATTGTCACCTGGTCACTCTGATGAGTGCCAGCAAAGGGAGGTTCGACATCACCACCACCCACGCGTGGTGGTACTTTCACAACCTCGACCCTGTCAAGAAGGATTGATAGTCCTTTGGGAAAGTATAGTCAGTAAATCTACTGTTATAAGATTGACGGCACCCCGGATGGTAAGGAGAAGCTGGTGTTGTCACAGGAGTGCCACCTGGTCACGCTGATGAGTGCCGTCAAGGGGAGGTTTGACATCACCACTACCCATGTGTACTTCCACAACCTCAGCCCCGTCAAGGAGGATGTTTGTACGATCAGTTATACTGTTATAGGATTGATGGCACCCCAGATGGCAAGGAGAAGCTGGTGTTGTCACAGGAGTGCCACCTGGTCACGCTGATGAGTGCCGTCAAGGGGAGGTTCGACATCACCACTACCCATGTGTACTTCCACGACCTCAGCCCCGTCAAGGAGGATGTTAGTACGATCAGTATATCTACTGTTATAGGATTGATGGCACCCCAGATGGCAAGGAGAAGCTGGTGTTGTCACAGGAGTGCCACCTGGTCACGCTGATGAGTGCCGTCAAGGGGAGGTTCGACATCACCACTACCCATGTGTACTTCCACGACCTCAGCCCCGTCAAGGAGGATGTTAGTACGATCAGTATATCTACTGTTATAGGATTGATGGCACCCCAGATGGCAAGGAGAAGCTGGTGTTGTCACAGGAGTGCCACCTGGTCACGCTGATGAGTGCCGTCAAGGGGAGGTTCGACATCACCACTACCCATGTGTACTTCCACGACCTCAGCCCCGTCAAGGAGGATGTTAGTACGATCAGTATATCTACTGTTATAGGATTGATGGCACCCCAGATGGCAAGGAGAAGCTGGTGTTGTCACAGGAGTGCCACCTGGTCACGCTGATGAGTGCCGTCAAGGGGAGGTTCGACATCACCACTACCCATGTGTACTTCCACGACCTCAGCCCCGTCAAGGAGGATGTTAGTACGATCAGTATATCTACTGTTATAGGATTGATGGCACCCCAGATGGCAAGGAGAAGCTGGTGTTGTCACAGGAGTGCCACCTGGTCACGCTGATGAGTGCCGTCAAGGGGAGGTTCGACATCACCACCACCCACGTGTACTTCCACGATCTCAGCCCCGTCAAAGAGGACCTTGACCGGCAAGACTTTAAGGTAGGACAAGAATCTATAGTTTTTATCGACCTTTGAGTTAAACCTTATGCATTTTTTAAATATATCCACTAGTTCTGCCATATTAAAAAAATTAAAGAACAATTTATTCCCTTAGTTAACATTTCTAGTGAGAAATAAACTATAAATATGTAGACTGAGAAATGGGTAACTCCTTTAAATTTTATATGTATATAATTAGTCAAAAAATTACAAGAAAACAGGACATGTCTGGTTTTTATAAATTAGTTACGGTATTACTATGGTTTGTTATATTTTATATTTAGTTTACCTGTTAAAGTCTTCTTGATGAGTAGGTAAAACAGTATTTTGAATTTAATTTTCCAACCTTTATCAAAAGTTTATAAAAGATCTACTTTTCAAAAAATTATATACTGGACATTCATTATAGATTCTACTTTGAAGTAATTTTGCTAACAATTTTTTTTTTTTTCATTTTTTCAGTGGCCTCTCTTGAGTTTAAGGGAGATATATCTCAGGAGATACAATCTTCGAAGAAGTGCGTTGGAGATTTTTCTCATAGATCAGACTAATTACTTTCTCAATTTTACTACAAAGGTAAGAAGAACTCAATGATTATAGTTTTAAAAGTTATCATAAAATACACCGCCCCCGCATATACACAGTCTTGTGTAGTGGTTATAGCAAGCCGGACTTCCCCCACGGAGAATCCGTTTTCTGCTAGTGAGTTTTATCAGTACCATTCACTTTTTACTGTAGCAGCTCACCTTTCTTTGTCTAATACGATCCATGCGCAGATCAATAGTCTATGTGAACAGGGCAAAGTAATGCAAAAAAGAGGCCTGCAGAGGTAGAAGAACCAACCAGAGCCTAACCCTCAGTCAGGAGCGGCAGCTAAGGAAATAAGCCTACATGTCCTTCAATATTTAGGGAGAAAATGATTTATTCTATTCTTCTGGTGGCGAAAGAAAAACAACCAGAGGCTTAGGACACCTCAAATGATAGAAAGTTCAACCTTGTTTTCATAGTACTCAAGGATATCATTACATTCAAGAGCGTGAAGAGCAACACTTCATAAGAATTTAAATTCGAATTAGGTAACCTTAAAGAATTTTCCCAACCATATTATCACACGTCCTATTACAGTGTAATGTACGAGCGATATAGAAAAACTCCACTACACTATGAATTTTTTGGAATCTACCATGATTACAGACACTGAATACAGTACCATATAGTATTTTTAAATTGTTATAAACTAAAACTTGCCTCACCATCTTGTTTTAAAATTAGGAATAAGTCAACTCAAAGAAAACTTGTGTATTTTGAAAAAGAATTCTTTAAAAACCATACCATTTTCCTATGAATTTGTAATTTTACCCAGAATCACTCTTAAGTAATTCTTCTGCAGTTTTCCAGAATGAAATGAAAACAGAACACTATACCTTTGTCTGTTTGCAGACACGTAACCGCGTGGTGAGCCGACTGCTGGGCCTGAGGCCGCCCAACCTGGCGTACAACAGCAGCCGATCCCCCGCCGACCTGCTCCGGGCCTCGGGCCTAACACAGAAGTGGGTCAACCACGAGATATCCAACTTCGAGTACCTCATGCAGGTAGGTCTCCTCTCACTTACTTGAACAGTTAATAAGATTCTCATGGGCAAGTTCATATTGAGTGTATGAAATTTATTTATGATTCTATGAAGCTAATTTGTTTTAATTTTTTGTAGCAAATAGAACTATAGAAGAATGCGGAAATATATCAATGTAGTAGAAAGTTTATGCCTGAAAACTTGTATTAAAAAATAATTTGAAGTTTCAATTGGGTGAAGAAATATATTACTGTGTATGTTTTTAAATCGGCGTCTCCCAAATGTTCCCATCATGATGATTTTTAATATGAGGGGAGCAATGGGTACCAAATAAAATCTATGATCTTTGAATGAAATTTTTGGGAGTTTAGTTGAACATCTATAAAACATTAAAAATAATAGAACTTAGAAGACACTGTATTTCAGACTTTATATAGTAGGTTATGAATGCCAGCATATTATATAATAGTCCTGTCTTTGCTATAGAGTTAAATTCATTAAAATAGTAAAAACTATTTGATAATTGTTAGGTGGTTGAGAATCCTAAAAGGAGATGTAATCTTTTAGCTGAACACGATAGCGGGGCGGACATACAACGACCTGTCACAGTACCCGGTGTTCCCGTGGATCCTTGCTGACTACTCATCAGAGGAGCTGGACCTCAGCGACCCCAACACCTTCAGGGACCTGTCCAAACCCATCGGGGTAGTGAACCCTCGTAACGAGCAGGACGTCAAGATGAAATACGATTCTTTTGAAGACCCATCCGGTAAGACTTCCAGCTGGAAAACTTGGTTTTGACATAAGTTATTTACCTAAGAAACTAGAAGAACAAATTTATGATTATTGGAGAAATGTAATTGCATTAGCATACCAGCATTGCATTTAGGTAACCACATGATAATATTGATAGAGATTTATTTATTTTGCTTAAACTTTCTTATAAAACTTGCACAGACTGGCTAAACCTGTGATAGTTCCACCACTTGGTCATTTTTGGTTTTGTACTAGAATCAAATCCGCAACAGTAAAGGACAACCTAGCCAGACTATGTACGATTCAGAACACAGCTATCATGACTGACAGTCTACACATGTAAATTAGAGTTTTGATTGTTGTGTGCCCCTAGTAGCATGGGCGCCGACTTTCAAAAAATATTGGGGGGGCTCGAAGAAACTAGGAGAAATTTGATAATCCTCCTATTAAAATGTTCTTAATATTTGATACCACATAATTTTAATTCATATAAACTTTGTTTTAACTTATATTATAACAGTGTTTTATGTATAAAAAACAACGAACACTCGTTTGCTAATAATAACCCTATAGTACGTCATTCCATCCAAAATAAAATTCTTTTATATGTAACTCTGTCCACCGAATGCCGTTTTAGTGTAGGCCTACCTAGCCAATGGATTTGCAGTGTAGGTAACCTCAAAAATTATGTTTTGAGTTGTAAGTTCTAAGTGTAGACAAGAAATTAAGTAATTAGATGATAAAACTCAAATTGGTGTCTGGTAGACTTGCAGCATCAGTCCATATTGGAACAATTTTATTTATAAAAGAAATTGACTTAAAGTTTCATGCTTAGCAAAAAGCCAGATAGCATATACCCTATCACATGGCTGAATAAAATCGTCAAACAAAAAGGTTTTTGTTACAATTAATTTATTTATTACTTCTAATACTACAAAACAGGCTTACGCAAATTTACTTTAGAAAAATTTAAAATGACGTTACTTATAATAATATCATTTCCAAAACAATTAAAACCTCTACATGATAAATCAAAATACGAAATCCATCCAAAGTTGGCTTTTTTAAAATCTGGGGAAAATTACTTCCAAAACTTCCTAAGCCTGAGATAAACTTTAAAAACATTTTGAGAATTTTTAAAATCAGTTCAATTTTATTTGGTTTTTGATTTGGTATAGTATGTTATGAAGTTTTCCTTACAGTACTAATATTGAAACCTTTTTTTCTATAAACAACTCTAGCTACATTTATTAAGTTAACGCAGTTACATTATTTCTGGCATTTTTAAAGGTACAGAACTTATAAATAAAATAATTAATAAAAAAGAGAAGATTGACATAAAACATGGACGATGGAACCATTGATTATATATATAAAGTTGATTGATTTTTTACAGTATTTATAGTCAATGAGAAGTAAGCCTATATCTTGCAGTCTTCATTTTGCTCACTCTTAAAATTTTATACAATAATCTTAGTTAAAAACAATTTACAATATTAATTTGACTTTCTTAGCCTTATTCACATAACGGTCACGTTCACTAGCAATAATCGGTGGTAATCATGATCGGAATTCGGTCCACTGGTTGGTGTATCTCCATTTACGACTACCGTGGTAGTCGTCAAGGAGTAAATGGTGTGCAAAAAGCCTTTAAGAAGGTATCGGTTATCGATGGGTAAACCCCGATCAAACCAATTAGTGTGCAAGAACGCGACCAATTTTTACATGAGGACAAAATCAGGTGACCGAATAAGATTGTCGAATCGTAAGGCAGTAGACTTATTCTTATAGATTCCTTGCATCGAACTAAAAATGCCTTGCCATACGTTTTACAACTCTAAAAAACTATTACTTTTACTTTACGGCATTTTACATGTCATTTACTGATTGCCACATTTAGTAGCATTGATAGGTAAGCCCGAAGTGAAGCCCCGAAACAGGAGGATAAAGTTGGCAGGATTTCTGCCAACCAATGATACATAGAGAATTCCGTGAAAACAAAACTTGGAATAAAGAAATTGAATAAGTTAAAACACTCGGGCAGCTACTCGTTCTCAAACAATACAAAGAAAATACCGTAATATCCATCTGTGTTTTAATTATTGTACTTCAAAGGGGGTTTTTATATACAGGTGTCATACTATTTCATTTTCTAAAATGTGTTAAAATACAAAGAGGTGTTATAATTTATAAAAATGCCAGTTTTACAAAACTTTTTACTTTTACACTAAATCACGGCAGCCGAACGGAAAATTTAACTTGACTTCTTTTGGTCTGGGGGGGCTGAGCCCCCCCGTAGTAAATGTTGGGGGGGGGCTCGAGCCCCTCGGGCCCCATGGAGTCGGCGCCAGTGCCTAGAAGGAAAAAATTGTAGTATTGTCTAAACTTGTATGATATTTACTGAGTTTGATTCTGGAGTGCATCAATATCCAGTAGTGTTAGATCATTTGGGAAAACTGTTAAAGTGGTAAATAAGTGAAGTTGAATTGCTACAAGATATTCAATATTTTGATTCTTACCAACTGCAATAGTATCTTTTATTTTTCTGAACAGGTACAATAGCCAAGTTTCACTATGGCACTCACTACTCAAACTCGGCGGGAGTGCTGCACTACTTGGTGCGAGTGGAGCCGTTCACGTCGCTACATGTTGAGCTGCAGAGCGGTCGCTTCGACGTCGCTGACCGACAGTTTCACTCCATCCCGCAGACATGGAAACTCCTCATGGACAACCCTAATGACGTCAAGGAGCTCATACCGGAGTTCTTCTACTTCCCAGAGTTTCTGAAGAATTTGAACAAGTAAGCATAGTTATATCTCCTTGATGATATAGGATGATTGTAGGTAGTAATGTAGTGGATGTTAAGACTTATTTTGTAGCATATATTGAAGTGTATTATATTTCTTGAAAACCTGTACATAGTATTATGTTAATGATCCTAATAAATTACTTGTTTTTCCCTCAATCCTCCCCTCACACAACAACACTTTGACTTTTAAAAACCGTTTATACTTGCCCAACTGAACTGAGGGATATGAAAACTTAATTTTGACTGTCAAAACCATTATGATAAGAGACCCACATTAAATTACACAATGATTTTAAAATTATGTGGAGAGTAAAAATATCCTAAAAATTGGAAGATGCATTTAAAATCTACATTCTCAGTCTGGATAGATCACTTCCAATACACTCTACTCATTGAAATCAGCTTCAATCAATAGAGCATATCCTTTTAGCGAATTTCCCTATAGGTTAGGGAATACGCTATTACGGTAGTAGTCATGGTAAGACCTAAGCCCGGGACCGCTTTACTTTTTCATTTTGAGGTCCCCAGAAGCCAAAAACACCATTCGTTCATTTTCATATATATGTATATATATATCTATATTTATATATATATCTATATATATATCTATATATCTATGTGTCCGTGGTACTGATAAATTTTGAAGGGGACCTCCGATTTTGATGAAATTTGGTATGAAGGTGTAAGACCAGGTCTATTTTCATGAGTTCGCGAACCAGCATGATCGGGTTATGGGAACGGAGTTTTATGGGGTTTCAAAGGGGTAAATAATGGGTTTTTGGCATTTTTGGACCTTAATTTTTAAAATTCGACAATTTTAACTGAAACCATTTAAAAGAGCTTAAAAAAACAAACAATTTTCTATCTTGAATTTTTAACTTGGCTTAACAGGTTACGGAGAAAAGCTAAAAATAGGTTTCCAATGTTAATCTTATGAGAAATCAGCAAAACCCTGTATCTCGCTTATTTATTAGAATAACTTGATACAATTTTGTATGTACATTCACTAGGATTTAACTGATATTTGCTTTCAACACCCATATGGTGGCAAACCTACATACTCACCCCCATGGGGTTTATGGGGAAAATTTAAAAGTGTCAAATATTGATACAATTTGATATTTACATTACCTATTACATTTTTTAACAAAACTAACATTTTCCAACAACATCCAATGGCAGCAAACCTACATACTCATTACTATGGTGTTTATGGGGAAAATAAACAATCTTAAGATCCTTTGGAAATTCGCTGAGTACGCAGGTCTGCTGCGACGGGGGGTATTTACTTTAATGGTAATTTTTGTTGTGACAAATTAGTTTGTAAGTTTTAAAAGAGGCGTACAGCTGGATTAAGACACCCTGTACAGTACGTTAACCGATTAGTACTCTTAACTGTAAACAATAAACTAAGCAATTACCTGTTATACTGCATTGTAATAGTAGTGTCATTTCAGTATACAAAAATAAGATGATGCTGTTAAATAAGTTTATTTCAAATGACAGGTTTGATCTTGGACTGCTCCAAGGGACAAAAGACCGAGTCAATGATGTGGTCCTGCCTAAGTGGGCGTCAAGTGCAGAGGATTTCATTTACCAACATCGGAAAGCACTGGTAAATAAATAATCCTTTGGCTTATTTTTTAAACACATTATTATTATTTTAAAGGTTTTGAAGTTGAAGGATAAAGTTATAGTACTTGCTTGTTTAATTTTATAAACACTGAAATACTAATTAAAACTATGGTCCGCTACAAGTATTTAAGCCTGGGCAGAACCAGCAGCGCAACATAATGTGACTTGTTCAACTCCTTCCTCTTTGCCTGGCCATATAAGTGTCCTCACCATGAGTGATGTGAGACTCAGCATAAGTAGAAATAAGTAAAGTGGTTTATTTCTTATGTTCATAATATTGAACCGTCTCGTTTTAATGATAAAGTTTATATAAATTTTATGGAGGTAATTTGGACTACATTCAAATCCAGTAGCCATTGTTTCTTGTTTGTCCAAACAATTTGAATGTTGTCCGGATTACATGAAATTTTGTATCAAATTTATCAGTAAAATGAGACGGTTATTTTTATGGATTATGTGCATTCTGTATTAATGTAAGAAATTAATTATCTTAAATATTTCTACTGGAGCTTATAGTCAAATTCCCAGGAGAACTTTAAAACTGGTTTATAATAGTTGTGAAGTTAACATTGGATACAGCAAACAAAGTTGTAATTACATGTGGTAAGTCTTTTGGCTGTCCACTATGGCAATTTCCCTTCCTTCATGATCCATTCATGTTTTAGACAGAGGGGGGTTAATGCTGTGGGCATGGAAACCCCTCACTGAGGAACATGAATGGACAGTCGATTAGTTGGCCATTTACAGGGCAGAGCGGACCACCTGTTTGAGCCAACAAAAATCAGTTGTCATAGGAGCACGAGAGTTGGCCCTCTGGATGGTCAAACAGCCTTCTACTGTCCTCCTTCTCACCCTTTTCCTTCCTTCAATATCCCGCCCTATCAGGGGCTTGCGCAAAATGCTCATTGGAGGCAGATGTGCTTAAGAGGTTTTCTGTTGCCTCCTTATCCACCAATAACACCAACAACCTATAGTCAAGCGTCGTCCAGGCGACAGTTTTATGGCTGGGCAGCGAGGTAACAGTTGAATAGGGCAGATTATTGCGGCCCGCTGCTGGCTCTGTGCAGTGTTAACTTGTGGTGGACTATAAACAATGGTACCAATGTTAGGTTACTCATCTCTCAAGCCAAGATAGCTTAGGCATCATTTTGTTTCTAACTAACTTAACAAGTGTTATAAATAAAACCATTTGTTTGCCCATAGAACTAATATTTAACCTTTTACTGATTTGTCTCTGGAACATTGTTCAAGTGGTATGTATGTACAGTTCCAGAGGTTATTTTTAAAAGAAGATATGATACTGACACTTCTGTGTATACATTGTACATAAACTATTTATGTTGCAGGAGTCAGAGTATGTATCGGCTCACCTTCATGAGTGGATAGACCTAATATTTGGATACAAGCAGAAAGGTCCCAAGGCTGTGGAAGCCCTCAATGTCTTCTACTATTGCAGGTTGATAACTTTGTCCTTAATATAATTGTTAAAAAAAGTTATACATTCAATTATTATAAACAATTAAGCTGTATGTTCTGAAGGTGTGAGGTTTATTCCAGGCCGGACATACTCTGGGATGAGTTGGTATGGTTTCTTATCTCAGTAAGGAAAATATTGAAAAGGTTCCCAACAAGGGGCATATACAATTTTTACATTTTTACTATTTGAGTGACGAGAAGCATGTTAAAAATTTTTCACTCGCGTGTTATAAAGTTTAAGACGTTTCACAAAATTGTTACCCAAAACCACCCCATTTTTTATTGTAAAGTTACAAAATAATGGATTTTGATGTATTAGAACTAAATACTTGGGTTGATTAAACCTTACTCTACTGGTATTTATAGAGTAACGTAGTTATCCACACATTATAGTCTATCATTAAAATTTACTTTAAATTCATAGTCTAAACAGGAATACAAGTGAACATTTTTGCAATACAAATACTATTCAACTAGTATACATATTTGTATCTCACTACCAAATATATCATGGGCTCCATGACTACCATTATTCTGTTTGACGCGGTCAACGATGGTTTGTTCAGCTACGAGGGCGCGGTGGACCTGGACGCCATCGCCAACCCCGTGGAGCGCGAGGCAGTGGAGGGGATGATCAACAACTTCGGCCAGACACCGAGCCAGCTGCTGAAGGAGCCGCACCCGCAGCGACTCAGCGCGGCCGACGCACTCGCCAGGATGCTGAAGAGCGAGCGCAAGCCCGACATCACCATGTTCCTCAGCAAGCTGACGCCCGTCACGGTCGAGGTGAGGGATCAGGAGATGAATCACATCTATCACTGTTTAAAAAAATGTGTTTTAATGAGAAAAAATCTCCGAGTGTTTTACCCGTGAGCATTAGAATCTGCTAATCACTTAGTCTTTATATTTTTTTAAATTAAAATTACATCAAGTGTTATTTGAGTTCACACATTTTTCATTAATAAATACAATCAAGGATATTTGTCATACCCAATATCCAAGATTCCACGTAATTTTAGTTTTTAAATCTCTTCATAATACACTACTTCATCAGAGAAATACATATGGGGCTGAGGGTCAGAAATTTCTAGCTGAAGGAATGTTAACAACAATTCACCTTTGGTACACACTCATCTTGTTCACTTGCCACTATGATGTTTTGACTCTTTCCAGTTAAGATTCATCAATTATTATGATATTATTCATAAAGTTTTAAATTGTTTTAGTTTCCTAAGAGCTAAATTACATGCAGCACATCTTTCTGAAAAATATCGCTTTAATCTTCCCAAGCTTGGACAGTTGGAAGTACAACAAAAGTTAATATAACTACACCCTCAACATGTTTTTGAAGTTTGTTCTACTACATACCGGTATCAATTTAAAAATATTCCCCAATGGAATTGGAACTTTTAATCAGCGGTTTTAAGATGTAGTTTCCAACTAAACTATGCGTATATTTCTTTGCCTTTCCTCCACTCCAGGTGTCTAATGACAAGGACCCGGTGGTGTTTGTGAGTGGGCCGCGGTCGCCGCCGCGAGGCTTCCTACAGACTGGGCTTCCTGACTGTCTGGTGACTGTGACCCGCGGTGGCGTGGTGGGCGTGCACTCTTGGCTGCCCTACGACCGTCACAGCAACCGAGGCTTCACCTTCGACATCGACCCCACCATGTCACATCCCAAGTGAGTACAACCTGCTGGTTCCTCAGAGGGTTTACAGGTGTTCTTAGCTTTAAAAGTTTTAAATATCACTTATAGACTACATTTTTCTCAATAGACATAAATAGAAGCAAAAAGTTATGCCAATTTCGGAGGTAAAGTTAAGGTGAGGTAAGGTTTTGAGTGTTTCAAACAATATAACAAAAATTATAAATGGCCCTTATGTGTTGCCATACTGCCTTGGAAATACCAACAAAATTAAGTAACATTCAGAACTATTCATTTATTTAAAATCGAGATATTTTAATTTTACTGTTGAGCACATTTTACACTTCGTCCCCAGTTTATTGATTTTAAAGTGTGAGACGTGTCTGAAATTCCTAAATGCAGTAAACTAGCACTAAATTTTATTGAAAAAATAGTAAAAAAAAGATACAAAAAACAAATGTTATTTTTTAGTATCAATAAATCAAAATTAAATCAAGTAAATTTTACCAAAAACTGGAAGATTTTATTGAATAGTTAATCATGATAAACCGTAACTTTTGTACAATCATTAATTAATATGTAATAAACGTAATCTGTGTTTATTTGTAACTCTAAACTGTATCACTATTCTCAGGACAAAGCGCACTGTCTCGGACTCTTTCCACCCCAGCATCAGCCCCAATAGTCAGCTGTTCTGCGTTTCTCACGACGGCAAGATGCTGTTCACCGCTGGCCATTGGGACTGCAGTGTGCGAGTGTACAGTTTAACGAAAAACAAGACTTTGGCCTCTGTCATCAGGCATTTTGGTAAGTTTGTTTTGCTGCCAAATGCTGTAAAAAATGAAATTCTAACTCAGTGGACCTTCTGTAATCTGGTGTACTATTATTATTTTATGCAATTATGAAAACTAATAGAAACACTGTTTAGTTGTATGACATAACTCCAAAAACTAACTTTATTTATTTACATTCATTATTGTCATAACAAAAACATATGATTATAAATACTTTAAAATAAACATCTGTTAAATAAACCACTCTTACAACATCCTCCCTTTTAAGTTTGATAGTTTTTTAACCAGTGTGGTTGTTGTACATTTCTTTTTGGGCGATGATTTGTTTCTGAGTCTGAAGAACAAGTATTTTGATCATGTGTTTCTGAGGAACATTCCTGTTGAGCATTTTGTAAGTAAGGGGCCGGTTTGAGATGGAATCGATTTCTTCTTACATTTCTCTTATCTGTTTCGACTATATAAGAACGTGGGTTGTCAAGAACTTTAACAACTTTGCCATGCCTTCTTAAATCGACGATCCATACTGTGTCTCCTACTATAAGGGGTTTAAGAGTTTGTACTCTGTGCTTCTGGTCATAGTTAGTTTTATATTTCTTTCTATAGGCTTCTTCCTTCTCCTTAAGATTGTTTAGATCTGGTGTGTCACTGAGCACATGATTGGTCTGGGGTAATGTACTTCTTAATCTTCTATTCATTAATAGTTGCGAAGGGCTAAAACCATTCTGGAGAGGTGTTGTCCGATATGCCAGAAGTGCCAAGTAAGGATCTTCCAAATTCTTCTTTAAAATCATTTTGGCGATTTTTACCGAAGCCTCTGCTTCTCCGTTGCTCTGAGAAAACTTGGGACTACTAGTTACATGCTTGAACCCATATGTTAATGAGAAGTTCTTAAAGTCGGAGTTTTCAAAGACTTGAAATTGAGATCCTGAGTCAGACCTCACTTCTTCTGGTATGCCATGTCGACAAAAGAAGGCTTTACATTTCATGATCACTTCTTGAGATGTTAATGACTGAAGTTCAGCTATCTCAAAATACCGTGAGTAATAATCCGTCACAGTAAAAAACCAAACCCCATCAAGTTTAAACAAATCCATAGCAAGAATTTTCCATGGTCTATCAGGGTATGGAGATGGAAGCAATGGTTCATGATTGTTTTTTGAAGTTTTAATGCAGGTGGGACAAGATTTTACCATGTTTTCAATTGCTTTTGAGACACCAGGCCACCAGACGGACTCTTTTGCGCGCAAACGGCACTTGGTGATCCCAAAATGACCTTCATGGATTCTTTGAAGTGCCCAAGGCTGAATAGCCGGTGGTATAATCATTCGTGCACCACGAAGAATGAGAGAGTCATTCACACTTAGTTCATCCTTGACAGAATAATAAGGCCTCAGGTCGTCTCGTAATGATGCTTGTGATGGCCAACCTTGTACGATAACTTTTTTCAGTTCCTGTAAAGTTGTATCTTTGTTTTGCTCTTCCAGTATTTTAGCAACTAAGCAGTCCGTCATGTCTATGGATGACAAAACCATTTGAACAAACGCTTGAGTCTCTTCTACTAATTCCTGGTCATCATGAGTCGAAAATGGTAGAGGTGCCCTAGAAAGAGTATCAGCAACCAAAAGTTGTTTTCCAGGAACATAGGCAATTGAGAAATCGTATCTCATAAGACGAAGACGAATCCTTTGAATTCTCGGAGACAGCTCATCTAGGTGTTTGGACTTCAACATTTGTAGTAGTGGTTTATGATCTGTTTGAATTGTTATTCTTTTGCCAATAATGAATTCCTTGAATTTATCACAAGCCCAAGCGACAGCTGTAGCCTCTCTCTCAATATTTGCATAGTTCTTTTCTGCAGGCAGAAGGCTCCGAGATGCAAATGATACGGGGCGTAAAGAACCATCCTCTTGAACTTGTACCAGAGTTGATCCTAAGCCCTGAAGCGAAGCATCGCAAGAAATTATAGTTTCCCGATTAACATCATAAATTGCCAAACAGGGGGAACTAGTCAAAACAAGTTTTATTTCTTCAAAAGCCTTTTGCTGTTCTGGACCCCAACTCCACGGAACATTAGCTTGAAGTAATGCATTTAAGGGAGCCATAATCTTAGCTTTCTGTGGAATGAATTTAGCTAGGAAGTTTACCATTCCGTTAAATCTTTGAAGCTCTTTCACGTTTTTTGGTTTATCCATCTTAAGTATTGCAGACACCTTTTCCTTGTCAACAGAAATTCCGTCAGGTGAGAGGTAATGTCCGAGAAATTTTATACTACTTTTCCCGAACTCAGTTTTGTCTTTGTTTAGGGTCATGCCTACGCTTTTTAGCTTATCTAGTACCTGCCTAACAACTTTATCATGTTCTTCTTTTGTTTTACCCCATATGAGGATATCGTCCATGTGAACTGCTACATTTGACTGGTCACCCAGAATGTTGTTCATACATTTCTGGAAATGTTCAGGTGCTGACGTTATACCGAATGGAAGTTTAAGAAATTTAAAGCGCCCAAAAGGAGTAAGAAATGTAGTAAAATCTTGAGAATCTGGATCTAGAGGGACTTGCCAAAATCCACTATTTGCATCAAGCTTCGAAAAAAACGTTGCTCCTGAAATTGAGCTGAGAGATGTTTCAATTTTAGGGATAGGATGATATGGCCGTTGGACAGATTCGTTTAATTTTGTCATGTCAACACATATACGAACATCTCCATTAGCTTTAGGCACTACTACCATTGCAGAACACCATTCAGTCGCATGTTCAACTGGGGTGATAACCTTATTTTGAACCATATTTTCGAGCTCGTTTTTTACTTTATCCATAAGGGGCAATGGCACTGACCTTGGGGTAGTTATTGCGTACGGTTTCGCACTATCCTTAAGAGCTATTGTATAAGGATGAGGAATGAGTCCGAGACCATTGAACATATCATGATATTCCGTAAAGAAGTTACTGCTATTCTCTGATATGGAATTTTGGAAAAGTCAAAATCTTTAGGTCCTGTATTGCTGGGCGACCAAGCAAAGGAGTTGATATCCCCTTAACTACATATACTATGTGACTAATACTTTTATCCTTGAAGCGGATATTGGCTCGAGTATATCCTACTGTTTCTAATTTAGCTCTACTAGCCCCATACAACTCTACCAAAGTTGGTTGAATCCTACTTTGTGGGATTATGCCAGGAGGAATCACAGTTACATCTGCCCCTGAATCTATTTTAAATGTTAGAGGCTTTCCCTCAAACATTAATTCTAATTTCCACGGCTTACAATTCGACCCATCCTCAAGCGATCCTACAAATAATTTCTTACTTGAAGTTTCAAGTTCACTTACTTCATTTCCCTCGATCACTTCCTGTGTGTCTCTGGACCTGCACACCTTTGAAAAGTGACCCACCTTCTTACACGAGTTGCATGTTGCATTTTTCGCTGGGCATCGGCTTCTGGGATGAGATGGTTTTCTGCCACACCAAACACATTGCGCCGGGTATTCATGTTTTGGTTGATCTGACTTGTCCTCTCGATGTTGGCTGCTAAACTCTCCACGTCGACTTGCACTCTTCGACGACATTGATTCAATGCCAAAGCTTTTTGTACCGCAGATTTCTTTTTTCTCTTTTTTTTACATCCTCTGCGTGTCTTATAGCTGTAATTGCCTTGTGTAAATTCATTTCATTATCAATCAATAATTTTTCACTGAGTTTTTGATCATTTAATCCGAGTAATAGTACCATCAGTACCATTTCATCATTTAGAGAGCCCCAATCACAAGTTTTAGCCAAGGAATGAAGACTAATAATAAAATCTTCAATAGGCTCATTCTCTTTTTGTTGCTTTCTTAGAAACTTTGCTCTTTCAAAAATTAAGTTTCTCTTTGGAATGAAATGTTTCTCAAATAAGTCCAAAACTTCATTGTATGTCAAGATCGATTCATCTTTTACACAGAAGGATGCAAATATGTCATCAGCTTTCTCCCCCAATGTGTATATTAATGTATTGATTTGTTTAATTTGAGATTCTTCACATAATCCAGATGCTGATCGATATCTTTCAAACCGGGATTTCCAAGAAGGCCATTCTGCTGGAGTAAATGAAAAGGTTTTTGGCGGTTCAATAGCTGGTTGTGTTCTTGAAATGATTATAGCCTTCTCAAGTTCAGTTGATTGATGGATATTGCTTTCCAAGAATTCATCATCATCATTTAAGTCACGTTGTTTTTTCCTAGATTTTCTACTCAGAGGCATGATCCCAGTACGCTGCCACCATGTACTATTATTATTTTATGCAATTATGAAAACTAATAGAAACACTGTTTAGTTGTATGACATAACTCCAAAAACTAACTTTATTTATTTATTTACATTCATTATTGTCATAACAAAAACATATGATTATAAATACTTTAAAATAAACATCTGTTAAATAAACCACTCTTACAACATCTGGCATATAATTAATTTGGCCCTCCTGTTGTCTGAAACTTTTCAGACGAATCTGATCACGATATGTAACGTTTTTTCCTATCAGGCTTTTGATTTTTTTTAATTCAAAATTCTGCCGCTACTGTGCCCACTTTTCTGAGTTTGATCGTCGTTATTATGGAAATGTTTGATCAGTATTTTAGGCCATGTCATGTGACTTCATCACATGTCACCGTGGCCTCAATGCTACGGTCTGATCATCACCTAAAGCTGACGTCTAATGGTCTGGTCAATTAAACATTGGGAGTAAAATGAGTAATATTGACTTCTTCCACTAATCCGGCACCATCCTGGTCTGACATCTGTCGGCCGTGAGAGTCTGCTGTAATGAGAGGTAATTTGTGGGTAAATCTGTATGTCCAAAACTGCTACCTTAAACACTGATGAGAATTTCTCATCTTAAAAATATACTGTTTAACAACAACCATATTTTCTTTGCTAAGGTCTACAAATTTACGTAAGATAAATTACTTACAGATTCCATCAAAAACAGCTCAATGATAATTTGTAAACATGGTCAGGACATGTTTCGATGTCAGTACATCATCTTAAGCTGACGAAGTCGTGAAATTCTTTGGCTGTTAGGCCTCGTCATCTTGTTTAAATAATAAATAAATTTAACCAAGATGACGAGACCTAACAGCCGAAGAATTTCACGTTGTCGTCAGCTGAAGATGATGTACTGACATCGAAACATGTCCTGACCATGTTTACAAATTATCATTGAGCTGTTTTTGACGGAATCTATAAGTAATTTAGTCTTACGTATATTCTCACAGCTCAGGGGCTAAAACTATGAATTATTTATCTACAAATTTTTTACAGCTTAGCATTTGGTAACGGTGTTGTTCATGCTGATTGTCATGTCTGTTGGCAGACCTGGTGACGTGCGTTGCGCTGGACCAGTGCAGTTGGTACCTGGCCAGTGGGTCGCAAGACTGCACCGTCGTCGTGTGGGATGTGAGTCAGCTGGGCTCGGCACCTCTGCGGCCCGTACAGACACTCTATGGACACGACTTGCCCATCACAACTGTCGCCATCGCAACCGAACTTGATATGGTCGCCTCTGGCTCCAAGGTACACAATCTCAACTGAATTTACACACCACAGAGCGTACAAAAAAAAAAAACACTAAAATTAGATGTTGTATCATAATATTTGAGAAAAATTACTCAGTCAGCTGAAAGAGATGACAAAGACTCCTTCAATAAAATTTCTAGATTGAAAATATAATCATCACTGTTTTTATCCAATGAAATAGGCTGTTTGGCTGATGATAGAAAAATTTACATTTTGTAGTGAGGAAAATTCTAGTAATATTTAAAAGCTGATGCTTATTCTTAAAGATCAGTGCATACAATGTGTACCTACGTATATGAAGGGAGAAATAAGCATAAAAGAACGAGAAAATAAGCATATTTGTTAATAAGAAACAAAAAATAACAACAATTTGAAAAATTTTCCAGACAGCTGTTTCCATTCAACCAGTCAGGTAAATCATAAATTGTAATGGTGCAATCTGTGATTCAACAACTTATATGCTCTAACGATTACCCTATTTAGAGGGTTATGTGTACATTTCTTCATATGTCTGTTGTATGACTGTATTTGTGACTTTGTTGCCACACTACACCACAGCTGACTGGTTTGTTGGCAGGACGGCACAGTGAACATTCACAGTATCCACGAGGGCCAGTACCTACGCACGCTGTACCCGGCCGGCTGCGAGGGCGTCACCACCGAGATCCCCTTCCTGGCCATCTCCGCCCTCGGCCACGTCGCCTTCGCAGCTAACTCCGTGGTTTGTAACAACCTTGTGATTAAATATGTTCATAATGACTGTAATGACATGTCACACGTTTTACTATCCATAAAACTCTCCAGTAATCTGGCAGAAAATATGTGTGCATCTGAGCGATCCTAGATAAGAGCCTGGGAAATCTCAGATTTGGTAAATAATTATAATCAGAAAAACTATGCAATCACTGCTGATAATTGTAAAATGTAACATAAAATGCTCACCATAACCTTATTTTTCATTGCACATATTTAAATAAACTCAAAAATTTTATACCATCGTCAACATGCAGTATTGCCATGAATATAAAATCTTGTCTTTAAAACAATGATTTGCACATCCCATTAAATAAATTCTTTTTTCCATCAAATTTGTCCATCCCATCCGAATTCACAATTTTCCTCTACTTACACCCCTTTCGAAGACCACTTTTGAAAGTAGCAAGTTCTTCTCAATAATGAATTTTTTATCAATTTTCCTCTTTTATGTCCTTTATGTGTGTTAACACGTTCGCTGCGGAAAATGAAATGTATTATACCCCTTAAAATGCGGAAATAAAGAAATTGGTTAACTCAACCAAAAATGACGTCCTGGTGTTCAAAATGAAGTTTCCAGATGTCCAGGCATCTATCAGAGCACGAATTGGTAACGTCATTTCCGGGACTGCTATAGCAGTTGTCCACCACTGGTGCCGGTTCGTGTTCCGCCCCCTTCCATATTTTTGGTCGCACTTCCCCACAGACAAGCGCTAAGTAGTAGTTTTTTTACGTCTAATATCATTTATAAAATACTTGTGCATAAAATGTATAGTATAAAAATATTTATAACCCCCTGTGAAAGGGATGTCACGAAGGCGCGCCATTGCACCGGGGGTCTGCGACCACGTGGGGGGTCAATGTCCTCACCATCGTCGTCCGAGCTCTCTGAACTGCCATGTGATTCGGCTTCATCATCCGAAAACACGTTTCCAATGTCTTCAATATCATTGTCCTCCTCCATTGCAATACAGGACACTGTCCACAACTCACGAACACCACTTACGAACGGAATTCCCGAACCGGAAACGGATTGCGCAAAAATAACGAGCGAAACCGGCACAAAACGCGGGGACGATATAAATCTTCCCGGCCAAGTGCTGGGCTCACACTGAACCAATAATTGGGAGGGGAGCGCGCCACTGCTTTAGCAGTTGCCCGCACGCAGCGCCAGTGGGCGGCCACTGCTATAACAGCTGTCAGCAGCGAACGTGTTAAAAAATTTCCTCTAGTTAAATTAAGTTTGTCTGTTCACTTGTGTTTGTGGCGTTGTGCAGACGAGCCACTCGGTGCACGTGTTTTCTGTCAACGGGGAGTCGGTGGGGTCCAAGTACGTGGCTGGCCGTGTGACGGGGCTCACCACCGTGGGCGACTGTCTGGTAGTGGTCGACGACGCCGGAGATCTCACCATGAGCCGGCTACTCGGGTAGGTCCACCATAGCTGCACTTTAGTAAAATGTGTAAAATTTTTGGTTTGTATATGTATTTTGAAGATTGTTGTGCTTTCAATAACTTGAATAATATACAGGGTGCGGCAAAAAAACCAACCTATTTTCTTTTATGCACTATTCAGCGACAGGACGTCTGAGGGTGGTAGGGGTGGGCTTATTTTAAAGCAAATTTTATGCCATTTCAGTAGTCATTGAGTAGTGGTCGCCTAACCTACATGTTTACATTAAGCATGTCAAATAACACGCTTTCGTTATCGAGGCGTATTTTGTGCTTCTCTTCAGTAAACATTAACATTTCTTTATCAGCATTTAAATCAATCATTTGTTTGTCCAAAATTTTTTGCTTTGCATGGTCAGAGGGCTTTAATTACTGAACAATAGCCAATTAATTGGTATGGATGGGGGATTAAGATCGAACAACAAAATTTGTCAAACCGAATGGTCAGCCATGTTCGCTAGCCTACCGGTTGGCGTCCTGGACTCTGGTTCAAGATGTCACCGGTTCGATTCTCGGGGTGTCCACAACAATGTGATGGGTTTTGAATACTATCCCTTAATAGCATTTAGTGTACATAGTTCAATTATCTTAACAAAATTCTTCTGGCGTAGACACGAGCAAATCACTAGCTTGTTTTCTAACGGGCCGACGAGGACTGTTTTCCACACAGCAGCAAGGACTCCATCCATGTTCTCTGGCGTCCGCGCTGATCTTGGACGGCCTGTTGGCTTCGTTTTCAATTAAAAACAAGTTGATCTTAAGTTAGTAACCCACTGCATAATTGTGCTAGGATTCGGGATTCTAAATGTTGACCTGATTGAAAGAATGCACGAAACTGCCGCTGAGTAGCAATGATTGAACCACCAATATTGAAATACGTCTTGATAAGGAACTAGCGTTGTTCAAGCAACCGCTACCCCATAACTACTAAAATGGCATAAAATTTGCGTTCCAACAAGCCTACCCTCACCTTTTTTAGATGTTCTGTCGCGAGCAATGTGCGAAAGAAAATAGGTTGGTTTTTTTGCCGCACCCTGTAGATGTTTTTGCCACAAAATACATTTATTTTAGTTAAAGAGTGTTAACATAAAAGTGCTAAGGTATCCAAAGGGACAAAGACTTGTAAGAATAAAATTTTTTAATTAAATCAATTTTCTACCAAAATGTGATGGAAAATCTTAATCACTTTGAAAAATGGATGGGATCACATATTTCAAAATAATTTATATATTAATAGGCAAGCATGTTTCGTTTCCTCCTTTTTTCTCAGCTCGTGTGCATTGTAAGAGAAATCCGCGCATACCGTTAGAAAGGTAGATGAGGCAGTGAAGGCAGAAAGGCAGATGCTCCTGTAGATGAGCAGAATCACATTATGATTGACATCGGTCTCCAGGGCTACGCCCTATGGGCTTTCAAAGTTTCCATGTTAATCTTATGGAGAAGGATAATTGATTGAATCATTTGACTGCTGTTATAATAACAAATGCTAGCAAACCAGGAAGAACAGATGTATCAGGTTTCAAACCTTTTAAATCTAATTGGCTCAAGATGAATTGCGTTTTTGGTTGAATTTTGACCAGTGGGCTATCCCAAGTAATAGTAAATGCTAGCATACCAGGAAGAACAGATGTTTCGATTATAAAACCTTTTAAATCTAAATGACTCAAGTTGAAATGAGATTTTGGACGAATTTCGACCAGTGGGTGATCTCTAGTAATCATTAATCAGTCAACTGATATTCAAGTCTAAGTCCACACTATCTACAACAGCATCAGTGAACCAATATATCGCTCCTTAGCTATTTTTGAATAAAAGCAAGACACAATTTATACCTTAACCATATTTAATTAGCAAATTTTGGGAGGAAGGCAAGGACAGGATATATCATTCCACAACATTAAAAAGGGTAACATGTAAAGGTAACTCGTAAAAGATACTGATTTGTTTACGTTTTGCTGGAAAATGGTCCAAACCCCACTCTTGTTACTATCTAACATCAACCGGTTGTTAGAAAGCATCATTAATAAGCCCAATGACAAATGGCAACAGGGTCTGGATTCAAACCTTTAAAAAGCAACTAACTTTTCTCATGACCAACATCAACACTTCACTCATCAATCATCACTTGTTTACGTTTGTTGTCTGTCCAGGATATACCCGATGTTCGACATTCCCCTCCACATCCCCATCCATGACGTAGTGGTCACTCCGGACAACTCTCACCTCCTTGTGTCACTGCAAGATGGCAACATCATCGTTATCTTCGTCCCTAACTCGTAGTCATCACTTTTTTACGTTTGTTGTCTGTCCGCAGGTTATACCCAGTGTTTGACATTCCCCTCAACATACCCATCCAGGACATGGTGGTCACTCCGGACAACTCTCACCTCCTCGTGTCACTGCAGGATGGCAACATCATCGTTATCTTCGTCCCTAACTCGTAGTCATCAATTTTTTACGTTTGTTGTCTGTCCGCAGGTTATACCCAGTGTTCGACATTCCCCTCCACATCCCAATCCAGGACGTGGTGGTCACTCCGGGCAACTCTCACCTCCTCGTGTCACTGCAGGATGGTAACATCATCGTTATCTTCGTCCCTAACTCATAGTCATCAATTTTTTACGTTTGTTGTCTGTCTGCAGGTTATACCCAGTGTTCGACATTCCCCTCCATATCCCAATCCAGGACGTGGTGGTCACTCCGGGCAACTCTCACCTCCTCGTGTCACTGCAGGATGGTAACATCATCATTATCTTCGCCCCTAACTCGTAGTCATCACTTTTTTATGTTTGTTGTCTGTCCGCATGTTATACCCAGTGTTCGACATTCCCCTCCACATCCCAATCCAGGACGTAGTGGTCACTCCGGACAACTCTCACCTCCTTGTGTCACTGCAAGATGGCAACATCATCGTTATCTTTGTCCCTAACTCGTAGTCATCACTTTTTTACGTTTGTTGTCTGTCCGCAGGTTATCCCCAGTGTTTGACATTCCCCTCAACATATCCATCCAGGACATGGTGGTCTCTCCGGACAACTCTCACCTCCTCGTGTCACTGCAGGATGGCAACATCATCGTTATCTTCGTCCCTAACTCGTAGTCATCAATTTTTTACGTTTGTTGTCTGTCCGCAGGTTATACCCAGTGTTCGACATTCCCCTCCACATCCCTATCCAGGACGTGGTGGTCACTCCGGGCAACTCTCACCTCCTCGTGTCACTGCAGGATGGTAACATCATCGTTATTTTCGTCCCTAACTCGTAGTCATCAATTTTTTACGTTTGTTGTCTGTCCGCAGGTTATACCCAGTGTTTGACATTCCCCTCCACATCCCTATCCAGGACGTGGTGGTCACTCCGGGCAACTCTCACCTCCTCGTGTCACTGCAGGATGGCAACATCGTTATCTTCGTCCCTAACTCGTAGTCATCAATTTTTTACGTTTGTTGTCTGTCCGCAGGTTATACCCAGTGTTCGACATTCCCCTCCACATCCCTATCCAGGACGTGGTGGTCACTCCGGACAACTCTCACCTCCTCGTGTCACTGCAGGATGGCAACATCATTGTTATCTTCGTCCCTAACTCGTAGTCATCACTTGTTTACGTTTGTTGTCTGTCCGCAGGTTATACCCAGTTTTTGACATTCCGCTCCACATCCCCATCCAGGACGTGGTGGTTACTCCGGGCAACTCTCACCTCCTCGTGTCACTGCAGGATGGCAACATCATCGTTATCTTCGTCCCTAACTCGTAGTCATCACTTGTTTACGTTTGTTGTCTGTCCGCAGGTTATACCCAGTGTTTGACATTCCCCTCCACATCCCCATCCAGGACGTGGTGGTTACTCCGGGCAACTCTCACCTCCTCGTGTCACTGCAGGATGGCAACATCATTGTTATCTTCGTCCCTAACTCGTAGTCATCACTTGTTTACGTTTGTTGTCTGTCCGCAGGTTATACCCAGTTTTTGACATTCCGCTCCACATCCCCATCCAGGACGTGGTGGTTACTCCGGGCAACTCTCACCTCCTCGTGTCACTGCAGGATGGCAACATCATCGTTATCTTCGTCCCTAACTCGTAGTCATCACTTGTTTACGTTTGTTGTCTGTCCGCAGGTTATACCCAGTGTTTGACATTCCCCTCAACATATCCATCCAGGACATGGTGGTCTCTCCGGACAACTCTCACCTCCTCGTGTCACTGCAGGATGGCAACATCATCGTTATCTTCGTCCCTATCTCGTAGTCATCAATTTTTTACGTTTGTTGTCTGTCCGCAGGTTATACCCAGTGTTCGACATTCCCCTCCACATCCCTATCCAGGACGTGGTGGTCACTCCGGGCAACTCTCACCTCCTCGTGTCACTGCAGGATGGCAACATCATTGTTATCTTCGTCCCTAACTCGTAGTCATCACTTGTTTACGTTTGTTGTCTGTCCGCAGGTTATACCCAGTTTTTGACATTCCGCTCCACATCCCCATCCAGGACGTGGTGGTTACTCCGGGCAACTCTCACCTCCTCGTGTCACTGCAGGATGGCAACATCATCGTTATCTTCGTCCCTAACTCGTAGTCATCACTTGTTTACGTTTGTTGTCTGTCCGCAGGTTATACCCAGTTTTTGACATTCCCCTCTACATCCCCATCCAGGTCGTGGTGGTTACTCCGGGCAACTCTCACCTCCTCGTGTCACTGCAGGATGGCAACATCATCGTTATCTTCGTTCCTAACTCGTAGTCATCACTTGTTTACGTTTGTTGTCTGTCCGCAGGTTATACCCAGTTTTTGACATTCCCCTCCACATCCCCATCCAGGACGTGGTGGTTACTCCGGGCAACTCTCACCTCCTCGTGTCACTGCAGGATGGCAACATCATCGTTATCTTCGTCCCTAACTCGTAGTCATCAAAGATCTCAACAGTCAAGTAATTGCAATCATTCCATTCTGGTAGTGTTCATAGATTTAAGAGTGTTTTTAAGTAAATTTTAAAGAAGTTAGTTTAGTTTTGATTATTTTATTAGACTTGTATTGTTGAAAATTGTGTTTTGCAGTAGTTTGCTGCATTAATGAAAACGTGATAAATTTATTTAGATACCAATATAGATGTTCTCACCAATGTTGTTAAAATGAGAATAAATGACTTATAAATGTTATAAAGTAGAGTTAACTTTATGAATATAGAAGTACATATTTTAATCTTTGGTGTATACACTGTATAAATGACGATTGTTGTGAAAGTAATTTGTTTATAGAATGTTTATAACTTGTTTATCAACTATATTAATCACATTTTTGGTGTTGATGTTAGTTCATGTAGCATTCTTGTATTTATCAAAGTCTATATAATCTGGCTCTTAAAAACATTTGTGACCTACAACACTGCTAAACAAACTCAATTCCTCAATTAATACTATCCCATCTCGCAAAATAGTATTTTACATGTATTATTGAAATATTCTATTTAAAGGACCATAGTATAAATAATTATCATAGTTATCATAATAATTAAGATAGACCTATGGCAAAATTAAGAATCGGTATAAGTGATCGTTTTATTAATAGAGGTCACTGACATAACAAATCGTAGAAGCATACTTGGTAAAAAAGTAATATTTTATTTTTGGCCTGTACCTTTTATTTTTGGTTATTGTTTGCATTTCCATTTTTATTAATAGACAATTTAAACTTTTTCCTATAAAACAAAGTTGTATTGACCTATGAGAAATATTAATTACAATGAAAATTTTTAATTGAGTCATCAGTGTCCACTATTTTCCATTTTTAATATAAACACTAATTCATTCGGCTACCATTAAAAAGAGTTTTAGTGTCTTTGCATCTTAAACAGCATTTTCACAGTTACTATAGCATTTAGTGATAGCAATACAATAATATTGTAATGTTATTATATATTATAATGTTGTTTGTGTCCATATATAATTATAATATACTTTAAAGTAGGTTAAGATGTACTTTATACCATTTATCTAAAATATTAAATTAAGTTTTTATGTTTGGTTAATTAGACTCCTCTACAGGCCTGTTAAGATGAAACCTTCCTCAAAAAGTGGATTTTTAAATATCATTTTAAACTCTTAGTAGATTGTTAGAAGTTTAACAAGTACATTATTAATATTCAGTAACAAACAAAAAAATTATTAGACGTTTTGCTAGAGACATGTAAAGCCCATTTAAAGGATTAAATAATGAATAAATTTTATGTAAAATATAATTATTGTTTGTGTTGGACAAAAATATAATATTAAACCATAAGTGATTGTGACGAACTTTCAAGTGATTGGATTTGAATGACTGAAACAATTTAGATTCTCTTCTTGTGGTTTTAAGGTTAACTGACGCATGGATCAGGAGCATAGAACTCTATATACACACCTGGAATGCTCACACAATTCAAAAATCAAACCAAACACTGCAACCAGTGTTCTGAAGGGTAGGCAAAAACACAAAATGAGCTTTTGTGCACGTGCTTACTGACACGCTTCTCTTCTGGCTGCTAACTTCCCAAATTCATTGAAACATAGTTTTAAAGCAAAGGATTTTCTAACTATAAGGTTGTAAATATCTTAGCCATTACATTTAGCTAGAAAACCCCATGATCAGAAAACAAACGTCAATACACAACAAGTACAGGAAAAAGTTACTGTACTAAATTTTTTTATTTGTTGATCAGGAAAAAACTTCAAGCAACAAAGTTGTAGATAATGAATTGAATTCTAATCTTCACATTTAACATGTCTTTATAAAATGAACGATTTTCTCACAAAAAATGTGTAAACATGTATGTGGTGGGTCGCTGAGGATTTCAGAGAGTTGTGTCTTTCTTTCCATGTCTACAATGTTATCTAAACCATTTTAGAAACCCGTTCTTACAATTTGGAGGGGTTTTACTTATTCTCAGTACAAATTTATTTTTAATTTATGTATTTCTCTTAAATAAACATATCAGACAGTAATTAACGGACCTCACTAAACAGTTTTTTAAGCAATGCAGCGGTATAGCAGGGTGTTGCATAGCCACTAGTGCGGCAGCGGGAGGAAAACACTAAACGACTGCTTTGTGCTTGATTATTTGTAAAAAATAATCACAAAGCATGTAAACTATGTTTACATAGTTTACATATATGTAAACTAAATGTAAACTTTTTAGATCAACTCATTATCTGAAATTTTGTTCTCATCCCAAAAATAAAACACTTTCTTGCTCAGAAACTTTTTTACGTCATGTTTTCAAAAATATTTGTGTTAATAAATGTTTTATTTTCATAATACTTATTATCGCTAATATTTTTATGTCGTTGGAATCGGCAATTTATACCGATTAAAAATACATATTTTAGGTTCAGTTTTTTATTTATTGTATTACAAGAAACAGGTGTGTTAAAAACAGTGTGCACACAGCTAGAATCAGTATTTTGGTTGATCTTACCTATCCCGCCAGGTTGCGGGTCCTGATAACGATGTGAGTGTTTTACGTGTATATATCGAGTTCTATGATCAGGAATCTAGCAAGATGAAAATGAGTGCACAAATGTTACTTACAAATTAAGACTATTGCAAGGCAAATTTTGAAATGCATAAAACTTTAACTCCTAATGATGGTTTATATATTTGGATATCATTAGGGACCCCTGTGCTTTTGTCTTAAGCTTTTAATAATTATTGACTGGTCAAATATCAGTTATTGTCATAAATTACTTTTATGAGTTTCTCGTCCAAAAAAGATTGTTAAGAAATTATTTAAATAATCATTAATTGTGTTGAGCATGTGATGTAAAGAAAACCACAAAATTAAAACCTCAAGAGTCATCTCCACCTTTGAGCTAGTGGGTCAGTTAACAGAACCATACAGCTTTTGGGTAAATTACAGCATTTTATTCCCCTTTTTTAGATGCTGTTTTTCAACTGAGTTTCTTGACTCTTGGTAATCATGTACCGGTAGCTGAATAGTTATATTAGGTGTCTCATACTTTAAAATTTTTAAAATATGGAAATACAACTATCAGTCATGCAGAAAAGTAAGTCAATTTTAGTTACTTTATTTAAGATGTTTGGTACAAATAATATAGTACGTTTGTACTAATACAATTTATTTTTACTAATATATCAGGTATGAGGGACCTAGATCGAACCTTAATCTATAAGAAAACATATTTTTAATTGTAAGTATTAAAAAAATTAAATAAATTTTAAAAAATGAAAACATTGTTCAAGACAGAGGAGTGCAGGTGCATGTTTTCAGTGTTTTACGGGGGTGAAGATGACTCTTAAATAAACTGACAATGTAGTTAAATTTTATTAGTTGATTATATTTACTAATTTTCCATTTCTCTCTACTGTTTTGTACAACTACATTATTATACCTTGTACCTACAGTTGAAGGGAGAATAGTAAATAACCTGTGTAAATATTAATGTGTGCAAGCAGTAACATTTTGAAGAATATTGTAGTTTACTCTGCAAGCTGTAGATCCTCAGGTCAACTACGCCGAAGCAGAGAAGTCATCATTGTACACAATACTAATATAATTCATCCGGGCCATAAGGGTGTAAATGTCCATTAGTAATTTTTATTAATAAACTACAGCCTAACTGGAGTGCTTTAATAAATATCTTTAAAGTTGTTAACCAACAATATAGTTTTCAGTAGAGGTTTTAGTATGAAATATCAGTACCAACGAGCTTTAAAGTAACCGTAAGTATTTTATCCCAGCACTTATTATATTTCAGCACATCATCGTTTTTAAATTTGCATTTTACTTGTAAACTTATTGTAATTTTTTTTTTTAATTTATATTCCTTTAGGTTGGCCTAGCTTTGTTAAGGAATAGTAGAAGTTTATCATGTTATTCGACTGTGTACACAGTGTACAGTAATATATGTATACCTCTAGTGCTCAACACTGTCCAACCCTGAACTGTCTGTAGCGTATAGTGTCTTCCACATATCCATCGTTACCATGAGCACAACTTTTTTAGAGAGAACCAGAAGGTTTTTATTTTGTATAAATAACCACATTATGAATGTATACCCTGAGCAGTCAAGTTGGTTTAGAATCATATATCCTACCCTACCTGAATACTGGAGAGTTTTTTTAACACATAGATGAGGCAGGCTCAAACAAACTGGACTGAATGTTCTGCGCTTGTGGCAGTAATAGTATGTGATTGTTTATTATTTTTAACTTACATTAAAATATTTGTTGAAAATCATATTCACCAATCATATTTATCAATCATCCAATTATATTTGTTATTAATTTAGCAAGTACCGGTATATTTAAAAATAAGTTTAAAATTAATTATGAGAACTTGTTATGCAAATAATATTTTTTAATGTTTCATAAAGACCAATATAATTGTAGCAAACTTTAAAGTTGAGATATTTATTGAGTTTAAAAACCCTCATCAGTATTATTTCTTTTATTTATTACCTATCCCTGACTTTCACCCATGGAGAGTCAATTAGTGAAACATAGCAATTATATAATTTTCTTTTATTGAAAATTGCAATAACATGTAAAATACTTACGATGTATATTGTATAAAATGCATCATATTATTTAGTATGTTATTTTATTTTAAATTTATTTATGAATTGTCATGTACTTAACAAGCTCTATTTATTATGTACTGTATGTACTCAGGTAATTTATTAACGATCTTGGTTGTAATTAAATTAAATTTAATTGTAATATTTTTCTATTTTATTTGCATAATTTCTAACAATTACATAAAAAATCACAAATAAAAAGAAATTTTCACTATATAAATTGTTGAAATAAAAAAGATGAATACTGTACTTTTAATTAACTAGGCTTATTAATTTTTGCTGTTAATGCTGGAAAAAACTTAAAGATGCTGATAAGAAGCTTAAATAAGCTTTTATGCTGAAAAAAGCGTGTGCTAAAAAAGATGAATACTGTACATTTAATTAAATAGGCTTGTTTATTTTTTCCTGTTAATGCTGGAAAAAAATTTAAAGATGCTGATAAGAAGCTTTTATTGGTTTTATCATGAAAGTCTGTTTCTAACAATACTATACAATATATTGAATGGTCATACAATACCATACCCCATTGAAAATTGATGCGCGGTCGAAAGCCAGAATTTTATTTCCCTTCACAAGGGAAATTCCTTTATTACCTTCCAGAATTCCGCTATTTTCTTCACAATCAGATGTTATTTTAATTCAACGGAATTCAAAGTAGAAAGTAGCGTTGATGACTGTGTAACTTCCCCTCATTGGCGTTGCAAGCACTTCTATTTGGAACTCAAACGTTAAAATAAGAATATTTAAACAAATGGTGTAAATACCTCAGTCAACAGCTCCTAGAAGAGGTCTAGTGCGGCCTAGGTTTCGATTCTTATTTGCATCATCGTCAGGCAGGTGTTGAAAATGTGTTGTCCTTCTATCCATTGGATGTCGTCAAGAGATTAAAAGTATCACAGTAACAAAATAAAACATAAAATCACTCAGACACATGACAAATAACATTTTTAACTATTACCGTTTTTTTTTTTTTTTTTTTTTTTTTAGATTGAGTCCTGATTTTTTTATTAGTAGCACAGTAAATTAAAATTTCTAGATTTAAATTTGAATAAATATAAGAACATAATAAATATAAAAGAAACATAAGAGAATTAAATTATTTTAAAAGTATTTTGGTCACACAGATGCCAGATTTTGCTCAAGACATGTAAGATGCTGTGAAGCTGTAAGATGGAAATCTGTAAGATACTGTAAGGAGCTGGTGAATGCTAGTGTTTTCTATTCAGTAATAGCAAGAAGCAAATAAAATAGAAAAACAAACTAACCTTTTTTTTACACATTACTGACTTATTATAAGTCTCACCACATGACTAAAGGAAGTTGACGAATGACCAAGAACAGCTGGGATTGGCCAAGGAGGCAAGGGGTATTTTTCCAAAAGCATTGAGCTTACGTTACCTACTAATTTTCATGGAACAGCTTATTATTTAATGAATTTAACTAAATTTGTAACGTAGAGCAAATTAATTTGTCAAGTTATGTGGCGAGGCTTATAGATTACTATCTAATATTACAGTATGGCTTAACTTTAGTTTAGTTTACATGCATATGTCTTTTTATAGGCCTACTTTATGTCTAACTATTTTCCTTTTTTGTCTTTTGCAAGATGAACTAGTTAGATAAGAAATAACAATCATACATGAATTTATGAATGAATAATTGTTGAATTATACCATGTTTTAATTATTGTACTGAATTACTTTATTCACCTTTTCTTCTACCTTTTACCTTTTTTAAAGAAAATTCCAAATTGGTTTGAGAAAAATTAAAATTAAAAAAAAAAATAGCAAAACATCCTCCTAAATTAATTTTTAAAGCAAGTCATAAGTCAGGAAAACCTTAAAATTTAGATTAGAGAAAAGACAGTCAACTTTAATATGTGTTATGAAATTTGGAAATAACTTGGAGATAAACTAAATAATATTTGTTATAGACAACTTGGAATTAGTTTTGGTATAAAAATAATATTTATCTAAGGCTATACTAAAAGACTTTTTCTATAAAATCCTTGATTTTTTAAATGTTATTGGTGTATAGACAGTAGAGGCTCATGGCCCAAGCACCGTTGCCCCACACGGGAACCCTGGGGCTCGCAAATTTGGGGGGGGGGGGGGGGGGGTGGCGGAAAGGCACAGTCATAAGTTGGAAAACCAAATGAAAAGAGGAAAAACGGCAGTTTTGATAGTGAAAATGGAGTTTTTCCGTCCTTGTCTGGTGAGACAAGGGCGGATCCAGGACTGAATTACGCGGGGGGGGGGGGGGGGGCGGTTTCCATGAGGGGGCAATAGCAACTCAAAACATCGTGGTGATTGTTTCGGGGGGGGGGGTGCAATGACCTTGAAAGTCACGTAAACAGGCGAGGAAGCGAAACGTCATGGTCTGGAGTCCACTGTCAACTTATTTTGAGAATTTTCGTTTTTATTCCCACGATTATTTACGTAAATTTAAATCTTCGAATTTTTGTCTTTAGTAAAAGCATAAGATTATGTCTAAAACGTGTTTTTTATTACATTTTGTAAGATAACAGAAATTTTAGTGCAACACAGTCTATGTTTTAATTGTAAAAACTGATTAAGGACGTATTTGGAAATTATGAAAGTATGAACTATCCAGTTATATTTATATAAAATTTATTTATAAAAAGAGTTAACAAACTGTTAAGATGTAAGCGTACTGTATTTGCGAAAAGGTAAACTGCTTTTACACAACTAAATAAACAAATCTTGCTTGGTTACTTTCTGTTTCTTCTTATAGATGACATAAAAGATTACTAAGGAGTTACCAATCTTCCTGACACTCACATTTATTTGTAAAGATGGAACAGCAGGGTGTCCCATAAGTAAAATGCCAAACTCCGGGAATAGGTTATATGGGTCAAAATAAAGATAAAATCAAGAATAAAATTTTTTACAAAAACGCTTCGTATACCAGATATCTGCCATTTTGTTTTTTGTTTACAAAATAATTGTTATCTTCAACATTTTTTCCCCGATCTTTATAAAACTCGGTATATATAATATCGTATGGCTTTTAGTGGAGGGAGATCAGCAATTGACTGATAGTTGTTCTCCTCGCCTGAAATGCCTGCACTTTTTTGTTTTCTATGCAGGTGGACCAACGCACCAGATAACCAAGAGCTTTACCATTGAGCTATGACCGCTGCCATAAAACTCGGTAAGTAGGGCCTATGTTTAAATAAAAGAGACTTGCTGTAGAAAAAAATTCAACGTGGTCCAATTAAAAATTTAAAAATGGCGAACGTTTTAAACTTTTAATTTAAAATGGCTGGAAAACGGAAAAAGTTTAAAACGTCCGCCATTTTGAAAGTTTTAATCGGACCACGTTGAATGTTTTTCTACAGTAGATCTCTTTTATTTAAACATACTCACTGAGATTTATAAAGATCAGTGAAAATATGTTGAAGATACAGTAACAATTATAAAAAAAAAAAAATACCAAATGGCAGATATCTGGTATACCTACAAAGCGTTTTTGGAAAAAAAATATTCTTTATTTTGACCCATATAACCTATTCCCGGAGTTTGGCACTTTACTTATGGGACACCCTGTATAGTTGAACTAGTTCCATTAAACAGCTATATTATAAGCCTAATATAAAAAAAAATCAATGCTACAACCTATACGGTGCACTGCATAGGTCATTTATAGGTTCTTTTTTGCATTGTTTGCGATAGTACAGAGATGCTAAACCAGAATTTCGACCTCGGCGAACGTCCGTATCACCGTCCAAAAGCTTATAAAAATCGCCGTAATTTTGCATTTTTTTACGTTCGGCTAATTTTGTCCCTGAAGAAACAGTTTTTCATGAAAATCACCCTTTATAATTTTAAAAGTACATCGAGCTTCTTACAATTTAAGACCAAAATATAACCGCACGAATGGCTGAAACCACCGAGTTTGGCTTCGGAGCTTCGGGCTCGCCAACACTGCGCCGCCCTGATCGACATTCTCGACAGTTCGGCTTCGCATAGTATAGGCCTACACGCAGCCTTTGAATGATTGCAACGCACACGCAGATTGCACAAAACTTCCATACTTTGATTTATATAGTGGTATAAATTAATAAAACAACCTTAAAAATGCATTTAAAAATTCTTTATTTTCTAATATTGAAATACAATGTCTATAATATTTTAAAAGTTTTATGAAAAGATATAAAATTGGCCAGGTGAAATCGCCCCTTCCGACCCTCCCTGGATCCGCCAATGCGGTGAGACGCCCAAAATGAAAAGGAGACAACAGAGAAAGAAGAAAGTTCAAGGAAGGAAGAGTAGAATTAAAAACCAAACAATAATAAGGGATAGGGAAAAAATGAGAATACATGTAGAGATGAAGAAAGAAGAATGAAGAAAGAAGAAGAAAAAAGAAGAAGGAATAAGGAAGGAAGAAGAAAAAATCAATTTAAAAATAATTGAAAAGACTTGAAGAAAGTTTTGACTATTAAATAAATTAACAAAAATCTTGTTGAAAAATTCGGAATTGTAAATTTTTTAAGTGAAACAGATGGAAAGACTTTATGTAAATTCATCTTAAAATGTAAATTCCCATACAATGTTAATTATTGTCAGAGGAATAAAATTTATTTTTATTATTATATTAAAGAGGTAAGAGAACAGATTAATGACATCGTTTTCCTTATTTTTAAACTCTCATTTAGATCAAAGGAAGCACCTTCTAAGATGATGGTGTGTTTTTTTGTGATGAAGACGCCATCCTAGGCTTGTAGGTGCTCTCTTTTTAATGCGGACACCATGCTGAAGGCATACTCTTTAGATTTACAAATTCCTGTTTCAATTTACAGTCATCAAGATATAGTTACATAATGACAAACACTACTTCCGTAAAAGTTACATGCGCATGGAGGCGGCACGGAACGGGTGGCAGTTTTTAAAGTTTTAGGGTTGCACGCATTGTTGGACATCCGGCGTTCTAACGTCCCGGACACTTGCAAGCTCCATCAAAAGAGATCAGTATCAAAGGAGTGTTACGTAGTTCAGTAATATGCATGTAGTAAAAGAAATTGGTGGTGATGAGTTAAATTTGTATGAGAAAAAATTGAGATGAAAACATTATTTCCATGGTTATTTTATTTTCAAGGTTTCCCATAGTCTACCCTAGTGTATTCTTATCAGGATATTCGTACATGTTAAGTATTTTTGATGAGTTTAATAGCAATATTTTAAATCAGTATGTAATGAGATACCTTACGGTGAACAATTTATCCAGTAGACCATTCAGTTATTAAAAAAATGTTATTGGTGAAGGGGGGGGGGGATTATTTAGTTATCAGAGTGAGCGTTCGGGTTTAGGATGGTGTGGAAAGGGGCAGCAATTTTGGTCTCTGCACAGGCACTAAAAAACTCAAAACGCCTCATACTGACCCCAAAACACATTATAGCTTAGCCCATTTTCAAGCTAGTTTGTTACTATATTATTGCCACTAATACAACACAAAGAGCAGAATTCATCAACCTCCATCAACCCATATTCTTTACCTCAAACCTTCCTCTAACCTTCGTCAAACCTTTCTATAAATTCTCCCTCAAGTAGATGTGTGAGGGAGGTTAGAGGACAGTTTGAGGTTGGTTTGAGGGAACTTTAACTCTTTCACAGATTTCTGGTAGTGTTTAAGGAAATGGTGGATTGAAAACTTTGTCCTTTCCATATTCAAAGAGAAGGAAATCGCAAACAGAAAGGTCTGGAGAAAGTAATGGCCAAATAAGATTTTATTAATGTCAGCCAATCCAACTGTAAGGGAGTTCCTTATTTCAAGAATCTTCCAACTTGCCCATTGAACTTTCTACTACCTTCCCGTGTCTTTTAATGGCCATACCTCCATTGTTGTGCCCTACAATGTGATGCAGCACCCCTCCTAAAGTGCCTGCAGAACTTACCCTGACCAGTTATTAATAACATAGGCCTATATCAAGTAGCCTACCTCCCCATCAGGATATGCTAAATATATGTTGATGGTTGTAACAATTGTTTCAGTTTAATTACACAAATAGTTTTTTCTTGAATTGTAACCTATTAAAAATTTTAAAATAGTCAAAATATCTAGTCAAAATAGCAACAAAGATATTGGGCACTTTATTTATAAAAATTCCCTTTGGTTACAGTTAGTTGAACGTGACGTGAGACTGCCCGCCAGAATTTGTGCTACACATGGGCAGGTGTGCTCTATCTCGTGCAACATGGCGTGGATCAATCATTATAATGATATACAGAAAAATCATTACTAAAGTTTTAATTTCAAATTTAGGCTGTTAAATTACCTATGTGTAGCAAAAATTCTGGCGGGCTGTCTCACATCTCGTGCAACTAACTGTACAAGTGTACAAGTGTTCCTCCCACGGTGGTATACGATAAGATCAGTGTAACATAGAATCTGATAAATAATATTTGGATACCCGGTAAGTTTGGTTATTTTAAATAAGTATGCTAGGAAAACTGTAAAAACAAAAGTAAAACTGTTCAACACCAAAACAATAATAACATATAATTTTATTTTTCATGAACAGGTTGATATTACATTAATCACATGTTCATCATGTTGTAAGAGTTCACTGATTTGTCCACTAAATTGAAGACTTCTCTTCGGTGACTTACAGCACATGTTGTAGCATAAACGCAAGTGCAAAAGTTATAGTCCTTGATAAAGGTGTAATGTATTGAAAAGACTCATTGTGAACCTGTCCAGGCATATATTTACAATTTTACAAGTCTTCCACAATCTCAACCTCAACTCTTGAATGTACAAGTGTACTACTACAGTGCAATAAAAAGACAGCTGTAAAGGCACAGTTACAAGTAGCTGTAGTTTATGTATCCGAGGTAGTTCCATTTATTTCCAAATTTTTGAAAATTTCCTCGTAGTCAAAGTTTCCAAACTGTAAAAATATGATGACATAAGACGCCACGGCACCAATAATCTGCAAAAATTTAATACCTGTTAAATACCATGACATTTATAAAATATCTACAGCATCTTCATGAAGAATTAAAGTGTTAAAGAATTCATTTATTTGTATTTAACAGGGAAAACTAATGAACAGTTATTTTATTATAGCTTTTGAACCTATAGTCGGGGGCAATAGAACAGGCGGGTGAAGGTCAAGCCAATTAACATGTAGTTAAATGGGCAAAAATCAGCTGGCTTATTAAAAGACTTGACCTTGACACGCCTGTTCTATTGCTCCCGACTATAATCCAAAATGGAAAAAGTATGGTGTTACAGAGAAAAAGCTTGATAGCTCAGTCAAAGTAGAAAATAATGAATACCATTTGCAAACATTTTTGTTGGTTTAAAACTTGAAATGTCCCCTAAATAGTTTTTGATAAACATTTATGGGCATTATAAAAGTGTGCTTACCTTTGTAAATAAAGAATAATCTATAGTGAAACAATCAAATGCTGTAAAAACTACTTTTCCATGAATTAGTTCTAACGAAAAGTCC